>OW203669.1:11917000-12556000 GCA_934044485.1 Apeira syringaria | reverse complement strand
ATTTTTGTTAATACGTAATAATGTGAATATATCCGTCGGTCTGTTCAGTGTCCGTGAACTTACACAAATACACAAAAATTGAACAAAATAGCACTTGTGGTGAATATTCAAGTGTTCATTTCTTCCCGCGATCTCCACGTAAAGTTTCAGTAAGGTATCAATTATTACTGAATCAAAAGGGAAGCGGGGAGGGACGTTTAGGCTAAGCTTTTACCTTTCAACGTCAGCATAAAACATTTACATTGATGTGTTTAACATTGATTATATAATTATGACCATAAAATATATATGATATGCGAAGTTAAAAATAAAAAGACAGACATGACAATCACAATCAATAATCATCATTATCTCTTATAAACAATGTAATAAGGCAGCTCTTTTTGCCAAGATTTCATCCTGAAATCAAACTCAAAAAGTACAGAGTCATCTATCGTAGCCGACAGGAACTGCCCTGTATCTCCCACTATATTCCATCTACTATCTATTTTATAAAGAGGAATGATTTTTATGTTTATAACGGATAAGCTCAAAAACAACTGGACCATTTTAAAAATTTTTTCATCATTAGGATTCTACATTACCCCTGAGTAACATAGGCTATATTTATTACCAGACAAAATAAATGGTCTTTACTAAAATTTAAATTACGTAACCAAGAGAAACCGGAACGTACCGCTAGTATTTTATATAAAACATGTAAAGCTCGCATACTGACAGGCTGTCCTGTGAATTAATGAGCTAATGAGGTCACTATCTACTCCGTACAAACACAAATAGTAATATAGATGCTTGAACTCAAATCTTCTGAGTTTGTGTACTGATTATTCCGTCTATTTCTAACATTTCTCCCACCCGCTATAAAAAAACTTGCAAAAAAGACTGCAACAACTGAGCTCTCAGAAAACTTTGCATTTTTTACTCATCAAAGTTGTTTAAACTCCGGCGGTTGTTGCGAATACTGTAAAATGTTGTTGCGAATACTGTAAAATGTACGCAATTAAATAAACATAATCAATTCGTTATTTGATCGTTGAGCTTGAAATGAGCAGTCATGCGGACGTAACGGTATTTCAATTGTTTGAATTTAAATCTCATTGGCCTAAAACAAATAAAAGTATTCAATATTGCGTGCGGTATCTTTAATAGTTTCGTGAAATTATAGCGGTGAACGTGTCGCTCCTTGATCCACACCTCAGCTATCATTTTTTTTCTTTTACTTATTATAAGTTTGGATTCGACGACTGTCTCACCTGATGTTGTGATGACGCTGTCTAGGATTTAGCACGCAGACCTAGAACATACCCGTCACACTACAACATCGCAGTAGCTTCATGAGAGCCACGAATGTGATAATACTGGATTCGTGTAGTGCACGCTGGGGAAAAAGATTATGTAAAACGCGGGCTTGTTAGTTTCAATTACAAACAAGAACGTGGTGGAACCGGCCTAGAATAGTACTCCCCCATCTGTTTCAGTTGGTGCCGTAAGAGTCGGCTAAGAGATCACGTACCAGAAGGTGGGCAGCAGTGCCTTCTGAGGATCGAGAATCATACTGCACTCGCCAACTCGCCCACCAAGCGTGGCGAGTATTGGCAAACTACCCTTATGATTAGACAACAAATGACCAGGCCTCCAGTCCCAGTCCTAGCAGCTCCACTAATGCTGGCTCCGCTACTCGAAGAACTGATGGCCATTGGAGTGTATTGGTTCTCGAATGGAGACCATGCACTGGTAAGCGCAGCACTGGACGGCCACCGACCAAGTGGACAGACGACCTGACTAAGATGGCAGGCAAGGGCTGGATGCGGGCTGCTTCTACCCGGTCTTTGTGAAAATAAATGGGGGAGCCCTATGTCCACCAGTAAACGTCCTATTATTATATGAATCAGTGATTTTAATCAGTTATTTTATATCGATAAGACATAACTGATTTGTTATCAAGTGTTTTATCCAAACTTATATGTTTATATAAAAGTAAGCGTTTGTTTACAAACCTTAACGTGTTCACTACTCATTAAATCATCATGCAACTTTGCATACTCATTATGTTTATCTATAGCTGCAGTGTGATAACAAACAAAGTGCGATGATAAAACATCGGACACCATTAATTTAGAAAACAGTACTACCTCATTTTCCGTGCGAGTGAAACCGCAAGGCATAGGTAGTGTAAAATATTTATATATATATTATGGCACCGTCATAGTTGTGCTACTGAGATTTATCCCGATAATGCGATTAAGCGATCAGCGCCGGAAATTAATCATATAAGCCGATTTATTTATGTTTCGATTCATTGTGCAAATGTCCAGTAACGGGGATGGATTTCCGGATTCCATGGGACCGTTTAATTCGACGATATGCACGCATAGCAATGATACATATCCAGGATATACGTATATTGGTGGCAGCTGTTGTTGAGTGTTGAGAAGCAGTTCCTTGTATAGTTGGACATGTCGGTGACCGAAGCTGAAGACCTAGGAAGTTGGAGAGTCGGAACATAGTATTCAAAGAGTCACGATCGTCAATACTGAAGATACGAGTAAAAAAGTAGTTGTTTCACAAACTGCACAAATGGCTCGTGTAAAAGTAACAGCTGTGTGTGCATTTGCCTTTAGTTGTATCTTCTCCAGTTTTCAGATACTTAAGTGATCTAAGAGCATACCCTCCTTTTTTATTAATAACATTGCTCTCATGGCCTATATTTCATAAATAGTTTATATTTATTAACAACATGGTTAAATTATTAAAACTCACGTTCATGATTACTTTATACTGTTTCTACGGGTGTTCAACCCACCGGTAAAGCTGAATTCACGTTAGTTATTTAAACTGTCACTAGATGGCGCTGGGGCACTCTTAAAACGCGCAAGCGTTGTGTTTCGCGAATTGTAGGTAGATGAGTTGAACGTACCGTATCGCTTCTTGTGTTTTTGACAGTGAAAAGGTGAATAATATAAGGTGTTTACGTAGTGTGAGTGTTTTAATTAATCAACGGGTATAACGTGGCGCCGGCGCCGGGACCGCACTCAAGATCCTGATGAAGGCGGAAAAAGCCGAAACAAATAGTCGATCGTGATATCGACTACGCGGAAGCGCCACGCTTGCCTGTAGGAACAGTGTAAAGTAACACGGTTTCATTCACCATTCATTCATTGGAAACGTTAACACTATCAAACATCAAAATAACATTTCGAATGAAACCAATGCCACCAGTCACAATATACTAGGCACCAATGATGTTTTACTAAAGATGACGTATATTCATACTGCGCGGTGCTCAGATTTTGTTCCTTTACGACATAAACATGCTGCGACAGATAATATGCTACAAATAATATAGAATAGGATAGCTATAGTTATATATATATATATATATGTTTAGACTTGCGCTTGAAATACGCGTCATAATGAAAATTGCTACAATTGTCTTAATTTTGGTGCTTCAGTTTCCGCGCGTTTGCGCGACATCTACCTCATATAAACATATCATATCATTGGTAGGCACACATAAGCCTAACGATCATTATGTTGAAAGTAATTACTTGAACAAGAGTGTATCTAAACCCTACTTTCAATCTTTTCCGTTTACGAAAACGGTAAACTATTTGAAAGTCGTAACTCATTCCATCGCACAAAAACATGTCGATAAATCAGGGCGAAGTGGAGAGAGCTAAAAACAAGTGGAACGGTCAAATGTTCTCCAAATCCTTTCTTTTATATTCTTATACGTATGAAGTTTAACTTTTTTTAGCTTTTTCAACATTGCCCGTTTATGTAAGCTAGGGGCGCCTGT
This sequence comes from Apeira syringaria, assembly GCA_934044485.1. Taxonomy (NCBI): domain Eukaryota; kingdom Metazoa; phylum Arthropoda; class Insecta; order Lepidoptera; family Geometridae; genus Apeira; species Apeira syringaria. Next base: position 12,552,201 of record OW203669.1, on the reverse strand, counting down.
TTTTAGTTGTATCATGTAGAATTTTGCAATCACTACTAAGATGGTAAACCGCTAATGGCTGGCCGACCTCCACAGTGACGGTAGTTAAGATAACTATTGTTATGGTACCTATTGAAAAAGTTGACTTTAACAATAATACTCAAAAATAATAAATAAAATATACTTTTCTCATTTGAAATGTTATTATATAAGATAGCATATAAGACGACGATAAGAAGTAGCATAGAATAAAATATTTTTTTCTGAATAATTCTAATTTTGTATGTCTTATGTCTTCAGTTTGGGTAACTTAGAATTATATGACGAAGAAAAATCATAATCTCCGTTAAACATAGCTTTCTACGTGTCTTTTTAATAAATAACAACAATAACTTTACCCAAATCCAAATCCAATGTTACTACTCCTCATTCTATACGTAAATCTCATCAATTTGTAACGGGCAACAGTAAATCATCCCGCTCCAATAACACACCAAAATACAATCTACAAAGCAATACTTCAAACTCAACTATTCTCCGGAACGTATAATATAAACTCGTGGACAGATCTAACGACTCCCCCCCCCCCTGATCCGCGCCGGAAATAATCACTCCGCCGCGCCGCCCGTAACTAACTCAACGCGGACATTTATGAATATAGGGAATGATTTATTTAAAAAAATTAGAAATGTGACTAAAAGTTACACGAGCCGTACATTCCGTTATTATCTATATATGTAAGTGTTTCAGCTGAGCGACGTCGACAGCAGCACTCGGCTTCTCTCCAGAGATCATCACGAGCGCCGGTTGGATTAAAGGTTCCCAACCTTCAAAGTCATCGACTCTATGTACTTCTGATCCTACTAATATTATAAATGCGAGAGTTTGTGAGCATGGATGTATGGATGTATGTTTGTTACTCTTTCACGCAAAAACGGATTTTGATGAAATTTGGTGAACACTGATAGTTTATACCCTGGAATAACGCATAGGCATCATCATCAACGCATAGGCATCATTTCCGTTTTTTATCATCAGGCGGGTAAAACGGATATGGATGAAATTTGGTAAGTAGCTACTTCAGGTCCGGGAATAACACATAGGCTCCTTTCATCATCATCATCATCACGCGGGTGAAACCGCGGGGCGCAGCTAATAAAATATATCCAAATAATTATTAAATTATACGTTTGTTTGTAGTATATTTGTGTGTGCTCGTGTGTTTCCACATCTGTTTTATCACTCAGCCAATGACATGCTTAGAGGTAGACTGAGAACGATGCTACAGTCACTGCTTTACATATTGTTCTGTACGTCATATACTTTGTTACTGACGCAATTTTCCCTTTTTCCCTTGAAGAACCAAATAAAATCCAAGTTAAGAATAATTTAATTTTTTGTATCAATTTCTATTTAATTTACAATATCCCACACTGCTGCCATTTCACTATTTGCTATTCAGTGCAGTCGTTCTAAGCATCAGACGTACTACGATATCCCCCCACCATCAACATCATCTCAGTCATAGGACATCCACTGTTGGACATAGCCCTCCCCCATTGATTTCCACAAGGACCGGTCGGAAGCGGCCCGCATTCCTTCCTTGCGATCTTATTCAGGCCGTCTGTCCCCTTGAGAATACCATCGATCATTGATAATTAACATTTATCATATATATATGTTAATTATCAATGTTCGATGGTGTTCTATACAACATATATATACATATTTATGCATACAGCAGCAAACATGTGTCAGTAAATGGCATAAACTTTATTTAAACAAATAATATGAGCTACAAAAAAGGCACAGGACAGAAAGAGCACTTTGTTTAAATTGTTGCTTGTTAGTCTGTATATAAACAACTTACAACTACTAGATAGATCAGGAAATACGATTCACTTTGTCTGAACGGGAGTCACGATGGCAACAAACTAGTAAAAACCAAAAAGTATATTGCCAATCCGCATTCGAGTCATTCGACAAATATTTTATTTTATTTTTAAGAAAATATGTGTAAACTATTTAATTGACATCACATGTTGATGACAAAAACCGTTTAAGATTCATGTTAACTATAACATCGCCCCAATTCAATCTGCGCCACTTACGAAGACACTACAACTAACAAAGTCAAATTAATAGTCGGTAATGAATAGGGCTCCGGGCTCCCTTGTTCGTGAATGATAAATGATTTCACCCATGGTCAAAGCGCTCGAACACGGTCAAGCCACGAGCACAATTCTGTCACTCAAATGGTGTCGCTATAGAGTTCCGATGGCTATAAAACATGTAGCTTTTATAAGCGTGCTTAATGTTCCTTCAAAAAGACCGTGACAGGTGACAGGTATACGTATGGAAAGGTCGGTGTGCAGACACCGCTTCCAGTAGAATGTACCTCTTCCTCTCTAAGTTGTCCCCGAGGTTCAAACTAGTGTCGCCAAGGTGTCACTAACTTATGTGACAATCGAAATTCCCGTACTTCCAGTCTAAGGGGAGTTCCCGGAAGATATAGTAACATACTTTTGTTTGTAAAATATGTAAAGCTATTTTGAGAAATTTAAATAAGGTGTACTTTTATTATATTCAATGGTTCCGTAGAAATGAACAGTACGCCCTCGCCCCCGGTCGCTGAGTGAAGTTCGCCCAGACTGCCGGTAACTGGCTTCGCACGTCAGCTGTGGTGCACCACACCCCACCGCACGACCAAAGAAATGTATCGCAATGCTAATGTTCCCGCTAATACGGCGCCCGTTCGCTGATATCGGTAACTACATAATTAGTATTAGCATTGTTTATTAAAGAGAAGTACTTTTCAGCCGTCACGGAGTTACCACGACACTGCAATAAACTCCAAGAAGACTTGCCATCACCATAGCTCGCCTGCGCTCACAGGTTGTATCCTTACTGGCCGATTAGAAAACAGTAGTGTAATGCAGAACTATTAAGTGAATTAAAAATGAAATAAGTAACCTAAGTTAATTAAAACCTAATAGAATATGGAAAAGTAAGTATGCTAGGAACTTCTCAAATCGAATTCTGAAGCGTCTACGAAGGCATGTGAGAAACAGATGTTACTTCAATAAAGCAAATTGTGTATTTTATTTATTCATCAAATTCCAGAATGATGCCCCCGGTGCCGGCGCTGGTTACGTTTATAGTTCGGTCAAACTTTGTCCAGCCGAGCCCGGGGCCGCTCGAGGTTGATGACAAGCGCGTTTTTGTTTGAATGTGACGCGATCGTTTCTCCGTCGCAAAACTTACGCCAGTTTCAAGAAGTATGATCGGAACCGTCTCACTTACTACGTGACTAATTCCCGTGTTTTCCCCACATTCATGATGTATCAAAACCGCGACAATTTTAATAACAGATTAAAAAGAAGATATATATATTTGTCTTTATTTGCCACTCTATGTAATAATATACGAACGAGTATATATATGTCAAACGTATCGTTTACGGCCGTAACGATTTATATCCATATTTGTACTATAAAATACTAATAAATAATGACAATACTGCAGCTACTACAATAACATTTGAGTAATCCACTAGCTATTGGCAACCTATAGATAACCCATAATAATAGCTCTAACCCGCTATAAATATATATATATATATATATATATATATATATATATATATATATATATATACATGCTACTATTCAAAAATCTAATGACATGCCACAGTTTGTAGGTAGCGGTTAGTTAAACCGGATCAAATCAACTAAGCCTAGCCAAAGGGTTTATGAAAACTTCTACTAACTAACGTTCTAAAAACGAAAATAAGCAACAAATCCTTAAACTAACTGTTGAATTTGCTGTAAATTACACTCACACGTTTTGACCAACACGAATTTATAAAAATTTCTGGAAAGCACACCATTGTCGAGTATATTTTTTAACCGACTTGAAAAAATAGGGGACTTTTCTCAATTCGACCATATATATATTTTAAATGTATGTGTGTTTGCGGATTACTTCTTCGTTTATGGACCGATATTGATGATTTTTTTTGTTTTGATTTATAGAGTATAAATTACACTCCAATAACTGAAAAGTGTTACGTATTACTGGATGACTTCCTTATAGAGGGTGAATGACGATTATTGTTGATGCGGTGAGTAGCAAATGTCACTGAAAAAAATGGAATCAACTTCAACACTCAAAGGTTGAAATAACTTGTCGAAGTCGGTACCACACACACAATATTTAGATATTAGATTATTATTTAGATAGTAGTTACTTTTGAACTATCTGTATACTGTGTGTGTATACTGTATACTCGAATTACTACTGTAGTACTGTGTATTACTATTGCTGTATAGTACCGACTTCAACAAGTTATTTCACACCTAGTTTGAGTGTTAAAGGCGGTTCCATTTATTGTAAAAAATTTATTTGTAACGCTGTGTAACTAAATCATGCAGCATAAGGACTCATGTCACTTCAGTCATTAGTATTCATCGTCATCATCACGGCCATAATGTCCACAGCTGGACATATGCCTCCCCCATTGGTTTCCAAGTATATCTATCTATATCACATGTTCACTGATCAGTGTAGATATGCAGATACATAATACAAAGTAGCGCGTACATTCATTCAAAAGCCAAATTAACTTCATCTCTCGACAAAAAACACCGATCTACATAAGCAAATGACTTGCACAATGATCTCAAACGAAGCTTACAAGATACCATCTTCAAATCAAATCCCTCTTGAGCACAATACTCGTAACTAGAGGTCGCCGAGCGGCGGAATAAGGTTCCCATTGTCCCTTTGTCCTGCCCCCGCCCCCGCCCGCACCGCCTGCACCCCCTCGCGCGACCGGAAAAGAGCCAACATGGTCACATGCGATTTGTATCGGAGCTCCAGGGACTACACTTTTTGTTACAAGAGGAATTTACCCTTCCACTTACGGTAAAATGCTTTCCATATAATAATCTAATGTTATTGAAGCAGATTTCATTTTCATTGTCACTTCTGTATCAACGCTATTACTAATAATAAAATAATTATCTCGAGTGCCTTTTCTGTATAATTCAGCGATTTGTTTAAGAGTCAACTAAATATCACGCATTACATAGAAAAGACATCGTGGTGAGTTTGGAAACTTTTAAGCAGCATTAAAAGTTTCCAAACTCACGATGTCTTTTCTAAGCCTATAACGATATGTCTTGAAGACATTTGATACATAGGTACATAGACAATATTTTACATACAACATAGTCACACAAGCAATTTTCTAATTATGCAGCCTTTATATTAAACAACTAGATACAACTATAGGTAAACACACTCCCAGTTGTTAGTTTCACAAAAGCTACTTGTCCATTTTTAGAATAAATATAAAATATAAAAACATTTAGTGATAACGTCAAGGTCCGATAAGCCCATGTCCCTTTTAATATAATATCTGGTATTGATTATATGACTTTTTAGCCCTTGATTGCTTCAACTACGAGTCAAAAAGCCAGCCCTTAGTGACAGTCCACCTGGTCGGTGGCCGTCCTATGCTGCGCTTGCCAGTCCGTGGCTTCCATTCGAGAACTTTTCGATCCCAGCAGCCATCAGCACTTCGAGCTATGTACCACTGCCACTTCAACTTGCTAATCCGCTGGGCTATGTCGGTGACTTTCGTTCTTCTACGGATCTTCTCATTTCTGATTCGACCGCGTAGAGAAACTCCGAGCATAGCCCTCCAGCATAGTTAATTTAAAAAAACGCATTACTGATACTTATTCAATAAACAAAATTCCATAATATTAACCTCATGCCTTCCGATAAATATTAATATCGTGGAATCACCGCGGCCAGTACAAAGAGTCGGTAAATAAATAATAATATTAAGTACGTTCTAAATATTATAAATAGTAAATGTTGTAAACGTTCTCCATCAAAGTGCGTACAGTAATCACGTGACCCAAACGTGTCATGTTACGTAGCTAATTGTAAATGGCATTTAATTATGAAATATCGTTAACATGTTCTGTGCGTGACTGTACACAACACACCGCACGGAAAAGGCATAAATTCATAGATAAAATATAAGGGGCTTACGAACAAAATACCTACCTCTGGAGTTATGCCTTTGAAGATGACCGCTCGAAAATTTAACCCTTTTGAAATTTCGTATTTTTACCTCTATACATAATATTAATGAGAGCGAATTTAAAACTTTGTATTTAGACTGGTCTGTTTATACATTTGTGGCTTAATAATTAATTTAATTTTGTTTGGATGTTATTGTGATTCGCTTGAGTTATTTGAGGGTTTGTTTGGTTGGTTGTGTGAGCATTAATATGTATGAATAATGTTAATCGACCAGTAAAACTTTCCGGTTTAGGAACACAGTCACGTAAGTCGGCAGGATTCTTTGTTGACTAATACTAGTTAAATAGAATAAAACTTGTCCTTGAATATTTTTTTTTATAACTCCAATGAAAATACACAAGACTAAATGACTCGGCAAACGTGGTCCTGTCACATAAATTATCGAAATGTCAAAGTAACACGATACTTCAATGATCGACGGTTAACGTACTCGGATATTTGTACATCCAAAAATACTAAAACCACGATAAAAAAAATTGAGGGGGGTGGAGGGTAGAGGGTGAAAAATACTTTACGATTCTCAGACCTACTCAATATACCTCCTTCTTCAAGTGATTTTGGTTTTATTATTTATTCTAATATTTCTAAGCAAAATCACTTGACGAGGTCATTTGATTAAGTAGGGGGCTGTTGTCCCTGTCGCAGGCCGATGCCGACGTAAGCTTAGAAAAATCGTACCCGCCACAATGCTGATATACGCGCCTTTGGGAAAACATTCTATACTGTCATTCTTTCATGCTGTTCCCAATATATATGCTCCGTAGCATCGCTACGAGAGGCTAGTTTCTGTAGCACCGCTACGGAATGCTACGGCTCCTGGCGGCTGAAGCAATATACCCTCAATATCCCTTCTACGTGGGTATTATTTGCTTTATATGCTAGAAGATGTCTCAAGATTTGATATATCAGCACTTCCGGCGGAGAAAGTGATTATTTTGTCAGGTACAAATAGTCAGTTGATTGGATTAAATGCTACTGGAATAAACTACCAAATGATTGCTGAAATTGGTTTAGTAAATCGTGTTACGGAGATGTCCGGTAAATCTATTAACACGTCTATATATAGGCGTAAATTGATGGAGAGCTACAGGTATCATTTTTGAAAAAAAACAACGCCTTCAATCTAATGACTATTGTTGTATATTAAGTGTGTATGTCAAAAGGAATATCGAACTGTTCTCACGGGGCTCACAAGCACACATTAGTAAGAATACTTGTACAGTAATAATTAAACTAATATTTAAAAATTAAAAATACACTAAAAATATTACGAAAAGAAATAACTAAAAAGGATCGCTTAAACCATCCATAGACATAAAATCAATGATGTTTTACTAAAGATGACGTATATTCATACTGCGAGGTGCTCAGATTTTATTCCTTTACGACATAAACATGCTTACTGCGGCAGATAATACGGTACAAATAATATAGAAAAGGATAGCTATATGTTTAGACTTGCGAAATACGCGTCGTAATAAATTACTACAATTGACTTAATTTCGCCGCCTCAGTTTCCGCGCGCTTGTGCGACATTTACCTGATATATACATATAATATTGCATAAAATAGTCTTGATAATTCAAACGATCATCTATGACTGGTGGCATGCCCAAAAGGCTGGCGACATCGCCCCGCTGGATAGCTAGACTTATGCGCTGTGCAAAATATAGGCCAGCATTTTAGTAATTATAATAAGTTTTATTATAATTATAACACACTAAAATGTCTAAGCATCCAAATAGATATTGTTTTTATTAAATACGTTAGCCCCACTGCGTTCATGTCTATCTATACATCTATTGTGTGGTTACACTGCGAATGTCTGTTGTATGTCGCCATGCTCCCGGAGACAACGCCTCAACGAGTCGCGCGGCGCGCTTCAGCCGGAGCGATACTGGGATGTCGAACGTGGGTGACGAACTCGTCATCCGACATACCTCGTCACCCACCAAGTATAACCACATTTTCTACGAAATGCATTGTTCGTGGATTATTACTGAAGTCATATAAGACATTGTTAATAAATAGAACGGGGCGTGATGGCGTTAAAACATTTTGTCATTTATTTACCTCAACGTTTATATCGTTAATTTATTTCAAATATCGTAAGTTTTATTCATAATATAGTATCTAAAGTTATATATATTATACAATATATCAAAGGGTTACAAGAAAATGGTGTCAAAAGATATCTTAAATACAACATATAGCGCTATTTCTGCGACCTTAAATAGTTTCCGGCTATCACGCAGTGCGCAGCTCATATACTAAATTCAGGAAATATAAAGTACGATATACACATGCAATCTTACGTCACACTAAATATTGTATATGTTTATAATATTGTTATGAATTCCCGCAAAGTAACGCCTGAATCTATATTTTTTTTTTAAATATACCAAAAAATGTAACCGACTTCAACACTCAAAAGTGTGAAATAGCTTGTTGAAGTTTCCTTCTGTCTGAATTTAGATACGAATAATACCATACATACACTAACTCCCTTATTAATAAACGTTGCATAACCTCTGAACAGTTATCCAGTGTTTTGTCTTTATCGCTTATATGACAGTTTGTTATATGACGTTGAAAGAACGAAACAAAACACTGAATTACTATTCGCAGCTTAATCATTGTTTATTAATAAGGGTGTAAGGGCTTTCAATATAACTATCAAACTCATCTGTAATAAAAATGAGAAATCTGTTGTTTTGTATAGAAATCACATTTAAAAAAGTTATCGGATATAAATTCTTTCGCATGGCTACAAGCGCTTAGCATCAACTTAATATACGCGGTATAATCGGTACAACTCGTCGTTATATTAGTACCGAGTTTGGCTAAAGCCATAGCCTCGTGACCGTTCCATCCGCCTTAGCATTGTTTAGCGAATTCCAATCACACCATAATTCCTAACTCATACATTTATAGCAATAAACCCCTCCATAATTGGGCAACCCTATCGATCCGGCGCGAGTTTGAATATTATCCAATTTCACATCCTTATCGTAACTCGGATGGTTTATATTGTGCCAGTTTAACTTCGCCCTAATAAAATGTAGAGTGCCAAAGTTTCGCCCCGTGATATTAATCTGATGTGGTCGGAGGTGGAAGGCGAAGGGCGTGTTCTCGAGTTTTTACGATTAAGTAAATTTTATTCATACAATCTAGGGCTGAACGGCACTCTTTTCAATTTGATCAGAGATCGCCCTTCATATCGGAAGCCGCGAAACTTAACAGATAAAACAATTTTTGCTCGGTTGGGTTTTCGTTTTATTCGGCACTTGTGCGCTACGCTTCATGAAATTTCTAAATATAATGTCTAAAATATTCACAGTTAGTACAGGAGCGAGCGCTCAGGATAAATGGCACATTCTTTAATATTTCACGTCTTTGCGGTTGCCTTTTATAAATGACAATATTAGTACTACGAGAAGCATTCTGTATCAAATATGAAATTACAATTTTCGCTTCTGTCTCATGGGAATAATGTAAATGTCAATATGTTTTACGTTGTGACCTCTACAAAAAAATGCTTCGGCAGAATGTCAAATCTTCTCATGAATTAGTTAAGACTGGCGTCTCCAAGCGAGTCCCGCGCTAACAGACTGCAGACCACCAAGGCGACAAATAACACACAAAATGTATAAAATTATAGATATGTATAAAAATCAACTGTTATAAAATGAAAATATAGCTATATATATATATATATATATAGATACAAAGAAATGTCATATGCAAAGTCACTGCCAGTTGCCCAAAACATTTTACACAAGTGAAAAATTAATTGGTTCTCTTTCATGCTTATTGTGGTATATCTTATTGTATTATTACATGCACTTCAAAAGTACAACTTTACTAAATAACAAAGAAACATTCTAAAAGTAAGAAAATTTTATTAAATGTTATAAACATTAATATACAAACACTATTTTTAATCTATCATGTCCATCTAAAGGCTGTCTGTCAGAGATTGCATCAGCTATAAACCACTGATTGTATAACCATAAACTACAATAATTTTATATATTTTTCATGTACATTTTATGATTTGCAATGCAAATTTAATCTAGCTATCTATTTTATTTTTAGAATTGATTATTCTGACAATTCTGAAAAACTGTCTGATTGAAAGCCCACTTTGTTGATATTTATGATAAATTTATCCATAACATGATCAATAATATTGAGTCGGATCATTTCATCTTCCACTTTTATTGTGCGGCTAACACATACATAGACATTATATATCTGCGGTGTGACCTGTCGCAAACTTTCATCAAACAATAAAATTGTGTAACTCCATTTATTATTTATTAAATGTCTTATTATTTCGTACTGGGCGGCGAACTCTACCATACACAACTATTAGTTGTTGACAACGCCTTTCGGCTCAAGGGACCCGGAGTATCCATTTTTCGAACCAAAATCGTATAGAAAAGTATATAGGAAAAAAAAAGAAATCGACTAAACTAAAAAAAAACCGTAACAACAAGATAAACGCTAACAACAATCACCAATAAGTGTTAAATAATGCACAACTGCACAAACATAATAGAGAAGCATATTCGACTTAGAGAAAATAAAATGAAATGGATAATGACGGCCGCAAAAATGTTTATAATCTATGAACTCCGGAACAATAAAATATTATCCATCAATTATATTATTATATTAATCGTCTCGTATCCATGTAGGTACTACGTTTGCAGCAATTTTGTATTTTCACACTTAAAGCCATATTTTCATGAATAAAATTATCCCATCCTTTACATAATGTAAGCCAATACGTTGGGTCACATGAGTGCACCCCTGATAATATAATACATGCGAAAGTTTACCTGTGCGTGTGTTTGTTAGGTGTCACTCAGCGTTAAACACTTTAAACATTTTTAGAAGAGAATTTATTTTTTATCACACTCAGACCCCCGCACTAGGATTCCCTGTGTCGCGGAAGGAATATACACACACAATTACATCACGCAAACACCCAAGACCCGGGACAAACTTCTACACTCATTGCACAAATGTTTGCCCCTGCCGGGATTCGAACCCAGGGTCCCGGAGACTCAGGAGTCAATGTCACTGACACGGACCACTGCGCCACGGCGACCGTCAATTTATTCATTTGAAAATTGTTGTACTCAAAAGCTGAACAGTTTCCGCGGGTTAAATACATTTTCGAGTTAACAAGAAAATCTTAAGGAAGACGAGTGAAAGCGTGGGACGCAGGTAATATAATATATAGATGTATGTTTATGAGAACTCACCAGGTGGCGGTAGATGCGCGAGCACGAGCAGGGCAAGTTGCGCCGCGGCGGAGCGCGCACGCGCGCGCTGCATCACGCTCGCTAGCGGCGGCACCGCGCGCGCTGGCCCGCACTGCACATTACCGCGCGACGCGACACGCGCACTGCACGCACTGCGCGCTACACGACCGACCACGCGCACTCTATCCTGTGTCACCTATGTGATATATACACTCGCGACGTTCACAACCACTTGTAACAACTCGTACGATAAACCATTTGTCGCGACGCCTAGCGTTAACTCGACTCTGAAACAAAAACAACATTTTATTGTATTCACAAATTGATAATAAAAGTTCAAAGATAAATGGACCCCGAACAAACTTCGCATTCTTCCACTCAAAATATTTTCCTAAACTTTTAAGTTATATTAACTGAGATAAGCGTATTTGTTCAGGCTCAAACAAAAGGGAGGTTTCGCTCGCCGCCGCCGCCGCCGCCGCCGCACCGCCGCTCTCGAAATAGTTGTGATATTTGATCACGAAAAACTAAATAGAACTTTCTTTGAGGCCTGTTTGAATAGATAACGCGGGCCGAGCGAAACCTCACTATTCAATCATGATTAAATGTGCACTTGTCTGTGAGTATTGCCATTGGAATAAATATATATCATCTTTAGTCATAATAAAAATAAGCTAACGTATGTTCACAAAAAATATCGAAGTGGAGTTTAAAGAACTTTTTGCCTTAAACATAATTACAGGCAAATAAATAACAAGATGCGAGGCAGAACCAATTAGTCACGGTTCAGTCGAGAATTCGAGTTCACGTACTAATGAAATTCCCAATGCGGCGAGGCCAATAAAGCTTGGCATTCTTTGCCCCCCGCCCCCCGCCCACATCTCCACGCAGTCTTACACAAAATTCATACGTCAAAGTTATCAAGTGTAAAGCACGGGCAAGAAGTCACATTGGCTCGGAAAGAGCACGTGACACGTGAAGCATAAACCTGCTGTTGTTTACACATACCGCAGATATCTCCTATTCTCGATAACTTTAAGAAAGACGTAAATTCAGGCTGACGGTGTTTTATATGACACATGTTTAAATGACAACTGTGTACCGCTTTCGAAATTATAAACATAAGGTAGACGGCGGTTGTAAAGGACAATGTTTGAGATTTAGATTCTATTAAATATGTAGGTAAAAGTTATGGATGAGGTATTTTAGAACTTGGCAATTCGCTGTGAAAATTTAGGCGCTAGAATGATACAACATCATGTATGTATTTAAATCTAAAAACAAACAATAATTGTAAACTCTAAGGCTTTCACGGCCGGCGTTGCATGTTGTATGTATTGCTTCCGGGCTGTTTGGCCGTGGTCTATGTGAAACTTTTGATGAAAACTGAAGATGTCGACCGCAGTGATCGACGAAACGTCTGGAACAAAAGTTTCACATAGACCACGGCCAAACAGCCCGGAAGCAATACATACAACAAACAATAATTGTGTTATCTAATTATGTGGTCTATCAATTTTTTTACTCGTTACTTGTAGACGTGATTTTTAAAACATCGTAGTCCGAGTATCCGTAGTTAATTTAGAGGCCAAAAGTTTTATAATATTCATTTTTATCTTAGGCGTAAAAACCCCATATAAGGAATAAACAATAAAAAGTGAATTTACAAAAGGCCGTCGTAAATAAACTCCAATTGAAATTAATTTTGAAATCCAAATGTTTGTGAACTAGAAAAATATTACTCCCGTACTGAATGCACTCCGGTGCATTGTAAACCAACATTCAAATATGGGGCTACTCCAGTAGTACATCCTAAAAGGAAGCTACCCTCGATCCTATGATATAGCGATGAAGTGAGGAACCCGTTCTTCAGCGAACAGCCCTTATCACCCACGATTTCAGCATAATGAGATATTAATTAGCTGATAATTGTTAACGCCATGGGCATTTGTTTATAAGAGTTTATTGAAGATTTCCGTATTTTTTTTACCAAATCGGCAATTATTATTATATATTAATATTATTATTTATATAACATTGTGTCACTTGGATAATTATTGCAAAAACAAATTAGCCTCTAACTCAACCAACTAGACGAAGTTAATTTATGATGCTGCAGAGATCAACTTCAACTGTGACTTGCCTCACATCATCACCTACAGTTCTTTCGTGTATGTGAATATATATTTTTTAAAATTATTTAATTATCAGGCGTGAATCAACGTAGACCGCATCATCACTTAACATCAGATGAGATAGTGGTCAAACGCCTGGCTATAGTGAATAAAAAAATATAAAAAAATGTGTATAAGCTAAATGTTTCGTTTGAAATAAAAGTGTCCATTTATTAAAACAGCATAATAATCTGAAATTTTCATTTTATAAGTATTCCAACACTAAAAACAGTATTTATAGTATATGTAAAAAAGAACCAATCAATAAAAAGTAACTGCTTATCAATGGTCTTAAGATTAAACAAAAAAAAAAACGATTCAAATCGGATGCGAACCTGCGGATTTTCTTCTACCATATACGTAAGAAAAACATTTTAACTGATGTACTCGTATTCAGTAGTAGGATAGTTGGAAGTATTGAACGCTGTATCGAGTAGTGAGGTGCCGGGAGGTGCACCTGTTCCCAAGTTGTCAAGTTACCGCATAAAGTGATTCCTGAGGGTGGTAACTAGCGAACTTTGGTCGCGCCCCGTATCTTCTGCAGTAGTTATATTTCCTTCCGCACATTGTAAATACTCTAACATTCAAGGTTTGTCTAGAAAATGTATGGTTGGTATCCTTTGTGCGATTAAAACTGTTTACAATTTACGTAATTAAAGGTTTCACCTTTTTACCTTTCCAACGTAGGTAGGTTTCCAAAATGACTGAGTTAATTAACCAACGCCCAACGTACGAGCACTGCTGCGACGCACTCATTAGATTGTCCGTTTACTGTCGCTAGACGTCCTCGTCCGAAATATCCGTAGTAACGATTTGAGACCTTGTCCGCCCTATAGCCACTATAGCTATGATATATTCTCCGCCCAACTACAACTATGTACATATTTAAAAATACATTACCAAAAATTGTAGGACATCTAATATTTGAGCTCAGCCTATATTGAGCCGACCCTTAAATTACACTACAATCTCTAAATTTCTACAATATGGCAGCATAACTTTACCCTGGCAAACTAAGAACGAGTCGAGCAGAGGGCCACCCACGCGACACTCCGAAATTTTACTTCAACATCATCGGGCAGAAATGAAGAATAAGACGAAAAAAAAATTTTTATATTTTTTTGTGCGGTGTGCCTAATGACGTTGCTCACGAAAAGGGTTAGTAATAAATTAGTAAATTATTAAATAATAAAGCATGAATTAAATCAAATCATTTTTATGCAAAACATGGGTACATTTGAAGGTAGTCTGTTTTAAAATTAAAGGCTCACCATGCTTTGCCTATTAAGGCACGCAAGATATAAAACTACTTTCAATAATATTAATTGTGATTACATAGTCAGAAAAATTAATTAACGTTGATTCACAAATTTCTGCTTTTCTAATTATTACATTATACATTTTATTATTAATAATACTATATATATATATATATAGTATTAATAATAATAATAATTAATAATATAATGGAACCGACTTCAACACTGAGTGCCGAATGACAGTCATTCGTCTATTAATAAATAATATTTTAAGGCTGATTGTAAGTAGAAGTTTACAAATAAATGATTTTAAATTAAAATTGTATATGATTTCTGACTTTTCTATATATTTTCTTTAGGTCTGGTGGTCCAATTTAAGGTACCGGTAGCGTTGACGAAGGATAACCTTGACTAAATTATAACTTTTCACTGGCTGCGAATGTAAACGTCGCATGGTTGATAATATAAAGCCACTGAACTAAGCTATATTGTGGCGTTTATGTTTTATATCTTGGAATAATTCCGTTGTATGCGCTAATATGGCCAAAGTAGTCCAATATAGGTTACTCTTCGAATTCACTGCAAATAAAGTCAACATGAACGTTAAGTTTAGGATTCAATGACATATTTATAAACGTCAATAAAACTATTAATAAAAAAAAAGTATAAAATACGCCGCGTCCAACATATGTAAATAGAGCCACACCGAGAATAAGTGGAAAGAAACATTCATTCCTTCCAAATAGGGTGTACGGTGTATTCATTACAAATTCACTTTACAAGAGATACATACAACAGGTAACTTGGCAGATGTGATACCTATATTCCAAGTAAATTTTCTTCTAAATAATGTCTAACATCATAGTATTATTTCTTAATTAACACCTGTTTTATACTTATAATATATGTTAATATTCCTAAATAAAGATTAAATGTAAACATTATGAGTAAATGTCACAAACAACCCTTATTATAAATCTCATACATTATATATTGAAATCTCGATCGGATTAAATTATATGCTCGTTGTAGCGTAACATCGCTGTACGATCCAGTGCTGTATGATGCATTGCAGCGCTGTAGCGGCTGCATGGCGCCAGACTTTCGCTTTATTGCTCTCATTTCGAGTTCGGGAATGAAAAACTTTTCGCGGTTTTAACTCCAGGTCATCAGCTCGTTTAATGGTCTTCGTTTCATATGTTATTTTGCAATCTAGATAAATTACTAGTTAAACAAATGTTTATATTCAAATAAGGTGATAAATTTAAATATAAGTGATTACATATTTAGACACTTGTTTAGCCATCGCGTTGTTATAACTATATTGTTGTAGTGGCAACGCTGCAGCGACTGCTTGCCACCCAGACCTCCTGATCCCAGACTTTCATGATCCTTTAATATTACATTCATTTTAAAAAAGTTTACTTGTCTTAGTAACGAAGAAAACAATCAAAAAGTTTATCTTTAGCGTTGTTGGGAGACATTTTTTTATTCAATAACCAACCTTTTGATGTTACGCGACCTTTGTCTAAACAACTACCAAAATTATTAACATTGAAGATGGAAATATTTAAATAATTTGATCGTTCTAAGTCAGTTTTGACAACTGACAATTGTTAATTCTAATTATAGTTATATTCGTTTAACAATAGTTTGGATATAAGTGATTCGAAGGATTGATTTATTATATACTTTAATTCAAACGGTGGAACACCAATTACAATAATTATAGAGAAAACAAAGCATATTATTGATAAAAATACAATTACATTTTTGAAATACGTATATGCTATAATGTCTTACACCCCTTTTACAAAAACGCAAGCATTCTTTTATAATATTCGGCCATAGTACATCCGCAAACATATCACAGTCCGGACTCCCAGCCAGGATATGAGAGATTCAACCTGTTCTCTCACAGACTGCACGTAAATGTAAAAAATATCAGAAAGCATTTAAATTCTGCGTAATTTTTTAAATAAAGTTTGAACTATGCGTTTGTAAAGTAAAGCGTTTCTAAAATCTCGTTTTGCCGCGCAATGTATTCAGGCTGCGTGGAAAGGCTGTCTGCAAAATGCAACATTGTTGAAAGCGTTGGCACATTTCGATAAAAGTATGTCAAACTTTGTCATTCAAAAAACAATCACTCGTCGCATTTACAGCTACGGGACCAGGAGGAATGAAAAGTACATTGTAATGGAGACATAGCTTCACTTGCACCAAAACATGTTGCATCATATCGAAACAAGTTGTTTGATGCGTATTCTGACGAAGCTTCAAAGAATTCGACTTCAGGCCTCACATATGTAGCCTGAACGTCCACAGGCGGGGGTACTCAGCACCCGCCCTAGTTCCTTTTGTCTGCAGGAACACGCTATGATCAAACAATTTCGCGTACAGCCGTCGAAAATAAAGTTTTTAATCTTTCAATATACGCGGCGTCGGCGGCGGGCAGATGCGTCGAATTGGGTCAAACAAAGAGTTATTTGAGCCACGGTGAAGCCGCACGCTACCTTCATGTTTGTACCGGTGCGTCATTATCAGCCTAAAAGGTAGATCTTTTATAACTCGATTTCCTGAATTCGAAACTTCAAACCGCTCGGGAAACTGTTTAAGTAAATTCAGCACACTCGTTCGAGAAAATGATTTAATCAAGTTCTTCACCGAAACCTAAAAGATCTTTATGGAAATGATAGTGTCCTTTTCGTATATTTTTAAATAAAGATGCGTTTGATATTCAGAGATGTTTCCATATTTATATGGTTACGCATAAAGAAGTAATCCGTGACAGACTCACAGGAAAGTAAGCGTGGGATTCCACCTCTGGCCTACTTCCACAAATCCGTTCCGCAGTTAGTGGCGACGTGACACAGAAAAGAGATATTTGAACGGTATAAAAGTTCGTTTCTTCGTTCTAATGGACACGGAAAGTCGATGCGAGTCGCCGCCGAATGTTTCGGATAAGATCGGATCCGGCATTATTCCCTGAACGACAATTTTTAAAAGTTTGGGGTTCTTTCGTCTCTCACGCCCGCGATGGGCCATCAGAAAAGCGTTTTACGAATACAACGACAGGCAATGAATCTTTGTCGAAGTTCGGAGAGCGATAGAAAAACTTGCTCGTCGCTAACACTTATAAAAGATAATGATTAATATTATACACGACTTGAGGCACGCGGCGGAGCGGGGTGCGGGGTGCGGGGCGCGGGGTGAGCTGTCGAGTCGCACTAATGTTTAGCTTTTGTCATTTCACAACGGCATTGATTGATGCATCAAATGTATAGATACAGTTACCAAGATAAAATATACAAACAAAAAGGCGCTCATAAAAATCCTGACTGCCTAGAAAAGCTGATGGTCGTTGGGCAGGTCAACAGGAAAAGACCACGCGATCACTCACCCACGCGACGCTCAGACATAATCAAGACGCAAACTGATCTGCCAATAATCCACGCTATTAGACCATAGTGCGGGCCGACTAAGAAGAAGATGTAGTATTAGAACTATAAGTGTATTTGACGAAAGATGTCCGTCAGGGGTGGCGCTAGTTTCTTTGCTAACAGATTAAAGCGCTATCGATACACTCGATGTTCCACTCCGGTTAGTTCCACTGATTGCCGCGGGACTCTTTTTGTGAAACGTACTTTAATCATCGATTTGTGGTCTAATGCCATATAGTATGAGCCATGCACAACTATATTCATTCACAGAGAAGAAATAATATTTATTATAGATAATTATTAGCTGCCGAATAAGTAGATATTTATTATTCTTATCTAATTTCTTGTAGCAGTCAGTACAGTCGTCAAACAGAACGTTTTATGCGTATTTGATTTACAACATCTTTATCGTTTTCAATTTCTTTCTTCATTCACCTGGAAAATATCACATTATCAATTTGTGCCTTTGTAATAATAAAAAAATCAATCTATCTTATATTTTATAAAGCGCGGTCCCAATAGAAAGGCTTTCCAAAAAGGCAGCGTTTTCATTAACCGCCAAGGATTCACCAATCGACTGAGTCCACTAATCCCCCTGTTCCACATCAAAGCTAATCCGGACGTCTCGCAAAGCTGTAAAAAGGCCGATAATCGAAAACGATTCACCGTTAACGCAATATTTATACTCTGAAACCATTCGATTACAATCTAAAATGTCCGCCAGTTGTTGGATTAAATCACGAGCGCGTTTGCGCCGCGGCTTGTACGTGTCGGTCCATACTTTAATAACTGGAACTAGGGGTGGTATGAAAGCGAACGTGAAACGGAACGCAGCGCCAGTAAATTGCAGCAATAAACTGTACCGTGGGCGAGTGCCCGCTCCACTGGCAATCAAACTGGACGAGTGTGAAGTGGCTTGAAAGTTTTGGAATGACCAAAAATGTACTCGGGTACTTAATGCATTTCAACGCGGCAATGCCTTCAGCATTCTGGGGCACCACACGTATACAGATAGGTTAGCAGTAGGTTGTAAGTCGCCTCTATATACTTTTAGTAGATGAAATATAGTAACAGTTATATAGTTATATTTCGTAGCGACAACATCTGCGATTACTTTTCCATGATATTAATGGTGTAAAGACAAAATGATTTGAAAATATTTTACAATGATAATAACGTGAGGGTTGTGAGAGGTAAACGTGAATCAAAGGGATATCGATCTATAAAATCGATTCCCACCTCGGGCTTGAGCGGTACGGTTCGGTGAAGATGATATTTTGACCAATCCCACAGTTCAGAGATACATTTTTAATGCCCCTCGACGATATTGATAATCTGACCAAACACCCAGTCGGTGCAGGCGGTAGTGCTAGAAAACCAATTAAAATAAATTCTAGAGAAATATCATATCTTTCATTCGACCAAATCCTCACACACAATGTTTTTTAATGTCGCCTTATATTTTTTTCTGGGAAATAAATTCTTTAAAGTTAATACCTAAAAAGAACATCAATCGAAAAATCAATTAATACGAATAATAAATAGGTACAAGTTATTCGTAACAAATTCCGCATAATTAATACTGATAACCTCTAGGTAAGACCAAAAATAAAATAATCTTTGTCTATTTTACGTAATTGCTGCTCAACAATTCAATCGATTGCCGTGGGTGTACCGGCCTAGAATAGTACTCCCCCATCTCTTCCCGCGGGTGCCGTAAGAGTCGGCTAAGGGATAACGTACCTGAAGGTGGGCAGCAGCGCCTTCTGAGGATTGTAAATCATACTGCGCTCGCCAACCCGCATGCCAAGCGTGGCGAGTATTGGCAAATCCCCTCTATATGGGGGAGGCATATGTCCAGCAGTGGACGCACATGGCTGAGAGAAGAGAAGAAGAAGAATTCAATCGAGCGAACTTTTAACAAAATATGACGCACTGTTTCAATTTATTTTTAACTCGTTATATAAAATTCATTCATCAAAGTTTCTCGTTACGAATTCAACGAGCCCCGAGTTCCGAGCTCTGAGCTCCGAGCTCCGAAGTCCGAGCTCCGAGCTCGGAGCCGGACACGGGCCTTTTGAGCTCTACTACATTACTAATATAAACACTCGTAAACCGGAGGGCGAGCTTCGTAAAAATTTAACTTTACGGCGTCTTTGATTACAGGCAACTGTAATGTCACAGCGCATTACACTCCCTCCTTATATACTCCACCATTACGGTGTTGTATCACCCCACGACTTCATCACGAAACCATTCCATTAGGCAGCAACATTAACAGCCATAGTATGGGCTTTATTCCTATAATAGTAATGTTTTTTAAAACCTTTTATATATGTAAGGTTCGACCATCTCACTGATTAGCCAGTGACGATGTGGTTACATATTCTAGGCCTAGCCGACCAACAGATTGTCTTTCGGCAGCAGTCTTTGGGAGCCAGCAAACATGCTAGCTCCCAAAGACAGTGCCTGAGCACACATTCATGTGTTTGGTAAGTTTTTCAAATAAAAGTGAGGGTAGTTGGTCGCCAGGAACTGGAAAGTACCCTCCCACCATGCTGTAGACTTCATAACGGTACTTTACCATGTATTCTATAGTGCACAGAGTTGACGGATACGCCTTCGCTTATAAGACAATGGCCAACCGAAGTATTTCAATTTCATACAGTTGCTTCTTACTAACTAAAGATAAACCCGTAAAGATAATTATTAAATTATTATACGGATTCAAGTTTACCGGATACAGTGATAAGTGCGGGTTGCGCTACGATTCGGTGCACAAGGCAAACCGGCAACAAATAATGGATTTAATACCTAATTATGTCGCTGCTATTGCAAGGGAGGAAGAAGTTGGCAGCTGTAACACAGGCTTGACGTAGCACAGCTGTCAACTAACAATTGTACCACAAATAGATATCATATAATGTTTAGTTTTATGGTTGGTGTCATTAACTTAGTTGTTCTCTGTGACCTTGGCTATAATAAACGTATTGGTATATAGTGATGGGACGCTGCGGTGTGTGGCACAGATAAACTATCGCTCGATATTATTTATTATTTCTGACAGATCCAAGTAACGACAAGTTACCTATTCAACAACTTTAGGTTACATTTACACTTTCGTTTCAGAAGTCCTTTTCGGGAATCATATTCTTCCAATGAAGTAATTTAATAGTAAACTGCTATATATAGACTACATGGCTTTTGTATACATAATATTAAACTAAATATAAAAATTATGCGTTTAGTTATGTAATCACTTTCTAAGTATTTAAAGGTTGTTTAGGATTATTTTCAGGATTTAACTTACGTCACAAAACTAATTTAAGACTCCTAATACCATGACAATCCTAATCGCTCGAGCCATAAAATTACAAAAGGAAGAACCGTTAACATTGAAAAGTGTATTGTTGTATTGTCGTCAGGAATCGTAAATCTGCAGCCGCGCATCTTAAATACCAATAAACGTCACCACAAACGACCTCTATTAACCACAGCTTATTCTCACACAAACAAGAAAATCTAAATAATTATTTTGATTATTTTTCAACGGACTCAAGATTTATCACACAATGACTTAACAAAAATAAACCGATATTATATTTAACGCGCCCAAATATAATAAATACCTTTGTATCTTATTTTAATCATTGCCTCATCTAGAGCAGACTATTGTTATTATCTTAGTATATTAAATTGAGGAAATTTGAAGGAACTTTTACTCATGCTTACTCACTTTCAGACCCTAACACCCTCACGTCTGTTTGTAAATTGTGCTGATTTTTTATTCTCACATTATTATTCCACTATCGCGTATACTTATTATTATATTCACGTAATGCTAGATGTAATCCAAAGCACGGGGTTGAGCGCTGTATGCTGAAGCACGGGTGTTGAGCGCTGTATGCTGAAGCACGGGTGTTGAGCGTTGTATGCTGAAGCACGGGTGTTGAGCGCTGTATGCTGAAGCACGAGTGTTGAGCGCTGTATGCTGAAACACGGGTGTTGAGCGCTGTATGCTGAAGCACGGGGTTGAGCGCTGTATGCTGAAGCACGGAGTTGAGCGCTGTATGCTGAAGCACGGGTGTTGAGCGCTGTATGCTGAAGCACGGGTGTTGAGCGCTGTATGCTGAAGCACGGGTGTTGAGCGCTGTGTGCTGAAACACGGGTGTTGAGCGCTGTATGCTGAAGCACGGGTGTTGAGCGCTGTATGCTGAAGCACGGGTGTTGAGCGCTGTATGCTGAAACACGGGTGTTAAGCGCTGTATGCTGAAGCACGGGTGTTGAGCGCTGTATGCTGAAGCACGGGTGTTGAGCGCTGTATGCTGAAACACGGGTGTTGAGCGCTGTATGCTGAAGCACGGGGTTGAGCGCTGTATGCTGAAGCACGGGGTTGAGCGCTGTATGCTGAAGCACGGGTGTTGAGCGCTGTATGCTGAAGCACGGGGTTGAGCGCTGTATGCTGAAGCACGGGGTTGAGCGCTGTATGCTGAAGCACGGGGTTGAGCGCTGTATGCTTAAGCACGGGTGTTGAGCCTATCTCAGCAGCAGATACTCATAAATATTACTAAGTTTTAATATCTAGCTAATGTAAACTGAAAGATCTTTTGAAAATATTGTCAAATAAAAATTATTTATATATTATCATTTATATTTATATCACAACTCTCTTCCATTATATTATGCTATCTTATTCCGTACGCTTAAAAAATGATTGTTTTTGACTAATCAAGAATCGATTAGTCATATCCCACTCGCCCATGGTTCATCATAGGATTCACCTGATCTTAACCATAGCTGTTTTAACTGACCTCCTAAAAGGAGATTATGAATTCAGTTATCTTTTTAAGTTGTAGTTCTCTTTTAAACCGACTTCATAAAAAGGAGGTTACTCAATTCGACCATATATGTTTTTTTTATGTGTGTTAGCGGATAACTTCGTCGTTTATGAACCGATTTTAATTATTATTTTTTTGATAGTGGATACTTTTGTGTAGTGTAGTGCTATTAAAATTTCATCAAATTCGGACAAGCGGTTTTTGAGTTACACTCCGATAACTGAAATGTGCTTCACTTACCTCGACGATATTATAGTTGCGGTTGAAGACTTTGGAGAACATACACAATGACAATTGATCCCGTTAGTTGCAAAAGTCACTGAAAAGGGTAAAAAAAATTTTTACCAAAAAATGGAACCGACTTCAACACTCAAAAGTGAGAAATAACTTGTCGAAGTCGGTACCATGAGCACAATATGATGATAATTGTTACTTTTGTAAACTGTCATGGTACCGACTTCAACAAGTTATTTCTCATTTTTGAGTGTTGAAGTCGGTTCGATTTTTTGGTATTTTTTTTTTAATATGAACTTTGGATTTGTAAAAATATATGTTATATCTTAAATGGATATGTATACTTTTAGATCCCTTATCAAATGTATGTTGAAATCAGTTAATTATTTTTTTGCAGAAGATTATCTCACCTGTTGTTAAATGATGGTGTGGTTCACGATGGAGCACGCCCGCCTGGAACACATCTATTCAGTCGTGACTTGAAAATATCCAGATTGTGTCAACGGACTCAGGCAATGAGTTCCGCTCAAATAGAAAACTTGGGATCCTCAGTTTCAAAGACATCGACAGCACATATCGTTTCGAATGAACTGCTCTAAGCTATGGTATGGACGGTTCAAAACTATACTACTTATTCTTTTCATTATTTTCAAGAAATCGTTGAACATGTCTTTCCCATAGATCACGATGGCTGATGCTTATAGTTTGAAATCTATGTGATTATTGTCCCACTCACCCAGATAGTATTTATAACTGAGCCTCTAATACATTTCACCAAAGAACGTACATACAACACATACATCTACACGTAAGTGTACCTATACATTTTGCATATGCAGCCTAATTAAAATTGTAAAGATAGCACGCCTGTTTTAGTCTCGAGAGCCGCCGTCCCGAAATCCAACAATGAAAAGCGAAATTAAATTTATACCGCGACTAAAACGTACAACAAAGGGTCTCTTCATTAGCAAAGAGGCTGAGCAAAGCTTGTATATAGTCGTAGTATGATAGCTGGCGAATCTATATGTTTAACGGTTGTAAGTATGAGACGTACCTTTCGTGAATACCATTATATAAATAATTAAATAAGTTTGGTAAAGAGAGCACACGACGGAGTAAAACTCTTCATCTTTTATTTTAGGAGTTGGCCATTCTACATTTCAACCGGTAATATCTAAAACTTTGGGTGAACATAAGTTAGTGACTGGACCATTATAAATATGCTAAAATATCAGAAACAGATCGTCTCCACAGAATCATAGTAAAAATCCCACTTTTAATTTATACATTACATAAAAACTACAAATGTTAAAATAGTGACAAACATATTTGTTAATGATGATTGTGAAGAGACAGTGAGTGTCTAACGGTGATGAGAAGGATTGAGTCCCACCCTCGAGCCTCCGTGAGGATCACGTCAATAGTAGGACATTTTTAAGTGCACGGTAAGTTACCTCCCACTTTGAAAAGTCTCACAGTACTCCAATCTTCTGGGATGCGCATTTTTTTTTATTTATTTGGTTTACAACTTGGAATATACACTTAAGCCAAAAAATCAATACTTAATAAGTAAACTTTGTGTAATTCCTAACACTTGTGAACACTGCAAGCATTGTACATCGTGCGAATAATTTATTGTTTTGCGTTTACATAATGAAACAGTATGCAAATTAAAAGTTAACTGATTAAAATTAGAATAATAAAATAGAAAAAACATTAAGACAATACAATTTAAAAACATTCTAATGCTTTATAGATACTAGCCGGGGCCAAAAAACCGGAGAATATTATCATATTTAAATATGATTCCAGTGTTATATGAAAACATTCTGTATAATGGCGAAAGTTGTCCTACATTGTGGTAACACTGTCTATTTATTAACCTGGCTCCCGATCGCGGAACTTCTAACAACACCTGCGCGAAATCTTCCAGGCAGCCTAATAAAAAAATAATTAATTTATACAGAAAAATTACATCCAAAGCCTTTCGTCGAATACTGAGCGATTTCATCTTGTAAAAAGCTAGCCTCTGTTCATAAGACGATAGCTTTTTACAATAATTATTGGCATAAGTCAGGTGGTACACAAACTTTTTTGGATTTGTTCCAACCTTTTTGAGTGAACAGCATAGCCATAACCATAGTCACTTTATTAATAACATTTTATATGTTGGCTAGGAGACCACACGCAGCTATTAAATTCTAAAATACTTCCAACTATACTATTATTAGAATGGTAATTAGAATTGTCTGGATTCTTTAAAAAAAATGTTTGCCTTGGGCGAGAGTAACAATGATCGGTCGTGATGTCGACTGCGCGTAAATGCCACGTTATACCCGTAGCAACAGTGTAAAATGACATTCACTTGCTACTATTTATATTCAAATTTTAAATAAGGAGTAGGTACCAACACGCATTTGTCCTGTGACATGTTCGGATCTAGAGTGAAGTTTTTCAATCAAATCGTCACTGGTCGTCAAAGTGAAGTTGTGCTTTGAAGCCAAGATTATTTTTTAACTATCCATTACTCACCAACCTAACCAATTCAAGTTTGCAGCTTCGTAACGTGCTTAGTGTGCAGTTAAACGTCCGATTATCATTTAACCGTCGGCTAACTGTATGGTAAAAACTGTTTGACCGACGGTTAAATTGGTAATCAGACGTTTTAACAGCAGCCTTAGTTGAATATTATTATCACCTACTAGCCGTTAACCACTGTTTTTATTTACAAGTAAATAAATAGATTTTAAAATTCGAGAACGTACCCAACACTAATGTCAACTCGCCGACCAAGAAGGGAAGTGCACTTGAAAGAGGCCTGTGAAAGAATCCTTGCCAACGCGCGTCTAGTAAGTTCCTCCCGAGCTAGTGCTAGTGTGTTGAAAATTGTTGTTTCTCTCTCATGGGTAAAGTCCTTCGCTTGCTTCAACTTTACCCATAAGTGAAACAAATAACTATCGATGCTTAATAATAAACAATAACGAACTCTTACATTAACAGTATAAAATAGAAACGGGAATAAACTAACTTAAGTGATTCGATTCGAAACACTAAACTAAAGATTAGGCCATTTCTAGCGCCAGAATGTATGTAACACGTAACTAATGCCTCAGACTACAACAAAGTGAAATCGTTGTTGGATCCATTTATATTGTACTGAACTGTGAAACAAATTTATTTTTTGTTCTTTTTTTTATTTCTGCCATGTTTTCAAAGCAAAACATATTTGTGGAATAGTGAACAAAGTCTTTCAACTCAATAAGTCCGGAGAAAAGAGCTTGTCGAATATAAAAAACATTATAAAAGAACCAAGTAAACTGCTAATAGAAATAATATCATGGAAGCATGATGATATACTTACAAGTAGCAATTATAAACAAGTTTAACATACAATTTCTTTTTAATTTTTTTTTGACGTGATAACGTTTTATAAATTGATGAATACCAGCAACACTCATGAAAAATAGTAACGTTCCGCGTAACGTTCCACCTGAGTTTTGTATTACATAAAATAATCAAAGTCAAAGTCAAAGTCAAAGTCAAAGTCAAAGTCAAAGTCAAAGTCAGTCAAAGTCAAAGTCAAAGTCAAAGTCATAAATGATTATGACGTTATCACGTAAATCTATCGTCCGTAAACCGACTTTACAGACAACCAATTTTTTATAAATATCCTCGGTGATAAGCTTGTGTTTGACCACAGTTTATCCGAATTGAGGGTGGTTTCTTGTATTCAGGTATCGTTAAGAGATATATTCTTATCTTTCAACGATACCCGACTACAATGGGGATAAAGCCCGGTTATGTGAGAGTTCCACTCGCTCTAAAAACCTCTCGGTGGTCTGCCTCAGTGCATGTCTGAGGGCTCCGAGATCTCCCACGGAACGCACCATTGTACCACCATTGTATTATTTGAAATAATCTATTGTTAAAAACCGTCTTAGAAACAAAACTCGACTAAAATTGATTTTGTGTTTGCTCGTCCCTAATGAAGGGTATAAATCACGGCCGCGTCTCCGTGACGGACACCCAGACATGCCGACCGATATTAATATAACACCAACTAGTACGCACACCTATAATTATTATCGTTATTTCAACCCGCTATTTTTAACAGCTTAGCGGGCAGTGGACAGTCTCTGACAGTTGGATTAAGCTTAGGTCATCTCAATTCGGATTATCTGTTATGTGGCTTAATAATAGTTTTATTAGTATCGGTAACATAGGGATTGGACTGTCACAGATTAATTAAAGTCTCTTTTTGAACATTGTGAGCTGTTGTGAATCGCACCGCTTGTGATTATTGATGGTGTTATTATATTTTGGATGAATGTTTTGATGCTATATTGCTATGTGGGATTATAATTAGACGTTTATGTACTTATGATATTGGACAAGCGTCTAAGACACGCGATCTTTAGTTATCGAACTTCCTAACGCCCTGTTCCGATGTGATTAAACAAAAGTTACATGCATAACACAGCATAGAATATTTTATAAGTAACATACTTTGTTATGTTATGTGCTGCATAAAAAAATAAATAAATAAAATAAACAAGTAAGAATTAATATTTTATACACTTTAAATTCTCTCAGAAAGTTTTCACTCTCCGCTATAATTCCGGAGCTAGTATTCAATTATTCTAGTTGTACTCAATATTTTAAAAAATGTTTTACGTACATACATTAATTATATTTATATGTACTTACAGGAACTTAAAATAGTGATCAGAAAAATACCTTAAGCCTTCGCTTAAGATCTAATTTCAACTCCGTAATATTTGATTGGAATGAAATTAATGAATTAATAATTATGTGCACTCACGAATATTAAATATTCGTGAGTGCACAGTTTGACATAATTAGTAATGTACATTTTTCGTATTTTTCGACTTAAGCCAGATTATATACATAAATAATAATTTCAACTCCGTAAAATGAAAGTAACTGATTCTGATTCAATGATCTGATCAGAACTTAAACGGCGAAAAAACACACTAAGGGTGAAGTTAACCAAAATATAAACGTCTGATTATCAATCGACCGTCGGTTAACTGTATGGTAAAAACTGTTTGTTTGACCGACGGTTAAATTGAGAAGTTTTAAATTTTGGTGAACTAAACACTAAGGAATACATCAATTATAAACAATGTCTTGTAAGCATACACACTTTGAACAAGGACAAGCGATGCTCCATAGCTTGTATAATTAATGTTGAGTAATGCAGAGCAGTTAATTTCATTGCATGTTAATCTCCGAGCAGCGTTAACGCGCTCGGCGCCCGCGCCGGAGCGCGCGTGATTGCTTTAAAAATAAATATTCAGCGTGAAGCATAGACATCACTTACGAGACAATAAACGGTTTAATCTCTAACTGGCTTACATTTTTAACCATTTGTACTGGCCGAGTTTTATAGATAACTAGGTTCGTCCCGCACTTCAACCGTGTGGACTACAGTTTTCCCGCTACTAATTATTAATTAATAACCCACTTATATTAATTAACCCACGAGAACTATGTGGGGATACGGGGATTACGGGATTTTTCCAAGATAAAAATAGCCTAAGTGCTATTCCTAAGGTTATAATCTTCATTGAATATTTCATGAAAATCCGTTCAGCCGTTTCAGAGGGAAGGTGTAACAAACATACAAACGACAAACGAAAGGCAAAGTTACTCCTTTCTAGTGATATCCTGACTCCAATATCTGATCAAATAACTGCTCTTTACTTTTTAATATATTATGCCTCAGCAAAAGTTATCAGAAATCCATAAGCAACGGTGATTTCATTATTTTATATAAGCGGCAGTTAGGTTCATAAATATAAGCGCCATGATATTATCAGTAGATAAGATTTTAGATTTTCTCTATCTTAAGCAAATGATTTTCACTAAAAAAATCCAAACCTAAATAACATACTTATATTTATTTATAATACCAGCAGACGTGAAGTAATTAGTAATTTATCTCACTGCGTGATTTTACTTTGGTCTGTTAATTAAATTTTGTACTAATCAACATGTATTTTATTATATTAAGTCAATGAATGTCAATATTTTAATCAATTTTGGTCGGAAAATTAATTAAGTTATGCTTAAAATATGTAGAACGTTGTGACGACGCACTTAGATCGACTAACTTATCCTAGAAGGACAGACAATAATCTCGGAGCCAATAATAACGTTCACGGTTGAGTCACTGAGTTTGCCGGTGCTTTACTTAAACGGTCAACTGGTTTAAGCAATTTAGCTCAGTTTTTTGCTCGTGGCATTTTCAAATGAGCGCTTACGAGTTTCGTTGGGCGCGACAAGCCGTCGCCGTCGGCCCCGCTTGTTGTACTATGGTATCTGCCACACACATAATTATAATGGCCAACACCACTCTCTCTGAGGAAGGCTCGTATTTCCCAGTAGCAGGATCATTCCCGCGTAGGCTGATTGTGCTATAACAATGCTATAAATATAGAAATATTTTAATTACAACTCGTGCACATTGCCAGAAACAAAACTTCCTTCTAACGAGATAATTAGCTGAAACACTCTCGTCTCATAATACCCGTCTAATATCGTGTGACTGTGCATTAAGCTGCGTTCACACACAGTCGCACACTATTATATCAACAGTGAAGCTGTTGGACAAGAAACGCTCTTATCAAGCTAACATTACTTTTCAGTTTATGTAATTTTAACAAGATGTTGCGTTACAATGTAATCTTTCTCATAAGGAAACGAGTTTATTGTTAGCTCACTCAATTATTTTTTTAAATACATAAAATGTAACAAATTGAAACGATTTTTATCGTGTACTAGCGGCCCGCTCCGGCTTCGCACGGGTATAACAGTATTTCTTCACTATTTCATGGATGTTATTATACATATAATACATAATATTGTTATTAGAGCGATTTAAATGTTAATTTACATATTTCACATTCTCGATATTAGAATATTTATTCTAGAGAAGCTGGTTGGCAATCAACACCTGCTTGAGTTCCAATTATAAAATTAATTAAAACCCAATATGTGTTAACATAATATTATTAAGAACAAAGAAATCTCTAGATATTGTAATATTATTATTTGAAATACTGGCGACACCGAACTCTGCAGGTTTACCCAACGTTAGCTGGCATTTAACAGTTGTGTGTAACTTCCTTTATATGTGTGCGCGATAATTAACTGTACAGAATGAAAGCAGGAAGAGTATTTGCTAGTCTGATAAAATAATTAAACAAGGATTTATTGTACGCGGAACCCAATTTTCAGACTCAACTATACTATGTAGTCATCAAAAATGAACTTAATAATTAATAAATAATTGATGGTAGCCGTAGCTAAGTGGATCATGTAATACGTGTAACTTCTGCTCCCCGGGGCTCTAGGTTTGAATCACGGCAGAAGCAAACGTTTGTTTTTTTTATGTAAGAGCTGGCAAACAAGCAGACGGGCCACCTCATGGTAAGCGATCGCCGTCGTCCATCGGATATCTGTAACACTGGGGGCATTACCATACGTTTCCAGTCCTTTTAAGACTTTGCTAACTTATACTCCACTACTACCATACTGTAGCTACTCGGGAATACCGAGGGAGGAAGCTCGTTCCACATTTTGCAGGTGTTTGGCAGGAACGATCCGTTGAATCGCACAGTGTGTGAATCCCATGTGTCGATTATATGTGGATGAGCTTTTAAGCGTAAAACCTTGATGCTGGAATAAGGTTGAGAGTTCTTCAGAACACCCGATGTATATACAAATACAAATTTGACGGTCACCGTGGCGCAGTGGTTAGTGTCAGTGACATGACTTCTGTATCCGGGACTCTAGGTTCGAATCCCGGCAGAGGCAAACATTTGTGCGTAGAGTGTAGATGTTTGCCCCGGGTCTTGGATGTTTGTGTGCTGTGATTGTGCGTGTCCATGCCTCGCATACAGGGAATCCTAGTGCGGGGGTATAAGTGTGATAAAAAAAATACAACCACATATGCAAATGTTGATGTCGATGAGTTTGGGATCGTTAACAATTCTGATAGCTCTACGCTGCATCCAGAGGCTCAAGCTGATACTTGGGTGCCGACCGTTCCCAAGGTGAGAGCAGTACTCCATGTGAACCAAGATTGGTTCTTTGTATAGTAACAATAGTATTTGCCTTGGTCTGAAGTACCGCTTCACCCTGTTAAGCACACCAAGTTTGTTGGATGCGAGCTTGGCTTTGGATGATAAATGGTCGCGGAAGTGCACGTCAGCAGAAGTTTCAACACCCAGAGTACTTAGACTCTCCGAGAGCGAGGGGTGGGAGGGGAGGGGTGTTTATGTGAGAACATAAATGTATGTCCCGGGTCTTGGATGTTTGCTGTGATTGTGAGTGTCCCGTGCCGCCCGCGACACATCCTCGTGCGATGGTATTTTTTTTATTATTAACATTCACACAAGGTCTTCAGGACCCAAACTAGGCAGAGCCTGTGCTGTGGTAACCTGTTGACTAAAATGTATTTACACTTGTATACATATACACACCCAGACACAGGTCAAATAGACATGTTCATACACACAAATGTTTGACCTGTCCGGGAATCAAACCCGGGACCAGCGGCTCAGAAGGCAGAGTGCTACCAACCGACCAGTCTAATTAAAGTTGATAAATGAAAAAAATATATATATCGCGTCTCGTCGTGTTCGGAAGCATTGTCTACGCTAGTATCCCAGTGTGGCCGATGCCTTACGCCACAGTGTAGACGGTAGGTAACTGCACATACTCACTGTCGCCGTGCACGCAGCCCCTTAATTACTTTATAAATAAACTAACTGCCAGCATTCATTAAGCGCGGGGACTTTAACGTTATGTTTAGTTACTGGAACTGATATGAAAGGTGCTTTATATCTATACAAAACAATATATTAAGTAAATATCAAGAATATTTTTTTACCAAAAACATGGAACCAACTTCAACACTCAAAAGAATGAAATAACTTTTTTGAAGTCTGTAAATACATTTTTAGTAATTATTCAAGTTTTATTATTAATTTTAGAGTCAGCTAGTAGTTTTTTTGATTACATTTGATTTAACATCATAGGTTGAATAATTATAGTTTAATATTGGCATAGTTGTGTAATTGTCAGCATATCCAGGTCCATCGGAGGTTCAAGTACCTAAATCATTTGTAAATAAGGGACTTGTACCTGTTTATTTGTGTTATATCAGTCACTAAAAAAAATTACCGAAACAAGTCTTGACAAGAGAAAGAGAACCTGACGACTGAGAAATCTATCAAGAAACAGTATTTAAGTCGGCGAATCGCATGCGTCCGATAATCGCAATAACATATATAACGTTTGAAAAGTTTCGCAAATACCGGCTTCACTCACTATTGTTACGCATCGAGTAAAGTAACTTGCGTATTGACACGTCAATCCCTGATTTATTCTTTAATAAATCATGACTAAACAATAAGAATCGTGAGTCTATCTACTAATTGACATCCTTACTGAAAATGTTTGATCATAAACCCTTAGAATCTACAATGGTTACAATTAATGTAGCACTTCATTTGCACTAAAATGAACTAATTTCTATGATTGGATCTTTATTATTGTAGGAACTAGGTAGAGAGTTCTCTGGCAGATTGAAGCAGCAACATAGAGGGCTATTTAATGAGCGCAATCAGAACTAGTACATCCGTTATTGCAGTGGAGTAGGGTTGCCACCACAGCGAGCTCACGGAAACAGCGAAGTTTGACGAAGCTTCAATTTATAAACATTATTAAACAATAACATTTAATAGTTATTTTTAATAACGTAGCTTTAAAATATGTACATAAGTGTGTATATTTTGCAAACAAAAGATTTAGCAAATATCTATTATCTTCCACATAAGAGCCAGATTGAATTGACCACAAGTGTTTACTCCGAAATGGTTGTATTCACTTGTTTATGTAAATGTGACGATGGCGCGTACGTATATATACCTGTCATAGAACGTAAATAGATGTGACGATAATTGTTACGTCGATCAATTTGTTACTTTCGTTCGTTGAATAATAGTGCTGCACCCGGGCCCACTATTTATATTGTTTATGTTTAGTACGTGGAAAAAAATTTTTTTTTCACTCTTTTTAGTGACCTTCGCTACTCACGGGATCAATTGCCATTGCGTATGTTCACCGATTTCTGCTATCTTCACCCGCAACTATATTGCCTTCTGACCGATTTTGATGAAATTTAAATGGGACCACACATAAGCACCAGCTTTTAAATAAAAAAAGAACGATCAAAATCGGTCAAAATTTCTGCGGTAACAAACATTTTAAAAAACATATGGATCGAATTGAGAACCTCTTGCTTTTTAGAAGGCGGTTAAAAAGTGTATGACCTGAATATTTATGTATGTATTGATAAACTTTCATTTGCTTTTACAAAAAACAATATTGTGACATTAAAACATCGATTTTGCAAGACTGCTTTGTAGCAAAATGAATGGGTTGTGCGTTTTTGATTACTTATTTGTGTTTTTTATTATATGAATAGCCTTTTGCCAAAAGATATCTACACATCTCGGTATTGTTCTGATAGACGACAACAAGTAAGAGATAAACACACAATAAATAGGCCATAAAGCTTACCGCAAACTACCATTTACAGTGGACAAATAGCACATTTCCATTTGTCACCATTATTTAGTGTACGTC
The DNA here is from genome assembly GCA_934044485.1 of Apeira syringaria. Taxonomy (NCBI): domain Eukaryota; kingdom Metazoa; phylum Arthropoda; class Insecta; order Lepidoptera; family Geometridae; genus Apeira; species Apeira syringaria. The sequence continues at coordinate 12,518,201 of OW203669.1, read as the reverse complement.
TTAGAATATGGTCATTACTCCACATGCACATGCCCCTCCCCCCCCCCCCCCCACGGCCACACACACACCCCTCCCAATATAACTCGCTTAAACACACATAAACCATTTTATTTCGTTTTGCACGTAACTCGAAGTGGCCTCATAAAATGGAATGTATGGAAATGCTACTAAAAATTATCTCCTGTACGCAAAACTGTTCACTTTACTGCGCAGACGAAAATAAAATACTCGGTTTTCGTTTCAAACGCTGTATTTCAAGTCTGAAACCTTTTGAAATAGTTTCGTGTGATTCGGACTTTGGAATGTTCCAAATTCTGTTCAAAATATTTTAAAAGTTTATTTAACATTTCGACAGACTATTAACTGCAACTTTACACATTTATAACGAAGTCTCGAAGTTTGCCCTTGAGAAACAGCAGTCATTTAAAAAAACAACAAGAAAACATAAGGCTGCATTCCGACACATTCCTACGGCCGTTTGAGTTCAAATTAAAATTCTCTGGAGTATGAAAGGCCGCGGTTCGTTACGTGCGCCGAGTCTTTACCGGGTCATGCATCCTTCAATATTTTTTTCGCTCCGCTCCCGGTAAATGGATGGCGAGGGCAGCGCTCGGCAGTAAATTTGTAGTGAAAAACTCGCCGTCTTTGTTCCGCCGCGCGTCGAATCGCTCGCCCCAATGAATACTATATGACCGAACGCGATGTGCGCGCGGCCTTACACCGGCTTGCTCGTGCTGTAATGAGGCGGCGCCGGCGGTATGCACACTTATGTATGTGCGGGCTTTAAAAGATGATAATGTGTGCTTTCGCTCCGTGCCATTAGGAGATGAGCTTTCGTAAAGAAATTTACCCAATATTTAACTTATAAACTACAAACAAAACACGTCCTTGAAACCTTTCCTCTTAAGGTGGTTGTGCAAATTGCAAAAAAAAACTTTTAGATAGTGATTATTTTTTATGTATTTGAGTTTTGTCTTCCTTCATTCCATTTATCATGCATACCACAATCAAGATCACAATTAATCATAAATCTTGTTAAAATAATAACAATATATATGTCAAGTACCAAAATCTGCTTTCTCAGTCATGCTGCCCTCGAGTTGATAGATGGAAACAAAGTCTTGTTTATCAGCTGAGCGTCGCGTGCACACCTGCACACCTGCACACCTGCACACCCCGGCTGGCATACAGGCGGCAGGTAACGCACTATTATGAGTTTACCGGACTGACAACGGCAAATCTAGATCGATCTCTATGAATTGCTTAATAATTTTTCGTTTTAGTCTTTAATGAAATGATATCGATAAGGTACCATACCTGTAATAAATTATGTGCAATTAATTCAACTTTCTGGATGTCACGATACGCTGTAGGTCCCGGAAAGACGGCGACAAAAACGTGGTCCCATGAGCGATCTAAAAACTCAGACATTTGCCAGATACGTGGGCCGTTACTGGTAGCCAACATTTACCAGCATGGTACAATTATAGCCGCCATTCCACCACGAGCGTGTCCCAGCTGTGGATCGTAATTGGATGATTATGCTATCGATAAAAATATAAAGAGACACCTGTATTATTAACATATCGTTTAAGAAATACTCGTTGGAGTATTTCTACACCTATCTCATATAGTTCGATGAACTAACACAATTCATAATGATTCATTGCCGAATTCATATAATATCTAGGAAGAACCCAAGCATACAACTGTGACCCTGCACCGCGTTACCCTGCGAACGGTACTCACACGAACTCACACGAACTCTCGCAAACATTATTCCATTCCGTGAGCACACGAATGCAAACCATATTAAAACTTTATTTAAGCATGTTACATTACAAAGCTGCAGAGCTCAGTTCGAACCTTTATTCCTATCTTCGAAGTTCAGGTATCATTTGCAATGTAACAGGCGAATAGATGAAGTATTTGAGTGCTTTTATAAAAGTATCAAAAGTTGTTGAATAATTTTATATTCCGTTCACAGAGTTTATATTGACGTGACTTTCTGTATAAACACGATAAGTCAATTTTTGTAAATTCAACTTATCGTTAAAGTTAGAAAGATAACATCAGCTCTGAGACCTTACAGATACAATCTCATTAGGAAGTATCTGGTAACTGCAGATATGTTACTTAATTATTATTATCAAACAAGAGGTCATTTTAATACAAATATCTTTACTGAAAACTGCAAATATGTCCACTTATCTTACGTACACTACCTTTTGTGTTAGTTAAAAACTGTGGTACAAAAGGCGGGCTCTTCCTTGTCGCGCACAGTTTTACAATATGTGAAGAGGCTACATTTAAAAAACAATAATAGTTTGCACTAGACTATTACTATTACTTATTATATCAATCATATATTAAAATTACTACTTCTATGAGGTGTGTGTGTGTGTGTGTGTGTGTGTGTGTGTGTTGTGTGTGTGTGTGTGTGTGTGTGTGTGTGTGTGTGTGTGTGTGTGTGTGTGTGTGTGTGTGTGTGTGTGTGTGTGTGTGTGTGTGTGTGTGTGTGTGTTGTAACAGAGTGTGGGGAGTGTGTCTTCGTAGATACGTGTGTGACTAACTTGAGTTTTTAGGGAATTAATGGTTAACTGACCATTTCTAAGAGTTTTTCAACTCCGTCATAATCTAATAAATTTAGCCATTGAGTAATTTCTGAGTTTAGTTTATACGTACATACATTTTTGAGTGTTTTATTTGTGTTTATTTTATTATAGAACATCGGTGCCAGGTGCCAATATTGTCTCCAACCAACTAAACTTCTACAACTTGGTACAGTGCACTTGTCGTCTCTTTTACTACTGGTACTCATATTAATAAGATAATAATATAAAAGCTCATTGTGCCGCGGTGACCCAGCCGATCTTACTAATGACCTTACTAATTAAACGAGATTTTTACTGAAATCTTGGATTCAATCACAAATTTGCTGGCAAAAAAGTTAATTTGATTCCAGAATCTCGTTTAATTTGGTTGGTGCAAGTGGACCTTAAAGTTACACCGTGATTTGTGCCACAAAATGAATAGGCACTACCTCAAAGCGGCAAGAACGTTGCAGTGATATTGAACAGGTACTTTTTACTGCGTGAAACTTTAGAAGTATCGTCAAATCTGTATATTGTGTTACTGTACTACGCCCGGATTTAATCGTTGCTTACCAAACTGTTAGATTAAGCAATCTCCGGTGAAACTGTGCGCCGCAGTTGCCGCTCTATACATCAAATATTTCATCATAAAATATGCATATCCAGAAAACAATCTCAAACTCCAATAAAATCACGTTAATATAAATTCACGAGTACATTCCACACTTGTTATATTTCAACAGTTCGATATGCTCATTTTTCTCTTGTTTATATACGATGGACTCTATGTGAGTGCACAACTGTTTTTGATTCTGATAAAGCAAAACTTCAAACAGTAATATGGGTAACATGGGTAACATAAACAGTACCGTTCAGTTCCATTTTGTTTGTTTACGTTGAGAGGAAGCAGTAATCGCCGCGGTGCCAGCGCTGTGTTTCTATCGACGCATCATACTCTCTCTTACCCACAAAACAAGTGACTGTCTGTATGAAAAACAAATGATCGTTTACAGATGCCCGAGCATGAATCACTGTCGCAATCGTATCGCAACGTTAAACAATTTACCTCAGTACCAACTGGCAGTTATACAGTACGAGTGTACACATACATATTTTGATCGTTTATACGTTTGTACGTGGAATGTGTGTGTTATTCAATTTTGATACAATAACTTATAACTGCTATTTACCAGTCTATTTATGTGTACATTAACGAATAGATACATACAAGTTTGCATGTTCGTCGTATGCTACGTATCTGCGTAGCTAAGTATCCTAAACTGGGACTTTCTGGAAGTCTCCCTTCGTAAGCGTCAATAGCCATAATTTCTTTCATACAAGATTAAACTTATTTTCAATATAATTCAAATGATTTTACTTCACTATCGTAGCAACCACACTATTAAACCATTCGTGCATTGAAAAACATTAAGAGTCAATAAACAATATTAGTAGGTAACAAATAAATGTATATGAACAAGAACCCTCGACAAGGTCTGCGCGGTACCTACCCGAGACAGTAACACTGCTAAAGTAATAAAGAAAAAGTAACTGTTTAGAGGCAGAAGCAACATAATTCATTTTAGCTTACAACGCAAGCTCAGTCAGATAAGAGGTCGATTCAAACGCGTATCTATCGACTACAAAGTCAGGTCTAAAGGTGAAAGTAAACATATAACGTTAACAATCATATATCTATGCTGTTTGTGTGGAATATCACCTCCATATATAAATGTCAACCAAAGCTCTAATAACCAAGAAGACACTCAAAACTCTATTCCGTCAATACGTATTTATGTCATCTGCCATTAACGCCACCTTGTCACGTGTGTGGAGTTATCCGATAATTTCCCAAGCTTTTACTCACACTAGTTCTGAACAAAAGTTGTGTAGAAGTTGCAAACCGGCTGACATCGTGTTCGGCCTCGAATGGCTCCTCGGATTCGCCGGTCAGAACATAGAGTGCCTAATTATGGACGGATGGGGATACAACAGGGGTTGCAGGGCGTAGGGGGGGAGGGGGTCTAATGTGTGTATCGAGGCGCCTCTCGTGACCTGTTTGCGAATATTAGTGATGACAGGATGACCGTAGAGCTACGGACGCCGCGTATTTGAATCCACTGCATTTTTGACTATTCCAATCGCTCTATTAATTGTCTCATTATATTGTATTTCTACTTATGATTTCAATATTCCTCTCACCTTACTCGTCGTGGTGAACATTTTCAAACTACCTACTGTCATTTTGAACCTCGGGATTGTGATTGTCGGCCGTAAATCTGACGGTCACTAGTTCGATCCCCAGCCTGCCTTGAGCTATTATCGTAGGTGATACCGTTATTAAATCCAGCATAGTAGTTACTATTCAGTATTCCATCGCTACATCGACTGCCTTCAAGTTTGTTTAAACTATCACCAAATACTCACTACCTATTAAATACACAAAAATTAACTTGATTAAGAGATTTCTGACTGGATCTTAATTGTCAGAGAAGCCAACACGAGTGTCACCAGAGAGCTGTGCCAGGGACCACAGGCTTCATTTTATGAGTATTTGGCTTTTTTGGCGGTGGGTGTGATAAAAGTTACAACAACTAGACGATCACAAGATTTTATTAATTAATTTAAAATAGATAAGTACAGTCTATACATGGAATAATAGCGTAACTACATTCCTCACCTGCCAGATCGTGTTATTCCCACAAAATACACTATTTACGCAAAGAAATCGTCACTGCACCAAGCAAATTGTAAATCCTGCAGTACCGACGTAACCAAGATGGAAAATATTCAAGAGGTTTCGTTGAGCGAGTTAACCGCTACTTTTATCAAAAGGATGGAGAGCTTTGAAGGTAAACTAGCCAATACTCCAAATCCATCTCCTAGCGTTGAGGAACTGGCTTCTGAATTTTCCACATTCAAATCTTTTATTTTAAAGTCTCTGCGAGCTATTCAAAACCAAATGCAGTGTCTAGCCTCCTGTGTAGATCAGCTAGAGATGCGAAGCAGACGTAAGATCTTGTTGATTCATGGCGTTGTTGAAGATCCTCAGGAGAATACAGCCGGTGTTGTTGTGAGGGTATTAACGGACCGGTTGAAGTTGACCTGTCTAGCTGCCGGAGATATCAATCGGTGCCACAGAATGGGCCGTTCACAGGCCTCTGACAAACCACGACCAATATTGTGCAAGTACAAAGACATCACTGTTCGCGACAAGATCTGGTCCGCCAAAGCGGGCCTGAAGGGCTCTGGTGTCACTGTTTCAGAGTTCCTCACAAAGGCGCGCCATGACGTTTTCATGGCAGCCCGTCTACGTTTTGGTGTGTCGAAGTGCTGGACACGGCAGGGTTTCGTCTTCGTTCAGGGATCTGATGGAGCTCGTCACCGGGTTAGCTGCCTCAGCGACCTTGACGCAGTGCAACCGAAAGAAGCTGCCAAACCAAGATTAGTGGTGAAAGAACCGGTAACGGCGGCGCCCCAATCGAAGGTGCGGCGAGTTGCTGCCATGAAAAAGTAGATATTGTTGGTTGCGTTACGTTCGCGTATTAATTTGCTTTACTTGTATGTTGATTGACCAGCTGGGTAAACTTAATATGTAAATATTCTGAATACCCACATTTATATATTTAATTCATTAGTTTGATTTTTTTTTTTTTTTTTTTTTTTTTCTTTACTGTGGGTATCAAAATTATTATTCGTTGTCGAACATAGACCAGATTTTTTTTTTTTTTTTTTTTTTTTATCTCTTTTTTTTCCTTTTAGCTTCGCATTCTCTGTACTTCATCATGATGTTTCACTAAACACAATAATGTTCAACTAAACTGAGGTGCGTTCCATACAATCTTGAACAATTTGACTTGAGGTATTCTGCTGCCATTACCCAGCTGGCATTTTACGGCTATGGCCGTTTGATATTCCATTTATTTTATTTTGTGAATATTGTTGTAATAGTGTATACACTCTTATTATATCAATCTAGTAGCACAACTGGCGGGTGGACACCTATTGCACTTTTAGTATAAAGAAAGTTATTTTATATTATATATTTATATTATAATTTATTTTATTATATAATTAGTAAATCTATTTATGTTATCTAGTAGTAGCGATAGTGAATATTTATCTCTTGATTCTCTTGATGTCAGTAGTGCGGACAGTTTTAGCAGCATTCCAAATCTTTCAACCACAATAGAATCTCTTTTCTGTAATTCGTCGAAAACTTTTAATGTCATTCATATAAATGCACAAAGTATTCCGGCTCACTACTCCGATATGTTGGCGTCATTTGAGCATAAAAATATTCATGCCATTTTAGTGTCTGAGTCATGGTTAAAGCCATGCCTTCCTAGCAAATCTTACTCATTACCAGGATTCCGCTTAATTCGTAACGACCGCACCGGCCGTGTTGGTGGTGGTGTCGCTATCTATCTCCGAGCACAAATTCCTTTTACCATAGTAAATATGTCGACACAGCCACCCGCGGCCAATGCTGGTGAACACCTCTTTCTCGAAATTTCCTTCTCTCACAATAAATTACTTCTTGGCGTTTACTATTCCCATTCCTTACGAGTTGACTTCTTTGCCTCGTTTGAAAAACTTCTTGAAGATTATTCAACTTCTTACGATCATACCATCATTATGGGTGATTTTAATACCTGCTTACTTAAGAAAGACTCACGTTCTTCCAGATTAGAGTCTATAGTACACGCTAGCAATTTGTCCATTCTTCCCTCTAATGCCACGCATTTCTACCCCCATTCAGCACCTTCTCTGCTCGATATATCAATTGTATCTAATTCAGATTACGTTTGGCAACATGGTCAGTGTATGGCCGAAGCTTTTTCCTACCACGATATGCTATATCTTTCGTACAAAATCCGTCCCCCTAAGGCAAAACCTAAAATTCTTTTACAGCGCTGTTTTGGTGGAATTGATATCAATGCTTTACGTAAAGATGCCCTTGAAATAGATTGGTCTGAAGTGGTCAGTGCCAATACTATTGATGAAAAGGTCAATATTTTCAACGATAAACTATTAAAACTGTACGATGCTCACGCTCCTCTTCGACCGGTCAAAATTAAACACCAACCTGCACCCTGGCTCACCGATAAAATCAAACTAATGATGCAGAAAAAAGTCATCGCCAAAGCTAGGTATAAACTTCGGGCTACCGAGCTAAATAAAGCCAAGTATATCGAATGTCGCAATCTCTGCAATAGGGCGTGTAGGAATGCTTTACGCCAGCACATTCATAAATCAGTCAAAAACGAAGATCCATCTAAGGTATGGAAATTTCTGAAAACATTGGGAGTTGGAAAACAATGTCAAAACGATTTCCCTAACAACATAAACATTGAAATACTTAACCAACATTTTTCTAAATCCTCGTCTTTTGATCCTATTATAAAGGCATCAACTTTAAACCGTATTTCTTCCACTTCGACTCCCAATTACTCACCTTTTGTCTTTCGTCAATTTTCTGATAGTGATGTTAAGAAGAGCGTACTATCCATTTCATCCAATGCAGCTGGCAGTGACTGCATAGGACGCAACATGATCATGCTTTTACTTGACGAAATCTTACCAATAGTCCAGTATATTTTAAATGCTTCCATTACTCTCGGCAGATTTCCAATAATATGGAAAGAAGGCCAAATTATTCCTGTTCCTAAAAAACCCAATCCATCTTCATATAGTGACTATCGTCCCATTTCCATCTTACCGTTTCTTTCTAAAGTCATAGAACGACTCATCCATCAGCAACTCAGTTCCTTTCTTAATATAAACAATCTTATTAATCCCTTTCAATCTGGATTTCGTCCTGGACACAGCACAGTATCAGCACTGGTTAAAATCACCGACGATATCCGATACAGCATCGCTGATAGGAAAGTGACAGTATTATCGTTACTAGACTTCAGCAACGCCTTTAACAATGTTGATTTTGACTTATTACTTGGCCTCCTTCGCTCTCTTAACATATCTCCTACAGTAATTGAGTGGTTTCATAGTTACCTGTATGGACGTCAGCAGCGTATTTGTATCAATGACACATTTTCATCATGGTGCACTACGACTGCAGGTGTTCCTCAGGGCGGCGTATTATCTCCTCTTCTGTTTGCTATTTTTATCAATACCATTTCTAATAGACTGACTTCTTCCTACCACCTATATGCAGATGATCTCCAAATTTACAGACATGCGCCGATCGATAGATTATCTGAAGCTATACATTTGACTAACTCTGACTTGCGCAGTGTCCTTGAATGGAGTAAATCTTATGGCCTTAATGTGAACCCTGCTAAGACGCAAACCATAATCATCGGTAGCTCTCGCATGATTTCCAAAATCGACTGGTTTTCGTTACCGCAAGTTTTATTTGACAATGTGGAAATCAAAATCAGCCAAAATGTAAAAAATCTAGGGGTACTCATTGATAGACAACTGTCGTGGGATCCTCAACTTACAGAAATTAGTCGGAAACTTTTTGCCTCAGCAGGGTCAATGCGTAGGTTACGTAATTTTCTTCCAATCACCACTAAAACTGAGCTTGTACAGTCTATTTTACTCCCTATACTTGACTATGCTGACGCCTGCTATCTGGATCTTACCGAATTACAGCTTAACAAATTGGAGCGGCTACAGAATTTCTGTATTCGTTTTATATTTGGTCTACGCAAGTATGACCATGTATCAGAATTCCGCAATAAGCTTAAGTGGTTACCAATCCGTCTTCGCCGGAATACTCATATACTTTCCCTTCTCTACACTATCTTATTCTTTCCTTCTACCCCTTCCTATCTCAAGGAGCGATTTGAATTTCGATCTCTCACAAGTCTACGAGAACCTCGCTCTTCTCAATCTCTTCAACTAAAGATTCCAGAGCACACTTCAGAGATTGTAAGTAAATCGTTTACAGTTCAAGCAACTAAACTATGGAACGCTTTGCCTCTTACTATTAAACAAGCAACATCCATACAACTCTTCAAAAACATGCTTAAAGAACATTACTTGTCCTCTACTCACTGAATCCGCTAGTTTTCTTTGCATTACGTTATTATTTATTTATTTATTATATATTTATTTATATTAATATAGTATTTATATATTGTATAGTATTTTAGGTATTATTAATGTCATATTTATTTAATTGTATAATATTCAGCATATGTATACGTTTATTATATAAATTTAAGATCTTGTTGCACATCACATCCACAATGTTCAATCTATCCTGTCCATCCAAAGGTTGTCTGTAAGAGATTGCTTTAGCGATAAGACCGCCGATTGTATAACCATAAGCTACAATTACTATAAAATACACTTTTGATGTACATTTTATGATTTGCAATAAAGAGTTAATCTATCTATCTATCTATCTATTTACTCTATCTCTCTAATGTACTATCTGCCAAACTCGATTAATTCGCAACTCACGATAATGGAATATTTGACCAAAACAAATTTCCTCGACGTCTACGACCTATAAATCTGTTCCTAGCTGTGCAGTATAATGCTGTAATAATAAACAACAAACGAATAAAAAAATACGACACTTGTGCGTATTATTTGGGAGCAGAAACAACTTATGTAATCTTATATACTAACTACAGTCTACTAGAAAGCATCTATAATTAAATAAAATAAAAATTAAGTGTACCTTAGAACTCATCGGATATCAATGTGCGAACAATTTTACTGATGAAATACGAATGAATAAAACCCATGAAGCAATTCCGAACAGAATAGAGTTTCAGTGAAACGAGGAGCGAGAACAAAGCATCAATCAACAAAAAAAACGAAGGTCCTTCACTGTCCGACAAAAGTCGACCGACTACAGAGCACGGCGCTGAACACGCCGGCCATTCGCAATCACCTCTTTGGGTACTATTGGCAGATTCGAATCACTCAGAGTCATCAACAAGCCATATCATAATATATTATGATAGACATAACGATGTAGTAGGTAATGTGTAGTCGTTACATTGAAATGGTATTAATATTGGTTCCAAAATGTATAAGATTACAACAATGTCTTTGATACTTAGTTATCCGTTGTTGACGGACAGATTTAATGCAATAAATTCAGCAGTTTCCACACGTGTTGGTTAAATATATTTACATAAATATATCTAAAGAAAAAAACAATTTATAAAGCCTGTTCTCTAAAATCGCTTATCAGTTTAAAATTAGAGTTTTTGTCAGTAACAAGCAGTAGTAGTCAACAATAAATTGCATGGTTGATAAAATTATGTCAGCGGTGGCAATAAAAAATTAACTTCTTGAAAATACGTTTTTAGGAACGCTCGCTTCAATCGCTGCATTGGTATTAGTGTAGCAAAGATCGAGCGATCGAAGCTAGCGTTGACTTCTTGGCCCAACGGAGCGTGTCCAATCGTATCTGATCTGTATATCGACCTGCACTTACAGTCCCGGACAAGTACGTACGGTCAGTACCTCAACGATTATACCTATATAGATGGAGCAGTGGGTCCGGGCTTCAATGATCTATACTTCTGGAGACCGGACTGGAGAATAGGAGATCGCTAGACGGAAATAAGCCTCAATTCTCCTTTGTGCGGTTTGGGATATGAAGATTTGACGCTTGATTTCATTCTAATGGATTCTGCAAAGGTCTAAGATGACCCTTAAATGGTCAACTTTGATGTTTTTGATCACATTAATATATTGTGCATACATATTATGTTAATTTGTGTATATCTGTGGCTTGGCCTTTGTAACTTATGAGAAATGTCAAAAGTTAATTCATTCATTACATTATTTATTTGTTATTAACGTGGCCTATGTATGTACGTATCTACTCTGCGTTACGTTTGTGACTATGAGACATTACCTAAACCAAGATTACTCTATATCTACTAGACTAGACAATTTTATTACATCTACTGCGCTATTCAAATTATGCATAATAAATACAAAAAATGATCAGCTTATGTATTCTTTGTGTGTTTTAATATTTGGATCAAATAATAAAAAAATATAATATAATTATATAAATGTATGATATAAATATAAATTATACATTCAATCATTGATGTTTTACTATTTATTAAGTGTATTTTATTGTACAACGTAAAACTGTTAGGTTGTAATTACTTAAGAAGAAGCCACGGTCCCCGAAACACGGTGCAAACTAGTTCGGGGGCAATGGGTGCACAAATTCAACGTAAACCACAAATGTATGTCGATTAAACTTATTTGTCTATGTAAAAAAATCTTAATAGCTTGATCAAAGTTTTACAAGTCATAGTATGACTTGTCAAGTTAAAACGATTTGCCGGTTTATCCAACGGGGTCCTATGGGAGACTGGCCCGCGTTGGTTTTATAATTTGTCCCAATGCACCTTGATGCGATCGAGTAGATGTATTGACATCTACTCGATCATCAAGATTCTAGTTCTAATATGACCTTCACCCACAGAGTCACTGACTATTAAAATATGAGATAGCAGTCAAATGCTAGGTTGATTATTATCCTAATTTCCTATTAGCTACACGTCATATGTGACAGCGCTTCAACCGTTATTGAGTGACAAGCCGAGCGCGCCCTACCAATAAAAACGAGGATCCTAAACCATTTTGCTTGTAATCAATTGCCGCATTGATATTGAATATTGATGAAAAGGGCTAAATGAATTTATTCATCGGATTAAATCTGATTGATGGATAAAATTCATATGGATTTATAATAATACTGTATGTTTTGTAACGCGTGTACTTTCGAATGATGCTGTAGCGGCGATTGTTCAGTTGAAAATCACATTATCTTTTATCATTTTAGGTGCTTCCGTGATTAGTAATAACAATATGGGCAGCTTATTGCGTTATAAAACATGATGTATTGTAATAAGCTGATAGAGCCAGTAGTTGAACATTACATTTACCATATTATATACTTTTTGAACAGGAAAACGTCCTTTTTTGTGACAAACAATATTCTGCCGGAATTTCACCTCTTCGTGACAAAAATAAAACAAGGTGAAAAGCGAGGCTTTTAGAGACCTTCTCAAACAATTTACAAAAAGGTTAGCATCGAAGAAAAACGCTTCAATATCCAAATCCTACTGTTTACATAAATAAGCAAATCTCCATCAGAATTCGCGAGCGCCCTCTGCCGGGAACAATCGATTACGTTTTATCTCCTTCTTCATTGTCCTACATTTAGGTGACAAAAACAATAGAAAGATTTTAATTTCCTGCCGGTCCTCGTAAAATATTATTTTAATCCGGGATAGCTTCAATGCTGAATATTCAATGAATGCGGGCGGGCCATATTTTATTTGCGAGTTTTTATGCAAAGTACGGGTCGGAGTCGGCCCGGCCCGGCTGAATCCGGATATTTTTTAATCAACCCGGTTGCGAGCAACTAGCCGTGCGCTGCCCGGTACCGCCCGCGCCGCGCCGGGTCATTTCCTTCGTATTGCGTTTCACTTCGCCCGCCATTCGATACGGAATTCAATGACTGCAATAAAGGTAATAGAGGTATGCAAAATAACAGCACATTTCAAGCTCAATACCTTCCACTATCTGGAACAATAACATTTCTCGAATTCTCCAAATTAAATGAACTGTTCTTCGGTAAAATAATATTATTTGCTTGCTTCACATGCTATATATAGAACCTGATTAAAGTCATCAAAGTGAGTAAGCATACATATTTAAAATATAAAAGTTATCAATTTAAAAAATAAAATACTCGTAACTAATAAAATACTTGTCCCATAAACCTATTCGTTTGAAGCTAAATATTTAACATAGGGAGTAAAAAGAGCGATGTAATAACGTGAACATCAGTTTGTCTTTAAAATTAAGCAAAGACATTTATACAATAATTTTATGTTGTATAATATTTTTATAATGATTTTGCGATTACTGTACGTATACCAAAATCAAACAACTTTGAAGTGGGTTCACCGCGTAAGTATGCTTTGTATGTTTGCCGACTGTTCATATTCTCAGTTAGACGCAACATTTGTTTTTTTGAAACAGTAACTGACTCTTATCTCTATTTTCCACTCTTGAGATATTTGAAACAAAAACCTTTGAAAATTTGAAATACACACAGTAATCAATCACAGTATCCAGGGTCACACAGTATTGCAATACAGCGCAGTAAACAAAGGGTACCACTGCCTTCTTATTTTCTATACTTATAATTGATATTACAGCTTGTTTTCATAACATGCTAGGTAGAACTTAAATCCGTATGTTATTGACAAAGCATAATTATATCAATGTCGTTAATGGGTGCGAGTGTGAATGTTTGTTTGTTATGTATTAATATAGAGAAAGAAGCGATTTCAAACATAACAATGGTGCTAAAATGATGACTCTTCATTTCTATATAATATAATTTAACCGTGCTGTCACGCAATGACATCTCAATGACAGTTGTTTGACATCATGGGCAGTTATAAGCGTTGAAAGTAGCAATCGCGGTTCAAGATTTACTTTCAGCTTATCGACGCAATAACCGGCGAGCCCAGCCTACTCGCGGATCCTTAGCAAAAAGTTAAATCTAAAACGTGAGAAGGCGACAAACAAGTAGCGTAGGGATGGGGGCAACGAAGGGGGGGGGGGGGGGGGGGGGGGGGGGGGATGTAGAAAAAGTGTCGGGTGAGGATTTATGGCCCCTGCAGTGAGTCGCGATCGTGCCAACATCCGGAGGCGCCGTGGGAACAGCATCAGGGCTTAGTGGAACTAAACTTATTTATTTATTTTTCAAACTCATATCTACCATCAGGTATTTCATCCGATGCCATATTTCTTACATTTTCTTCATATACACAATACATGTACACCAAAAATTTGAAGTAGAATCTAAAGTTGTTAGCATATTTTTATAATTATATTAATTTGTATTTATAATATATTCGTTTGTATAAAAATTTGTAAAATATTAATATAAACAAAATATGCAATAACCCTCCTTCTTTCGCAGTCGGGTAAAAATAAACATTATTTTTTTAAGATTCTATATTTCTGTAGGTGTAAACAGGATGTCAAGTGGATAAGTTCACAGTTCAAGTTGTCATACAAAGAACTAACGCCTTCATATGTCTAAAAAGCTCGATAGATCAATTTTTAACTGTTTTATAAATCATCGCGAGCTTGCGTTTGATCACAATTTCACCTGATATTAAGCGATGACGTGATCTCAGATGTAAACCGCCAAGGAGAACTCACTCGTGACTTGATGTCTCCCGGGGTGTACCTACCTATCACACACACAGTCCCGGGAAACGAGCTCCATTGCTTTTTATTGCGCACAATGGAAGATAGACTCGTGAATAACATACTTCTTGCTTCATGCACTGAGGATGGCGCATCGCCGTACGACTCGTCGTCCGATAATAGCATGGAGATGGTGGAAATACAATATGTGTTTCCAATTCCAGCTGAAGTTTAACACATAAATAAATTATGTCTCAGTGACGTCTCATGTCAGATTTGACAATACGTGAGCTTTACTGGGAAGCGCCTCAAATAAGTGAGTACCAGCACTCAGACTGGTGTTACATATTTAAATCGCCGGATCCAGCGCTGTCGCGTCCCCTGTCGCTGAGCGCGCGTCTACTTTTATAGCATATATATTATAATAAATAACCTGCTACTTTTTCAACTGAAACCATTAGCAACAACTTTTTTCAAAGGTCGTAGTTATAGTTACTTATATACTATACATTAATATAGTTTCTGCAGAAGGCAGACTTACACGCTTATCACTTCCAATCATATTATATGCAGAATATAAAAAACAATGATTATTGATCCAAAGGTTCAAGGATACCTCTAACTTGATCTGATAATAATATCAAATATGTTTTCATTCATTCATCTCAGCCATTGGGTGTCCACTGTTGGACAAATGCCTCCCCCAATTGGGGGGAATTGCCAATACTCGCCACGCTTGGCAGGCGGGTTGGCGAGCGCAGTATGATTTCCGATGCTCAGAAGGCGCTGCTGCCCACCTTCTGGTACGTGGTCCCTTAGCCGACTCTTACGGCACCCGCGGGAAGAATTGGGGGAGTACTATTCTAGGCCGGTATCACCACGGCGCAATCAAATATGTTAACTTTAATCAAACTTGGGATGAAATCATTCTTCACTAGCGTGACGTCACGTAGCTTCGAGGAATTGATTCCAAAGTTGATATTATTTACAAATGTATACATTATACGCATGACCAAAATGCTGCCCTTAACCCGGACAAAGAATAAGCATTGCAATTCAACGTGGCAATGCCGCCAGCATTTTGGGAATTTTACTTAGTGGATTGTATACATTTTATAAGTATGTAAATTGTATAGTATATTATAGTTTGTATTTAGTCTATTATAGATATATATTTTGTCTTGTTTGTAGTTGATATTCTGTTTGACATGTTAATGAATTAATGAATAGTGTCAACTAATTACACATTTATTTTTATCAATTTATATATATTATACATTTTATTCAGATTTAATTAAGTTGACATTATTATATGTATATGCGGTGTTTGGGAACTGTTATGTAGTTCTTATATAGCAGTGTGTTTTATAAACGTATCCCTCTATGTTTCCTGAAATAGGTCAGTATTAATTTATCTATAATAAGGCTTTAATTTATCTCAGATATTCTGTATTCACTTATTAAAGGGGCGACGAAAGTATACAAAACAAAAAAAATACCAAAAAATGGAACTGACTTCAGCACTCAAAAGTGTGAAATAATTTGTTGAAGTCAAGGACAATGATATCAGTTACTTTTGATCTATCATGGTACCGACATCAAAAAGTTATTTCACACTTTTGAGTGTTGAAGTCGGTTCCATTTTTTGTTAAGTTTTTTTTATACTCTTCCTATAACAAGTAATGATTCTGATTTTTATCTTATAATCTCGATTAGAAAAACATAAAGAAACCCCCAGGGCTGCAGAAGCTAGATCGAGATGGGAGCACCTGGTCTCGCAAGCCCGACGACTTGACTCAATTATGCAAGGCACACACTTGCGAAACGTACCCTCGTTATGTGGACCTGAGTCTTGGGGGACAATGAAACCAGGTCATGTCTGGATAACGTAACTGTTATTTTATTTAAACTTATCAACTTATGAGTCGTTGGGTTTCCGTTTGTAGTTTTTACATCGGGTATAGTGAAATGTAGGTCGAGGTTGATTTTATTAACCTTTATACCACCGCCGAAGAGGATTGAAAGATATTATTTATCAGAGTGTGTTAGAGACGAGTACTTTATCTCATCGCCAGTACATGGGTATTATAAATATAACACACAAATATTAAAATGTTACATATTGTTACATATTTTCCATATTATATGGGACATTAGTCACACGACATGATACGCATTCATAATGTGCATTTCTGACATTCCGCAAAAGTGACATTTTGTGAATCTGTCAGTTAGCCATTGTTCAGTTGTTCAATGGCCGACCTAACACGAATCTTAAGGGTTTCAGAGATGCCGATGCCATTGAGGAGCGACACAAATCCTGATGCGTGTTGATTTAAGTTATTACAAAAATATACTTAACAGATGATCTACAGGCATAAAAATAAAGATTACTAATTATATTTTTAGACTTTTTAATGTCTTTTCTTGTGTTAGCGTACCACAGTTCAAGCGCAATAATTGTCGTTAACGCGAGAAAGAAAGAAAAATTCGATGCAGGAAAAATATTATGGTCTTTTGACAATATATTTTTTACAAATAAATTAACGAATGAAATCAAATTTTATTGAATCAGAATAAACTTTCATGAACTATTACCGTAAGTGGTCATTTTTCAAGATTAATAGACACTTAGGACTTTCAACAAAATGAGCTGAAAGAATTGTCTATTATCAAATGATGAGGCCTTAATTATGTAAGTACCTGTCTTATATTATGATTCAAAAATAAATCTAAAATATGAGCTGACGCTATTGGCTTTTCCGCTGAAAGCTTATAGCTTAAAAACTGTAAGTAAGTATATATAATTCTTATACGCTTTGTATTGTTTGGAATTCAACCGAGCGCTTTGTACGGTTATGTGTCATCAGTTGCGGGGCTATTTATTCTATTTAGATTATAACTGGGGGAATCCCTAGCTCAAGTACCTGGTGTGCATTTCATCTAATTGTATATATGTATATATGTGCCCATAAATAATAAATAGTTGTAAATATAAATTTCACAACTCAAATTTACATTTGTTTAAAATGGGATATTAAATACTCTTTTATATTTTGATAATAATTTTAATTATTCATATTTATACACCCATTCCATTTTGAAAATTGTCTGTTATTGATATTATTTACGTATATTTGTTACATATATGAATACAGTAGAACCTCGTTAAGTCGAACCTCGATAAGTAAAAAACCTCCAAATCTCGAAAAAATGTTTTGTTCCCTGCCCTTAAAACACCAAAACCTCTATTACTTGAAATCTTGACCCTCTGTTAATCGAAATAATCACCGAGTCCCTCCAAGCCATTTTAGTACATATTTTCACTCTATAACTCGAAAAATTAAATTTGACCTCTGTATCTCGAACATAGGAACGTTTTATTTTACAACCTTTACAACTTGATCATTTGGAATTTATTATCTCTATTGTTCGAACAAAAATAAGTTACCGACTAAGAACTTGCCGACAATGTGAGTACACTATTGTTTCTTAGAAAACATTTTAGGAGTATACAATAATAAATTTATGACTCATGGAAACACGTGTTTGCTTGCTTTGTGTCAGGTGTTCAATTTTGATTCCCTTTGAAATTTAGCTAAGCCAGTCATTTGTTTTCGACTTAAATACCGTCAGAAGTAGTTTGGTTCTACTGCAATACACATCAATTAGTACAACAGTTAACATGAGTGCTGTGAAACGTAAACTAAAAACTTTGAGTCTTGCTGAAAAATTAGAAGTGCTCGAAGCTGTGAAGAGCTGTCAAATCAAATCTTTATGTCGAATCAAAATCCGCCTAAGTTGAAATCCTCCATAAGTTGAAAACTCTATAACTCGAATTTTTTGGCGTCTCCCTTGATGTTCGACTTATAGAGGTTCTACTGTATATTGATAAACACACAACAGAGGATACTTTTAATTGTAAAATAAACTTAACAGTATATGTTGGATAACCAAATTTTCTCGGCAAGGACGTAAGCGACGTGATTAAGATGGCTTTTTCTTTGATCACATAACTCACCTTACTTAAGCTTATAAGGTTCATAATTCACTTTTAGCTTGAAACGATTTAGATTTTATCTCATAGAAAACACCGAGGCTGGCAGGATGTCACATTCCTTAGCCACATGAAACAGGATAATAAACTGCCCAAGGAATATGTACGATGAGTCGTGGAGAGTCCACCGATCTCCATGGGCTCGAGCCCGGTGGTCAGCTCCGCTCTACACTATAACTAAATATATAAAGCATAGGATCTAAACAAAGCTCTACCCGTGTTATTGTTCCGTTGTGACTGGATGTTTCACAATAATCGCGTGTCCCAAATACTATTAATATTAATTACGTTCAGTGATTTGCGAGCTATTATCTACGTGCGATGAAATGTTGCTGATATAGATAATCGCAGATATTAAAGTGTCCATTCGGCGAATCAGTGTTATATCGTAATGGAAATACAGATAATGAATACATTACGTTATTGTTAACAAACTGTAAATTATTTTATTATTAAGAGCTGCCTAGGTTCATAATATTAATCGTTTGTATCAAGTTTTATGATACTTACTACAAAGTGTATGTGTATGTTCTGCGTCAAGTCCCAGGTTAGCAAGGAAACAGTTAAGACCACCATGCGCGGTGAGTCTGGTCTCGGTGTAGCGTTGATGTACTTTTTATTTTATATATTTAAATATGAGTTTCAAGTTATTCTGTCATACTCGTAATTGGACTCTAGGGAGGTCACGGTAATGTTACAAGTTTGTTTGAAGTTTAAAATGGTAACTGATCATATTGTGATTTGAAAAAATTATAATTATATTATTTTGATTTTACAAGTGATATCCTCAGTTTTTACAAAATCCCGTTTAAAGCAACTTTATTTTTTTAACAATATATAAAGCTGATCTACCACTGAGTATAGCCTATTGCGAGGCCGCAGCCGAGCAAAGGGTAGTCGCTAACGAGGCTGTAGGCCCAGTTTCGAATAGAGTATTTTCCACATCTTGATCTGATCTCCAGGCTGCCCACGTTAACTACTGTAATTAGAGGTGGAGTCCTTTAACGAAAGTCGTCTACAATCTGGGGCTTATTTTACCGCGAACAGATTTAAAATTGACTTGCATGTGGTAACCCTGTTTGCACTTTTTACTAAACTAAGAGAAGCTGCGCATAATTCATACTGTATTGTAATATTCCTTCCGTAACTTAATGTTGGTGGACTAGAAGTTGTATGGTGCCATGCTGTGGAGAAAACCTTTTCTATATATATATATAGCAAAAGTAAGTACTTACTTAATATGTTTTTCATAGGAGTAGTACACATAGGATTTGTTAGCTGATATTTTTATACTATACTAATATTATTAATTAAATATTAATCCTACTTATATTATAAATGTGAAAGTTTGGATGGATGGATGTTTGTTACTCAATCACGCCAGAACGGCTGGGCGGATTTGGATGAAACTTTGTATGTAGATACTTCAGGTCCCGGAATAACACATAGGCTACTTTTTATCATCATCATCACCACGCGGGTAAAACCGCGGGGCGCAGCTAGTTAATAATATTAGTATAATTGAATAGTTTAATTTTATAATATTATAAATACATAAGAATTAATAAAATTAGTACTGTAGGTACAGGCAATATATATAAACGTGCATTTCTTTTTTTTATCTAGTAAAATTTTTAATAATTTCTATTCTATTCTAAAATAGCTCTGAGTAATGTTTGATTTTTATTCTTCGAGGAGACTTGTGAGCAGGTATATCACACAAATCTCTTTATGAACACCATCAATGTTAGTAATAAGTTCGTACGTTACAACTGGAAATACATCACAGCGAGGAGATTTCAGTTTTTGACATAATAAAACCTTTGACCTACATAAAAAAAGGAATTTGTTTATCTTAATGTATTTTGTCTTGCAATGTAATCTAACTACAAATTTTACTAGAATGTAAATTTGGTACAATTTCTTTACTCTTATTTGTACAAAAAAATCTATTCTATACTTACATGTAAACTCAGTGAAATAAATATCTATCGAAATAAATTGTTGTAAGTTTTATTTAGTCTTGTCCAAAAATAGCAAGCCAGCCAGTAAGCAACTGTATTTCCTTAGCTCTACCCAGAGGTCACTCGAGAGCCGGCTGACGCGGCTGATTTAATCCAACGAGACAAAATGTACCTCTATCAATAATAAAGAAGGTTTAGTTCGTACAAAAACAGGTACGGTTCGGAAAAGGCAGTAGAAAGAAAACGTTTTTATAAAAAAATACCATAAGAAATATACTATTTTTATGATTACAAGACATTCTAGTGAGACATATCGATTATAAGTGTTTTAGAACCGTAGTACATCCCCACCTGGACATAAGCTTGCTCATGAAGCCCATACTTAGTGATCACGTTTCTTAAGATTTAATAATGATCCTTTTCATTAATTTGGCATATCGCACACGTGTCAACAGACACATTAAAAAGATAGTTTTTAGCACAAAATACTATATTCGGAAATATACTAGGTATTTATAACTATATAAATAGTAAATGTAAGATACATTGTTATTGAAGCGAATGAAAACATATGAGTACTACTACTATTACTCTATATTTTTACGAAGCTCTGACGAATAAATTGATGACTATTAATACATATATTTCTTTGGTATAGCTGCTGCTACTTGATCTAAAAATAATTATAGTCCATAGTGTCGGTTACCGAACAGCGTGTATCGGGGGCCCTTCCATTACGGGCACATTACTAATGTACGTTATGAAAATAAATATATACCCTTCACACAAACTTGGGGGTCTACTTTATAAATTGGATGTGGCCAAATAGAATCATGATGGTGTGTACAGTTTCTTTGTAATAAAGGAGCTTACTCAATTCGACCGTATTTATATTTGTTTATATGTGTTCGCGGATAATTTCGTTGTTTATGAACTGATTTTGATGGTTCTTTTTTTGTATGATAGAGTATACTTTCGAGGTGGACCACCATTTAAATTTAATTTAAAAAATTAAAATTGTTACGTATATCTGGATGACTTCCTTTTAGACGGTGGTGTAACATCGAGAACGGTAAAAGGAGGAAAAAAATTTTGTTACCAAAAAATGGAACCGTCTTCAACACTCAAAAGTGTGAAATAACTTGTTGAAGTCGGTACCGTGATGGTGGAAAAGTAACTATTATCAAAATATTGTGAGCATGGTACTGACTTGCAGTCGGTTCCATTTTTTGGTATTTTTTTATTGAGAAGTCTGGCATTGCCAGATAATTTCATTGGATGTTAAATGATAATGATGAAGTGGTCGACCTTCCTTCTTCTACCTTACTACAACTCGAATATCAACGTGCACTCCAGGAAGAACAGCCGCCTGAAAACACTTTGGGCTTGGTACATAGTTTCAATCTGACAGTGGTAGCTAGCCAAGCAAATATCCAATGACTATCACATATGATTTATGTTTCACCGAAACAATACGCTGTAGATGAATGTATTTCGCATTATTGTCGCTTCTAAATGTACAGTTTACCCACAAGTGCGACCAAAACAGTTATTTACTCCTTCATAATATATTTAACAAGTACTTAAGTAACAATCAAGGTTTAGAGTAGAGTTGTGATCCTTAAAATTATAAACCTGCCAGTTTCACTTTCAGCCATCTATATACACATTTTGCTCTTTGGAGCTAAAGATTCGTGTAATTCGTCTGATCAGTGGTATACGTATGTTCGGAATATAAATCTTAATGACATTTAAATAATTAAACGGACAAAACTAATATAAACTTCTTCATCGAGAGACGTTTAAGTATAGTTTTATTATAGTAAGTATTGAAGATTCAGAGACATTCTTGAGGCCATTGAAAATTAGCAGAGACCAAAATAGCAGAATTGAGACTTGGACCGGCACCCGACCATAACTAAATGGATACAGGAAGGTATTTTCTTTTGTATTGAATAGTATATAAACGTGAATTGCTTGGATGTCTATTTGTTATACAATGTATATAATATAGAAGTTTGACTTTGTGGCGGAAACTTGCGATGTCAAGATATCGTTTTATCATCTGGAATGTGTGTGTCTTTGAGAATTCATCTGTAAGTATCAATGGTGAACTGAAGCCACAAAAACAAATCACTATTACTTTCTCGGTGATATTCAAGTTATGTTGAAGTAAAATGACGAACACTGGACAAAATCAAAAAAGGAACGGAGGCGAGCTTGTTTTCAAAAGTTTGGAGAAAAGCTTATATTGCTGATAACCTCTTACTGTATGCAATAAATCTTGAAGATTACATACGTTATTGTATTGGTAACTGGCTGGTTGACATGAGCGCAGAGCTGTCCAAATAGCCAACGACCCCTAACTCACCGAAGACCATTATAATGCGCACTAAAGTTAGATCTCTCTGAACTTTTCCCGTTTGTACAACGATACTATGTGTCGAACAACTTTTTTATAGTTGTATGTAGCCCTGGGTATACTAGCAGCCGTCGCTCAAATCTCATGCGCGTATAACTGATTCATCGGGTCACAAAATGTACAATCCACCCCAATTTTTAACCGACTTTAAAAATTAGGAGGTTATAATGATCAACTGTAAGTATTTTTTTCTACTCTTTTTTGTTTGATAGTGTATACCTCCGAGGTATTCCCATTTAAATTCCATTAAAATCAAACAAACGGGTTTTTAGTGTTGGTGTGAAAAACATTGTTTGGTAATTTTTTTTTCAAAATATGAGTGGACAGTCTCAAGAATCGGGAGATAGTTGGTAGTCTCTTGTCAAATATTCACTGACAGATTACAGTCAGTCTGCACATCTGCTTATTTGCCACAACGTTGCATAAAAATATGAGATTCAAAATAAAATCTTTATTTTTGTATTTGTTTTCACAATCTCCAAGTAATGTGCTCACTGCTATGCTGATTCATATTTGATTGGAGGGGGGGGGGAGACGTTCGGGGAGAGCGCCGGCCTAAGCTTTTGCCTTTTTATGTACGGGTATATACAATATATGTGTATAATATAGAGAATAATTGATTTTCATAAGCCAAACGATAGTCGTATCTCAGTGCTCAATAACGCTGGCTTCTGCTTGGAACCGCGACCACGGGTTTAAGTCCCGGCAGGGACAAACAGTTCTGTGATGAGCATATATTATATTTGTACTCGGGTCTTGGGCATGTATCCAAACCTCCCGCGAATCAAGGTCTCCTAGTGCGGAGGTGTGAGGGAGAGTATGAACCAGATATCAACAAATAATAAAAAAATATATATAATTATCTCAAAAAGTAATCAGCTGTTAGAATTTTACACAACATTCAAGCGTTTTCTTTCAATATTTGTATTGAAATGTTTGATGTCATTTTTAGAATAAAGACAACGAAGGCAAAGATGCTTGGAATACTTCCTCTGGAAAATACTTCTACTTCTGACAAGTTGTCTATTTCTTTTTTTCTATTTTATTCTTTCTCATTTGAATAATTAAATGGTAACGCTTACAAATTTATAAAGAGGTTGGCTTGGCCGACTATCTCGCCGGTTGTTGTATATATATGTAGAAGGTCGATTTTTTTTAACGCCCGGCGCAAATTCGGACTGTATAGGATATTTTTGTAAAATGATAACTTGTAAAATGACCAAAATTAATAAAAATAAACATAATAATTTTGAATTTGATAATGGCAACTGGCAACTGGTAGGTAATATTATGAAGTAATTTAATAATATTTTCTTTTGTACTTATAAGTCACATCATCATCATCATCTCAGCCATAGGACGTCCACAGCTGGACAAAGGCTTCACCCATTGATTTCCACAAGGACCGGTTGGAAGCGGCCCGCATCCAGCCCTTGCCTGGATAAGTAAGTAATAAGTCACATAAATGAAATAAAATAAAAATAAAAAATGTTCTCTTACACAAACAAATTGTACCAAGAATATAAATTTTAAAACTCTCAAAGTTACTCAATAAGTCCACGGCGTTAGTAGTAAGGGGAAACATGGGATCGAATACCTCCCCCAGCTTATCAAAGGGTCAAACAATGTCAAAGGGAAATGGAAAAGAGGTACGATCCTTGGGGAGCTCACTCACTGGACCAACTCGGCATCAGCTTAACCCTGAGCGAACGCATACGTTCGTGTACGTATTCCGACAATAATGCTAATTCTTGTAAAAGCTTCAATAGTTCAATAATTACTATTTTTAAATAAATAGCTAAAAAGTTGCCCAATGGCTCAACCTCTACCAAGCACAAGCCCGGTGGTGCTTGAAGCACTCTTCTAATATTTAGTAATATTTTTTATTTAATTTAAATTAAATATTTTCAAATGTTATATTGCATACTGTTTCTGTTTCCATGGACTATAAAGTATTAATATTTGGAACTAGTAACATTAACATATTTGCATAAAAGTTTGCAAGCATCCTTTTGTTTGTTGCAGCCCAAAGTTAAAAGTACTGACTTCTGTAGAGTAGAGTGACACTTCTGTAGAGTAGAGTGACAACTTCTGTAGAGTAGAGTGACAACTTCTGTAGATTAGAGTGACAACTTCTGTAGAGTAGAGTGACAACTTCTGTAGAGTAGAGTGACAACTTCTGTAGAGTAGAGTGACAACTTCTGTAGAGTAGAGTGACAACTTCTGTAGAGTAGAGTGACAACTTCTGTAGATTAGAGTGACAACTTCTGTAGAGTAGAGTGACAACTTCTGTAGATTAGAGTGACAACTTCTGTAGAGTAGAGTGACAACTTCTGTAGAGTAGAGTGACAACTTCTGTAGAGTAGAGTGACAACTTCTGTAGATTAGAGTGACAACTTCTGTAGAGTAGAGTGACAACTTCTGCGCTAGGTGTCAAACGGTGAATATATTTTCGTCGCGTTCTGCAGATTAAGGAATATAATATCAATACTCGTATACATATGAGCACTTACAACAATCCTTATCTTCCGATATTTAAATAATACAAAAACACCTAATTACAGACACGACATGCAGTATTTATAAACGTATTCGTAAACTAGTTGTGCAAAGTGTTCTCTTGCGCCCGCGCCTTTTTTATATTTCCCGTTACTCCACAGCTCACAGTTCTTTTGATTACTATTACTAACTTTGAGTACTTTATTTAAATTTTTATGTTAAACATTTATTTTGCTCACTACCGTCATCGCTTTTGACTCCACATAATTTGATCGACAGAAATCAATCAGTTTTATAATATCGTCAATAAGGCGTTCCGGTTTAAATCTACACATAAACATTCACATTTATAATATTATTTGATGTACGTATGTACACTCTAAGAACTCTAACATATTTGATGTACGTATATAAGAGGCTTTGTAAATATATGTTTATGTCTATGTCTATAGCCTCCAATTGGACATCACAACATATTCAAAACGTGCACAAGTTAGTTTGAGTGACCAATAACCCAATCTAACTCGCATACAAAACATAAATAACGAAATGCAAGAACTTTGAAGGAACGCAAACATCACTCCTTTCGAAAACAGAAATTCGTCCCTACAGCGACATACTTGGTGTATCTACATAATTTATAGTTCTATGACAAAGACTAATAAAAAAGTAAAAGAATTGAATTCCGCGGAATGGGTATTAAAACGTCAATCAGGGTTTTATTTGTAGAGTTTGAGGAATGAGTGGGGCACGCACGGGCGGGGGGCATATGGGCGCGGGCGGCGCGGCGGGGCGCGCGGAGACCCGGTGGTGCGGTGTGCGGGTTCGTCCCCGCGACAGGCACGGCCTGCTACCATCTATTCGGCTAATTCTTCCTTCGGGCCCTATAAAATCTCATTTTAGCTTTGAGTTGTCTTTGAAAAACTTGTAAATTGCTATCATCATTGGCACTGATCACGAAACTAATCGCGTTTATTCTCCGGCATCATCTCTTGCGGGGTTGTATTCGGAACACGGCGGTTTCCGATAGTTTATTTCGGGATCTATATGAATAAATTTTGCCTCCGAAGTAGATTGGTAAAGTTCAGATTGCTGGGATAGCTGCCTCACTTGCTTATTATGTATCTTTATGTTAACAGAGTGTAAAAGCTTGATGCACACTATACACAATAAAAACAAAATAAGAAAAAAATTGAACCACACTTTTGAGTGGTGAAGTCGGTTCCATTTTTTAAATAAAAAAATTTTTTTTCATCTTTGCTTCTCACGGGATCAATTGACATTGTGTATGTTCACCGATGTCTTCGCCCGCAACTGTCGTCGAGGTATGATTAGCACTTTTCAGTTATTGGAGTGTAACTCAAAAACCGCTTGTCCGATTTTGATGAAATATAATGCTCGCAATTAAAAAAAGAATCATCAAAATCGATTCACCCAGTCGAAAGTTCTGAGACAAACATAAGAAAAACATACGGATAAAATTGAGAACCTCCGTCTCCGTCAGGTGTCTTTCAATGCGGCAGTGAACAGTTTCGGAGAGATAACGTCTCCCTCTCTCACGCCTCTTTACTATGGAATCGCCTTCGAACGTTGCTCTTGTACTCGGACCGACATGGTGGCGTTATTGTACAAGCACTTCAGCACTTCGATATACCGATGGTCAACACGGCACCGCTGGAGAGACCCAAGCACCGCCCACGTCTCGATCGAATCAAAGGCTTTCTCATAGTCCACAAACGCTAGACATAAGGGCAAGTTATACTCTTCGGTCTTCTGTATATCTTGCCGCAGAGTATGGATGTGGTCTATGGTGCTGTAGCCTTTTCAGAAACCGGCTTGTTCGGGAGGCTGGAAGTCATCAAGACTACGTTCGAGACGATTTGCGATGGCTCTTGAAAACAGCTTGTAACATGGCTCAGAGGCGAAATGGGTCTGTTGTTTTTAAGCAATGTGTTGTCACTCTTCTTAAAGAACAACACCACTACGCTTCTGTTCCATGCTTCCGGCGTTGACCCTTCGAGGTCAACGGAATTAAAGAGCTTCTGAAGGACTTTCAGTATCGGTGAGCCACCCGCTTTCAGAAGCTTTGGTGTGATTCCGTCGTCACCGGGCGCCTTGTTGTTCTTAAGCTGCTTCAGAGCCATATTAATCTACTGTACACAGCATTCGTAAAATTATATGATTGTGATGCTACAAGCTCTATGCTCATGCATGGCTCTGCTTTTTTTGGAAAGCGACTCCCGATTCTAAAGAGTCTTTGTAATATATAATTTTATTGGCCCTCATATTGAGTCCTAGATGCCTCAATAAAATACATTATTTTGGTTTTCATTCAATAAAGAAGCAATAGTTAACAACTAATATACTAACACAGCTTGACATATTGTGTCGAGCAACATCTATGCGAGTCGTACATTTGAGGTACTATTGTATAACCACACGTGTCTATATATTAAAAATCAGTAATAGTTTTGATTAGTACTTTTTTACTTTACTTATACAGTAAAGTCGTTCGGATCAGAAGAAGCACGTCAATTACCCCAAAATGAGTCATTTATAATAAGACTTGCCGAGAGCTTTATTAAACATAAGTGTGAATGTTATTTCCGAAAAACAAACGAACAACAGCTTACGAGCATTTCCCGGCGAGTAGAGTAATTCCAAGAGGAGCTTTAGCCTCTATCATTCACGTTATAGGTATGTTTATTTTACTCTGTATGTGTAAAATCTACATAGCTTAAAAGGAAGTCGCCCTCCTTGTACATCTGTTATATACTATTTTAATTATATACTAACCGATGCAATTAATTTAAAAATGTTACTACTACGTAGATATTTTTGGAATGATTATATACCTACCTACTAATTAATATTTCGTTATGAAATCGAACAGCACCCGAGTGCTGCCGGACATTTTGCTCGTCTCTTGAAATAGTTTTAATCAAATTTGTGACGAATTCCAAAGACAAAGCTTGAATACAACTTTGAAAGTATATTAGAAGTTTAATGATAACTCTGATTTTAAAACTTATAGCGAAAGGCTTTCGGAACTCTTAAAATCCGTATCATTAATTTAATGTAACATAATATTTAAGCTGTGTTTTTTTGCTGCGTAAAGAACTACTGCAAAATATTGAAATTAACACGAAGCCCGACGACGTTTTCGGGTTGATTGACGTAAAAAAAACATATTAGCAAAAGTCGTCCTCAACTCAGCTACATAATAATTGACAAGAGGCTAATTGGTTTCCGAAACGGTACCATTCCGCCGTTAATCTACCCTTATTTATTATTGCTTTATTAGTGGCTAATAGTCACGCAGGCTATACGGGCCTGCCAGTTATGTGCTATATACTTATCGGTATATAAAGTTGGCAACACATTCCAGTGCACATGGCAATTCTCACACACACAGCACACAGATGCATCAGAAGAACAAACACAATCACAACGCGTACTTAGTGTTGGCGAAAACGGCCTCTGGCGCGTAAGGGCGGCTGCACACGTCGCGGCGTCGAGTCGAGCTCCGGGCAAGCACTGCCGGCGCCGCCGCCGCGCCGGTCCGCGCGCCCCCCGCCCGCCGCGCCGCCCGTCACCCCGGAGGCTGAAAATCGGAGAAACTCTCCAAACATTAAATTAAAAATTATCACTGGTTAAACATCACAAGGAATTCATAAACTGTTAATACACATGCCGGAGAGAGACTCGTTTGGCATTTTCCGGTTGCAATAAAAAATAATAAGATTCATGAAAAGCTCGAATAAAATTGTTTAGCAATTCGTAGATTCAATAAAGCTACCGTGATTCAATTTTATAGCGGTTCCGAGTATTTCATTTTTCGTGACTTCCTCAACTGAAATAATCTATTTTCTTCTTAAATTATAAACAAAACTACGAAGAGCAATATCGAGTTGATGGTATCGCGGAATTTCATCGCAGGACGCCAAACGGTGGCCAAAAATCTCGGCGGCAGCATCTGGCGAGTATCGTCCATAAATAACAGCTAAGTTAATAGTTTTCCATCCGCTGTCCTCCCGGAGGTGTTGCAGGCAGGCTACTATGTCCGGACGGAGGGGGAGACACACCCCCTCCCGGAGTGACGTCACAGGCGGCTGGCCTAGGACTCCCGCCGCGCCGTGGCCTGTCTCTTATGCTTCATTTCTCACTAATCGTATGTTTACTTAGAGGTGCCATTATCGTGAGTATTCATCAACGCCTAGACTAACGCTCTTGGTTCAGTTACATCTTTGTTTTTTCACCTATAAGACATTAGCAGTAAGGCTTAGACTTCGATATTGAGATGTGTAGAGTAACATAACATTCTAAATAATGTAGAGCACAATCAGTCCGTTGCGCTCAGCGCTGAGTGACGCGTATTTAGAGAGGAAAGTATGACCATAATGTACCACCCTGGCCTACGTGGTTGGGCGTATGGGCCAAAATCGGAGTTGTCACACCAGCTCAGCGCAACCACGTGACTTGATGTAGCCAGGAGACAACAACCGTCTTCTATAGTTTAATTTGGCTTCATAAATTAAGATCAAGCTCAGAAACGAGCACTTTGTGCTCGTTTGCTGCAAGAGATCCCAAATATAAGTACAGTTTCCTAGTCAATACAGTGATACACGTGTACTAGTTGAAGCGATGACAGCCTATTTATGTATAAGTAGAACTGCGGTGGGAAAGTCGACTGTCAAGCTGCCGGACGCTAGCTCGGACCTTCCTAACGAGTTGAGGTTGCCTGCATGGTGATAGGATATTTTCGAGTACCTGCCTAGCTAGCTACCACCCTCAAGTTATAAAAACTGTTACCAAACAAATTGTGTGCCCAGACATCTTTCTTTGAGAGCCAAACAGCAATTTATTTCTAGTGTGATTAGGCGGTCTACTGTCCCTCCGTCTTACGAATTTTCGATCAGGTCACGTGTCCTGAAGCGAGTTTAATCCACTTTTTACTCATCCCAAAAAGTGCACAACGCGACTAACGAAGTTTTCCCTTCAAAAATCAACGTTTTGAAAATAGCTCCTGAAAGGAAATATTGTACTACACACTGAAAATTAGTTTTTTTTTCTTACTTAGCATATTCAATTCATAAATACTGCATCTCTCTTCTACCAACGAGTTTCCTAAATTGTGTCGTGCACGCCATATTATACTTAAACTTTAAATAAGAGTAAATATAGATACTATTGAAGAATATTTCCGCACAAAGCTGCGGCAATGATCACGTACGCACTGAGGTACAAACGCCTATCAGATTGTGCCCTAATATCATAAAGAGGAAAATCGTGTCGTTGTCTTAGTCGCGAGCGAGCAAATTGCCCAATACTTCACGCTCTATTTGATAAGGCGCTTTTAATAACGGGGAAAACGCTCTACGCTTGTGTGAGGTGGCGTCAAAATGGGATGGAATATTGTTTTTCATTGTGATATCATATTTTAAGGGCATAAAAAACGCTCGTAGTGGAACTAAAACGGAACTAAAACTAATGCAAACTTAACCTTCGTTTTCTGCTATCACTTGGATGTGGCTCCGCTGGTTTCATTGACTACTGAGAGTTTCAAGTTCCGGAAAGCACGATAAACCGTTGTTCCCGGTTATTGATTCAAGGCTTTAGTATTTCTAAAGACAATTTTCAGTCTTTGTAATGTAACAAACCGACTAGGACTCACGTGGTAAATACTGGAAAATTACTCTCCGACCAGTTTCGAACTTACTTGCAGTTCTTCTTTGTTACATTACAATTATGGAAGAAACTCGCGATAGTTTTCAGACTCCAATTTTCAGTCTTTTCAGCTTATTTTGTTGGAAGTCCTGCATGTCTAATAATATTTAAAAAAATTGCACTTTTCAGAACAGTTTATGAAGGCTAATTCTGATTGAACATAATTTCATTTCATTTACTAATTTTAAGTGTAAAATTATTTTCTAGCCACCATGTTTCCTTCAGCAGAAATCCTCGCAGTGACGACAAATGTGCTTGAACTGTGTGCTACAATATATTTACCACTATTTATGTTGAAGTATTTTTTGTAGTTTATTACACAACTTATTTATTAATACGTTGTCTCATTTATTCCATATTAGATTAAAAACTGCTTTGAAAGAATGTATAGTATTACTTTCGCTTCACTTACAGCTCATCGACTAAGAGGGCAGAAGCAAATTGAAAAAAAGAAACAATCAGACCTCAGACATTACCAGAACACAATTGAAATAGTTATTTACGCTAGTTATTTTCTGGAAATTTTCGATGAGAAAAGTAGAAAAGAGTACTATTATTTGTCGGATATGGTTGATTGTTCTTTGTACTTTCGTATATCTAAATGAAAATGCAGTGTGTGGATGGATTTCCAGAGAAAGTCACGATTGTACAAAGCTAGGAACAAATTCGTTTACTCTCTTGGGGCCTGCCATTCAATCGGCGTCAATAATGCTCAAAGTGTTTTTCTTCGTCTACATTTTACAAAAAGGAAAAGCACATGGCCCCTTATTGTTATCATTTTTTTCAGCCACACGACATCCTGTACTCGACATAGACTTACTGTCGACAAAGACGAGTGCAAAGCGGCCAGCGACCAGATTCATCCTGGAATGTTTACCAGGTCACCTCTCTCCGTGCTTGTTCTCTCGAGAATATTGCGAACATCTTTTGAAATGAATATCTTAAAACACTTGACAGTTTACCGTACATGTAATCAATATATATTTATAATAAATCTAGATATTTGAATTTTAGGTCAGTGACCTCACTTAAATATAATTTAATAAGCCTAAGTGTCCTGTTGTTTAGGTAGCTGATTCATGATTTTAGTTTTACAAATGAATTTAGTGTGCTTCTGATTTTTTTTGTTTGCTTCCATTATAATTACATTTGATAAGTACCAAGCCTGATTTTGTCGGTGTTCATAATTTAACTTTGTATTTAGGCTCTCGATATTTTAGCTAGGTCTACTTGTACAAGGAAGTATGTCCTTGGCAAGCTGTTTCATAGGTCATATTTTTTTGTACATATCTAGTTTTGTGATCTATTAAACAAATGCCAGATGCCATGTTTCTGTTTCATATGTCATTGTTGGTCACACTGATCGAAGACTTACGCCTTGAGGTATTGAGCTAGCTAGCAAGCTGCCCAGCTAAGTTATCTTCAATGATTGGCCTGTTTCTCGAAGTTGCATATACCTAGCCCGGCTGTTTGTACTGGGTAAACGAATTAGTCAACTAGTTGGAACATTGAGCTCCTAACCGTTACTACGGTGAGTACACATTCAACACATCTTTTATCTTGTCCAGATTTATCTGAATTTCCCACCAATGTTTGTAGTTTGTAGTTGTAGTTGCCAATATTGACTAATTCCATCAAGCATTGAGTTTAGGTTTGCCGTACACTCTGCCATGACTGTAATATCGGTGTCAAATATACCGAGTTAGTAAATATAAAATCCTCTTCTTATTGTCCTTATCCCACACTAGGTGCGGTCGGCACAACATGTTTTCATCTTCCATTCACTTTTATCATTAGTCATCTCAGTGCTCACACATTTCATAAAAATATCATTCTTCACACAGTCCATCCATGCCCTCTTCTGCCTTCCTCTACCTCTATATCCATCCATGTTAAGTACTCTTTTTGTATTGTTTTTCATCCCTCGTCATGACATGCCCATACCAAGCCAATCTGTTCCCTTTCAACTTATCATTCACTGGTGCTACTTTCAAGCTTCCTCTGATATACTTATTCCTTATCCATCTCAACATTCGCATCTCTACCAAATGCTGTTTTCTTTCATTTACCTTTTTTGCTTCCCAACATTCAAATTCAATACATTACCACAGATTGTATATATTAAAATATAATTATAATGAAAATATTTACTACAATTTAATTTTCAAATTATAGAAAATAATTGAGTCCGAAACACAGTACAGAAATACGCTGAATAATTTCGGCACAGCAGTAACCGACGGCCGACTTATGAATTAATCAATTAATTTAAGCAAACGAGATCCGAAATAAATGTTTGATGGAAAATTCAAAAGGATTATTGTGAAAATTTGATTAGAAAACAAACATGGCTGCTTAATTATGTACTCTGCAGAATCATTTATATTTATAAAAAGAAGTTGTATATAACACAGAGTATATGCATTATATAGCTGCATAAGGTTTCGTCGCGGGGTCGTCAACCTTCGACTATATAACAGCGCCATCGCTTTGTTTGATTTTTAATAGTATATTTCGCGCTGGGTAGGCGGGCTGACTTTTCAGTGTATATCGACAATAAGCGCACCTGTTTACGCTCGCTGAACAAAATACACCACGACCTATGTTTATTTAATCATTATAGACATTGCGATTGCACTACCCTCCATAATGGACAGTCCCGATTTGGTAGAAGTTGAAATCAAACTAGAATTATCAGTGAGTTTATTTTTTCCCAATTTTTTATTTCTCCATAAAAACTAACAATTGTTTGAACAGTTTTACAAACTATACTTGATACTTACGACACGATACTTCCAGTATCCGTCTAGCCAGCACCAATGCTGGCTAGACGGATACTGGAAGTATCGTGATCAAATTCATCGCATGGTGGTAGGGTAACACCATGCTGTTTCTTTGGATGGTTGGTCGTTGGATGAAACCTCGTGCTGGAGGTATGGATCGAACCAGCAACCGTCAGGTTGGAATTGAAGCCAACACATATATCCACTTTGGTAGCCATCTCGGGCCATAAGGGCATCTCCTTAAATTTAAGTTTCATGATCTAGACTGTAGTGAGACGTAATCGTATCTTCGGAGCGTGGTCTAGGCTCGAGCGGGTCACACCACAGATTAAATTCTAGTTTGTGTGCGGTTTAGATCAACAATTTGTCGATACCGTCCCGTCTGACATCAAGAGCAATTTGCCAAATACCTGCTCTGACGTGGGTTGTAACCTGACAATTCGGACAAATTTTATTGCCTAAATATATTTATAGCCCTGAGTAGGTATATTCTCTTTTCATATTTTATATGTATGTTTAGTATACATTCTGTATAAGTTATGAGATTTTGATTTAGTTAGCGATCGTAAAATATTTAGTTGTCTAGTTGTTGCATATATTATATATTTCTAGAACAGTGGATGTAGATAACGTAGGCATCTTATGTTTACAGAATCACATAAATATAAATAATTTGGTTTATAGGGCTCCGCACGCAAACAGTCCGGTACCTTCTTGCGACTCTTTCGTTCGTCCCTCTGTGCGCCCGTCAGGAACTTAATGTGCCACGCAAAGTGACGAGTCGAACCAAATACGGAAATAATCCTTAAGACCACGAAATAATTAAAATGAATCAACAATTTAAGGTGCCACCGTTGCGTGTGCGAACGATGTTTAGTTTTTAATTTATTCTAGAAGGGTGGCGCGGGCTAGTCACTTGTTGTTCATAATCTGTACGTAAGCATGGCTCAAATGTTCGTTTATATTTTTAAACATAATCTGATGCTCTTATGGACGTTCGAAATCTCAACTTTACTCAATTTTTAACCGACTTCGAAAAAGATGGAGATTTTTATTTTCTTTTTATGTTTGTTACCTCAGAGCTTTTGATTGTGAACCGATTTTAATGATTCTTTTTTTATTTGAAGGCTGGTACTTCCCGTGTGGTCCCATTATTTCATCAAAATCGGGAAAGCGGTTTTTGAGTCACAATACAATACCTGAAAATAGTTACGTCCATTTGGATGACTCCTTAATTGAGGGTAAAGAAATCGGTGAATATACACAATGACTATTGATCCCGTGAGTAACAAAGTTCACTGAAAAGGGTTAAAAATAAAATTACCAACCGACTTCAACACTTATACGTTTGGATTTAAAATTTAAGTAAGACACAAATGTTATGCCATGATTTATAAATAGGTACGCCATAACTTTTTTACAGCGCTTGAGTTTACGGTTACAAAATTGGATTTAATATTTGAGAGACAAGAATACTGCGAATAAAACATCATGTTTATGCGATGCAATTTGAGCGAAGAAATTTTAAGTCGGATTTTGTTCCACAAATGGCTTATAAGATAAAGTTAAGTTGGGCGTTAAAAGACGTTATCCTCTTTGGTACGCATGTGAAATAATAAAAGCGAAAGCTTTTCATAAAGTCGTTTAGATAAAGAGCAGAATAATTTGGCATTTCACACGGCGTCGGTAACCAGGGAGCCCCACAGATGACGCGAGAATGCGGGTATTCCAAAAGGTTATCTCCGGCAATTACTAGCCCAAAATCTCCGTGTAGCCTATGATCACGTATCACATACCTATCGCTCTAACTAACGTCACAGATGATAATAATAGTATGACTGTAGAACTCATAAATGTCCATTGAAGT
Organism: Apeira syringaria; assembly: GCA_934044485.1. Lineage (NCBI taxonomy): Eukaryota > Metazoa > Arthropoda > Insecta > Lepidoptera > Geometridae > Apeira > Apeira syringaria. The sequence continues at coordinate 12,482,093 of OW203669.1, read as the reverse complement.
GATACTACATAGAGACACACAGAAAACTCATGTCGGGGGTGGGGATACAACCAGCGACCTTCTAACGGCCGACACGCATTGCCCCGAATCCATCAACCCTTAACAACAAAACGTCTTTTAAGATAAGCTCTAATAAGAACCCGAAACAATTGCCAAAATAAAAAAATCTGAATTTACAACAGTTTTCAGATAATAATAGTCAGAACAATTTAATATCAAACGGAAATATGGCTGATCATTGTTTCCAGATATTTTTGATCTCAAAATAAGTCGGAGTATAACATGAAGAGTTTTTTTTGAAATGGATATTGCTATATCATTCTTAACTCTTGCACATTGGAATGCAGCATTTTATAACTAATTTTCAGCCATAACGCCTCTATGGAAACACTACCTCGATGAACATGAGTTGAAACTTTGAGTTCTCTCAAAGAAATGATTAAAGCCACACGAGTACCTGTCCCGCTCGCTCGTGTACACAATCAAAATATAATTAAATATGAGTAAGTAAAGTTTGCTCTTACAAAAGGTTAAATCGAGTTATTAGGATTCAATATGAATTAAAAGTCAAGCTGAAATTAAATCAAGTTCAATTCTAATTAAGATCTGGTGCTATGTTTACATTCAATTTCGTATTTGAATGCTTTAGGTTAAGTCAATAGACGTCAATAGTCAGTCATTATAACTGTTAGCACGCGTTTAGACTCCCAGAAACGGGTCGAGAGAGATTTTCGCGACACACACATCGCTGCCGGTAACACATGCTTTTCAAGTTATAGAAAATATATTATCACTAGCTGCGCCCCGCGGTTTTATACGCGCGGTGACGATTGATGATGATTATGCTTGAAAGTAGTTTATGTGTTGTTCCGGGACCTGTATTGTTTGGTGTGTATCTACACACCAAATTTCATCCAGATCCGTCCAGCCGTTTGAGCGTGAAAGAGTAACAAACATTCACAAACTTCTGCGTTTATAATATTAGTAGGATATTGCGAGTCGCCCAATTGAATGAACCGTTTTCGGATATGATTTATACTAGTAGCGCCCCGCGGTTTCACCCGCATGGAGTACAGTTTTCCCGCTACCTCAATTATCACACGGAACTATACTTTTTCCGGGATTAAAGTAGTTTCTTCAAGTTTATATATACTGGGTATATATAAACCCAAAAATGTGAACATTAAAATAACATGTTGGTTTTTGAAGCTAACCTTTTATTAGTATTTAAATTAGCTTTTAAATTTATTTCCGATTTCAATATTTAATGAACTTCTAAACAAGATAACTTTGACTGTTTTTTTTTTTTGTCTGTCTTTGACGTTGACTGGACGGTTGGCGCAGTTGGTAGCACTCTGCCTTCTGAGCCGCTGGTCCCGGGTTCGATTCCCGGACAGGTCAAACATTTTGTGTGTATGAATATGTCTGTTTGACCTGCGTCTGGGTGTGTATATGTATATAAGTATATATATCAATCATCAGGTTACCATAATACAGGCTTTGCCTAGTTTGGGACCTGAAGACCTTGTGTGAATGTTAAAAAAAAAAAAAAAAAAAAACCTCTGTTTTAATGTTTATTTTTTTTTATTTATAAACGCATTGCAGTTTATTTCATTAAGATTATTTCCCTTAGCGAAAGGTTAAAGAAAATTAAACAATTGAAGGACTGGATGCGGGCCTCTTCCAACCGGTTCTTGTGGAAATCAATAGGGGAGGCCTTTGTCCAGTATTGGATGTCCTAAGGCTGGGGTGATGATGATGATGAAGATGATAAATTTATAATAATTTTATAAAATCAGTCCAGTAATTCTCTTCATTATTAGTAAGTTATTGAAAATGTTCAATCCCCGAGTTGTAGAAGTTGGTTTATAAATATAGCTTTTGAACGACTTATTTAATATTTACTTATTCTTAAATATTATCCCACATGACAGTCTAAAGGACTATCTGGTCAAATAATATGTTATCTATGTTCTGGTCGAAGATAATATCTAGACTGTCAACGGGCACACGGAGTCAGCTGCCTGCTACAGTTCTACAATTATTTTAGAACCACATAATGGTCGATATACTTTAACGCTTATTAAGTTCTCAATTAATGCGAGAGTTCGGTTGGAGACGCCTCCCCTAAAACACGTGGATAAGTTCCACCTCACCGCTGCTCCGACTCCTCAGTATGTGCGACGTCCACAGATCTTCACTCACATTTTACAAGACACGTTCCATAAACATTCCGTACCGAGAAAAAATGTTCCAGAACTTTCAGACAATGTAACGGCCCATCGCGCCCGACCGACGATATAATTAGCGTTTTCACAGAGATCAAAGCAATCATTCGTTTGGCGGGAATTGTCTTAACAGATTGAGATGCACTCATTAGTATGGCAAAATTATATATAATTTAATAGTTAATAATAGCACAGAGGAGGTTTATTCTCAAAAAGAAACTCACAATCTATGTAAGGTTGTTTGAATAAGGTTTTTGCGTGTACGTTACGTGTGTTTTTGAGATAATATATTTCCTCTTATTCCAAACGTTGAGGTTACGTTAGCTAACATTTTTAAAGCGATTGTGACAAACATAAAGTCATTAAAATTTATTATTTCAATTTCAAATTTTTTATTCTATTAACAAGAACAACGCTTGCATAGCCATCTGTAGACGAATTGTTAATTTAAAAACTTATCAAACAATATGTTGGCGAAGAGATGGCGCTTTAACGGTGATGCTAGAAACATTTTTTTATTAATTTTGTACATTCCAATCAACAAATCCATCTTCTAGTCGGCTAACGAATTTGCGACGTCATTCATTTAAAGAATGGTAACTGGTTAAGGGTATACACACAGTATACACCCCTAGCCGGGTATAGTGGAGGTGCAAGCTTGGCTTTCCATTAGCTGCATTTACGGTAGTTGTGGAAGAAAGGCGTCACTCAATAATAAACTCTTAGATGGCGCTGTAACTGCTATGGCGAACAGGCGCACGTTACTTTGCGCTATTTAAATATAAATATATATTGTAAAATTGATTGATGGATGCCATATACAGCTTTCACTGCTGCCGTTGGCTTTGATTAGATTTATATGCTTTCTGTCATTCAAGTTATTTATAAGCACAACTGCGTAAAGGAGGACGGCAGACTCCCATACATTTGCAGCCTAGAAGAAAACATCCGCGTTTATGAATAAAACTTATACGTATCGATAGAGCAATAAATACACTGTATATTGTATATTCAATCATTTTCCTAAAACTCGGGAGTAAAAAGTTATCATGGAAAATCATCTGCATCAGTATGCTAAGTACACGTCCATATGCGAACCATTCAATGGATCGCTATTCACCTATAGCATCGTAGACAGAGAAAGTAATATTGCATGGATCGCGCTACAGACACAGATTACTTATTATATTCTGGAATTAACTAGGCACGGGTGTGTTTATGAACGCAGTCCGGGTCTACAGAGCAGCTGACTACAGATTATAGAGTAACAATAACAATTAATGTCAGAGCGTAAGTATTCGAACGTAACAAACATAATGAGAAGTATAGGGTGCGTTCGAAAACTACAAACACCACATAAATAAATAAAATAAAAGTACTTCTGATTCCCAACTTAATAAATAATGCAAATTATTCACGGAATCTACAAAAATATAATCTAAATTTTCATATATAAAGAATGCATGAACGGGTTGTCATTTCGTTTTTCGGGAGCAAGGCTGGTTCTGCCATCCTCCTTTCAATTTTAATTTTATAGCAAGTCCTATTTCCACCATTCGTTCAAATTGTTACTTAATGTTATTTAATATGCATGTCGTCAAAATATTACTATATACTGTATAATATACTGTACTATTTTATTGATAATTATTTTGTAAAAAACAACTGTCACTCGAAACCGAGCACATACTAGTTCGGGGTCAATGGGCGCAAACATATTTGCATTTGCTTGAATTTCATGTCGTAAGTACGCCATTTTAGGGTAGTTTCGGAAACATTAGTAAGGGCAGTCCCAGCGGGGGGCTGGGGTATCGAGTAGTGGGACCCGGGGACGGAATCGAACCAGGGCCGCAATCAATCATTTCGAGAAATCGAATAGTAATTAAACGAGCTTTAGTTGCCGTTCTGTTTAGAATTTACAAATAACTTATTACATAACTTTATCGTGATATGATCATGCTATTCGTACCCATACTATAATGTGTAAATATAGACGAATAAATTTAGTTTTTTTTTAAAACGTATTTTTGCAACATCCATCAAAATATTCACACTCTGTTCATTCCAATGGATTTAATCTACTGAAATCCTTTTCCATAATTATTCGATAAAGCACACTTTATACACATATATAGCTTGATCGCTCTTTGCAGTTAATACGATCGTAATTTATACAATGAAATTAGAAGACGGTAAAGCGTGGCCATTACGTTTCGTAAGAGGTCTCAAGAGAGCCATTCGAGTAAACCATATCGAGTTTTAAATTACTTAGTGAGAAGGCTTCGGGGCTGGAACTCTCTCTCTAATGGTTTGTGACGAGCATTGGCTCTTTATTCATTGCAGTATCCCAAGTGATGCATGTTCGTCGATTACAGATGCAATAGCTCCTCAAGTTTGCGTAGGGTATGCTGGGCTACTCAAGTCTGTTTGTCTTCTGCTTCTTGAGCAATGGTAGAAATGTCTGCTACTGTGCTGTTTCCTGACATTTAAGTACACAAGTACACAAGGGGGTCGTGACGGGTGAGAAGAGTCACAGTAGGCCTACTGTCTTTATTTATCGGAAATATCGTGGAAAAGTGAAAATCAAGAAAGTTTAAAAAATCAACTAAATTAATGTTTGCTAGTTTGGCTACACTCAATTATAAAATAGTTTTTATTCGCAGACACAACGCTATTATCTCGTGACATATGTTTAATTGCTTAAGTTAGATCGTTCCAGACACAGTTACGGACGCATCAGGAGCGCGCCACCAACGTCTACTGAACAAGTCCGAGTCTGACTCACACACCATGAGTTCCGTACCGAATATTTTTCTAACGAATAATAAACAAGTTTGGTTGACAGCAACAAAAATATTTTTCTTGGCGCATCAAAAAAAATTTCTTTTAATTTATAAATAAGTATAGAGTTAAATTTACACAAATGTAAAAAGAACTGTACTTACCTGCATACCAAAATAACTTATAATTTTAATTATTTAAATTATGATAAGATATTCTACCTTTAGCGAAATGTTATGTCATTCTCAATTTACTAATTTATAAGATTTAAATAGTACTAGGCGAACCACGACCGCGTCCGGGAGCGCCCCGTATTCTCTTTGAAAAAGACCACCGAATGTGGTTGAAACTATAGTCGGAACCCTCTGACTTATTACGTGAGTAACTCCCGTGTTTTATACATTCATAAAGATTTAAATATATATTTAAAGTAATTTTATTAGTTTAATATCGCATTTTTTAAAGTGGTTTCAATCACGAAATACCTACACTCAATCATTATTTATTGAATTACCTTATTTTATATTAAATATGTATTGGTTTTCGAGTTTAAGTAATTGTGGTAAAAACGGCTGTATTGGTAGATAATTAAATCAGCAGTGTTTCTGTTTTTCAGCCCTGTTTTTTGTCCCTTTACGTACTAGTACCGCGTTCTATTTATATTTGTAAAGTGTCCACGCTCTCGCATGCAGTATTGAAAATAGTTTTTAAAACTGTAAAAATTGAAGATATTTTGTGTAACGTAGCCTAAAATACATAGATCACTATAAACATTTTTGTCCATTAATGCACACATGCAATCAATTCAGAAAACAGACATCGTAAATTATTGTCATTACTACATTATTCCTGGCACGGACGGAATTGCGCAACTGACATGAAACTCCGCAATAATATTCTCGCATTTATTGCTGTGAGGCACAGTAATAAAACATAATCGCTTTCCTGACGAAACGAACCTGCCGTCGTCCGCACTTACACTTACACTTAAGTTACACTTAAATACTGTTCAAAACAACAAACCCGTAAATATGTTACAAACAGAACATAGTGCGACAATGTCAATAGGCTTTCGTAAGCATCAGTTTCCTACTGCTGGACAAGGATTTTTATATCAGAAAGAGATATCCCCTGCAGGGGGTCCCTTAATCTATCACTTTAGCCAATACGGGATAGCGGATAAGGTAGTGGCCAGCGCAATGTCAGGGTTTAAAGACCAACCGAGTGTCTCTGACGACATGGTTCTAAATCTACTACGGATGCTTCAAATTATTTAAATAGGTAATCAGCCGACCCAAAGGATTAATAATATAACAATTATATAATGCATGAACTCGTCTCGTCTAACGTATTCAGAGAAATTATACACATAAAACCGAGGCGAACAAATAGATGAACACGCGAGCTGCGAACCGGTAAAAGGTGATCATTATAAATTATTCCCGACGATTTCTCTAGAACTCACCTCGACAATATAAGCAATTACGTCACTGTGTAGTATATTTAAGACTTTCCTGGGAGTCCATCTTGGTAGGTACTGTGGCACTGTATTAGTTATTAAGCCTGAGGTGGGATAGGCGCGATAGCAAGCGAAATTACTCCATAATCATATATTTAATGAGAAGGAAAAATAAACTCGTGTTTATAGCTAGGTATGGGCATGCGGCACCTGTCTGAGACCTGCTGAACTCATTAACACGGTCACTGTGGCATTAATTTCCAGGACTTTCATCTGGTGCATTGGAGACCTAAAAGATCTCGAAACTATCCTGAGGTGCGTATGAGGTCTGATCAGTCTCCTAAAACAATATTTTTGAAAATAATTTATATCTTCCTGAAAGCCCCATGATATATTTATAAATTTCTTGTGGTGACAAGATAGCCTATGGGTCTATCTTTCGATAGGTTTCCACGCAGTTATGTCATTAGGATAAACTACCAATAAAAATTTTTAAAATAGGTATTGATTGTACACCGTACCGCAACTAAAGATAGTTCAATTTGTTAGTGACTAGTAGTGACGAAGCAAATACATATGTATATTTGTGTTACTCATACACAAATAACTTTAGACGTTAAGGCCTCCCGCACCGAGTGGAATTACACGATTTAAGTCCCCGCACAATACGAAAGTCTTGCAAGAGATCGAATAAATCTCCTTACGCAACGAAAGTCTAAACCATACCTTAGGCTTGAAATTTGGATTTTAAAACCTATCGGTAAATAACAAAAACAAGGTAAGCATAAATGTTGAAATTTAGATAAGCTCTTCAAAACTTTTATGTACAACTGCTGGCTTTTTATTGCGTGACTATTATTCTTAAAACAAATTGATCGAAAAATCCACGTACAACATATTTGAACGCAATTATAGCCTAGCGATGTCGGCATCGGCCGCCAACCTAACGGACACTGGTTCGATTCCACCCATGCGTTTTGGTGTAGATAACATCGTTTTCAAATACAGAACATGGTGTAAGGGTAATTCCCAGTAACCGTCTAGCTAGCTAGTAGTTAAGAAAAGTGTAATGGATACGCTGGTAACCCGCAAGTTTTACAGACACACACACACACACTGGTGTTAATACTGACACCAGTGTGCAAGTCCATCAAAGGTGTGTTGAACTGTCCTTCGAAGATAGTTTACATTCCATTTTCAGCATAAGTCCTTGACCACATCGTTACTATCAATTGAACTACTGACTGTCAATTGAAATAATAGTCAATCTTTAAAGTACATTTTATAAAAAAATATTGCCATCATATATATATAAACACATGCTCGCCAGAGCCCGCAACAGGCAACTTCACCAGAGCTCTACATCGCACAGTGAATGATACATGAGCAGGGATCGCGCGGTGACAATAATTAGTGTCTCCATGAATAGCGAACTAGGAACTAGCAGAGTCTGCTCTCTCTGGCGCCGCTGCAATTATTATAATGAAAACAAGTATTGCTTCCCTGTGTGAGTTGACGAGTTATGAACTTGCGAGAGCACGCCTGTGCTCGGTAGAGACTCAACTGGATTTTTAACCGACTTCAAAAAATGAGGAGATTCTCAATTGGGCCCGTAATTTTTTTAATGTTTGTTGATTTTGATACAACATTTTTTATGAGTTGAGAATTTAAATGGGACGATGGGTATGGTCCTATTTAAGTTTCATTAAAATCGGAAAAAGCAATTTTTGAGTTACACTCCAAATAACTGAAAAGTGCTACTCATACCTCGGCGACATTATAGTTGCGGGTGAAGACATCGGTGAACATACACAATGACAGTCACTGAAAATAGTGCGAAAATATTTTTTTTATCAAAAAATGGAACCGACTTCAACACTCGAAAAGTGTGAAATAACTTGTCGAAGTCGGTACCATGAACACAATATTTTTATATTAGTTACATTTGAACTATCATGGTACCGACTTCAACAATTATTTCAGTGTTGTAAACGTAAGAACGTGTAAGAAAAATGGAATAGGTTCCAGATTTTCTTAAAAAAAAAAAACCAGCACATCATTACTGACTAATAAAGGTCGAACACTATTTTATAAAAGATACAATTCGTGTTTAAAGTTTAAATATTTAGGAACAAAAGCTGTAAAAATAATACAAAGAAAAACTTATCCAATGGACCTTCTTATCGCTATACTTGAAGGCGGTATTAACCTGAGATGTTGAAATGTATGTACTTTTATTAAGTGCTCATTCATAAACTGCTAGTTTCGATGATTTACACCAACTTGTACTGAACGTATGAATACTGAATATAATTGCAGTAAAAGAATTAAACTACTCTATACCGTTAACGCACCAAACGTGTTTTCTAATTGCCCAAAGGAAAATAATTAATGGCCTAACGAAATAAGAATAATAAGACCATATGATTAGGTATGTGCTACTTTATGAAAAAGGGTGAATAGCGCTGGAGGCTTACATTGGCTCACATTTTATTACAAATACAAATTCGTAATTTATTAAAGACATAGAAGATTAAAATATTAATCTAAGGCAGCTCAGAAAACACACATCGAAAAACGGAATATCTTTTTATTTTTTTTTACATATTATAAGTTTGCGTTTGACAACTGTCTCACCTGATGCTAAGTGATGACGTTGTCTAGGATTTAGCACGCAAACCTAGAAGGTACCTATTCACTCGCGACTTGAAGACTCCAGGATTGTACTTATCGTATTAAAAGAGCTGACATGAAAACAGCTATCTGGGGAGCAAATAAAAGACTTATTAAAATACACGTACACATAGTCACGCCTGTTTCGAGGAGGGTTAAGCAGAAAGCACGGATTCCCAATGCTCCAATTATACATCTTACAGGCTGCCTTTATCTCTCTCTTGGTTCTCTTATCTTGTCCTTTATTCTCACCCGCCTACACATAAACTGGCCTCGTTCTCCCACGTTACTCAGAACGAGTTCGCCGAAGTCACCCCCTTCCGTTTGTTTCACACTTGCCTCATAACTCATAAGGCATTCTGGTATATCTGTTGTGTTCATCGACTTAAAGTAATGATACATTATTCAGTTCAAGGACACCAATAGGTTCGATCAAAAAATCACCCGAATTTGACCCTTTCACAATCTATTGAACACCTCTTAAGTCTGGTCGGTTGGCGCAGTTGGTAGCACTCTGCCTTCTGAGCCGCTGGTCCCGGCTTCGATTCCCGGACAGGTCAAACATTTGTGTGCATGAACATGTCTGTTTGACCTGTGTCTGGGTGTGTATATATATTTAAGTATATAATATATCAGTCATCAGGTTACCATAATACTGGCTCTGCCTAGTTTGGGACCTGAAGACCTTGTGTGCATGTAAATAAATAAATAAATAAATAAGTACCATAAATAAGTTTTGTTAATTAAAAAGGGTAATTAGGTGTTATATAAATACTTATATATGTATTAGTTCTGTGCTTTCAATCTAAATAACATATTAGATTAAATTATCACAGCGCAAACAAATCTGAATCTAGAATATTGAAATTGTAGACTATTTTCACAACCATCAAATCTATTAAACCAATTTCGAGAATATTATCCTCTCTCTCTCTCAGCCATGTGCGTCCACTGCTGGACATATGCCTCCCCCATATAGGGGGGATTTGCCAATACTCGCCACGCTTGGCAGGCGGGTTGGCGAGCGCAGGATGATATATTATATATTATTATAGAATATTATCCGATTACATTTAAATCAAACACTTGCAATGAGAAAATGATATTAGTGGCAGCTAGAGTCGTTATAAGGGCTGCAGTCACTTATATATTTGTTACAGAAAGTAACTTCAACTCTCTCTCTCTCTCTCGACACCAATGATGATAAGTCAAGCGACGTCGTTTTAATCTGAATGGAATTGAAAAGAAGATATTTATTATATTGAACCTTTTACACCACCTTAAACAATGGTACTTAAATATTTCAATCGATAATCTTGCAAATTAATTAAATAAAATTCAACGTAAATAATAATAGTTATTCTTGTACTATGTAGTTTGCGAATGAAGGTTTCAATAAACATAACGAGGCAAATCTAATCTGAATATTACGTCGCAAGCTGAGAATTGTTCGCGCTGAAACAAGATTGAATTTCAATGAGATTGTTCCAAACATACAATATTCGATTCTATGTCGTTAACGATCCCGATGGAAACAAGATCACATTCAAAGTAAAACAACACATAAAACGTAGTTTATATTCTAATCTTGATTGGAATTCCGACAAACGTGTAAAGACAAATACCATAGAGAACGTTCACTTCAAAAGGAGCTCAATCTGTTTTAATAAAAATCTAGACCGAACTAAGATGCTCGAAGAGACTAAAGTAAATAAGATACTCAAATAAAGCCCTTTTTAAGTCTGACAGTCAAAGAACACTATTACTAGCCGAGAGTGATAAAACTGCCACAGAAAATGTACTAGGTAAGCGGATCAAATAAACTCTATAAATTTCTATTGGCTTTGTGTAGTCTCAGTGCTGGCAATAGTTATTATTCTGCCGCTAAAGGGGTGTCGCGGGCGATCAGCATTAACTCTAGGGATAACGGGTAAATCATACGTATACGTGCGTGGGTGAAACCGCGGGCTGCAGCTAGATGTAAATACTAGTTTAATATTAGAAAAATATGCCGAATACTTTCACACAACTCGGTCATGGGCCTTGTTGTTCCAAAGTATACTGTGGCCTATAGTACTCAGGGAGGAGTTTTGGTCATAGTCCACTACACTGGCCTTAGCGGGTTGGCAACTGGGAAGTAGCCAGCCCAGTGCCAGAGTTTAAAGGGATATTGACTGTTATCAGTTATCCTAAGATATCAACCGGAACCGACGGCTTAAGGTGTTGTTCGAAGCGCGGAAGCACTTTGTCGATAATGTCACCAACTGTCACCCATCCAAAATCCGACCGCGGGGTACTTCGATCAACCCAAGTGCTCGCGTTAATCGTAGTCGCGTGGGTGAGCTCCGACACAAGCGCCACATTGACATGCTTCATTTCCATTTATTTTAATTTGAAAGAGATTCATTTTTTCTGAACGTAATTAGTATACAGGTGTTAGTTATGTAATTATATATAATAATTTAAATCCTTTAATAGGACCGTGTTCGTGTTAGTTAGCTACACCGTTTCACTCGCCGTAACCAAGTTTATCAGGAATAACATAATTATGTTACAGAATTTTGCGTTTACTAAGTTGAAACAATAAAATATAGTAGATACCTTTTATTACACAATGAATATTGATGACCTAGGGGCGAACCCCAACCAAATCCAAAAGAAGCTCTACATTTCCCTATAAATACCGGTTTCCAAAATCATTCGCCCTCTTCCATCTCGGATCATCATAGTGCTCTTATTTTATCCCAAAGCCGTCTTGCTGTCACGAAGTGAAGTCATGAACTCTCTTATGTTCGTATAAAATTATACATATAAAAATAAATGTTCCGTTGTGTGTGACAAATTATTTTTTTTTAAACAACTCGATACAAAGCAGTATGTATAAGTTCACAATTGGTAAATCATAATATTCTATTTTAATTTCGATAACTTTTGTTGATATTTTTGTAATCCCGCTTAATAAACGCTACTTTTATCAAACTTATAATAAGTAAAGTTTTCTTTCCTTTTCCTGTTTCAAATAAAAATCAGAATACAGTATCACATTTCTCAACCAGGATATGTTTTTCTCGTTAAAATTCTCTTCATTTTGAATAACAAATAACCTTCTTTTTTCATTATTGCGCCGTACTTATGTATCGCGAGTCTTATATCACTCGCGTATATACCGAGACATACATTATTCAAGCTAGATTTATGAAGTCCATTAATAAATAATAAGCCTCTTAAATATTTTACGCAAAATAAGAAGGGGGACTTTTTTCCACGTAATACTCAAATATTTGATTATTATCATGAAATCCGTTTTATAATCTGAACTGCTGAGGGCTGAAGCGCTGCGACTCACAATCCGAGATTGTTCGAATTTCTCACAAACATTCTGAGAATTCGTTAATAAATTCGTAAGTTACAAGTTAGTGAAGTTATTATTGTAATAAACAACTTGTTAAATGTGCTTGTATTTATTTTCTAACTGTCGTAAGTTTACGAAAGCGATTTCTAGGCGTTTACTGAAATTAGTCGAGACAGTGTAAGCGTCGGGTGCTAGACATAGCGATATTCAAATAAATGTTTTTGATTATAACACATTTTTAAGAAGTATATATGTAGCAACTAGTTGTCACCCGCGTGGATTACGGCTGGTCCGCCACATCAATTATTTCACGGGAATCATACATTTGACCGAGGTAAAAAGTAACCTTTGTGCTATTCCATACTATAACCTATATCTGTGCCAAATTTCATCCAGATCCGTTCAGCCGTTCTGGCGTGATTGAGTAACAAACACGCCACATTCAAACGTTGACATTTATAATATTAATGGCATGCGTTATGTATTGTATATTATTGTATATTATTTATTTTCTAATATTAGTGTTCCGTCGATTGTCGATGATAATAGATCCTTTTATTGTGTGAGTGTGAAATTGTAGGAAAATAAAACAAACTGGCAAATTTTCGCTTCTATATATCACTCCGTAATAAATATAAATGTCTATGAAGTAGGTAAGATAGAAGTTTCAACATATTATATACTCTGAACAAACTGTGCCGATTTACTTACTGCATCAACATCTGATTTTTTGTGACACTGCCTCATTAACTTACTATTCAAATGTCAGTGCGGAGCCAAAATGGTCAATAAAAGTAATATACTAGCTGTGCCCTGCAGTGTCGCCCGCGTGGACTACGGTCGTCCCGGTACACGGTATCACTTAACATCAGGTCAGACAATTGTTCAAACGGCAGCTTATAATAATAAAAAAATATAATATCAAGACAGAAATATTGTAAGCATAAAGTAATTCATGTAAAAACTCTCAATTAAATCGCTACAGCCGTTTCGAAGATAGCTGGGAGTTATAAGATTAGGATAGTGATCAAAATAAAAATTTCAACAAAAACTACAACTTCGAAGGTCATTTATGTATCAGCAATACAAGTAGTTCTCTATATCTCAAGCACAACAAAGTCTAGAAACAATTGCACTCCACTAACAGCCGTAATGTAAGCCTTCATTGCAGATACTTACATCTGAGGGGATGTGTTTCTTTAATTTTCATAGGGCAAATGCCTTTATTAAAATAAAACACTAATTACAATACTGCAGCTACTACAATAACATTTGAGCAATCCACCAGCTATTGTGTTTCTTAGCGCCATATATATTTCATTGTATGAACTTTAAATGTGAGCGATATACCGATATTGCAATTATTGGTAACATACCGAACGATGGCACCATACCCTGACTTAAAAAGTTTTACACAACAAGAATGTTACATCATGATAGGCGGAACTTACGGTAAGTTGATTGGAGGGTGAAAACCGGCTACTGGATGGACTTGAATCCACAACTATAGAATATTGTCCTATACTACTTTAGCTTATTTGGCATAGCGAAGCATGCACGTTAACGCAATAAGCCATGAAACTCTTTATTAAGGTATATAAAGACGTTTCGTTTTCGTTTAAAGAGATTTCAAAGAGCACAGATTTTTGTTAATTGGTTGGAATCGCGGAAAAAGATTACGAGAGAACTTACGTCCAAATATTTATTTATTTGGGACAAAAACGGTAACATAATACATCTTAAGTAACACAAATTGTTCTTATCAATACTAAATATGCTACCCATAACATTATCCACTAATTACTTAGAACAAAATAAATCATAATCTATGCTGGGCCACGTGACTTAAAAGATTACGCTAATTAACAATAATGAAAAAGATGATTTACATTAATGACATTACAATACTATAAATAAACTAAATAATGATCTAATACATGTAGGCCAAGTATTTAGGCAGATTACCTATCCACAAGAGAGAAACTACAGAAATTTTGTAATTTTGAAACATATAATTTCACAGTGCTAAAAAAAAAAAAAAATTACGTCATAGATTACTCAGTGATTCAATTATTCAAATATGAGGGAAGGTTCCTTGGTTGTTTGATAATGATCGACTTAACGTTCGATTCATCTTCATTAAATTTTACACCTTATTCACCTGCTGGCGCACCATTCAAGTAGGTACAGTCGGAACCCTCTGACTAGATATTATAATACATTCATAATGTGATCTAGCTACGTTAGTTTATAAACAAATTGTAAATATTTTTTTTAATTTACTATAACCTTAACTTGTAATTATTTTTGATAATTAATAAAAATAAGTTCGTTGACAAAGTGATAAAAAACTATGCAGAAGCTCACCAACAAAGACTTCATCATCATGTTAATGTTGAGCCAGTTATGCTCCTCGACCAGACCGATCTAGTGAGAAGACTCAAAAGAACAAAACCGTTCGAATTAGTGTAGTGTCCAGTGACAGTGTGCTAGTGTAATGTGGTTAAAATACTGCTCATAGAGAACACATGATGTAACGTATGCTATCCCACGCCTATATAAAAATTAGGTAAAATATCACGTGCAAGACATAAACGTCGATATTTATGGGACCTTTAGAAATTAGATATTTTAAACTGACAGGAAACCAAAAAAATATTTTTTGTTCTTAGCAAAACTGTGGGAAGATAGAAACAATTGAACCTTTCTTAGTACTGCGAAAGGCGACCGCTTGGAAAAAAATAGAAAGGGTCCGGCTAATGACTTTCCATGAATTGTCTAAAATCCCCAAGGGAAAACCCAAGGACGGTTTAGCACATGTTGGGAGTGGGGTGTGATCTTTGTTAACATAGTAACCAATCAACCAAACTCAAGAGAAGAAAGAAGGCGGGGCTTAGAATTCAAAGAACGGGGGGATGCTTTCCGGCTCCGCTCGCTTAGCGCGGCTTACTTAGTTAAATCCGGAACTCGGGAGTGAGCACAGTTCAATGCGCACACGCATAGCCTAGTCTGAACGAGTGTTTGATTTTGTTTTGTTTGAAGTTTATTTTCTTTAACAAGTATAGGGTAATTCTTTAGTAGTGAGTATAGATTCGTTAGTCTTGTATCAGTGTAAGTTCTGTAGTTTGTTTAGTGTTAAATTCTAATAAATTTGTTTTAATTCTTTAGCTTAATTAGTGTTGAGTAAATGTAAATTCAGTGTTAAGTCTACGAGAAGGGGGTTGCTGATATTAAAGCTAAGTATTCTTAGTGCTTAACTCTTCCTATGGATTTTCCTTTTCTAAAACCTAGCAAATAATAATCAAAACGGCAAATAATATCTTTCTTACGAGTTTTCTATAAAATCAATTTAATAATAATATGTTAATTGTAAATATTACTCTGAGTTTGCTAATTTTCTGTAAATCTTTCTTTTAAAATCAATCTAGTAATCATGTTTAAATGATATTTTATTAGATAAAGCCTTAGTTAAATCTTAATTGATTAAATCTTAATGCTAAATTTCATCTAGATTTTACTTTACACCGATTGAATAGTACTACGGAGCCGATAAGTTTTATTAAGATCTTTAAACAGTTCTCAATTTCAAATAGAAGAAGGTAAAATACCGTATTAAATATACAATACTAAGTAATCAATTTTAAAATCTATATAAAGGAAAATTTTATGGAAGAATGCTTTAAATTTTATTTATCTTACCTTCTTCTGACTCTTTTAAATTTAAATGTGTTCATGTGTTATGATAATTTATGTAGCAGGTTAATTATCACCGAGATTATGTTGATACTGTATTGGCCAATACATAGGAGAATATATGATGTTTTAACTACCGACATAATACGATACATAGGAGGACTTATTATATATATTGATGATTTAGTTATTGATATAATACAATACATAGGATAATATATGATGTTTTAACTACCGACATAATACGATACATAGGAGGACTTATTATATATATTCATGATTTAGTTATTGATATAATACAATACATAGGAGGATATATGACGTTTTAACTAGCGACATAATACAATACATAGGAGGATTATTATGTATATTGATGATTTAGTTATTGATATGATACAATACATAGGAAGATTGTTATATATGATAACGATTATATTACTGACATAATACAATACTCATTGACTCGAACTCTTTACTGAATATTGGCTTTATGCGTTACTAGTTGGCAAGAAGTTTTGATGAATCTAAATGAATGTTCTAATCCAACGTTTATTAACGTATGAGTTGATGGTTTCATAGGAAGCTTCTGTTTTCTGGAATTTAAGCATGCACAACCCGCAGAATAATGCTTTTGTCAATCAAACCTTACATAAGAGACTAGGTAAAACACTACCTCTGATCAAGAGAGACAATCTTTGTAAATAACACATGATGGAGAGGTCATTAACATAACACGATGGATTACTCACTATTTATATATGTATTCTCATTTGGATTTTTATGAAGTGACTAAAAGTCGTCTTAGGTCGCTCATGAATCTGCTCGTGAGTGCGAAATCGGGCTTTTTCACGTTTATATCAATTTCAAATGAATTTATTAAGTATTATATGTACGAGATATCAAATGATAGTACTGACGAATGGTTCAGAACATGTTCCTTTTCCTGTAATATCAAATGATATAATGACGCGATTGGTAAGATCAATTAATTTGATCTAGCTCTAAAAAAATTTACAAAAGAAAGAGCTGACCTAACAAATATGACCTTCTCAAGAGAATAAGACGATTATTCAGCCACAACAATTATATTCATAATTTGGCTATAGCTCGAAATGATATTTAAAGAGCTTTGTATTCTAAAGTATATCTTTAGATACATGAAGATATTATCTATTCCGACACCACTTGCTTTATCAAGTAGGGCACATCTTGGCCTTTTATAAATCGGTATTCGACGATGCAAAGTCACTTTATTCATACCACACACAATCTTTAAAGATTCGTAAGTCCTCTAAGGCCAATCTTTACTCGCAAATTGATGCGCAACGAGGGAAAATCACCCATCCGGGTTTGATATACGGTTGTTTAACCAAAGGATCTTCACATCGCAATAATGCTGGCTATGTTAGAATCACCATGTGTTTATTTAACGCCAAACCCATTTCTTCACAAAAACACACATAACTACTACCTTGTACGCTCTTAACTGAGTGCTACACTGACTGCATGATAGTTTGACCATGTTTGATAAACTTATGTAAGGCGCCGCTTATTAGCATAAGATAACCAAAACTAGTAATAAGTAAGTCTGGAAAATATAAGATTCTATGAAACCAAACATACCGATTTTACATAACATAATATTAACATTTAGCAGTTGTTTATAGTAACGCGGACAATATTCGACGACATCAATATCCGACGACATGACAGACAACTCTGTTTCAGGATTATTATATCAATGGTTATTTACTATAAACTTACTAATAATAGATCAAGAAATTGACAATAATAGACTATATAACAGCATATAGCTTTATTCTAAGATTATTGAAACTATAATCATCTACTTCTTTAAATGAAAATTAACGAATTCAGAAACTGACATAATTTATATATATTTCATTGTTAGTTCTTATAATTTATCTAGCGATAGGAAAATCGAGGATTAGTTTAGCAATTTTCAATTCAACCTACAGGACCCTTCAACAACCAGCCGGGAGGGCTGTATACTTCGAGGCAGTGCTTTCTTGAAGATTTCAGGTTAGATGCATGTTTTGCCAGCTTACATGTTCCAGCCTAGGATCTGCTCACTTATTTTGCCACTCTAAATTTGAACATTATTGTATTTATGTTTTATTATTTTAGGGTCATTTCATTAGTTATGTTTCTTATGTAAATGCATATGTGACTTTTATTCCAGCACGTCAAACGTAATATTAAATAATTGATATAGGAAAACTTAATTAGTCATTGTAATCGACGATCACAGCAATACTATAATTTCTACTACGTAATTATAAAAAAATAACTCCATTCATCTTAGAACTTCGATAGTTAGTTTGATCAATTAATTAGGTTTTTAGAATTGATTAAAGAACGCGTAAATTGTTAGGTTAGACTTCGCGATATTTTAGGTGTTACATTAGATACAAGATCTGAGAAGTGCGTTATATATTATTATAAACTATTTGGGTCAATAAATAAATAGGGTCTCATCACGCATATAATTATATATACTTTTATATGTTACTATGAAATGCAATATATAATTATTAGTATTAATAAAACATACACAACGTAAGGTCGGTTTAGGTAGATAGGTCGGGGTAAAAAAGGGGGGGTGTCTCAATGAATCAAGTGTCTCCCCCTTAAATAGAGACAATAAGAAAAGTGTTAATGGACACATTCTTAGTACCGTAAATTTAGCAAGTTAAGTTAGATTTAAATTACTTATTAGCTTTTTTAGGCTAGATTGTAATATATTTATAGGACGCATTTGTATGCGTACTATACTAGGAAAAAAAAAAAAAAATTTAATAATATACTATAAGTTGGTGTAATATTTTCGTAATTAACTACTGTTCTTCATCATTTAAGCTTAGTTAAGTTATGATACTTTTATTAGTATTAAGATCCATATGCCTTGGTCTACATAAATTTCATTTCATTTGAGGTTAAAAATAACCAATAGTTGCTTAAACAGATCTGACAAACAAGCTCTTGTTGTTTGTCAGATATGTGGTTGCACATGAGTACAGATCAAAAAACGTATAAACATTCAAAATAAAAATGTGATGCTACATGATATAACAAGGTGTATAGGCGTCAAACAGAGCTTGATAAGTAGATTAATTCGTCGTACACCGTGCATCCTTATTCTTGTTGGGGATGATAAGTCCCGCGGGTAGTGTTTTGTGCAGTTCCCCGCCAGCTATCCCAGCCATCACAACTCCCTCACGCAGCTCTTGACACCCTGCATAAGCTTCATAGACAAAACGTGCCTGTGTTATTTTGTGTACTGTTGGCTGTTAGCTCGCTAGAACTGTAGACGCACCTTATCACTCACATGTTTTGCAATTCGCGAGTAATCTAATTCCCAAGTGTAATACACACTTATGGCTCGTTAGGTACTTAGATAATTGTTTGATTGCTCCTCCTTGTAAAACAGGCGTTGACTTTGTGTCATCTACGACCCACGCTTAACAAAAGTATCTATTGTATAGAATTATAGATAGACGAATTCACATCGGAAACATTCGTCTAATTTTTTAATTTTTTTTACATTGTATACATTTACCGTTTACCGTTTGACCACTAACTCACTCGATGATTATTGACTATGTGGTCGAAGATGTTATTACGCTAGACCTAGAATGCTCACTGGCTCTCAAGGACTGCTGCCTGAACACACTATGTGTTTGGTGACAGTTTTTCAAACTTGAGGCTAACGAGGCAGGTATTCGAAAGTATCCTACCACTATGCTGGGAATTTGAAAACGATGTAACCTTCACCGGAAGCTCAAGCTGTTGTTGGGGATCGAACCAGTGGCCGTCAGTTTGACAGGCGACGCTCCCCCCGCTGAGCTATAATCGCTTCACTTTTTGTAAAATAACAAAGTATGGGGAAAGCGTTATTTAATCGTACCCATGGATACGCATGCAATTCCCGAAATAATTCACTGAACCCTTCTCTTCTCCTCCCTCTATGCTGTGTGATACCGAATATATGGATGACCTTTACCGATAACCGAACTGTTTTGATCTGGGTGACTTTGGCCCGATGTGGAAGCTAACTAGTTAGCATTGTTTATAGTTAACAGTTATATAGTTTGTGTTTAGTTGGAATTGATGAAACGCTCGAAAGTCGAAATTAAAAGAAAAAGTCCGTATTGCAACCTCGGGCCGAACAGTGTTGCTAGCAAGCTTTTTTCAAAAGTGGCATTATCAGGTGTGCCCTGTAAAAGTAGGTATGTAAACTGCACAGCTGTATTGCTGACGTCAATTATATTTAACCTTAATTAACATTTTTTTGTTTTAATCTACTTTTATCGTAAAGGGATGTCGACGCAGGAATAAAACTGAGTTCATAAGTTTTGCTCACCACGCTGTTCAAATCCGCCTCAACACATTTGTATAATTGAACGCTACAATAATACCCAGCGCCGCGTCGCCGCGTCGTCTCGTCCAAAACTCAAACGAAGTAAAGATAATCAGATCTCATTTGTAAATATTCAAACTTTGCAAGTAAACATATCCGTTGAAATGCAAACACAGTAGGTAAATCGCGCCGCGACGCGCGACTCGCGACGGTTCCAACAATACCGCCGAAAACAACAATCAATTAGAAGTTGCGCCGCACGCACACGGCATCCAAATGAGCCCGACCTACAGAGGTTCATCTCAATGGTTTTAATTAAAGTATGTTTACTTTGGTTAGTAGCCGCCTATAGATATCTGCAGATGGAGCCATCGGAACAACAACGGCGCTTTTGATTCGGCGACCAAAAAAGTAGTGCCTCCACGGGGCATAATTATTTAATAATTGATTCAACAAAAATGCATTAACAAAGCCTATATTCACATTGTTAAAAATAACATACATGTGCGGTAAAGTACTCTCTCCTAAGTACCTACATGTTTTACCAAACCTCCGTTGTTGTGGCCGTGCGAATCCATTACGGTTTCTCTTAATTTCTATTTAAAAAGTATTATAATTTCATCAAGGATATTCACATTATGAGAATAAATGAGCCGAATTGATCGAACCTTCTTCGAAGAGCTTAATACTCAAAATGGTTCTCTCATTTGTATACTAAAGTGAAAATGAGACAAAAGATGTAATTCTGATTTTCACCGCGCGCACGAGACACATTTGTAAATTGCGCCATATTATACCTTTTAGTAGAATTTTGTCGCAAAATTGTTAAAATCTTGTATGACATTAAGTACACACACGTGCGGAAATTGGTATTATTGGAAATTGTTATTTGTAACTCGTGACAAATAGTATGGTAAGATTGTAAAAAATAGTATAAATAGTATATTACTTATATTCGTGTACTCATTTGCAAAAACTAACTTACCCAACTAGCATTATAAATAACTAGTCCGGCATCAATTTGATTCCACTAGGACAGTTTAAAAAAAATTAAGCTGACGACCCTCTACGTCACTAGCAATGATGACATTATATAACATCAAATACCATCAATAACATTTATAACCACCACGGCGCACCAGCTCCAGCTGAGCATTGCTAGGGCTTTGCACGTTCTTAAACTGTCGCGTTTTCGAACGCTATGAATGTTATCGATAATGACACTAAAGTAAATCAGTAAAAATCACCGTTTTAATATCACTGACGAGAGCATCCTTACGAGTTAATATATCGAATTCTGTGTTCGGAAAGTGTGCAACTCGAGTTGGAAACAAGTCGAGGACAATTGTACTCGCAGACGAACTTTCCAGAGAGTTCTTTCAGCGAAGTTAAATTGGAGCGGAGTTTTAAGAATAAACGCCTATTTAAGAGTTCGTTTACAAAAAGGTTAATCAAGAGTGAAAAGGTAACGAGTTTTGTTTGGAAGCAGTAAAAAGAAAAATCCTAAATATTTATGTCACGGTTAACAGCGGAGAGGTTCTAGGGAATTTCAAACAAAGAACACTAAAAAAGTTGCAAGCTTCAGCTACAAAAGTATATAAAACCCATCTTTTTATTGAACACAATAATTACTGAGTCTGACTGCGCCGCGCCGGTCACTCCACCTTGCTAACTATGAAATACCGTCAATTTTAATTAAGTTATAATATTGTAAATATTATATTTGTTTGAGGAACAATTCAATTTATACACACTAGCCGTTCTGAAACAGTGGTCACTTTCAGAATCTCTTTTTTTTTAAATAATACTAGTTCATGGCTGCGACAGCGCTCACCGTTACGCTGCATATTAGGGCTATTGCCACTAGGACCCTGGCCTATGCGGCCATTCACAATATGTCATAATATGACGTATAATTATATTATACACAACATAAGACAAATTGTACCATACCATGGTTATTTTCTCCTTGTCTCCTACCAGCCAATGGTATTGTTTATATTTCTGTCTGATTTGTAGAGCGTGTGTTTGAGGGATACTAACCCACCATGCTGAGGATTTGACAGCGATGCATGCATCCTCTACTGATAGTTGAAAATCGAGGTATGGGTCTATCCAGAGGAAGTATGATTGACGGCCAAAATTCACTTCAAATTACAGATCAATTCATCTCTAGTCGGGACTTCATTCTTCTGAATGTCTGTCCAGACGCTCTATTATCAAATTACTAAAATACAGGGTCATTAGTTATAAAATAGTAGGCGTAATTAGTAGACGCCATGAGAGAAACACACCGCGGTCAAACGTGTGTTTGACCTTTGTTTATCTAATTATACTTTTGGGTCAGAAGTGAAATATCAATTTAAAAAGCACAACCTTATTCCAACAACTATTTTACATTATTAACAGATTAAAATTTAACACAAATGGATTAAAACAACTCAATTCTCAAACCGCAATGGGAACTTAATAATAAAGGTAAAAAAGTGACGCTAGTAGGTACCTACTAACCGCACTGACTGTGACCCCCCCCCCCCCCCCCCCCTACTTCTAGTTTATGTTGACAGCTAACATACATATTTAGTAACAGTGTTATAGAGAAAAACTGTATATCTATTTATACTCATTTGTATTGCAGTATCAAAAGATTGAAGTCGCTTTGATGTCGATAGTGCATCCAAATTAATTGTAATTAAAGTTTTAATTAGAATTATTTTGCTTTATTTTAGTGTGAGTAAGAAATGAACAGTAACTCTAGTTTAAATAAAGGCAAAGCTAAAAATAGCCCGTTGCGTGCGTGGCGGGGTAAACGTTGCTCGCGCCCCCTTCCGGACTCGTTCGGCTTATCGGCCATCGACGCTCCGCGCTGATAGTCGCACCACGCCCTTACCCGATGTTCTGATAACGTCTAGCGAACTCCAAAGATTTATTTGTAAGTGCTGATTTTTGAGTTCTGCATTTGTTTCACTCTCTGCCACTCTCTGCAGGTGTGAGCGAGACTTATCATAACAGTTATAGCGATAGTGTAACATAGGTTTTTTTCGACTTATTTGTTGTCGTTGGATCAGTTTCTAGTTAATAGTCGGTGATGATGTGGTCCAAGGTGTAATAACGGTTTTTTTTTCTAATATGATAATCTCAAACCCAGTTTCAGACGAATGTGGTATCATACTAGAGATAGAATTCCAATTAGCACGACAGCTAGGGGTAATACATTTTGTTCCTGGAAGTGATCTTTACCAGTCTATTTTACAATTAAGGAAAAGTTTCCTTGGATGGACTGATGTTACTGGCCACTTGAGCATGGTGTGAAGCTAAGAAACGTAATAGCTCCGAAAACTAAAAATAAACCTTGTAAAGTAATTTAGAATACCCGATGCAGGTATTTTAAACTGCTTACCGTCAGCTCGCTGCCAGCACTCGACAAATCTGAAAATACGGTTAGATTTGTTAAAAATACAGCCAGAATGGAAAACCCTCCAACTGTGTAACTAAACGCCAACTGTGCAATCGAAAAGTCACTCTTCGGAAAAAAAAGTTGAACAAAAAAAATATGTAGTTGGTGTGCGGGATTTTAAAAATACATTTTCATATTTAATTTTTCTTAGAATCAAATTATGGAAACAATTATGTGTTGGTGAATTCATTTAATGTAACACTAGGTGCACCCCGCTGCGTTACCTGCGGTGAAATGGTAAGGGCATCGACGGCTTTTGTGTCTTCCCATCATACCACGGGAACAGACAAAACCTTTGGGATTAGAAGTAGTCTATAATTAATTCCAGGGTATAGGCTATCTTCGTTTGGAACGTCATGCAAATCGAAACGACACAACGATAAACAAACTTTCGCCTTTATAATATAAGTCTGATATTCCTGACTAGCTTTTACAGCATTTTTATGAGTGATAGAAGCATTTTAACACTATGTCTATGTCTATGTTAGAAATGACTAAATTCTGTTTACTACATGGGGTATTTACGGCGTCACCGGACTTTTGACGAGTGCAGAGAGCACTCAGCCGATTTTGGGTTGGAGTGAGGGGGGGAGCGACTAGCGCAAGGGCACCTCAAGGGTTCGGACCTCGCCTTGGGCTATCGCCTAAACGAGGTAGCGTCTGTGTGTGTGGACGTCGCGGACTAAGGCGCGGTTCACGCGGACTAAGGCGCGTCGCGGACAAAGGCGCGATTCTCGCGGACTAAGGCGCGTCGCGGACTAAGGCGCGGCATTTTAACACTACTTTTAATTATACACTTACCTATGTAGGCATATATAAGCCTGATCATGATTTGATGCAACAGTGGCAGACAAACAGACGAATATCTACATATTATGTATATCTAAAAACGAAAATTGTAGGAAATATGTAAAAAAGGAAAAATATCTGAAATAGAGTTTTATTGTTTATGGCATTAACAACATGCTAGGCGGAACCACAACATCCCCTACAAACAATATCCCCTACAACCAACGTCCCCTAAGAACAACGTCCTCTAAGAACAACATCGCCTGAGAACAACATCGCCTAAGAACAACATCCCCTCAGATTTAACAGGAAGAAGTACATTTCGCACGGTTAGTGTAATGCTACCATAGCTCAGTTGGACAAAGCGACAGTACCGTATTCTGTAGTCGTGGGTTCAATTCCCACTAGTAACCGAATATTTCCCTTCAAATAATTTGAACATATCTCAAATAGGTCTTATCATATAATTATATTATATTTCTACTACTTCATATACTTAACGCGTCGCAAACAAAAAAAATCTTGCACGATTATTAAAAAATATGATTTAAATATCCCTATCGGGCGACTGAGAGAGTGCGTTTAATAGCTACTTTCAATAGTATTTTTGCCCAAGTTTATAGTAATTTAGTGGCGACCAAGTTACTTTGATAAATACTTCAGTAAGGTATTGTAAATGTTATGTTTTTTTATATGTATATGTTTTAATAAATATTATTTCATTAACTGCATTTAAAAGATGCAACTACTAACGAACACAAGCTGACAAACGATTTGTTTTCTACAGAATTCTCCTAATTATTAATTATTTATGCATCACAATCTGACGGATACTTCAAAATCATTATTCCAATGATGACACCATCATCTGCTTATTTCTAATAAATGGAAATATCACAACTGATCACAGCAAAGCGGGGAGCGATTCTAGCACTCCAGTGTGTTGTACAAAGAATAAATGTACATGGTGTTACTTTGAGCATTAATACATTTTTGCATAATGTTTCTTTCAGATCAATTAGAGGTACCTACCGGTGGATGAAGCTTGTTTCACAAAGAACCCCGATACGTCCCGACAGCCGAAATGAGCAAGCCCTAAATCCTCACCGCGATTACTCTCAGATCGTGACTTTAGATAACTTTGTAAATTGCATTTTGTAAGTAAAATTTATTGAATCCCCGCCCGCCCCGCGCAGCCCCCGCCCCCGCCCCCGCCCGTTACTCTTCCAGCTTTGACCGGTAACTCCGCGATTTGAGATATCAAACCGAGAAAGGTTAAATATCTTTTGTTTAACTTTCGTGAAATGTTCGTTTTGTTTGAAGGGAAGCCACACAGGCAAATATTCCATTCGAGTTAAAATTTAACATCAACAACTAAAATAGGTTCACATTTTTTAAGCTTCTGTAATTATGTTGAATAACAGCCATAGGACGTCCACTGCTGGACACATGCCTCCCCCATATAGGGGGGATTAGCCAATACTCGCCACGCTTGGCAGGCGGGTTGGCGTTGAAGCGTAATATAATTTCGCGCGCAATATGTGTTTACAGATGATGCAATTAAAATGTATCACTTTAAAATTAAAAACATAGATTGTTGCACAATGACATTGGAGAGCAATATGGGATTGTCGGAAGAGATTGTAGAAATTGGAGTATAAAATATTAAATAAATAGAATTTAAAAAGTGCCGTGCTGGTACCGGCCTAGAATAGTACTCCCCCATCTCTTCTCGTGGGTGCCGTAAGAGTCGGCTAAGGGATCACGTTCCAGAAGGTGGGCAGCAGCGCCTTCTGAGGATTGGAAATCATACTGCGCTCGCCAACCCGCATGCCAAGCGTGGCGAGTATTGGCAAATCCCCCCTATATGGGGGAGGCATATGTCCAGCAGTGGACGCACATGGCTGAGAGAAGAAGAAGAAAATATTTTAAAAAAAAACCCTCCACCCGCTCATTCTGACCGTGATCACTGTCAACGTCGCCCCTTTTTTTTACATATTGTAAGTTTGCGTTAGACAAATGTCTCACCTGATGTTAAGTAATGACGTTGTCTAGGATTTATTATTATTATTATTTATTTACCTATGCTTGATCGCTCTGCACTCTCTCAAACATTCGTAGCTTTTTATAATACAAGCTATAAGCGATAAATTCGAGCGCTATTTGCATAAACTGTCGGGGAAGCCTCGCCTTAAGTAATTAGTCAACAAGTTATAATTAATTGTAAAACTTAAGAAACGCCCAACGTAAACATCTTGAAATATAGCTTAGGATCTCGATTAAGAAACGGTCGGTCACAGAACAGATACACCTACACTCAAACGGACAACACACCTCTTTTGGTTAAATGTTTATAAAATATTTGTTAGTCGTTTAATTTAAGATGTTTTTTTACAATTACAAAGTTCAAGACAGAGCGTAGCATCGACCGCAGAGTAAGAGCGGACGCACCAGCTGTCGCCAAAACTCCTTTATAAACGCTCAACAATCGCTTTCAACAAAACCGTAAAATTAACTCTATTTACTTATTTGAGAATATATAATAATATCATTAATATCAGAGTAGACGCCGCGAAGGAGAGTTCTACGCTCTTGTCGCCGCTCGGACCTGAACCACTGAAGATGTCGACCGCAGTGATCGACGAAACGTCTGGAACACAAGTTTCACATAGACCACGGCCAAACAGCCCGGAAGCAATACATACAACATATTTGAGAATAAGTGTAGATAAGTATAATAAGTAAGTAAAGAATAGTTTGGGGTCACTACACACAACAATAATCTCTTTAGATAACCAATATTATTTGACATAAGAACGTATGGGTACATCGATATAAGGAAAGTCGACATTTTTTTATCCCAAGATATAAAATAATTCACATTATAGTTCTTGATTCAAGACTTGTATTTTTGTTTCAATATTCAAAAACAGTCTTCTTTATAAACTCAAAAATTATCATTCCAAGATCGAAACAAAAGAAGGTCATTCGTCGTATTTACGATAACAGCAAGAATTTAGCATTGGTTGATGATATATTGCTCCATTAACTGGCATAATAAAATTAAAATAAAAAGTCCTGTGAGTATATGTTTCATATAATCCATAATAATTATACAGTGATCGTAAAGAGTTCCATACAACGATGTTGTTGTATTATATAGTTTAAATTATATATCGTTATTGAAACAGAGTGGCGACCGGCTTTCCGTTGGAAATCTTACACTTTGACACGTTTCGTTTTAGGGTCGTTGCCAAAGTGCGTTTTGGAACTTACTGTCTTTTTTGCTAAGTTTTTGTTCGTAGATAATAGGATTCCTGATAAACTTTTGCGGTGGTTTTTCTTAGTGATTTATATGCAGTTATTTTTTACGAAATATTAATATGATTTGCATACAGTGTGCGCATGTGCGTCAAATACTTCTAGAGACAAAGGCGAATCAGTGTTGTCGCTGGCGCACGATAAAACCGTTCGCAATAAAATTCTTCATCTTGACTTGTTATTGGAGGCTGGTTTTTAGATTCATAGTTAAAGTACGAAATCATACTTTTACATTTCTGCGTCAAATATTGCAACCATTGGTGAATATTTGATTACTACTTAGGAAAAAAGATAGGCCAAAGATACCTTTTTATCCGTTGGTTGCCCTAACTATGGAACCAAAAAAAATGGTCTATGTGCGAATGAATAATAATAATACGTGAATCATCGTAGACCGCATCATCACTTAACATCAGGTGAGATAGTGGTCAAACGCCTGCCTATAGTGAATAAAAAAAATAAAAAAAAGAGTAATAGGTATATCTGATTCTTACTTATGGCAATCTTCTAAATACTAACTTCATCGCTTTATAATAAAATTAAGCAATTCAATTATTTTATCCCGATTTTAATAAAACCTTGAGACTTTCTTAATACCTGTAGATTACTTTTTGAATTATTTAAATCAGCTACTCCATTCAAAAGATATGGCGAATACAAAAATACAAAAATAAGCAAATACAAATGTATACTAATGTACTATTACTAATGTACTAATGTGTAATGTATACTAATATTGTAGAGGTAAAGTTTGTGAGATTGTAATCTCTGGATCTGCTAAACCCATTTTAAAAATTCTTTTACCAATAGAAAACCACGCTTTTTGTGAATGTCATCATCATCATCATCATCACCACCCATCGTAAAACCTCGAGGCACAGCTAGAAGCGATTTAAATCGCTGACAGCTGACTAACATTATTAATTGTTTAACAGATCGAAAAGCAACGATACGTTATTGCCTTTCAACACTCGCAAACATTACTGCGAAAAGTGTACCAAACGTCGGGCGGGGTCACGGCTAAAATCTCAGAAATGTGTACAGTATTAGAATAACTTACTGAGCTATCACACCAAGAACACGAAGTGAAACATTTGACAAAATGGTCGCATCAAAGCTCTGCCACTCCCTCGGTGCAAACCGTAAAGTTCTCCCCGGATGAGTGAAAATTAACATTAATTACATTTAAGGGTAATTCAGAGGAAGTAAAACCGGTGATAAGCGTTTCAATTAAGGGGCGCTTACACAAATTAAAAAACAATTAAGATCTCGTTCCCTCTCGCTGCGCGAATAATTAAAAACACTACCATGCCGCCTGGTACCTACAGGTTACTTTCAAGCTGAGCTTGTACAAGTTGCAACAGCAGCTGTAGGTGAGTTTGTGAAACGCATGTATAAATGTACCTACGTAGGTATACCACACACGTGGTAACGGTCCTGGTTCTGTTATTCAATACGATTGAGTTTATTGTAAAGTTAAATTTAAATTTTTGAAATAAGTATTTTAAATACCTAATAATGATAATGTGGAAATTACATTTTTTTTCTTTAGCTCGTGTTGGGATTGATCTAAATAACTACTATGCTGCGTGGAATAGGTATTTGTTTTAATTTAAGTACATACATATATAGACTATTGAAAATCGTGTTCATGCCAGTTCTATAGATATACCTACATCTCCGGGATGTTTTGGAAAGCGCTCTAGCAATTTGGTTGAAATTTTGTATTTGGATAACACTATGCTTAACATGTTTACCTAATAGGTGACTGGCCTCGAAAAAAGCCGAGCGAAGATAGGCCGAACAGACATTGGGACCTTATAACCTCATGATCGAGATCCTATAGTGTAAAAACTAAATGCGCAGATAATTTTAACTTTATTACAAAATAAAATACGCTGTTTAAAAAAGGTTAATTCTTAATCCTAACAATAAATAATCTAAAACCCAGTTTAAAAAAGTGAAACAACAGTTTAATTAATCAAACATCCATTGCCTAATTGTTTAACGATAAACAAAGCTAAACACACCGCGGACAATTGCCGGTGACCGGTGCTTTACTAACTAGTATTTAATCTATGGCGCCGGTCAGTGCACCACGCTCCACTGCCCCCGTGAGGACACAGAATTAGCAATAGTAGTGCATAGAGGTGGATTACTGAGAAATAAAGCCAGTAAGAGACAGGATGAATATTGTGGCGAGAGTTTGAGTTGTTCAGTTTGTTTCAGAATAAGAATAAAGAATAAACTTAATTTATGATTACCTATATTATCATATAGGTTGTATGAATGGCAATAGGTGTATGCTTAGCACTACAACCTAAGCGAAGTGTATTTTGGTGTTGAAATATTAAGTATGGGGGAGATTATTAACCATTTATTTAAGTATTCTTAGATATTATGTTCGAGGGTAATAAAATATTACAAAGTACCAAATCTTTGCCTTTTTATTCCTCTTCATAATCTCCAAGTAATTTGTTAGTATACCTAGTGCTGACTATTTCATTGAATCAAAATGATTATTCATTTGTTGTGAGCTTCCAGAACTTGAGTCCATCGTAAGGTCAATCCATTTACATTTGATAGTAGATAGAAAGAAAATACACAACACACGACATCTACTTGAACTTAATATGTTCATAATTTTATACGTTAAAAAAATTCTTCTTGCATATTTAAAATAACTCATAATGTACTTACTTATCAATTTACTGAAAAAATGTAAAGGTGACTCCTCTATAATATTTTTGTTTTTAACCGACTTCAAACAAAGGAGGAGGTTCTCAAATCAAACCGCATGTTTTTTTTTTGTTTGTTACCGCATGACTTCCGACTGAGTGAACCAATTTTGATCGTTCTTTTTTATTTGAAAGCTGGTCCTTCCCTTCTAGTCCATTTAAATTTGATCAAAATCGGAGAAGCAGTTTTTGAGTAACACTCCAAAAACTGAAAAATGTGTGCTTATATCTACACGATATTAAAGTAGCGGGTGAAGACATCGGTGAACATACTTACACCACAATGACAATTGATCCCATAAGTAACAAAGGTCACTAAAAAGAGTTAAAAAAAGGTTTTTTTCCAAAAAAGGGAACCAACTTCTACTCTCAAAAGTTTAAAATAACTTGTCGAGGTCGATGCCATGAGCACAATATTTTGATATCAGTTACTTTTGAACCATCATGGTACCGACTTCAACAAGTTATTTCATACTTTTGAGTGTTAAAGTCCGTTCCATCTTTGTAAAAAAAATATTTATGTAACTATATGAGCGGCGCCGCGGCCCTTACATTGGGACATGATTTACTGCACAATTAACGTATCGACACTTGGCCAGTGACGAGCTCTCTTCGCAAATAACCTGCAAAATGATCCACTAGGCAGGCTTTAGCCGGGGCGTCCCTACCCGGGTCCCGCTCAACCGTGCAAGCAGTATGGCAGCAAAGGCCTCGGTTAGCGCGCTCGACCGCGAATACGATAGGGAAAATCATAGCAGTGCGAAAACGGGCCGGTGCTAAATCAGCCGGGCCGAGTGCCCCAGCGCCGTGGAAAGGTCCAGATAAACGAAAACAATTCCTCGGTAAAATTTATTTGACCTCCTAATTACATTAACGCCCACGCCTCGCCGCCAGTGCCGCACTCGACCAGCCCAGACCAGACTGTCGGTCCTAGGGATAGTCTTCTTTTGTATATATAAAAGTGATTTGGCTTCATGTTCTATACATATATTATATTGCATTTTACCGTTTGTTTTCCGAGAATGCTTCACACAATATTTTTTTGTTCATTGCTGCAACGCAGAAACAGCTTTTGTTCATTTCCATAGATTATTTCATTTTGTATAGGTGCATGCTTTGTGTAATCTTTCATTGTTAAACACTTTTTTTACGTGCTTGAACAATTAGAAAGTAAGGAAAAATGTTAACCTAACTCACAAACAGTTACCCACCACAACCATAAAAATATCTAAATGTTCTCGTGTAGGTATGCATGCCAACTGCTAATTACCTGAATATTAGATGGAGTTTGG
The DNA here is from genome assembly GCA_934044485.1 of Apeira syringaria. Taxonomy (NCBI): domain Eukaryota; kingdom Metazoa; phylum Arthropoda; class Insecta; order Lepidoptera; family Geometridae; genus Apeira; species Apeira syringaria. The sequence continues at coordinate 12,449,929 of OW203669.1, read as the reverse complement.
TAATGTCTTGATATGGATTAGACATCCTATCAGGTGAGATAGTGGTCAACCGCCTATCTATAGGGAATAAAAAACAAAACCTCGCCGTCCCGCCCGGCCCGTCCGTATGTTCAGGCGTCCCTTGGTCCGTGCCTGCGCACAGCCTCGCTACCACACCAACACTGCGCGGCGATTGCAACCCGGCCCGATACTGATGGCCCTGATTTATTTATTGCTACTCGGGCGGGATGCCGGATTCAAGATTTATTTGTTTCCCAGTAGATAGTAGGTAACCTAAATAGTAAACAATATTGCGGTAAGTAGCTGTGGTCAGAGGACTTCATTATATTCCAGTTACTGACACGTAGCTTTCGATTTCTTGTAATGTTTAATTCATTCTTCATGGCGTGCTACATAATATGAATCAATCATCTAATTGTAATGACAAGGTTGCGCCATACCTAATAGCGGAAGTTGATATTTTGTTAAATATTTATGTTTCTTCTCGGCCGGTGTGCCGAACGCACCTTTGTATAGAATGTATACTTTACAGTCTTTTAATTTCCTTTTTATTGTTTTTTTTTAAAAATTTAAAGATACATTTTTCATACTCCCTTTGTTATTATATTTTCAACTACCAAACAAACCATCGCATTGTATTATTTCTTATCATATTTTACCTACTATCTTGGTCAGCTATATTGTGGTTATGTATCTTTTTAAACAATATTTAAACATTTAAAGCATTTTTTATCAACTTGTGCAATTAATATATTAATAACTTATGCAGGAACGCCGATACAACCAATGCCACCTAGAGGCGTGTTGCTGAACTAAACAGACAAGCGTGATATTTCAAAAAAGTCATTAAAAGTTCTGCCATCGATAGATGTGGCAAAACTAAAAAGTATCACCGCCGTGCCGGTCGTAGTGGGGGGTGTTAGGTTATTTTCGTTACGGAATTTCTGGATTCGGTCTCCACGCTCAAGCCCCGCGATAGAAGCTATGCAATAGCTTAAAAAGAAAATAATAGACTTAAAAGTATACATTCTATATAAAAAAGAGGTGCGTTCTGCACAGTCGGCAATACTATATTAAACGTGTATCGATAGATGGGTGCTATGGCACCGGAAGGGGCTTAAATAAAGATAATTTGTCAGACTTACGTTCAAACCGGAGTATTCATAGCGTAAGGCATACCAGAGAATATCGGTTTCTCCCAGCCGAGACTAATACTCAATTTTTCTTTCTAGATTGAAAAAATTATCCTGGTTCATGTGAATTAGAAGGTGAATTCGTGAATTAAAACAACGACCCAGGGTAAAATATGTGTTATTATACAATTTTATTACGGACCATGCATAAAGTAGAACGTGCACACAGTGTGACCTGTCGAACTTTTGTCCACATAGGTAGGAAAGTTCCTTTAGCGCCAGCGCCAAAATGCTAAATATACCCATTTAGAATAGAACCGTGTGCCGAAGGACGAAGGCAATACAAATGAAAATTCATTGCAGCACGAAAGGAACCTTCTGTGACATTACATCCGACACGGACCTCGTCCAACCTTGTAGATGGAACATTTGCCTAAATAATGAGACAGAGCTCCCGAGCGATTGGCGACGTAGTGGACGAACGCATTTATTATTTAGCCCCGAGCAGGTATTCTAAGGCTCTAGCACACTAACGCAGAGCGTGAGCGAAGCGTTCCAGCGCAGCCACGTCACTTACACACAATTTTGAATGGGGGGGATGATCCACAGTCAAGTACGTCCGAGAACATAGAATCGTTTGTCTCCATTGTCACTAAAACATGATAGTATGCGACCAGTCTACAGCAATTTCAACCTGCCAACTCACTGAAAACTATTTTGGTGGATTTTAACAGACTTCAAAAAAGGAGGGGGTTCTCTAATCGACCCATATGTGGTCTTTTTTTACAGCATAACTTCCATCTGGCTAAACCGATTTTGATCGTTCTTTTTTCTTCGAAATCTCTTCTTTTTTATTTGAAATCTGGTGCTTCTCGTGTGGTCCTATTTCTATTTCATTAAAATCGGACAAGCCGTTTTAGAGTTACACTCCAATAAGTGAAAAGTGCGTGCTTATACCTAGACGATATTATATACCTATTAATAGCGGGTGAAGACATCGGTGAACATACTTACCTCACAATGACAAGTGATCCCATGAGTAACTAACAAAGGTCATTAAAAGAGAGAAAAAATTTTAACAAAAAATGGAACCGACTTCAACACTCACCATGAGCACAATATTTTGATATTAGTTACTTTTGAACTATCACGGTACCGACTTCAGCAACTTATTTCAAACGTTTGAGTGTTGAAGTTGGTTTCATTTTTTGGTAACTTTTATTTTTTATTTTTGCGGATTTACACATTTCCAATATTATGTGATAGAGAACGCCTCAACTTACCCTCTCTATAGCTCGTGTAACATCAAGATTTCTCCTGAGTGTGACAAAATACTTACTACTACTAATACTTTACAATTGTATAGGACGCCAATGGTTGGAGCAGCTAATGCATGTTTAGCGGCGGACAGCTGTATGCTGATGATGGGGTATGAAACATGGTGCGCACACCCACACATGACTTGCAATACAAGCAGTTCATCATATTGTATAGCCTTTACGAAATGCAGCGTAAACTTTCCACGTTGAGTGAGAAGCCAGCTTTATACCTGTCTCTGTCTCGGGGGAGAGCAGGAGTTTACTTGGTTATGAGTTTGATGAAGGATTAACGATATCAGGTCGGCGCGGCCGGTGACGATAACGCAGCTCGCTGTTGGGGGTTTATGTCCTGTTCATCATTACCTTAGTATGATCCCTTCAACACCGGCTTATTCTTTTCTTCAAGACTCCAGTTTTCATTACTGCTTATAGATTTTGGAGACGAGTCAGACCAGTGGTGGTGGACTGATGGAGAAGAGACGAAACGAATCATTAAGTTTATATCATTTAAGGTTTTTAAAACACACAATTAAATTCAGATCCTAAAATAACATTAAAGAGCCCCAGTTCAAAAGGGTCTAGAATATAATTTTATTGCCAAACTTACAGTTTACTTTGACTTCGAATATTTATTTGTGCCAAAGACTTTCAAATTGCATATAATTTAATATGCTATGAACATTATTGTTTATTATATGTCTCGAAATGTAGGTATGTCTTCTTTACTTTTAATAAGGTATTAAAGTAGGCATTATTGTGATTTTATTGTTTATGCAAATGTAATATCTGGGAATGTGTATACTATCACGCATAGCATCGTTTTAATCTTTCAGCCATTGCGAACATGAGAATTATTCGAAAATAATATTCAATATGTTTTTATTTTGTACATTCACAGACACTTCATTTGGCTTGACACGTTTCACGCGTGTGAATATAACACCCTATACTGATAATACTTACCCAGTAATTGCTATTGAGGTGAAAACGAGTTGTTTTAAGGATCATAATTGCTACATAGTTAAAACAAACGTGTTGTTACACAATGACTCGTCCTTTTTGGAAGATATCAACATCATCATCGTCTCAGCTGTGGGACGTGATTGACATTTCACTTCTGACCCAAGATATAATAGTTTAACTTTGAAGGCACAAACTACCGGCTTCTAATCATTGTTGCACTCAGAATAAAACAAGGGATTTTTACCACTATTAATACATGGTATCTGACACTTTATTTGAAACTAGCGGTATCTTAAATCTTGGGTTTTACTAAAGTTGGTGCCTGTTTATTGTAGATGATGTGGTCACTGTGGCCGTAATAGGTACAGGCTAGGGCTAGACGGGTTCGCGACATAGCCCAAGCTACTGTTGGAAGTCCAGCGTTAAAAAAAGTGCCTATAGTTGCCTACTTTGATCATAAATATTTACCTAACTCTATCTACTATACCATTACTACTATATCGTTTTGACTATTGATTAGCTTGATGAACATTGACGATGTGGACGAAGGTGGAATCACACTAGATCTATATAACTACTCACCATAAAGGAACCACACAAATTCGCACACACACACACACACTCTCTCTCTCACACACACACAAACACACACACTCACACACATGCAGATTTTCACACACCACGACGAGCCAGCAAACTAACATTTATAAATCCAGTTATATCTGACGTATACACGACGGTAACAATAACTTACATCAAACTCTGTTAATTAAGAGCTGTGGGTTTTGTAAAATAATAAAACCAAATAAATGAGTTTTATCCTCAAGTAGGTACCTATGTGAGTTCACTAACTTGCTAATTGACACTACCTCACCCTACGGACCTAGGTACCTACTCTTTAGCTTTTCATTATAATTAATGTAACGTCACAGGACATACCGTCAGCACCAGTACATTCACTCTCATAAACAAATATGTTGATATGAGAAGGTAACTTGCCAAGGGTTGATAACATCACAGCTAAATAGCTTATTACCTAGTCGCAGTGAACCAATCTCCTTTAGTTTGAGAGGTTTCTCATGTTGCAGATTAAACCAATAGTAACTATCGCATAATCTGTCGAAGGAATCTCACTTTCCTATATTTATTAGTACGAGTAAAAGTTCCATAGCTGTATTAAGCTTTCAGTACACAAAGTTTAGTTTAGTAAATTTAGATAAACTATTAATTACATATTGCGTTGAAATTTCATCGTGGTTATTGGCGGGACCTCTTTAGTCTCGCAGTCTACGATATCCAGTACAGTTATCCATATCCACTTGTCTCTAACTCTTTATATACAATTGTATGCTACAGTCTATTTACTTAATAGTAAATGAAATATGTTTGAGTGAACGGTACACATGACCATAAAGCGGTCTTCATCATTCTCACTTCTAGGGCACGGGACTTCCTCTGAGAGAGAACGGGACTTCCTTTGAGAGAGAGCACGGGACTTCCTCTGAGAGAGAACGGGACTTCCTTTGAGAGAGAGCACGGGACTTCCTCTGAGAGAGAACGGGACTTCCTTTGAGAGAGAGCACGGGACTTCCTCTGAGAGAGAACGGGACTTCCTTTGAGAGAGAGCACGGGATTTCCTTTGAGAGAGAGAGCACGGAACTTCTTCTGAGCGAGAGAGCACTCCTCTCTCTGAGGCTGTATGCCACCTCATTGTAAACTATGGCCACGATATTCTTATTTCTTTTATTTAAACTAGTTTCATCTTTTTTTGAGCTTGAATTAAAACAATGAACTCAGTACATCGCATGGGCTCCTATCATCTATTTCATTATAGTATAGTTCTACGAATTAGATAGATAAAGAGAAGCCCATGATGGCGGCTATATCAGCAACTATGACTTCCAAGTAGGATTGGCATCAGGCAAGCGGCGTGCTCCAAAAACAATAGGGAAATCTTTGAATATAACGAAAAGGAGTATCACATATAAAACTAACTGGCAATAGATGGGTATGGATAGGACTCACTTTATTTGTGACTTCGTTGTATCTGTATATAAGCACATTTAGATATATTTTGCCGAGAATCTCTTCATTTCCGACGCGAACGAGTTAAGATCCGATAAAGGTATACTACTGACGCGATGTTGAACAAGTTGCGGTCTCATAACAAAGAGCACAGCGCGTGAAATTGCGTAACTTTCAGTAAAAACACACAAGTAATTACGCCCGAGCCAAAGTTTTACCGTTTCGCGAACGTCCGAATAAACAAAAATACATTCGAGAAATTGTGCGAATAAAAACTGGAGGTCGACATTGTTCATATTCGCGAACTGTTCACTTTACGAGGTTTCTTAGCAAGTTCGGCAATAAAGCCCAGTGCTCACATGGCGCGGAGGGGCGTTCCGACCGACCCACTTACTCGCCTTTACCACTAGTATACTACACATTCTAATAGCACTGCCTGTCTATATATTATATGAGCGGAATTTATATGAAAGCTCGTTCTAAAATGCAATTCAATTCGCTAATATTCAGTTTCAATGTATAGTATTTATGTAAATATCTGTTTTTTTTATGATTCGTGTTATCACAATTTATCAACACGAAGTTTTTCTCTTCTTCGTCATCATTCGTATGAATGGCTCAATTAGCGTTACTATACAGAGACGATCGCTTTCGCCGCAAGTTGAGATTATCACATAACCGAGTGACTGGATCATTCCAAGCATCATTCTCCATCTTACCGCTTCTTGCGAGATCCACACTGGGAACCAATTATACTAATAGTTTCTACCTAACGACAGTTTTAGGCAAATTAATAACGCGACGAGATTTACGTTCTCTCACCGAAGAAAGCTGCCTGATCTGTTCTGTTCTGTAATGTGGTATGTTTATAACATTTAAAAGTTTTTTAAGGTTTATGCCGAGCGACAGCAACAGAATGCGGTAAAGAAAACCCCGGCCGGGGTGAGGTTGTTCACGCACTATTACAATGCTATTATGTACACAAGTTGTTATTGTAATGGTGTGTATCATGTCCAGATATACCGGAAGATACTTTTTTTTAATCACACTAATACCCCCGCACTAGGATTCCCTGTGTCGCGGGAGGCATGGACATACACAATCACAGCGCACAAACACCCAGGACCCGGGACAAACATCTGCACTCATGGCACAAATATTTGCCCCTGCCGGGATTCGAACCCAGGGTCCCGGCGACACAGAAGTCATGTCACTGACACTGACCACTGCGCCACATCGACCGTCATACTTTATTCTGTTTCTAAATCTTAGATGAACCAAGCACCATCACAACATCTTGTGAGATTGTAGGTAAATGCAAGCTACCCTCTCCAGGGTCGTGCGTATACAAATAGAAATAAAGGAGCATTGGCTCTACTACGAAAAGTGGAATTAATATTATATATTTAAGATAAAAAATTCTTCAGTTGCAGCGCATGCTCATGCAAGTTGATAGTTAGCATCTTGAATCTGTAACAGAAAAAGAATACCATTACTACTGCGTCATGTTGAGACGACTATACATAGAAACACAATGCTTTTCCATATTATTTTATCATAATAGTCATGGGCAATAAGCTTATTATTTTTACGGCTGCGCTTTTCAGAGGGGTATTGGAGTATGATCCATTATGCCAACGCGAGTTAGATGTTAACTCAACGTTATAGACCGTCCCAACATAATATGGTCATATTATCTAGCTGTGCACCCAGACGCATGCTGATTCGAATACTCACAAACGCCACACAGATGCCCACGATAGCCGCCTTGAAACGCACATCAACATCCTCGGTGAAGCTGATCGTGAACTCGTTCGCGTCCGAGAACATCTGGTCCACCATCCTCGTCGGCTTCTTGGTGAAGGACCCTACGAGCTCGCCGTCTCGGTCCATGATCTAAAAAGGGAAATTATGGGTGGTGTGTCGGTTATATTTTTACTCAGACAAGTTCAGCTGATGACTTCGGAAGTTTACAGGGTAACAGATTGTTCAAAACCGGTCAGTTTTTATTTAAAGCATTAAGATTGCGTGTCACCACTTTATTACCACGAAGTCATGAATGAATTTATGATGTCACACGCGACCTTGAAACGCTCATCCTTCCTAGTTTTGTACCCTTAAGCAAACACAGAAATTTCTATAATTAAAAGGCGCTTATTCGTGAAAGTACATCTACATAGCGATGCGGCATTGCCATTCCTGTAGGAATGTTGGATGTATACATCCGCTGACGGAATTAAATGATATAATTTCAACGTCTATTCATCTAGATAATATCCTATTCATCAATTAATCAATACAACAATACATCAATTTTATATTATAATTTTAATGTAAACTGTAGTGCCTTGCTCATCGGCATATATGCCAATGCTACAGTTTCCTCCACCAAAGAGCCGGTATCTTAGGATTCACTGTAGCGTGGTCGAGGGTTTGTTTGAGTTTCGTCTAAGGCCGAATCGGTCAGTGTTATATATAAGTAGAAATCAGAGTGATTTGAGAGTGTTAGCTATAAACGAGCAAAAAAAATCAGTGGAGGGATTAAGGAGTGGCCATTGTCGTGGATGCCGAGATACCTTGTCTAACGACATTCAGGCGTTACTTCGTTACTCGTGTGATTTTCCAATATAAATAATATCACTCGAGAATACGCAAAATTCAATGTTTCTGTAAAAAAAACCAATAGGAGATAGCATTTTATGTGTGTCTTAATAATTATGTAGATATAAGAAAGTTACTATACGTAGTTTTATCATCTCAGCCACGTCCACTGCAGGATGTACAGCTCCCCCATAGATCTCTACAAGAACCGGCATCAGTAAAATATATTAATTTCATTAATATATTTTAATGATATTTTTAATTTATTACTAAAAATCGCCAGAAACTTTAATTAATTACATATTAAATTAATTGTCCACAGACTGCAGGAAATAGATACCTAAGGTAGAAGTTAAATTCAACATATAATAAATGGATTTGTCATGGTAATTGAAAAATTACTTCAAAAGCACTTCGTGAAACGTGCGCTAAAAATCAGAAGATTTTTAGCCGTTCAACAACCCACATTAGGAATTAGAATCCTCAATGAGCTTTCTCACATCTTACAGAGAATCCTTCAGCACCCGCGCGCTTCGCGCAGCAAGTTGATCGTACGGCCAGATCGGCACCCTGCACTATTCTCCGTGGGCATCTTGGCAACTGATAAAGAGACTGTCATAGTCATAGACATTTACCTTAAAAGTCATATCAGTTTGAAACATCTTAGGGAATTTAATCTTCAGCACTTTCTTGTTTCTCGCGTCCGTGATGACGTACGATGGGACAAAAATGCAAGGCTGTCGAAGCGTGGACGCCAGCTCTCCATTCAAGAAGAACTCCAGTCTCGGCCTGCAGCAGGCGCGGACAGGCACGATGCTGACCACCTGCGCACCAAGAAATACACTGACGCTTATTGTTCTGAGCTAAACATTTTAAAAATGGTTTCTCACAAGAAGATAAATAACATAATTTAAGTTTATGTCATGTAGACCATGCGATCGAAACCGCAAGCACGTCGGCGGGGTTGTTACCATAAATAGACTGTTATAATTATAGCTCCGGCCAATAGTCACCTTGTCTTAGAAGCTATTGTTGTTACTTGTACGTACAACCTTTAGAAATAAGCTTATTGGATAACAAAATATAATGCGATTCTTTGGGCATGTGGAGAATGATCACATAACCAAGAAGAGTTGTAGCAGAAGTAGGGAGAAAAATGCACATTTTGCACGCTTTTCATCCCTGAGGCGGTTTATATTCATGCAGAAGGTAGATATGTCAAATTATGTTTCTTTAGCTGAAACACAGGGTCTCTCTCGGAGAGAATAGAAGGTATGGGCTGCCCAACGACGCCTGGTGGCCAGCATATGTCGGAGATTTATAACCACTACTGTATCTTGAAGAGCGATGGCATCTGTTGCTGATCTCCTGCTTCTAGTGGTTACCCATCATGGCTTCACCCAGTTGATTGATTAGAATCACATAGAGAATTCACTCGAAAAATGATGCATTACTTAAATTCCTTATGTCGATTAATAACGGATCGTAACGGTAATCCATTCCCTTACTTTATTAAGTTTACATTCCACGACATTCTTTATTACAGACAGCGGAATGGTTATGCGTTCCTGAATAATCTTATGACAGTGACTGCTAATAGATAATTACCGTTTGATCTATCCGATCACAAAGATCGAACCGCAGGTTGTAACTGCACCCCTTCGCTGTCAGCTCCCGCTTCACGTTGAAGATCACCTCCCCATACTCGGTGGTGACGTCTCTTTGTCGAACCTCGAATCTGTTCAAGGAGACCAGCTGCTCAAAGCCTGAAAAGCGATAGACGTAAGAAAAAAATTATATAGTTTCGATAATCATATTGTTTTTGATATACTTGTCAGTGGTAGCTTTTAAACGGATGATAGCAAGGGTTGTGAATCCTGACCGTCCAAGTCGATCACTGGATCAATCCCTATCGCGGGCTTCAGCTTGCGGTGAAATTCAACACATTTTCATAAAGTTTCACATCACATCACTATATTATACTATTGTAATAGTACATATTATATGGCGAATGTGTACGGATTTGTGCCCACTTTACTATTACAACTACCATCCTCAAGTTCCAAAAACCTGTTACCAAGAATATATAGAGTATTTTATTGTTTTTGCTAAAAGATATTTCATAGATGAATGTTTTTTTATCTTAGATTTGGTTTAATCATTTCTTAATTTTAGAAGGTTAAGGGTTTTATCACAATTTAATATACCTATCACCCTCTTATGGCTACATACACAAACTTTAATTGTATTAAACTTTGTGTATTTTTCTAACAAATCCAAAAACAAGATGCTGTTCAACATTAACTTCTTTAAACTATTTTCTAATAAATCTACATAAACCTGGGATCGACACTTAGCTTTGACACAAATAACGATGAAATAGAAAGAAGATAGCAAATTTGGAACAAATATTGGAGTCTCAAAGAACTCTTCAAAAGTAGCACGCTAATAAATATGAAACTGAAGATAATGAACTGTAGCCTTCTACCATGTTTGACATAGAATGGTTGCCAGACGTGGGAATTACGACCGGAGCCAAAAACAAAATCAATTCCTGCCCACGTGGATTAGAGCGTAGCATGCTTCAAATAAAGAAACAAGATAAAATACCAGTACTAGGCAAACCGCGACCGCGTCCGCGAGCGCCCCGTATCCTCCTTGAAAAAGACCACCGAATGTGGTTGAAACTATAGTCGGAACCCTCTGACTTATTACGTGAGTAACTCCCGTGTTTTAAACATTCATAAGATAAAATATGACACACAAAAATAAGGTCAATAACAAAAGCAACTGATGCCTTGAACTATGTTCTGAAACTAAGGTGGAAATGGGCAGGTCAGTTAACGTGGTTTTCAGATCAGAGAAGGGATGCCAAAGTGACACGTTGAGCATTTTTATTTTATTTGTAAATAAAACACATTTATTACCGCTTCGTTCGCTATCCTGGTTGACAGATTGATAAGAGTCTGCTCTGAGTCTACTTTGAGACTATAAAAACAAATAAACAATAACAATAAATAAATAAAGATGCCAGAAATGTCCAAATCGATCGCTTCTTGCGTTGCTTATTTTTTGTCTTGTATAGTTCAAGTATTTTATTAGCATATCTGCAACAGCGACACCCAGTAACAGCAGATCAGACTGTTCCATGTTAAGCGAGTGAGTCTGTTCCATGGTGTTGTGTATAGAATGAAGCTGGAATACGAGTACCCTCTGAAGCGTGTAAACCACTACATTAGTACCCTCGCATGAAGCTGCCTCGTACGCGTGGCCTCGGACGTGAATCATCCCGAGCAGACTCTTATCGTGTCATCCCGGCTTAACGTCCTCCATGCTAGATACTGGTTCGAACTCTTGTTAGTTTTGGCGGGATTACCATAGAGCTTGGGAGGTCAAACTAATTGACGCTGGTTCGATCAGTACCATCGGCTTGAGCTTCCCGTGAAGGCAACACAGATATCAAACTCCCAGCTTGGTGGTAGGGTATTTTCGAGTACCCGCCTAGCTAGCTACTACCCTTTAGTGTGAAAAACTGTCACATAATACATAGTGTGTCTACAGTCCTTGAGAGCCAATTCATTCTAGGTTTAGCGCGATAGTCATCTTCGCCCACAGCGTCACTGACCATCAAGTGAGATAGTGGTCGAACGCAAGATCTATACAGTATAAAAAATGAGATACCACATGTTCCTACATCTGTGTTTAAAGTATTTAAAGAAGCTTACCAAGTGGTCTACTTGTGCTGATGGCGTCGTATGGTGGAGGTTCATCGGGCACATAACTTTTGTTGAGTTCTGCCATTACTCACTAAGCTAACTGCGCTCGTACATTAGCTGTTTGATCTAAAAGAAAGAAATTTTATCAATAGTTGCCTACTGAAAAATTGTTGCATTATAAACTACAGTTTATGAAGTATATCTACATAATACTTTTAATTCTTTCAATTACGCCACCTAGGGCGAGGTTATTGTATCAGAGGTATATATATCATAGTAAAATATATTTTTTAAAAGTACTTAATGTATAATATCCGGCTTGACTCACGTTAATTGTCAAATTGCCTAGACTACATGTAATGCGCATGTCCCATGCCCATTATCAGGTGAGCTCACCCCGCCAGATCGCAGGAACACTTATTCCACAACCTACCGTAGAGATATTCGATATTATATATGATTAAACTCAGATAATAATATGTATAAATAAAGGTATCAAACTAACAAAGTCTTAAAACACTAAATTACGACTAATTAAAACAACAATGTGCCCACTTTGAGTCAACTCTTAATCACAAATAAAAAACGTTATCTACTCTAGGTATTATAGATTGATAAATATTGCTTTATCTTCATGAAAATGACAGTGAAGTGGCAACATCAAATCTATGGTATATAAATATATTTTAGAGATAAAAAAAAACTGAATTATATGCTGATTCAATGCATTAATATCAATGATCGGAAAACCGTGGATAGACTGCAGTGCCTAAGTAAAGATAGTTTTTATAAGCATATCTAGTTACACCTCTGCCAAGCCATCATATTAATGTACCTATAACATGTACATTGTAAAGCAAATATGAACTGTAATAGTATAATCGTAAATCCTATTGAAAAAGGCCCCGAGTTTCTTGCCGCTTCTTCTCGTTGTGGCTCTATTTATTTCAGAATGCGGCGTTAGGGCCTTTGACTTTTAATTGTTTTATCGAGATTAGTACGTGCGTCCTTGTTCTCTACCGTGATTGTGTAGTCCTAGACTAGATGAATAAAACGGAACATTTTTCTAATTGTTTATTCGACCACAATGCCATCTCTGCAATTTCATACGAATTAGTTGGAATAGGAATATTTTAATTTCATGTAGGCCAAGTTTAGCTAAAACCTTTCGTGTCTATTATTTACCATTCTTAACATGAGCTATCAAATATTACCAATAGGTGGCGCTAAAACACATTGTGTTTAACCTACTCAAACTTTTTTTCAAAACATTTTGTGGTCTATTTCTTTCTTTTTTCTTATTAGATATGTTCAGGGTCTTTTTTTTTCAGGATGAATAATTGCAAGCATTTGAATCAGTATTTATCAAACAACTGGGTGCCAATTCTCTTATGTATTAAGACAAGCAATTCATGAACAATGCAATAGTATATTAAGTAATTCAAGTGTAGATATTCCTAAATAAACTTGCTATTCCGCTCAAATAACAATTTCATGTCGATTGCAATGTAGGTGAAATTACTCCTGTGTAACCATTAAAATTATAGGTACTCCGAGTAGAATATCAAAGCTAGCAAAAACAACAATCTATGAGCAATGTAGATTTTACAAAGTGTGTCATCAAACACATAATGCAAATACAAGTTTTATACGAAGATTCTGCATATTTTTGGGTCCATACCTATACAATATCTTAAATAAAACGTTGAACATCTACCCAATGGCAAAACCAGAAGTTAAAATGCAAGTCACTAGATGGCTTAAAACTCTGTCATATAAAGATACTGGAGACCTACTTACAGTCATTAGTTAGTCGGAGAAGTAAATTGTAATATTTATATATATATATATATTATTATTAATATAGATTTTGTTCTTTTAGTGTATATTAGGCCATCATGTAGATAGGCAAATACTCACACACACACACACACACACAATCACACACACACACACACACACACACACACACACACACACACACACACACACACACACACACACACACACACACACACACACACACACACACACACCACATACTCTCAAACACACCAATGCGAAGAGTATGCTCATGCATGCAAACTAGTATTCTTCTAGTGTTTATGAGTTTATTATTAAATTGATACAAACGGCTATCAATGCCTCAACGCTCAGGGAAGAGCGCTGTATGCTGAAGCACGGGTGTTAAGCCTAGTTCAGCAGCAGATACTCTTGAATAAATTTGTGCATCTAAAATAGCCTAATATATTGTAAATATTGTAAACCTTTTTGTTGAATAAAGATATTATTAAGATATTATTATTATTAAGATATAAATGTCTTTAGGAGAATTAAACCCTGGTCTTGATTTTCTACCATGCACCTAAAGTTTTTACGTGCCCATTTAACTTCCAGTTATAGATTTTAAAACTATTGTTGTCTTCGGTCGAATTGTTCTTGATAGTAATGAAGCCTGTATAATGGTACCTACGAGCGGTTACGAGCCACTTATTGGTGACATTGTTTGCAACTGACTAGATATACCTATATCGATTTGTTTTGAAAATCCCTTAGTTTGAAAATTGTTAGCCACAAAATAAATACAACCTCTTTATTCCTGAAAGTATTTTGTTTTCGCAGCTAATTTCAATACAAAACTCAGTGGTGAAAATCATAGCCTCTTGTGCATGGCTCTTTTAAATAGAATTAAACATTTTCTATCACTCTTCTTTTATTTAGAACTATCTTCGGGCTGCGGTTTTACTCGCGTACATTGGAATGGCAGTGGCGCCATCTGTTGAAAATTGGTCGTACCAACTCAGAAACTTTCTATGGCTCATGGGCAACAACTTTGCTAAAAATTGTCACATGATCAAATGCATAGTTTACGATTATATAAAGGACATACAGACAAACATTCATTTTTATATATAAGAAGACAAAAGACGTCCCGCAGGAAGATTTTCGTGCTATAATTTTCTATGATTCAATTATTGATACCTATCCTCCACACAACCCAGATTTAGCTCCGTGCAATTTTTTTTACATTCCCCACGACAAAAAGTGCTTCGTTGGTGAAAATCCAACACAGCACGTCTGTTCAAAGTGTCGTCAACGAATTTTGGCGGTTGTTTTTCGATCTCCCAGATAATAGGTTAATCATATGTTTTGAAAGCTGGTTCACCGGAAATGCATAAATACACTGGGCCGGCGAAATATTTTGGAAAGCTGTAAATACATTTTTTCATATTTATTTATATTTAACGTAGTCGCTAATGGTGATAGGTCGTACGTAGCTATAAGAAGGTGCCCAAATACTTGCAAACAGGTTGGGTGAAATCGGTGAAAATTTAAAGGTGTTAACTAGCCCTTTACTTACCTACCCACTACGCACTGCTATTAATATTCGGTACAAATTCTTGCATCCCCAGGAGCCTACTTATACTACTTATACTTCTCATCTACGACCGTCTGTTAGACGGCCGCGCACACTAGCCTACAACACTATCAGTACCGCTTCCATTTAGGTAGGTACACTGTTAAACATTCTTATTTTCATTTATTTCAACAACAACCTTAAAAAATACTGTTTTTAACGTTTTCACAATTCAGTCCTTAAGTAAAGTGAATTGCAAAAACATTTAAGGTTAAAAATGTAATAAAGTACCTATGAGTAAGTAAATAAAAGTCAGGATATATTCTTTTAACTGTTTTATTTCATAAAACCCACAATACACTTTCGCAAGATGTGATGGGATTCGTGACATTCAGCAATGAAACTGCAGTCAAGTAAAATGTCCTAATACATGGTTACCCTCGCTGAATGCTACCGTCCCATCTCCGATCTCCAACTCTCTTGCTGAGTTGTCAACGACTCACCACGAAGCATTCAATTGACGAATCTTGGCCTCCTATAGATATACGTACCACATACGTATACCTACTGTATGTATTCGTAATGACGTTGACGCGTTTCTTTATATACTGCTGTAGTATCGTATTTTCTGTAATATAGGTAAAACATTACAAGTTTTCAAATATGCATAAAACTTTTACCTCAGAAAATAATGAAGTAACGTAAGATAATGACAAAATTCATGATTATCATATCAGCCGTAAGATGTTTGATATACGCCCCCATTGCTGTGAACAAGGAACAGTTGGATCGAGCCGCAACTGCACTATTCTCTTGGTCTTCGGTCAAGTGGTCTGTCCACCTCGTCCACCCTCACAGAAACCGGACAACTCCAGATCCTTGTAGTTGCAGCATTAGTGAAAAGAAAAATTATAATATTCCATCCGAATAAATATACAACATTCTCGCAATGAAAGCTATTGTGTATTACCACCACCAGCTAAAATGCGTGTTGTACATAAGAGTTAGCGAAATAGTTCAATTCCTTAAATTCTGACAAAAGTTCAAATGTCGTAAGGAGTCATAGCTCATAACCAACGCTCGGTAAATCTGTAATAATTTCGAAGACATTCTACATAAGAGCTTGTTTCGTTGTATCGGTCATATTCAACGCAAAGCCCACATTGTTACGAGTGAAGCTTGTGTAATTTTAGTTTTGTATATTTTAGCTAGATGGCGCTGTTAGACTCTAAAACACGCAAGCGTTATTATACATACATATTATACTTGAGCATAAGTACACAATAGTTGGTATTATTTACAAACCTATTGCTAGCGCATTAGCGTACTAGGTCAATAGTTCAATCAGGCTTAAGACCTGAGCAGGTCATCTTAAGCACTGTAGACTATTTCAAGCAGCTAGTCAATTGTACGAAATTCAGAAGAAGAAGTTAGTAATTAAATGACAAACAAGAAGTCAACTAACTAAATACTTACAATTAAAACACAGGTGCCAATAATAGCCGCTTTGTACCGCACGTCCAGGTCTATGGGGAAGTGGGTCGAGAACTTGATGGAGTCACTGAACACCTCCTTCACGAGACCTTGCCATTTATTGGTGATAGTTCCGATAACACACTGGCTCGTATCCAGCACCTAGAATATGACAAGAATGGTATTATAGCAATCATAGGAAGTGTTTAGCTTTTTTGCAACCGGATGAATGCTTGGTAACACACGTACCTATAATGGTTTGACCGGAATAAACGGTCTTAAGTCATTTTGAAGCGATGATAGCTCAGCGGGAGGAGCGTCGCCTGTCAAACTGACGGACACTGGTTCGATCCTCAACAACAGCTTGAGCTTCCGGTGAAGGTAACGAAATTATCAAATCCCCAGCATGGTGGCAGGGTACTTTCGAATACCCGCCTGGCTAGCTACCACCCTCAAGTTTGAAAAACTGTCACCAAGCACATAGTGTGTTCAGGCAGCAGTCCTTGAGAGCCAGTGAGTATTCTAGGTAGCGTTATAACATCTTCGACCATCAAGTGAGATAGTGGTCAAACGCTAGATCTATATAGAAAAAAAAGTTTAAGAAATGGTTTCAATAAGGTATATTGGTTTATTATAATTCATTATAGAAAAATAATATCAATGAAATTATTATACAATAATTATTAAGTTGTAAGTACGTTTGTTTTTACTTGTAAGATCATTTTTATTAATGAATGACTTCCTTCTCTGCTGCTTCCTCTCTCGAGCATCCATAACACGTGGCATCACCTCGCGCGTATGAGATGCGGTAGCTACTATCTACCCTCACGGTACGCTATTGTCGGTCAGACAGTGCGTCTGTCGACTTCAAGTATTCTACCAAGCGAGTGCTCAAACCGTTCTCAAGAACCTTCGCTATCTATCACTGGGGTGATAGATACAACTTAAGTTCAAATATTTGAAGGAAAAACGTCGGCTGCTAGTGGGATTTGAACCCACGACTACAGAATACCGTCCTGTCGCTTTGTCCAACTAAGCTATAGTAGCCCATACCACTAGGGCCGAATTACTTCCTTCCTTATTAACATCTGCGGGGATGTTATTAGGGTGGGTTCAAGTCCCACTAGCAGCCGAATTTTTTCCTTCAAATATTTGAACTTAAGTTCTACCTAGCATGTTGTTAATGCGATACACAATAAAAACTCTTAGTGATAGATACAGGTCTATAGTTATCGATACCATCGCGTTTTCCTTTACCCTTAAATATAGGCGAAACTTTGCGCAGAGCCGCTCAGGTTAGGCACTTATGAAATAACTACTCATTTTCTAGTTTATTACTTACTTTATATGTATAGTTCTTCCTCCATCTCCTGGGTCCCTTGACTCTCATAACGAGCTCATCCAGCGGATCCGTGATTTCCAGAAGAGGTTTCAAAGAAATCTTCGGTTGGACCTTAGCAACCAGCTCATTACCCAAGAGCACTTCCATGGCCTGGTATCGCATGCCGTTGGAGCGCCGCAGTGTTATAATCTGGAATGATAGTAAATTTAAAAACATATTATGCCATATACTAGTATAAGAAAATACTAAGGTAGTTATTTACTAAAAAGCCTCGGACAACCATGCCGTGTATGACGATGACGAAACCGTCCCACTGTCTGATGATTTGATACTTACAATGCTGCCGTAGAGGCAAATACTTCTATGTATTGAACAGAAATTCCTCCTCACACTTTCACACACACACACTCACATATTAAAAAACTTAACATACAGAATACAGAATACAGAATATGTTTATTGTATATAACTGTGTACATAAGATGGTCAAGTTTACAATGTAGGTTTCAACAGTTTGCCCATTTCGGACGAACAATTTTTATAATTTACTTTTCACATACATATTATACATTTCGCATACATAATAATGGATGTTTACATCTATTTCTAATAACAACTTAAAGGCAACTGACAACTTAATTACTTTACATCAAAATATTCTGCCAAATTGTAAAATGCTTTGGATGCAAGCCAGCTCTTTATTTTATATTTAAATTGATTATTTTTTAATAACTTCAGTTCTAGGGGTAAACGGTTATAAACTTTAATTGCCATGTAATAAGTACTTTTATGAAATGTAGCATTGTTGACTTGTGGTACGCATATATTATACTTATAATTGGAACGTAAAATATCAGCACGAATGGAATGAGTATTAAAATAGTAGCTTTCGTTGTTTTTTATAAATAAACATATTTCATAAATATAAATACCCGTTAAAGTTAAAAATCCATTTTCTTTAAATATATTTCGAACAGTATCCGTTCTATATAAATTAAACATTATTCGAAGACATGCACGCAATGTTATTCTTATACATCCTGTTTGTTATCTTTTGATTTATTTTGTTTGTATAACTGATGTTTATCAGCCATGGATTGTAACACTTTACTTAAACTGAGCACACTTATACTTAAATAAAATAAGAGGTAACCAGTTATTTGGCCTTACGTACATGTTAATTACATACTGGCCGGTTGGCGTAGTTGGTAACACTCTGCCTTCTGAGCCGCTGGTCCCGGGTTCGATTCCTTGACAGGTCAAACATTTGTGTGTATGAACATGTCTGTTTGACCTGTGCCTGGGTGTGTATATGTATATAAGTATATATATATCAGTCATCAGGTTACCATAGTAGGTACAGGTTCTGCCTAGTTTGGGACCTGAAGACCTTGTGTGAATGTTAATAATTAAATAAAAAATAATACAAAAAAAAGCATATGTTTAATGTGAAGTCTTCTTAATTGTTCGTGTTAATTGTCAAGGCTGTTGGTTTCCTAAATAAATAAAATACGGCTACCTTTTATTTTTATCCAATGCCCAATCTTCATGTTTAAAATCTTATCAAAAATGGTCTTTGACGACGTCACAGAAGGCCTGCGTAAAATCGTACAATTGGGTATCTAAGGGGCTCGGCTTATCCATTAACAGTCTGTGTGGATACAAAACTATTTTGCAATGATTGTAGGTTTGCACTCAGTTTCCTTCAAATGTTTAGTACCTACATGTATGGCGATCTATATACAAGGTGGCGCAATGGAGGCAACGTTTCAACCTCCGTTTCTTAGAAACCTGTGAAGCTTGACGAGACGATTATTGAAATTCCAGCTAATTAAATATTAGGGCTAAATTTATTTATGGCTCTTCATAATATTTATTAATTTTGTGTAAAACATATTTTTTTAGTCTTTGTTTAACCTTTCAGTTCTTAGAGTTTCATTATGTTACAGTGCCAATCGGTACTAATGTGGCTCAGCGAACTGATAAAACCATGCAAACACTACAATACTATTTAAAAAAATAACTAAATTGTCTCTGTTCTGCGCCAAGTAAGGCCCTCGTAGTTTTGAGGGTTACATAATATATGAAAAAAAATGTTAAAACGTTAGTAAGTTATAGGTATTTGGTATTGATGACGCTCTGAAACTCAAAAAGTGTTGCTGAAAGTATTCTTTCTAGAAATGTGATTTTAGTTAATTCCTCGCCTAACTTAGATCAGCGGCTTGCCTGCATTAAACTTTTCTACAAATTTTTTTACTTCGAAATGATGCCTATGTTTTCATAATATTAAATTTATTATATTTATTTTGTATTACCTGCTGTCCTCTCTCATCATAGATATCAACTTGGAAGTCTCGATATATCCCGCTCAAGAGTGATGACGTCTCCCTGGCGCTGAAGATGACCTCTCCGTCTCCACTGGTGACCTGGTACCGGTTACCTATAGTTCTCTTCTGACGGACGACGATGTGCTCTAAGGAGTCTAGCTTCCGTAAACCTAATAATGGCAGGCGAATGTGTGTACATTAAATAAATTATATGGGAAACAATTTATTATTTGATGTGATTATTTGAATTAATTTGATATCAAAGTTTGAAGTTAAATTATTTGAATTTGGAAATTAAATCTGCTTCAACTTCAAAAGTATCTTGACTTACAATTTTAAAAGAAAGTTAGTTAGTTAGTTTAAGTTAAAAACTTACCATAGTATGGAGAGTATAAAGATGAGTATGTCGGAGGTTGGAGAGCTTCTGAAGATGTTTCGTATTTTTCCATATTAAGTATATAATAACGATACTAGTCGTGTAGAAAATTTGGTCACTTCAAAATTATATAAAGGATAACAGAATTGATAAGACGTGTTAAAGTTCGATTATTTTACTTATATTTCATACAATCATGCATGTGTAGGGATAATGATAGTGTTTACGAAAATTTCACATTTATATATGAAAAATCATTAACAAATATCTACATACTAGATAGCAATGTGAGTGTGAATATACAAGCTATTATCAGTAAGTCCTGTCCATATCTTTTGATAATGAAATGCGATGTATTTTGTGGCGTCAAATATGTCGTCATCGATATTTTTTATTCTATATAAATATACTACAATGTTTGTGATAATTTTCTTATTGCTCTAGGGTGTCCACTGCTGGACATTATTTCTCCAGTACCATTGCTCTAAAAACGTGAAGTATATGTCACTGAAATATATTTTTCATGTAAGTAGGTATTATGGCAAAACGATTCAACCACCTCTCCTCAACCTCCACAAGAAAAGTCTGGATATAATCCTGTCTGTATAAGATTAAGAACACTGCTTACTCATTAGACTATTTTTAGCATCGTTAGGTATCCGCAGGAAGTCCACCGCTGGACATAATATGCCTTCTCCATTGGCCATCCCCATCAGAAGAAGAACGCATTCAGCCTCTCCCTGCAACCTTATCGGGTCGTCTATTCTCATACCACCTAGTCGGCGCATGCATACTCTGCCTTTATATACTAGTCTTAATAAAAAAAATGACTTAAAACATTAAACATTATCTTATGATAGATATATTGGGGAACCCCTGATGATCCAGTCGTGCTTCTACACTTACTCTTTGGACTACTACGGTTTGTCTGGTAAACGGAACAATTCAATGATAAATCTTATCGGGACCAAATGAAGGCCAACTGCTATTGATGTGTATATTAAAGGACTTCTAAAATACATCATTAACGAACCATTATATTTATATAACAAGGACACAAGGGTTCCTCTTATAAATAAAGGTTTGCTCGGATAGGACAGCGTAGGATATAAATATAAATGAGAAAATAGGATAGGGTAGAAATGTTTGCAAATTTATACAATTTGAGTCTGAAAACTATCGCGAGTGTCTTCCATAATTGTACCACGTACTCGTACAACGTACGTGCATAACTCCCGGGTGAAGAACTGCATATAAGTTGGAAACTGGTCGGAGAGTTATTTTCCAGTGTTTACCACGTGAGCCCTAGTCGGTTTGTTACATTACAATTTTTACAAGTCTAAATTTATTACGTCAAGTTTAGCCAGAAGTAAGTTTGTGTAGGTAGTATAGTGGTAAACTAACTCCAGAAAACTGTAGTCCACGAGGGTGAAACCGTAAGGGGGCACCTAGTTCAATTATATGCGCCAATTTTCTATTCATTACATCTCTAATGCGGGTAGCATGACAATTTTCTTCGCGCTCTTGCCTGCGAGCGCATCTATATCGCGCGTCATGTTTAACCGACTTCATAAAAGGAGGAGGTTCTCAATTCGACCTGTATGTCTATTTTTATATTTGTTAACTCAGAACTTTCGACTGGGAGAATCGATTTTGATGAGTCTCCAAGTTTTTTAGCGTTTCGTGTTTTGAAACAACACTCAGGGTTTTTCTTTTGAACCACTCGCTTCGTGGTTCAATCCTAGAACCCTTCGCTTGCTCAGGTTTCAACCCAAGCACTCGAAAATCAACTCTCACCACATTTCAAACAAATAACTATGGTTCCTTGATATAATTTTATTTTTCAAAATTATCTCTGAGGTGTCTTCTGGAATAGGTATATATAATAAATTAAAATATTACCACCTCCATAGCTTAGTCGCCGAGTTATTGTACCAACACAATTTCTAAATAAAATAAGTGAATATCTTTAATAGAGCGGCCAGCCTATTGCAGTAGAATCAACTTGTTACAAATAGATGTACTTAGCGTAATCAGCGCAACACGTCCCAACGCTGGGACACGGGCCTTTCTCTAGAGAGGAGTAGGTATTGGCAACTATCGACTACGCTACTGGCCAATGCGGATTGGCGGATAGGCTAATGGCCAGCCTTACATGACCCAAAAACTTATCTTAAGACAAGAACCGGGACCGACGGCTTCACGTGCCTGCCGAAGCACGGAATCGCTCTGTTGAAAATGCCACTAGCGCTCACCCATTCCATTTAATTATCGAGAAGTACGTGCTTAGGTAACGCAGTAGATCAGTTAAGGGCGCATGGGTAAACTTTGCTACGCGGGCTTCATACTTCATACAGCATAAATACCAATTAGACAATTTATTATACTCAAGATTTATTTCTCCAAATACTTGTTAGACCTACCTGATAGATATGTAGCGAACTCTGCCGCATTCCGCTTACAACACACCGCTGCATAGCTAAGACCAGAGGAATACATTTAACGTAGAAAGTTCATTAGTAAGTCGATAGAGAGCGCTAATATCAATCGCACAATGATAAACATACTTTTAGTAAGAAAATAATTAATAAATTGTAAGCCATACAAACTTAAACTTTAGTAACATTCAATAAATACATAAATAGGTATATATACCTACTTATAAACTTAATAAATACTTATAAACTTATGAAATATAATTTAATACATTTTATTGATGTTTGATCCCTTAAAAAGTATTAGGTATTTAAGGTAGGTAATATAAGAGCCCTATATTTATTTGTATATCTACAATGAGGTATACGATCTCTACATTCTAAATGAAATAATGAATTGTTTTCAAAAGTGGTATTGTTTCATGTTTATTAGACAGTACCTGGATGTTTTTTGATAGTAGTAAGTAAACAATTGGTTTTCTTGGTTTAACTAGAAACCAAACACTCCTTGGCTTAGTGTTGCTTAACAACGCCATCTATGACAAATAGCTTAAAAAAATTTATTATCTAAGGTGGTACTTAAATAGTTCTAAAAGTATGGAAAATAAGTAACTAAAATCTAAAGGCAAAATATGTGTCCTCTTAATGGTAGATACACTTATGAAGAAAAATTGTGCTTTTTTCCGTCTGTAACTTAGTATACATAAATTACATTATTATAAACATTTATCAATTTCTGATTTATACAACTGGATTTTTCGGGATTGTATATATGCGCGTGCGATCTTTGGGTTTCTATAGGAAAATGTGGATCTGATGTACCTAGGCAAAACTAAGTATGAGTAGTGGGAATTAACCAACATACGTGAGTAATTTTCCTAGGTCATAATAAAATTGTGCCTCAGGTTTTTTTATACCGTATAGACCTTGCGTTTGACCACTATCTCACTTGATGGTCAGTGACGATGTAATCGAAGATGTTATCACACTAGACCTAGAATGCTCACTGGCTCTCAAGGACTGTGTCTCAACGCACTATGTGTTTGGTGACAGTTTTTCAAACTTGAGGGTGGTAGCTAGCCAGGCGGGTATTCGAAAGTACCCTACCACCATGCAAAGTTGAGTGTGACTTGACCCCATTATTTCTGCTAAGAAAGAGATTCTCAGATAAACATTATTTATATACTATATATACATCATGATGCCCACGGCCACTGGCTGCTCACAGTATTAACATGCTATTACTCATAAATTAAAGTATTCCTAAATACCTTCTTAACACAATTAGGTAAACAGGAAACGGGAAGGATGTTTTCGATAAACCCAATATCCTCCTATGTAATGGATACAAAAAATGTTTATTTACTTGGAATAGCTTGTCGTGCGGCTTAAACGTATATCTGGGCTCTATGTGACGCTTAACTGCATATAAATTAAAAACCATTTTTAAAATTTACAGATCCATTAAAAACCCATATGATGAATTCAAAGCATAATACGAACATTGCAAAGAGTACCCACCAACCTAAATATGCATCTGTATGTACTACGACATTAACTACAGCTAGTAAATGCATTTCATAGTGTTGTTTAAACTTACTGTCTAATGTAACTCTAAGTACATATATTATAGGTAATATCTCAGAACGTTTTACTTTCGATCATAAAAAACCAAAATCAGATATTTCCCCTAGAATACTCTAAAGCTAGTAAATGATATAATCTCAGTACACTTTATTTACTTATTCGGCGGCTAAATTGCTTTCCGGTATATTTGTTTTGAAGATTCGTTATTACGCTGTTAATGTATCCAGGAAGAGGCGGCGCTGGCTCGGGGTGACATCAGCTTTTCTCGTAATACAGGAAGTCCTGAAACAGTTGGCAGTATTAGCACAAGTTTTGTGGAATGAGGCCGAGCCGCCGAGTTATACCTGTGGAAAACAAGCATATCAACTTTGTGGAAATACAGTATACACCTACACATTAGTATCAGTATAATGACCTGTTACCTTTGGCAATAAATAATTATAGTAGCTATACGATGGGAACGCTCATTCAGTTGGGGCGGAGTTTGTGTTACCCGCAAGTGTTAAATATACACTGGAGATCTTTTCGTTGACATGAACGTGACATTTACAATGGGGCAATTATTACCTGATTTACATAGTTTTACTGGAAAAATGTTTTTAGACCACATTGACATCACAAGTCGTCTTCCACCACATGTGGTCGAAAAAATTATATCGTATCTTGAAAATGAAGAAAAATACTACCAAAATGGATTTCAAATCTCAATGGGACTCATCTGAAACTTACCCTCACAAATAAAAAAGGATTGATGAAATTTGTTTTTAAAATTTCGTGAAATTAAAGAGCTATACTGACTATGTTTTTATGACAGCAATCTAAAAGTAATTAGTGATAAAATATTTTTTCAAATTGGTTCACGAATGAGGGAGTTCTGAGAATATAAATAATATAAAAAACTAATAGGTATGAACCTCCTCTTCTGTAATTCGGTAAGAAATAGGTGTGATTATCCCGACAGCTAGGTACTTACAATGAGCAGACAAGTGCCAATAACAGCCGCCTTGTAGCGTACATCCAGGTCCTGAGGAAAGCGAATTTGGAACTGGTCAGCGTTGGTGAACATCTCGCGTTTCATACCAGCCCACTTTTTCTGGATGCAGCCGATGCGCTGCTTATCCAGGGTAAAGAGCTGGAATAAGGAAAGACAACTTCAGAATACGGCGGGATAGCTGAGGAGCTGAGGAGTATTGCAAAGCTTCCTTTGACCGTTTATTACGAGTAAGGAATAACAAGGTTGTAATATGAGAATACTTCTGTAACTCACATCGAAATTCGCTTCACAATCGTACGCCACGGGTCCCTTGACCCTGAGTATAGGCTGGTCCTGGGCATCGTTAATGTTGAGCACCGGCTTCATGAAGGTTGGCTGCTGACGCACCACGCTCGCCAGAACCCCGTTCACGCTAACCTGCAGCTTGCTGTACCCGAGGGAGTACGGCCGCCGCAGGCTGATCACCTGAAATAATGTGTTTCATGTTGCATTTGTGTTGTGTTGCATGAGTTTTTTAACAGAAAAGTCATCTATATACATATTGGTCGTTTTTACTGATACAGATAACGCCAATTCTATTTTTTCAGATTGTTATAAATGACAAGGGATTAGGTATATAGAAATTACGAAAATAATATTGACCACGTGGATGGATATAGAGTTAGAGGAAGGCCGAAGAAGGTATGGATGGACTGTGTACAGAATGATAATTATGTTTTTTAAAGTTGTAAGCACTGAGATGCTGTGATGAAAGAACGGAGTGGAAGAGAAAACTTGTTGTACCAACTCCATCTAGAGTAGGATATGGACAAGATGAAGAAGAAATATATTCTTATTTGGATGTTAATCCTTGACAATGATTATTTATTAATAACTTAATTAAGTTTTAAATTTCTAAACATTTGCACAAGTGTAGAAAGGGGAATAACACAGCAAACCTTTGCGTCCAACATTTCCAAGTAAGTGAGCTTAAAGTATACTTTACTTTGACACTGGCCAATGTCGCGCACCGTGCGCGCAGCCGAGAAACTTAAAAATAGATAAGTCACTATGAAGAAATATCGAAATCAATGGATAAAGTTGGGAAAAAAAGTTCCCAATTCAAACAAATTATTCCAATTAGGCGCAATAACGTAGGTAATATGCCAACAACGCACAAGGTTACATTCCCGTGCTGTTTGTATTACATAACTGACCCATAGTAAAATACTTTCTAGATTACACATTTATGTATGCTAACTATGAAACGTACCATACCATAATTATGTTATAGGAAGTATATATATATATATTTACAAACTGCCCACAGACATATCAAACTAGCAGAATAGCGTTTTATGTGTAGGTAAACTAGCTAATTGTTTGTAATGGCGAAAGTACAACGAGTCATTGATTTTCCGACAGGGCATCGTGTGCTGACCTCACGAAGTCACGACCTTCATCTTTATTGCCGTGTGGAGAGGCATGGGTTACGCTCCCCAGCCTATTTTAGGGTTGTGTGCTTGTCACCAAATCTATCATTGGAACAAGCCGTCAGCTGGTATATAATAAAAGTGGAAGAGATGTGTTTATTGTTATATAGGCGGCAAACACGCAGGCGGCCGTCTGATGGTAAGAGATCGCCATCACCTATGAATATCTTTAAAACTGGGGACATGAGGATACGTAGCCAATCCTTGTTAAGACTCTTTTAGCTCTTCTCTTGAAGAATCTCATATTGCAGCTACTCGCGGGAACATGCATGTGTTAGACTATAACCTCACGATACAGTATAATTATTTTAAATTTACATGAACCGATCAACGATCATGTATGCCCCCATATTAGAGGTGCTGCAGATGCTTTCGAATTTAATATGGACTTATTAGAGCTAAAAATACTGATAAAATGTATTTTGTTATTACTCACTATTATTCCGAGCAACAAAGCATTCAAATAAATTAATGTTGTACCTCTGTTTCTTGGTACTTAATGTTTTATCGAAGTGTTTCGATTAGCACGCGTGCTAATCGCTGAATTTAGTATTCAATCTGTTCGCTGCTGCGAATAAAAGATTTTTTGGAAATCCTTTATCAAATATGTACAATAATTTAGATTAAGTTTTAATATTTATATAAGTTTTCAATCCAGTGTTTACAATATTTACTTTATACGTAAGTTATTAAATTGTTTTTTTAATAACTTAAGTTCTAGGGGTACATGGTTGTACACTTTAATAGTTACTATGACAAACACTATGTAAGTATAGATACATTTTTTTATGAAACTCCTAAGGATTAGAATGGAAAGCTTTATTTTTACGTTGTGCTATTCAAACGGACGTATTATCTGGAAAAATACACAAACGGTACAATATTTTTCAAAATGTTACTTCAGAGCACTAACTCATAAAATTTGAATTCTATTAATGTCACTCGGATATTGGCAGATTTTGATAATACATTGCCATTAAATAATTCCTTAGCGGCAGCGGTGTGTTGACTAAATACTTAAGCACCTACCAGTTAAACTCGATCACGCAAGTAGTAGGTACATTATATTGTGACGTCAACATCATTAGTAACAACTCACTAAACTTCTTGATCAAAGAATTTATATATTTGTGGTAGCATACATTTCGTTTGCATTGGTATGTTAATTTGTTTATAGAATGCAAAACAAGAATTTTAATTTTCAATAGTTGTTTTATAAGACCGCCCCTTATTAAGTCAGGTTTCCAGTACTACAGTAGTTTCCTAAATTGAATAAATTAATTTTAATGTTGATGTTTTTTAAATTTCTAGTTGGGCAGCCGAAGACTTAAAGTTAGGTTTATATGCAACCATACTACTGACAATATTGCCTATAATAGAGGTATGTTATATAAATTCAACAATAACTTCCTTTTTTGACCATTGAATGCCATAATTATAGATAAAAAAATCGACCCTTTAATATCAATCTTTTAACCGCCATAAACAAAGTTTTTATTGGAAAAGGGTTATTGAACGTGTCGATCCTTTCTATGGTGCGAAACTCTGAATTAAAATATTTACTACAGCCGCATGCCAATCGTAATGAATATTATTTTACCTTTTTGTCGTGTTCATCATACAAGTCTATGTTAAACCCTCGGCTCTTCCCGCCCAGCATCACGTCGAAGGCGGAAGAGTCTTCCTTTACATTGAACAGCACGTCCCCGCCCTCGGTAGTCACCACGTACTTGTTCGCGAACATTGTGTTCTTCTGGTTCACTGATACACGATCCACAGCTATCAGCTTTTCTAGGCCTGAAAACGGCATCCGTTTTGTAAATTATTCTTCTCTTTGTGTCAAATTTGTAAAGATATATAGCTGGATTTAAATAAGGTGAATAAGGCCTCTTTAAGAATTTGTTTTTTTCGCTATATCTATGTCTTCTAATAATACCTAAATGTTAGAATGTTCTTACAAAAAAAATATGTATTGGATAATTTAACAAACCATTTTAACTTATTAACTTCGCGCGTATGACAGTTGCGCGTTTGATGAATGTGAATTGTGAGCAGTTGAATTTAAGTGTAAATTGAAGAAGAGATTTTTATAATAAAAGAGCTTAGAGAAAAATACCTAATTCGAGTAATTAACAGAATAGATACAGCCACATCGAATAAAATATCTTTACCACTCTCGTACAGTAGCCGTCTCACAGCGTAAAACAATTATCGAATTCGCCGGAAAAGCGTGTACTACAGTTTTTCCCGCTATCTCGCTTATTTTTCGTTTTTACTAAGTATTTCCCTCACAATTTTGACGGAGTTCCTCTCGTTTGCCTTGAGTAAAGTATAGAAAAAAATAGACCAAAATCTGTCGAGGCGTTCTCGAATTTTGCGCTTACCAAAACGCTTGACTTTTCATTTTTAATTTGTATAAATAGATTATAGAATACTCCTTTTACCCATAGAAGTTCTTCACCTTACATAGCTTTGTTTGCTTGTTAGTTCAATAGTAACGAGTGTACCGGGCGACACATCAACAATTATTTGCGTCGTTAGAGCCACAAATTCTGACCTTGACTTAGAGTTTCTGTGAAGGTTGTTGCAAACCATATACAAGTTTAAAACGTGATACATAATTAAAAAGACGTATATTTAAATTATGTCAAAACGGCTTATCTGATCTAGACAAGATTTGTTACGAAGATTACTTAAACTCTTAAATCATACATAGAGTACTTTGTATTACAAAAAACTAAACGCTTATTTTAATATACCATGTGTTTATTACTCACCTACTGTGGTGTCCGCCGAAGGAACTTTGCAAGAGGCCATCGTGTCAGTTGAACAATCTTTAACTACGATCGCTCTACCCAAATATATTATTACTTGGAGGAACTACGTTTTATAATGTACGTAAACCTCATCGAGATGCAACTATGCTTAATTTATATTTAGGCTAATATACTTATGTAAATTCTAATTACATCACAAAAACCGGTTCTCACTAACAAATACATCGATTAAGGAGTTTAGTTTGATGAAGCCTATATTTTGAAAAACAACTGTTTGTTTAATACATTCACAACATTGACAAGGTAACATTAACATAATTTAAAAATAATTTAGCTAACTAACTGTTTGTTTATGATCATGAGTACTCTGAGATGTCCAATCACAAACCCATACAAATTTAATTGAAATCCACGGCTGCGAAGAATGACTGACGAAACAAAACTGCGTGAGTCGTGGGTGTGCCCCGTCGCGTCACCTCGTCGCCTCGCGCCGTACAACTCTCATGTGGCCGTACTTATACAAACTGCTTTTGGATTTACGTGAATGAGTAGTACCAGCAATATTAACTAGCGTTCAATCTATGGTTCAACCGGGCGCGTTGTAATTGGCAACTAACCTTCTATAAGGCTCGTCGATTTTTAGCAAGTTGTGTTAGCGGCGGGCTATGGCGACGGCCATGTTTTACAACATTTTTGACTAACATTCCTGGCGAGTGTCGCGTCTATTATGTATTATTAGTAGGTACTTTATAGATCTAGCGTTTACCTCTCAATAGATGGTCAGTGACGACGCTAATTACACCTTCACCCGAAGGTGTAATCAGCGGGTCAACTATGATTGATCTCGTCGTGATGTTTGTAAGTAGGTACTCTATATTTTGGATGAGTCAAATATTAGTGAGCTAGGCAAGCCCTAAAACGGCTGTGACTTCTATCACCGAAAGATCGAGCCAGAGTTGTGGCTGAATGCAGTTTGGAAGGTTCGTTTTGTCACTTGGTTACATAAAATAAAATAATAAAAATAAAACATTCTTACCGCAAATGTTTGTCACTTGATTACATAATATCAAAATAAAATATTAAAAATAATAGTTACTTGCCGCAAATGTATGTTACAAACCTACAGGTAACGCGTGAGACGTTGCGCGACACTAAGTGTTCAATAAATGTTTATCGATAAGAACATTACACATTTCAGAATAACACCGCTTCCCCACTACGAAAAAAAATTAAATCGCATAACATGTGATGGTTAGTCTTAATCCGATTAAAAAATAAATGGCTTTTGCCCCACCTCAAATAGAGACAGTTAGTTAACACATTCACACACAGAAAATAAATATGTATCCAAAGATATAAATAATAAGGATGCCAAGTTAATCATAATTCATGATATTATGAAACCGAATAGTTTTCTATTCAACCAATGAATTTACGAGATTGTTTAACCGTGTACAAATGCATTGTATCGACTTATTTATGTTAGTTTTCAATTACTATGGAAGTGCGTCGGCCTTTGCCGCTAGTAGATTGATGAGAAATAAAGAAATATGTTTGGTAGATAACAGATATATACATTTCTGGCCGGTTGGCGCAGTTGGTAGCCCTCTGCCTTCTGAGCCGCTGGTCCCGGGTTCGATTCCCGGACAGGTCAAACATTTGTGTGCATGAACATGTTTGTTTGACCTGTGTCTGGGTGTATTATGTATATAAGTATATATATATATATATATATATCAGTCATCAGGTTACCATAGTACAGGCTCTGCCTAGTTTGGGACCTGAAGACCTTGTGTGAATGTTAATAAATAAATAAATAAATTTCATATATTTTAGCATTGCCGAAACGGGCAACGAAAGGTGGTAAGCAAGTGTACCAGAACTGCCCAAGACAGTTTCAACAACAACAAGAAGTTTTACGGAACAATGCTTAATAGGTAGATTATTATCTAATTAAGTAGGTACCTACTACAATCATGATCACGAGATCAACCCAGTTTACCGATAGGTACTACCTATACCTATATTTTCACCACACTTAACTAGCGGTCTATCTGAAGTTTTACATATCGATTTTGGTGAGAAATATGCTACTCTGTTCACAAGTAAGTGATTTTTTTAATAAATTCGCGGACGCTTCTCACATAGGTTATATAAACCCGCCAGCCAATCAGAGAGCACAAAGTTACCTGTTTTTGCGACAGAGTACTTATCGCCGGGCGCCTTGTAAGCTTTTCGCTAGATGGTGCTAGTTCGATCCTCAACATCAGCTTGAGCTTCCGGTGAAGGTAACACCGTTATCAAATTCCCAGAATGATGTTAGGGTACTTTCGAATACCCGCCTGGCTAGCTACCACCCTCAAGTTTGAAAAACTGTCACCAAACACATAGTGTGTTCATGCAGCAGTCCTTGAGAGCCAGTGAGCATTCTAGGTCTAGCGTGATAACATCTTCGACCACATCTTCACTGACCATCAAGTGAGATAGTGGTCAAACGCTAGATCTATATAGTATAAATAAAAAAGTTAGTGTGGCGAAAAGTTTGCATTTCACTCATGGGTAAAGTTTTTTGGCGTTTCGTGTTTTGAAACCATCGCTACACTCAGGGTTTTTCTTTTGAACCATCAATCCATGCACTCACGCCAATAATCTACTTTACCCACATGTATAACAAATTACTACTTATTGCCTCCAATAAATCAAAACTTTATTGACTTTTAGTAAAGTTTTACATGTCAATTGTCTAAAACTATATATAGATTATATAGGTATCACTTTCACTATCTTATAAAGTTCAAAGAATCATATATTACTAAACCACATAGTGAATAAATTTTGGTGTGTGTGTGCATTTCGATACCAAATATCTATTGTTCAAAACCAAAATCTTAGGTAAAATTATAGAGGTAGAATTAATAAATATCGTTTTGATTATAGAACTAACATTAACAAAATATTGTACTTATTAATCATAGAAATTTAATCAATATTTTACCTACGTTAGACGTCTGTGTTAAATCAGTCTCTTCAGCACGGGTTTTTTTGTATTTGTAACATTTTGTAACATGGGTTATAAAAATAAAATAGTGTAAAACAATTTAATATGAAATCCGGGTGTTAATAAGCTACCATTGACAATAAAAACCTGAGTATCTATATGATCTGTCGCTATTGCGTACCTATATCAAACAAAAATAATATAATAAATGTGATGTTTGACACTCGCATACGTGTATTGTATTTGTATTTGTAAAATAACTTTCAGAACATAGCTAAGAAATTCACACACATTTTACAGACTAATTAATTGTTAATTTAATAGGCATGCACCTTAACGTATGACTGTGATGTTTTGACGTAGGATCCGTTAACATTCTCACTAGTAATTAAACTGTATTTCAGATGCCAAAGCCCTCCGTTGTTGTGGAAACTCGGATGGTACATAAATGTTTTCTATTTAAGGTCTAAAGTGTAATTAAATTCTAAAAAATAGTATGATTTGGCAGAGTACGTAGTTGTGTGAATCAAAAGACTTCAATTATTTAATTATACGCGAGCACATATACAAGTATACGTGTGGGGGTGTATGTGTATGAGTGTATTCGTGTGAGTTGTGAAAGAGAATTGTGGGTGCGTGTGTGTCTGCGGATGTATAGCCTGGATAATGGATTTCAGAATAGCCATTAAAATTTAACGAGAACCGATCGAGTGTTTCTCTTCACATTGAAAATGTCCCTCGGAGTAGTAGATAAGGAAATCGTTTTCTTTCATTTTTAAACTACCTACGCTACGTAGGTATGTATATAATGTCAATCGTATAGAACATAACATTAATTTCATCTATAATAACATTAATTCCTATCGATCATTGAATACTCTATTATAAATGCAATGAAATTTTATTACAAATAATGTCATTGTGAAATAGCACGTTAGATGCACCTAACTGTATCAAAAATGTTTTTAAGAGAAACATACATGCACGGCGTCTCGGACGGATCAAAAAGGACCTTTCCTTTTTTAACTTACCTACCGGTATAATTTAGGTACACTTGGAACTTGCGTTCTTTATCCTAAATTGAAATAACTCAGTAATATGAAAACTCAGTATTAACATTGTATTTATTTGTTGCTAAGAAAATAATCACATTAATTGTATACGAAAACTAATAACTAAATCAGTCTGTTATTTTAAGAAAACTTAAACCTATTCTACTAAATAAGTACAGATTTACGACGAGCCTCCCGACTTGCTATCTCCGGTTTTATCCTGAATAGGGATGCTTCTTTCTTCCAGAGGTTCAGATCTAAACGCGATGAGTTTCAGCTTTCCCTTATCAAGGTGACACTCCACTCTCTCGGGGGGAAATCCTTCAGGAAGTAGAAATCTTCGCTCAAAGTGACTTCTGCTCCAACCGTCTTCTTTTTTCACTTCTTTCTTTCCTTCAATCATAATCTCATTCCCCACGGTCTTCACTTGAATTTGATCTGGAGTGAAGTTCTGCACGTCCAATTGTACTTCCACCTTTTTTCCATCCACTTTCACTTCTGAATCGGAGTAGATACCTTCAATTCCATGGTCCAGAGGGGTCATGACTTGCTTCATAAACTTCATAGGGTCTCGGAAGAACGGATCTCGTGAGAAAACAGCGAAAGGATCTTCAAAAACCTTCACGACGGGTCCCTGGTGCGTCAGATTGCGAAGATGACGGATCCAATATGGCATGAGCGACATCTTGTCTGATCAAGTCGGTACTTTCACTCAAAATCTCGATTTTGTTTGCTATTTTATGTTTTTTTTATTTAGAGTATTCTTCGGCGTTTTGTGCGCTGTGCTCGTATGTCTTTACTATACTGTTGACATGCGACGCCCCTTGATTGCTTTTATACCAGCTGAGGTGGCGTGAACTTGCGTCGAGAAGCTTGTGGAGTTCACGTGAAAAGTCTAGAAATAAGTTTTTCATAACATATTTCTAGAGACATCTAGTATTGAGACGTAGAACTGTAACCTAACGTTAGGAAGATTATATTCATAATAGTTACGACATACGTTGTTATCGTTTTCATGTATGGACTCTATATGTAAAGAAATAAAGTGTAACCTAAGGCGTGGGCATCACATCGCTATCTCAAACTACCGAGCAACGTTACTTTATTTTTCTGCCACTCGACGCTAGATGACACTTAAATAAAATAATCCAAAAATAGCCATGTGGTCAATGATGTTTTATAAAATATCATTGCATGTGGTAGTTAACGCCACCTAGCGTTGAGTAATATAATAAAAGAAACCACTCTAGAAAGCTCTTGACCTTTGAGAAAAATCTAGTAAGATTGACAATACAAACACCACCTAAATTTCATCATCTTGCAATTGCGAAACTCCAAAACGAATTGTGCAATATAAGTTTCTGATGCCATGATTTAATTAAAGTATGCCAACAGAACGCGTTTTCCCAAATACAATTTTAAGTTTATATGACTTTTATTTATTATATTTATGTTATATATAATCTACTTTGCAGCTACAATGTCATTAGAATTTGCTACTAACTAGTTTCAACGTTTTGTTGTGTGACTCTATTAGAGTCGTTTAAAAGAAAAGCAACTTGTCGCACACATTCAAACATTTATTATAGTTAGGTATATATTTTACACAAAACACAAAGGAATTCCTGCACTTCTCTTTTTACTGAAGCTAAACATAACAAGAAACATATCGCTGAAATTGCTTTGCGAATCTGGTTGGGGTTTACCCCTAGGTCAGCAATATTCATTAGGTATCTAGCAGTTCGAAGGGGTTTGATCAATCATGATCCTGCCGCTCCCATAGTATACAAACACACGAACTAATTACGTCTCATACCTTTGTTAACAAGTTTGTTTAGTCTGATAAGGGAAGACGAGAATGCTGTGGCGTATACCAAGTCGCTTAACAATCTATATGGGCTAGGTACCTGAGTAAAATTCAATTACATTTCTTGTGTACTCTTATTGTTTTTTATTATGTAGGCACGTGTATATTAATGGTCATATGACCAATGACTTGATTAATGGAACATGAAAAATGTTTTTTTCAAATTTGTTTTTTTTGCACAAATGGGTCAATAAGTACCTACCTACAATAAATGCACTCCGATTATGTAACGGAGCGAGTATTCAATTTACAAGGAAAAAAAATGATGAGCATATCGGTCCCGCATTGGCGGAGAAATCCAAGAGAAATCTGTGAGTACCAACGAACTCAGTTCGTTGGTGTGATTGAGTGGTTGGTTGGTGTGATTCATAAAAACGAAATTCCAAACCAATTTTTTGTTAGTTCAATTTTTGAATTATCTGTCATTCGTAATCGATGCATAATGTTTATTTAAGCATATGTTTTATATTACTCGAAGCATTCTAAAAATAAATCTCGCTATTGCGTAGAATCTTACAAATACAATATTTCCCAAAACCAGCAAACAATTGACTCATGATCACGGATATAATAAAGGATAATATATTCTTTTAGTTAGAGCCTCATTCGCGTCAACGCGAACGCGTGCGTCAAATATAGAGTACAGTCTACCTATTTAGTCAATAGTGTATACTGTATATACTAGCGTCCCTATGGCCATATGGCCTCGGCATAAGTGCTTTTCACAAACAATTGAACCTAATATTAGTTCTATATTTTTAAACAAACCTCAGGTTAGAGTAGTAAAGAAGTACCTATATAGCCCTTTCGTCTAACAATAATAATGTATTGTTTACTGATACAATTCTCTCACCCCGTCTAACCAGTGTGTTTGTAGTCCATTAGTCGGTGTGAAGCGCGTCAGTAAATCCGTTACCTTACCCGAGGTATATAAAGATAATGGGGAGCGCCAGACCTGTCACTACCCACTGAAATATACTGAAAGAACAAAGGCCTATATTATATTATACAACATGGAGAAGCTTACAGTACTGCTGTTAGTAGCGTTTGTGGGTGTGGTGGCGAGTCTACCATTGGGAAGTACGGAATTAGATATTGGTAAGACATTTTCCTACTTAGGTACCTACTGATATTTACGATAACATATTCGTAAACTCTAAGGCTTTCACGGCCGGCGTTGCATGTTGTATGTATTGCTTCCGGGCTGTTTGGCCGTGGTCTATGTGAAACTTGTGTTCCAGACAGATAACATATTCGTTATACATAATTATGTGAGTACATAGACATAGGTGAACAGCCTTCAATGTCCGCCTGTCCGTCAAACGTATTGATTGTCATCGACAACTAAGACAACTAATCTGTTCTCTTATAGAATCATATATTGTGTGATTATGTACCACCTTATATTACATTTAGACATCATAATCATTCTCACACGCGTTTAAATCAACGCTGCGTGGTGGATTTTGGTGTCTTCTTGGAATCTACTAGTTTATGTGGGAATGGGAGGTCCTATTAGAACCTAAGTAAGAATGGATTATGAAATTCTATTTTTTCTTTGGAGACGCTCAATATCTCTAACATAGGTTTTTTTGCTAATGTTGAAAGCGGCATTCATTGTCTTAAGCTCATGAGGGTAGTTACTCATAGATAAGAACTGATGAGTTTCTGATATAGGTATTGAATACCTTCATTCTATTGTTTTGGCAGTCACGCAGGAACAGATAGGTAATAAAGGCCATTGTTCTCTAAAAATAAAACGACCTCATCGCCAAAGTCCTAATGGATAAGTATCTCAATTTAAACTGAAAACACGAATTTCATCAAAATTTGCAGCGACTTAATAGATAATATCTGTTGCAGATACAATTCCACACGCTGAACCTGTGGAGCACACCATCAGAAAACGATTTATCAACCCTCTGTTCAGTATGGGAACTCCTGATTCACAGGACATCGTCAAAATGAGAGCTAAAAGAAGGTAACCTTCATATTAAATCACTGTGATTAAATGTATAAAAAAGAAAAAGAGCTTTCTTAGCTCAAATAACAAATTAAAATTAATATTTTATTTTATTTTCAGTTACGACGACTGTGAAAAGCTACGTCTGTGCAAACTACACGCAAGATCTGGAAATAACTTTTTCGCAGCATTTGAATTGTACTTTGTGAAGTGAGTTGACTTGCTTATTACCTACTGTGAAAAAGCTCATTTTTATATTCTATGTAGGCAGGTACCTATGTCCTTTAAATATCAGTAAGATTGTATTGGCATATACCTAACGCACCAAATCTGTAGCATAATTTCTTAATATATAGATAGTAATTACATGAATGCATACATACATTATACATTTATATAATAACTCGTCTTAACAGTGTGTTACCAGTGATGAGTTACGGAACTGAAACGTGGTCTCCGTAGAAGAACGCGTCACCGATATAGCCCAGCGGATTAGCAAGTTGAAGTGGCAGTGCGCAGGGCACATATCTCGAAGAAGTGATGGCCGTAGGAGTCGAAAAGATCTCGAATGGAGACCACGGACTGGCAAGCGCTGCATAGGACGGCCACCGAACGGGTGGCCAGGCTAAGATCGCAGGCAAGGGCTGGATGCGAGTCGCTTCCGATCGGTCCTTGTGGAATTCAATGGGGGAAGCCTATATCCAGCAGTTGACGTCCCGTGGCTGAGATGATGATGATATAATAACTCGTTAAGACACTTCAAATTTCGAATTAATTCCGTAATGTATCTGATAGAAACCTATAGGCATGCAAATATACGCCGGTTTTCAAGTTCAGAAGCCCTCGTTCTACTAGAGTCGCTTCTTACACCTTTCCCGCGCTAGAGCACGATAATGTGAACCCCATGATATCACTTTCGTAACACACGTTTTACTCTTCCCCAACAGCAAGGAGAACGCCAGGCTGTGGGACCACCAGGCCAGGTCTATGGCTGACTGTGAGCAGAGATACGGCGACTGCGAAGATTAATAAGACCTTATTTATAGAATTTCAATAATCATTGTATACTTTAGGGCAAAAGCTGTAGGCGTTTGAACACTATCCCTATCGTATGTGTTGATCTATCCGGCGGCGCTACACTCTTAAGTTAATAACAAAAACAGTGTAAAAGACAGTGTTACAAAAATTCTAAAGTTGCTGATGTTCGGCTGTTGATGCAATCGTCTACACACCCACACAGCTTTTAGCGTTTTGTCTTATCTTTATCTTGAATTTTACGAAAGGATTAACAGCTGCGCGCTAGGTGTGCTGCGTCCGCGCCCGCGTGAACAAGCGCGGAGGAGCACTTTGGACAATGGCGAAACCAAATAGGTACAATAGGTAGGTAGGTATAATAAGCAAATGCTTATTGCTCCCACCTTACCATTTTCAAATTGCTTCCAACACTTCGATAAGAGAAATAGGTAAGCACCTCTGCCTAAGTAAGCACCCACGGTGACATTTATGTTACAAGTTAATAAATTTAGTATTTTTGGAACCACAAAATGTATTTTAACCGGATTACTTATGTGGTCAAAAGTGAAACCACGCTAGACCTAGAATGTTTACTAGCTCAAGGCCAGCTGCCTAAACACACCATGTATTTGTTGCCAGTTTTTTAAACTTGATAATGATGGCTACCCAGGCGGGATGCAACAAGTATTTTGGCAAACCATGTCGAGGGTTTGACGACGACGTAACTTTCACTTCTAAAAGTTAGTAATGGTAAATCAGAGTATTTTTTTCAATAAATAAATAAAATACTCAAATATAATAACAGTCCTTTTTATTATTTACTCTTAGAGTTACGGAAATACTCATCACCATAAATGCATTAAATAAAATGGAAACAATCAACAAATAATATTGAAATAAATTAATTCACTCATTTAATATTTTGTTCACAATAAACCGTAGCACAGATGCAGAATACGAAAAAAACATCACATAATCCAATTATAATTATAAATCGTTACATACGATAATATTATTATTACTGTGTGACTACTCTTATTACAGAATTAAAAGTAGTTACACAAATACTTTGCATCACATTTCACTATTATTCACTTATTATTACTTTATTTAAATAAAACAAGTACCGTATCGATACAGGATAAAAAAAATTACATTGGTATAACATTAACGGTGTCTGAAACACGGAACATTTGAGTGAAAGTGTACCTACATGTCGTTGCAGTAGAAACAGCCATTCATTGATGACAGTTTTTTTCCACTCTTGCGGTTGGTAGCTAGCCAGGCGGGTACTCGAAAGTACCCTACCACCATGCTGGGAATTTGATAACGGTGTTACCTTCACCGGAAGCTCAAGCCCTTAGTGGGGATCGAACTAGCGTCCGTCAGTTTGATAGCCGACGCTCCCATCACTGGGGTATCACCGCTTCAAAAATTACTATTCAAAATACAGTTCGTAAATAATAATAAGAATAGCTTGGCCGATGGAATAAGCGAACACAACCTTGAAACAATCCTTAGCAATGGAAAACATCAGTCATTCATTAAAATAGTTATGAACATAGTTTGAATACTAAAAAGACCTACTTTATTTTAAAAACAATACCAATCTGAAAGTAATACATAAGAAGAAATAACTTACGATCTCTGTTTATAAATGAATAAGGTAATAAACATATATTTTTTGATAAAATACAATAGTTCAATCCATATGATATAAATGACTATTTTAGTGTTTAAAACTTTCAGAGCGCACACAATCCTTATTATAACACTAATTTTAGACATGAATATCTGCAGGGTTCGGAAAATGGCATATATACAGCTATTTTTTTTACATGTTTTTATCATTTGTCTAAATTATAACATAAATTATTGTGTTAAAATAGTTGAGTTGTCATCATTCTTGAAAAATATTTATTGAAATTTGATTAAAATCGATACATTCAATGAGTATTAATTTTACTAAATTTATTAAACCTCACTAATTCATAATATTGATACTACAGAGTTCACGATATGGTCGAGTATAATAAGTAGGAAATTATGCATTGAAAAAATGGTTGATAAAAACTTGAATTCAAATAATGTTATATAACATGGAACCCTGCGCATTATAATCTATCAAATTCCTTGTGACAAACATTCTCCATTACCATTAATATTCTAATCTACAATATAATTACTGCTTATCACAACAATTTGCTACAAGTTGGTAACATCTCGCTGTTCACGTCAACAAAGCCTTCTTCTTGGTGGGTTTCTTCCCGGCGGCGTTCACCTGGTTTAGTATCTGGTCGATGCTCGCCTTGTCCAGTACCTCGGCGGGGAGGCGCGGGGCGGAGCGGACGGGGCGCGGGGTTCGAACCCGGGGCCACATGGCCAGGAGCCGGTCACGTTGCATGTACAGGAACGAGAGGATGCCCAGTAACGGAATGAGAAGGAACGATGATTGGCGGAGTTCTTGCTCGGAAGATTTCACCTGGAATTTGATGAATTGAGAGCGATGTGAATATTATTTAGTCATTTATTTACTTCGATGTTTCGACCCAAGTTGCATCGGTCGTGATCAGGAGAACATAGTGATCATTTTAATCTAGTATAGATCTCACACCAAATACATGGTGGGATGATGATTCGCAGGTGTAATTCACAATGATGAAAACAAAACGTCCGCGGAGACTCGACGTGTGCTCGCTGGCAAGACAAATGACCGACGGATGGCGCGCTGGACACGACTTTTAAGGTCCGCCTACTACCGGACACGACTTTATTTAGGTCATTTTTTAAACTCAGTTATATTAACTGACTTGTCATTTATTTGTAGTTTATTAAACGTTTTATTTATTTAACCAATATACTGACCTAATAGAGAAGTAATCATATAGAAATATTTGAGAAATTAGGGTTTCTGTGGCCGTTCGAAGTTATGACCTTCGGGTAACATTGTATCGAACTATACAGACATGGATTTATTTTGTTGATTTGCTACTCATTTCACGTATCACGCGTCCGCAGCAGTAGCACACACAGAAATACTTTTGGTCTCCCTCATTGTAAAACAAACATGGTAGGACATGTGCCGGTTTATCGTATGTGTGACACATATAATCCTATACGATTTTTCACCGCAGTTTGCTTGCCTTGGTAAAGACCGTTTGCGTGAAATAACTTAAAATATACTTCAAATACAGATGATTAATTGTTATTCAGAAGCATGTTAACCTTCTAGTACTCTGTGTATAATATTTCTTAATTTAATTGTTCTAATGTCAGTATTAGAACAACTCTCGTCGCTGCTGTATACAATAACAATATTAATCTAATTTTATTTATTTATTTTATTTTCATAGGAAAACTTACAGCCTAAAATTAAATCTATGTACATACAACATAGGTTTGACTGGGCCAATTACAAGTTTTCGCCTTTAAACTTAAATTAGGAAAACTAAACATATAAACATTCTCTCTCTCGACAACAAAAATTTTAACAATCCATTTAAGCATTTGAATATTCTTTTAAAAAATAACATATTTAACATTGGGCTATTGACCGAGATACAATTAATAGGTGATGTGTACATTGCTTAGAGACTAAAAAAATCGGATGATAAAGCATGACCAATCGAACGTAAGCTTCCGGTAAAGATATCAATTTCCTTATTGCATTTGAGGAATTCGTTTATCATAGCGGGGGTTCTGCAGAAGAAAGTATTTTGTTTGTACTTAGTCTTCGCGGGGGGTACAGCTAAGACAGGAGTATGGCGCGAGTTGAAAGTTGGAGTTCGAAGACAGATTTTGCCGAGTAATTCCGCACTATCAACTTGTGAACTTAGAACTTTTAAATAGTATGTAATGTCTGCAATTTTACGTCGTGTTTGAAGCGGTAGAAAGTGGTGCCGCTTACATCGCTCTTCGTAGCTATCACAGTAACATCGTGAGCGGTGTTCTAAGAGTTTTAGAAACTTCATCTGAATTCTTTCAATGCGTTTGATATGACACTCGAAGTGAGGGCACCAGACTTGCGAGCAGTATTCTAGGATACTACGAACGTATGCACAGTAAAGAATCTTGAGTGTTTTGATATTGTTGAATGGTGTAGACACACGCATAATAAAACCAAGAGCCTTGAGGGCTTTATTAACTATAACATCGATATGTTGAACATATGTAAGCTTAGAGTCCTGCATTATACCAAGATCTCTTATGGTATCGGTACGTGCTATTATTTTGTTTTTCATTGCGTAGTTGAAATAAACGTTGGTTAGTTTTCTCGAAAAGGTAACAACGAAACACTTATCTACGTTTAAATCCAATTTGTTTAAAGAGCAGTAGTCACTGAATCTGTCTAGGTCAGCTTGTAAGTTGATGCAGTCTATAGGAGACGTTATAGGCTTTAGAACTTTCATATCATCAGCAAATAAGTAAAATTCAGAGTGGATAAAACAAGAGTTAATGTCGTTGATAAATATTACAAAAAGCAGTGGCGCTAGTTGAGAGCCTTGGGGAATCCCGGATGGAATTTCTATGCACGTTGATCTAAACCCGTTGAGAACAACAGCTTGAGTTCGGCGCTCAATATAAGAGGTATACCATCTGAAGAGGTCTCCGTGAATACCCATTGCTTGGAGCTTGCTCAAAAGTATATTGTGATCCAGCCTGTCGAAGGCCTTACTGAAATCAGTGAAAATGCCGTCCACTTGAGAGCCCGAAGCCATCTGATCGATGATGAAATCGTTCGTAAGGATTAGATTCGAGGTCGTGGATCTGCCTCTAATGAAGCCGTGCTGCTGTGGAATGAGTGAGGACGTAATGGCTGCATATGTTTGTTGATAGACGATCTTTTCTAATATTTTGGCGAAGATACATAACTTTGAGATGGGGCGGTAGTTTATGACATTCGATTTTGAACCCTTCTTGTGAATAGGTGATACCAGAGCAGATTTCCACAAGGAGGGAACTACTCCTTCAGTTATCGATCTAGTAAAAATGACACCCAGTGGCAAAGTTAAACTACGTGAACATTTTACAATGAAGACTGGCGGAATTTCGTCGGGTCCAGGTGATTTATTTATGTTGAGAGATTTTAAGTTTCTTTCCAGGTTATCAAACGAAATTTCGATAGAACCTAGTCCGACCGTATTGCCAGAATACTGATTACTGTGGTTTACAAGCGAAGTCGAAAGACCAGTAGGATCGGGGTGGAGAAACGAGGACTTAAAGAAACTTGAAAACAATTCGCAGATATCGTCCCCTGTATTAGCAGATTGAGTACCATACGTCATGGTTGAAGGAACTGATGAGCTTTTCGTTTTACTTTTTACAAAAGACCAGAATAATTTGGACGAGGAAGCTGAAATTGAGCTCTCTAACCTGCTAATATACGCATTGAAACATATACGTTCATAGGCTTTCGCACGGTCCCGCAGTAAGGAGAAAGCCACATAATCAGACTTGTTCCCATATATTCTGTACTTACGGATATGTTTATATTTTTCAGCTAACATTTTTTTGAGACAGTTATTAAACCAAGGTGGGTGCTTAGTCTGGCTAGTGATAGTTCTACACCGAATATATTTGTCTCTTAATTTATATAAGATGCTATAGAAGAAATCAAGGGCATTGTCGAGTGGTCCGTGAGATAGTACTAACCGCCAGTCGATCGAATCCAATTCGTTACATAAGTCGTCATAATTTCCAGATTCATAATAATATTTGAGCCTTGGCATGGTAGGGCACGTGCCGTGGTGGTACCGGTCTAGAATAGTACTCCCCCATCTCTTCCCGCGGGTGCCGTAAGAGTCGGCTAAGGGATAACGTACCAGGAGGTGGGCAGCAGCGCCTTCTGAGGATCGGAAATCATACTGCGCTCGCCAACCCGCCTGCCAAGCGTGGCGAGTATTGGCAA
This sequence comes from Apeira syringaria, assembly GCA_934044485.1. Taxonomy (NCBI): domain Eukaryota; kingdom Metazoa; phylum Arthropoda; class Insecta; order Lepidoptera; family Geometridae; genus Apeira; species Apeira syringaria. The sequence goes on along the minus strand of OW203669.1, from coordinate 12,405,229 downwards.
ATCCCCCCTATATGGGGGAGGCATACGTCCAACAGTGGACGCACATAGCTGAGAAAAGAAAAAAAAAATGGTAGGGCAGCATTGACTTGCGAGGATATCTAGTTCTACTAGGAGTGAGGGGTGATGGCGGTCTTCACACACAAGCCAGTCTACGCAGTTGTTGATATATAGTGGCATATTTGAAAATATCAGGTCAAGAATACGATTATTAGAGTTTTTAACAGAGTTAAATTGCGTAAGGTTACATAAGGTAATGATATCAAAGAAATGTGTAATTAATTCACCGGATATATTAGATGGGACCAATGATGGGTCATCGCTGCGTGATGACCATTGGATATGTGGCAGATTGAAGTCACCGACAACCAGGAACAAGTCTTCTGAGTTGTGAATAAAAATATCTTGCAATTTATCAGCAAAATGTCCCAATTGAGTTAATGCATTTGCAGACTCGCCTTGACTACATATATATGCGCAGCAGATGTTTATCTTAATCGGCCCACCACTACCCCTACTAGCGATGGTTAAGGTGATCCATATATCTTCAGCTGGTGAGCACCAGTGGGAGTTATCGACAGCAGCTAGTTCACGCTTCACCGCTAGCTGCTGTCAATATGCTGTTAATGCTGTAATATACACGCGAGGTCCACATCTAGAACGAAATATCTAACAGTGATATATTTTCGTGCTATAATTAATTTATGTTTGTTTTAATGCCATTACCAATTACCACATTTGTGGTCTAGATTTTTTTTTTAAATCGTATTCTTTATAAGCGTTACCCATTTCACTAAGTATTCAGAAAACCGGTCGAGTTTTTTCGCATCACTCACCTTCGAATCTTAAGCAAAATTAGTTAATCTGATAATAAAAATGTTTGTATGTTTTCGTAATTATATTATGCTTTTTGACTATCACAAGTTCATCTCATTTCATCGTCAGCGTGGATCAGGTCGAATGCAGGGTGAGGAATCGAGCGCTAGACCCAAAACGTAGAGTGGCTCTCGATAACAGCTGCGCGAGCGCACCGCGTTCGGCGACAATTTCAAATGTGCAGATGGGAGCTAACCGAGAGTCACAGGGAAGTTTGGATTTAGTAACAATAGTAACAGCCATAGACGTGATCCTAGGGCCGGGGAGGAATCCGATGTCGTTCTGTCGGGCACCTTTAAGATAGCGATCACGTGACAAGCTACGCGACTAACCTCAGGCGCGTATACAAAGCTGATGTGCTTGTAGTGGCCGTCCGAGAGGAAGTGGTGTGCGAGCGGCGCGGGGCGGGGCGCGGCGCGGGGCGGGGCGGAGTGCAGCTGCACCGTGTAGCTCTTGTTGTCGGCCGCCAGCCGGGGCAGCACGTGCATCACTCCTGCACGACACACAATCACGCTCGACATCACACACTATACCGCACTGCACACGCACACATCATATTTAATTATTTGTTGCATTAAGCGCGACAGTGATCACTTATCGTTAGTATTTGAGAGGGTTAGAGCATTTGGGTTATATGTATAGGCTCGCAACGCTAGTGCATTGCTCAAATGTTATTGCAGTAGCTGCAATATTGTTATTAGTATTTTATTTGAATAAATTGCCCATTTATATTGTACTATTACTTTGGTAAACAATGCTTCTTTACCAAAGAAACATCTAAACTCTCCTTTTTACACATGCAGGTATCTGATAAGAGAATGATTCATTTGGTATCTAGTGTTTTCTAAATTTCCATAAAAAATAGTTTATTGCATATGAATAGATTCCTTAATAATTAACAAAAATAATTGTAATAATTAGTATAAATTGAGTATTTTAAACGAGATATGTTTGACTGAGACTACTTTCTAAATTGTGTCCGTTAAAAAGTTGCAGAGTTACACATTTTAGACACGAAGGCCGAGACTACATTTGGTACAAATAACCATTAATCCAGTACTATGTCCATTAATATCCAGTTCAAAAACTTAGCAGAAAGTTCAGCAATATTAAAACATTAGCGTAAAACAACTTTCACAACAGTCACAAATTGAATGTACAACTACAAGTTGATTTTTATACTGAATTGTTTCCCTGCTCGGTCCCGTTTGATGTTTTTCGACAACGGTCAATTTATTTATTATAAAGTATGGCCTTAACTACTACACATATCGTTATTTTTTGAAACATAATCATTGTCATAAAACATAATATTTACATAGAATCATCATCTCTCATCATCTCAGCCATAGGACGTCCACTGCTGGACAAAGGCCTCCCCCATTGATTTCCACAAGGACCGGTTGGAAGCGGCCCGCATCCAGCCCTTGCCTGCGATCTTAGTCAGGTCGTCTGTCCACCTAGTCGGTGGCCGTCCTATGCTGCGCTTGCCAGTCCGTGGTCTCCATTCGAGAACCTTTCGGCCCCAACGGCCATCGGTTCTTCGAACTATATGCCCTGCCCACTGCCACTTCAACTTGCTAATCCTCTGGGCTATGTCGGTGACTTTCGTTCTTCTACGGATCTCCTCATTTCTGATTCGATCACGTAGAGAAACCCCGAGCATAGCCCTCTCCATAGCTCGTTGTGCGACTCTGAGCCTGTTCAGAAGGCCCATAGTCAGAGACCACGTTTACATAGAACGGCAATCTGTAAAAGTTAAATATTTAATTTAATTAACAATATAAATAGATGACAATACATGTAAAACTAAAATGTGAAATAGTTATTGTCTACACAGTTTTACACAAAATATAAATAATATTGCCATCTATCACAAAATGAGTCACATTCAGTGATGGCCTCCAGAGCTGCGCTGAGTAATCAGCAAGCAACACAAGCCCTATCATTTCGACTATTATAATATTATCGATGTGAGGATATTTACCCGGATTCATCTGTTGTGTAAAGCCGGCCGCGTCCAGCTTGGTCGAGTACACGGGAGAGTCTGGGCTGTTCTCCGGGGATAAGGTCAGCCGGAGGGTTCTGGAAATTGGATTAAATTTGAACCTTGATTATTCAACAGTCACTATTGCAAATTTACAATTTAATCGAAGAGGAACTCACTGGAATTCTCTTAGGTACAATGAATATAGAGCGTTATATACTGACTTGTAATGTTCAATGTTGCTCGTGTAGACATGCACGGCGCCGTCCGTCAGGTGTGTGGGCTGCGTCGCGATCACCACCACGCCCGTGATATCCTTGTCCTCCACCACCTGCGATGTACATCATCATCATCATCACTATATAGGTACACAAGTATGTTTAGGATGTATTGTTTCATGTTATTCATGTTCATAGAATATATTTTTAACTGAAATTAAACGGGTTCTAAAGGTAATCAACAGAATCCAGCATTTATTCTTGTTTGATTGCTTTAAAATTTAAATTATTATTATCAAGCAGGTTTCACTGATTTTCGGTGTTCAGCATAATTATTAAGATCAGCCATACATAATGGTAATTATAGTAATTGTAATAGAGTGGATATCGCATTGCTATATTTGTGATCTCATATAGATTAAATAAGAATAGAATAATCAAATTATTTAACTATACTCCAGTGCAAGAAATATCTTTGATAATAGTAGTTTACTCAATTTGACCAAAAGAATATTTAAATACTTGCTTCTAGTCGTTCTACTTGTGTTAAACTCTTGCCTCTATATGTTTCGGAACATTGTAGAGAAAAAATATGGGGATGAAAATGACAATAAAACAAACTGTAACTCACCTTTAAGGTAGACGGTGCCTTGACGATCCTAAGTCCCGCCAGCTCGGGGGTAGACGACTCTTTCAGGCTAATACTGTACTCGCAGTTCGGGAGTAAGCCTCGGATCCTGGAATTGTATCAGAGTATGGTTACACTAGACAACTGAACGTTACTTAATAAAACTGAATATTTGTATGAGTGGATTGTTATTTGTTGCTAAGTAAAAGCATATCTACTTCCTGGATGTCATAGTACGAATTACAAACTAGGCTTGAGAGAGCCTGGTTTAGAATCGATGTGTTTTACCACAATTGTGTACAAAAATGCTTACTTTAAATAAATATTTTTTCATTTCTTTTATTATATGCCCCGTAAGGCTCCAAGTCCTTGCGGGTTCTCTCTACGCGTCTCTATTGTACGATGCGGGGTTGGTCTGAATATTTTAATTTTGATTTTGAATAGTAGTCGCCACTGTTGTTCACAGTGAGTACGTTCTTTACTCACCATAAACTTAGGGAAATACGGTACAATCTACATTATGCAGAAATTAAAAATGGAATTTTAAATTCAGCGATATAGAATAGGGTCAAAATGTTGCTCTCAGTCGCGTGCGACCGCGCCAATCTTGTGACATGTTGCGATGCCGAAGTAAGAATCCAAATACTAATAGATGAGTATGATTATATATGCACCTATACATTATATAGTCCACATTGTATCAGATGTTTAATTAATATAGACAAACAGAAATTAGTGGACTACCATATCTGACAGGTTTTCCCAGACCTTTTCCCAACGGGTAATTTTAAATAATGAATAGTGTCCTGGCTGAATGTCCCGTTGCAATAACGATAACATGCAGTGGGTTTTTACTAGCACCAATATTGGAGCCAAACATGAACCGAAGGGCTTTATCTGTGATAACGACATGATAACGAAACCTTGCCGAGGCACAAGTCAGCGCTGGCGTTGAGCAAAAATATATTTTATTTTATTTATTAACATTCACACAAGGTCTTCAGGTCCCAAACTAGGCAGAGCCTGTACTTTGCTAACCTGATGACAGATATATACTTATATACATATACACACCCAGACAAACAGACATGTTCATACACACAAATGTTTGACCTGTCCGGGAATCGAACCCGGGATCAGCGGCTCAGAAGGCAGAGTGCTACCAACTGCGCCAACCGGCCAGTCTACTGCATATACATAAATACATATATTAACGCCTCGTAGGGGTAGGCGGAGACCATGGCGGTCAATTTGCTACGATCCCCAGACACTTCTTTTGCATTATCCACGCTCAACAGCTCACCTAACTCGTAAAGTAATAAACACAAGCACACAGAAACTATTCACTTATATCGAGACACGAGCGCGAGTGCGAGTTAACCTGAAGGCTCCGTTCGCGTCGGTGGTGGCCTCCTCGGGCACGCAGGGCGCGTGCGCGTCAGGCAGGGGGCGGGGCATGGCGGCGAGGCGCGCCCCGCTCCACCCCGCGCCGCCCAGCGACACCAGCGCGCCCACGCACGACCACGCCACGCGCGTGCCGCTGCAACACGACCGACTTCAATTACAACATTCATAATTGAAGGCAAATATCACATAAATAAATCGAGCTACATTGTTAGACAATGTCAATAGCAAAAAATATCTGCAATTGAATTATTATTAGTACAAAAATAATTCATTTTTTATAAATCTACTTACAATGCATTAACATATTGAATGGGTAACCTATGGTAATTATAAATAAATAAATGCATATAAAATATCTTGAGGCACTTAGCCATTATTATGTCAATGTGTATCACAAGTATAGTCCGCGCGCGAGTTCCGAGGAATCGGGGACTGAGGAAGCGGGTGGATGTGTGCGCCGGGCCCGACAGTCTCTCTATATTCCTTAATTTAGCGATAGCAGTTTTATTTTGTACTACACGATTATTATTGGCAAAAGGATGGCTCAATGATGCATCTTGTCTACTCATTTATTACTGAAGTGCTTGAGGACAGCGTACATACAATCCTGGTGTCTTCAAGTCACGAGTGAATAGGTATCTTCTAGGCTTGCGTGCTACATCCTAGACCACGTCATCACTTCACATTTACCTTTTTACTTATTGCTCGCGTTTGACAACCTTCACCCAGACAGTTGTTAAACGCAAGCTTACAATAAGTAAAAAAACGAGAGCGACGACAGTACATCAAATTCTTCAAGTACTAGTTATTCTGATTGCCACAGTGCTTAATTGGACATTTATTTCCTTAATGAAGTACATACCCTACACATACCCTCACACAATTATTTCATAACTTACACCGACTAACTCACAACATCGGTTCATCACGTCAATATTCCTCATGATTCCTCGGAGCTCGCACGCGGACTATAACTCTATGGTAATAAAACAATGGTTCGTGGATAAATGGAAAATATTCAGGCAATAGTATGCCTACACGGGGGGGTGAAGGCTCCTCGTCTGGTCGCGGAGTGGGGCACAATAAACGTGAACACTACGGTGAAGCTTAGAGACCAGAGCCTGGTAGAACCGGCCCAGGTTGGGGGCGGCCCGGACCGCACCTCCTCGCTTCGCCACTAAGGCGACGAGGAGCGAGCACAGACCGAGGCCGCCGGAGCGCTGCGACAGACCCCGGGTGAGCGTTGGGACGACAATAATGGAGAGTAACCTGAGAGTGAGGGTGTGCGTGCGGCCCTCGTCCACGTCGAGGATGGTGTGCGGCGGGGAGAACCGGTACTCCTTCATGTTGGGCTTTATGTAGTACTGCGCCGGGGACAGCGACGGGAACCGAAGCGGCGCGCCCGCCTCCCCGCCGGAGCCCTCCGCGCCACTCGCCACGTTGCGCCGGTACGAGCCGCCGGACACGGACACCAGGGCGCCCTGCGGGAGAGTGTCTACAGCGTTACTCGCGCCGGTACTCCATCGACACAATACGATTGACTCTTTTGCAATTAAAACTGACGTGGTTTTGACACATTACTTATATATATATATATATATAATAAAACACGGAAGTTACTAACGTAATATGTAGTGTTCCGACTACACTCTGACTTGTTACGTGAGTAACTCTCGTGTTTTATACATACATAATACAATTCGTCTAATACAAACTAAATTCTACTAGGGCGAGGGTTCTAGCCGTGTCGTGCGACTTTACGAGACTTGTCCAACTGAGGCATGTTATCGTATCGACAAAAATGTTTATATGACGAATTTTATCAACAGCCCCTAGCATGGAACTGGCCTCGACAACTAAACTCGGAGGGCGCGGGCGACACGCACTCGACGCGCAGGCTATCGTAGCGGTTTCGACAATAGCCTCCGACAACACCGAACACCGGTAAAACGGCCGGTCACGAACAGGGCGAGCGAGACAGCAAGAGCAGTAGGTAGCAGAGAGACAAGGCTAGCGCGTGGCGGGTACCTGTAGCGGCGCGCCGGTGGTGGCGTCCCGCAGATGCACTTGGATCTCGGCGAGGCGGCGCGCGGCGATGTTGCCCGCGGCGTCCGGCGCCGAGAACGCGTACGAGTCCTTGTGCGCCGCGACGCGGTACGCGCGCCCGCCTGCCAGCGGCCCGAACCGGTACGTGCCGTCCGCCGACTCCAGCCGCGACACCTCGCCCTCCTCTGCAACCGACGGGACCAAACTCGTCAACGATTCCCAGCTACCACCTCCACTCGCGGGAATACACCGAATTACAGCGCCGTTCCGCCTGCGAGCGAAATTATTCACGCAAAATACGACGTCGAGTGAAATTCGAGTACTAATACATCTTCGCTTTTAATGTTGTTTTACTCTGTAAAGGCAATTTTCCATCGCATGCTGTATAATTTAAACCTACAAGGGTCACCGTTTCTAATTTTACTAATCTAATGCCGAAATGAACAGCATCATCACATTTATATGTCGTTTTTTTTACGACAACAAGTTTAATATAACATATCATTTAGTTTTTGGGAGAGATTAGAACGAATTATTATGAATATGCATAAATTTCTAATGTGCTTAAATAATATAATATTCTGTTGACTGAAAAACGGCTTGCAACTAGACGGATACCATGCTTTGTTAATGGCTCTAACGCACAGCTTTTGAATTTTGAAAGCCCTGTCTGACTCGACCCAGTTTCCCCACAACAAAGACCATAGCTAGTAGCCTCCCTAGACATTTTGTCTCAATTTCATTACAGCAAAAACAAAACATCTGAGCGTCTCCTTGCACTCAAATATTGAGACATTGACCACACTTGTGTTAAATTAAAATACACTCGCCCGCAAAAATAAAGGGCCATCTAGTTATCTCCAAATAACTCTGAAACCACAAAAGAGCTCTTTAAACTAAAAAGTATCTGAAACAAAATTAAATAACGCATAAAATAAATTACAGTAAGATTCAGAATAACCATTTATTATGGAAATGAAAAGAAAGCGTAACGTTATTGATAAACATCGTCAAAATAAAATAATTAACTTCTTGTCAGTTTCGTATGAAAAAACGTGGCCACCCCATATTTTAGTACCTTTTGTTGCTTTCATGGGTTCTTCTCAAGGTTTGTATGCGATCAGACATACTAAAAACTAAGTCCCTCAAGGGGTGTTGAGGTAAAATCTCCCATTCTTCAATAAGGGCCTGTTTTGAGGCAGGAAGGGTGGTGGAATTCTTTTCCAGACGAACCTTCCAAGCTAGTCCCATGCATGCCCCATGCATGCATCAATAGGGTTCATTTGAACATATGAATCAGTAATCACTTAAAACCCGCGCAAGATTGTACAAGAACGGGGGCGTTGAGGGGCGTCGATTCCAACATCAGATCACAATCCAAGAAGTATCCGGTGAGGAACTCAATTTGATCCAGCATCAGCACCACCGGAGGCACGGCAGCCTCACCATCACTACGAGCGGGTTGCGCGTACAACTTTATTTTCGAGCGATTATCGTACTCGAATCGAAGACGTCGCGAAGGTTTTCGAACGCTATGCGGTCGATTCTATTTCGATCATCGATATATTTGTCCAATGTACATAATACTATTATATTCACGTGGACGATATCGAAGCGGGCACAACATAATACATTCGATACAACTTGTGTGTTCCACGGTCGCGCGCACGGCAAGGTAGAATCGATGGAAGACCTTGTCTTCGTCGAACGGCGTCTTGACCTTTCATCAATTCCACCACCACCATAATACCGGAGGTAAGTCGACGTATTTGTGACCTTCAGACAAAGCCAAGAGGGGAGCGCAGAGCGGTGTAGTGTGTGGGCACGTACCCGAGCTGAGCGTGACGGTGACGCCGCTGACGGCGGGCACGATGGCCCCGGCGAGCGTGAGGCCGCGCACGGCGCGCAGCGTCAGCGCCGTGGGCTGGCAGCTATCTGTCCCGACCACTTGCTGCGGGCCCGCAGGCTCGAACAGGAGCGTGGCCGAGCTCGCCGATACCACTGACACTTCACCCTGCAACATACCACGCATATCACTAATCCATCCCCATCACCTTTCATCCGCGCGCAAAAATCATCGGTTCGGGGAAATCGGTTCACCTAGAAAAAAATCTGAGGTTAACATACATAATACATATAAACAGTCAAATTAAGAACCTGCTTTTTTGGAAGTCAGAGCAAATTATATTAGTTCCCAATGTATGTACAATATAAGCTCTACTGAGATACTTACATCTGCCAAATAGAGTGTATGTTGAAAGACATACATCCCTCCATCTTCGGTAGAGGTGAGAGGGCCCACCTTCTCCCCGCCCTTCCCGTCCTTGTCTATGGCGAGCACGAGGTCCGTGACCGAGTCCGGAGACATCACCGTCACCACCGCCGCGTGAGCCACGGCCACTAAGTACAAAGTCTGTAAGGAATAATAGGTTTTATCAGGTGCTAGTTCTGTCTTGCATTGATTGTAGTTAAGATATTGGGAACGATCCCGTCGTAGACAAGTTATAGAGTAAACTAACATTGGACTCCATAGAGAATGTTGGACCCTTTACATATTAGGTACTAAAATGGATGCGTAACAAAGGGTTCCACACAGACAAGGCGTACTTTTAGTGGCTTCAATCATACGCGAAAACAAATTTAAAGAATAACCTTTGTAAAATATTGTATACACTTGATTTTATTGTATATTAGAGCCGTACAGAAGATCTGTACATCGATACTGTGCTAGAGTTACAATAAAAGTAATAGAATAGAAGGTTTTATTTGGATAAAATGTTGGTACATACCAGTGGGTTAATTGTTCAATACAGAGCCTACAACATTTTCCTGGGACCCAGAGTGCAAATATTAATTGTAATATTGTAACATTACATTCGAACAATATGTCATTTAAAAAAACAATAATCAGTTATATTATCATTAAAATTAATCAATAATATAATAAGAACTTTAGAACGTTATAGTCTTAAGAAAGAAATTACAAAATTTAAAATAATTTTAATCAATAATATATATATATGACTACAATAAATCAATTCAATAATTGAAAGGTCCATTTTTGCTGTAATTAATATATTTGTCAATACATAAATCTATAGCTTATTTCAGATTTTTATCATTTAGATAATCCTTAACTGTATAACATTTAGTTACAAACACAAACTTGATCTTGTCTATTACTAATAATAAATTAGGAACAATAATTCAGCCGTAGATTGTGGAGGGATTGTGTCTGACAAACACAACAATCTATATAATATATACTGAAAATAGAGTTAATATTACATATTTATGAAATAAATGTTTACAAATGTCTATCACAGTGAGACATACTCTCCTCTTAGTCTATTGTAGTCTTGTATATGTTATAAATGTAAATTAACAGACTAGCAAACATAGTAGGTGGAACATCATATGATAAGAGAAATTAACACTTTGACGAGCTGACAGAGTGCAAGAAAAAAGTTGCATACAGGCGGCCTCCGACTAGTTGTTACGGTGATCAATCGGAAAGGAGTGGGTCCAGTACTCGACCGAGTGATATGACGCGAATGTGTAACATAATACATTATACGTTATACTCACGGTAGGCTCTTTAGCGGTAGCCGCCACATCGACAGTGACCTGCGGCGGTTGGAACTTGTGGCAGCCCTTCGGTGTGAAGGTGTACACCCCCGGTGACGTCACGCACTGGACGCTCGCCCCGCGCGGGATCTCCAGCACGCCCGCACTCGTCCCGCTCGTGTACTCCACCTGGGGCACGACTATATATGTACCCACTAGTGCACTTTCACTTCATAGCAATCATTTTGAATGTATATTAATCTGTCAACCTTCATGCGCGACTGTGTACGAGTACAATCCGACAGGAAGCCCAGGCGACACAACATCCCGGACCAACAGGTGAGGTGCCCGTGCCGGGATTCGAACCCTGACCACTGAGCTATGGCGACCGTCTGATATGTATTTAAGAAAGTCTAACTCGTGTATTAAAAGTACCATAAATTGAGCGGAAGATTAATATTCGTTACTCCTTGCCTTGCCGAAAAGAGTTAAGGGAGAGCGACTGAGCGCGGGACAAGAGCGCAGCGATGCGGGTAGAGTGGAGTAGAGTGGAGCGAAACTGACCTGCACGGCGTGCGTGCAGTGCACGCGCAGAGCGTGGCCGCGCAGGCGGAAGGGCGGCACTTGCACGCGCGCCTGCGTCACCTGCACGCGCTGCCGGGGCGCCGCCCAGCACAGCCGCTCTGTGGGCACGGACAGCTCCACGCTGCCCGGGAGCACCTCGGAGAACTTGTATTCACCCTCTGCAATTACCAGTAGAGACGGTGCTTTACATTTCACTCGTCCGCCGTGAGAGTCCTTAGACAAAGAGACTCTACTTTGTTGTCTTCGTCTGACCTCGAGAACCATTTCTCGTGAACGTGTCGAAGTTTAGTGTGGAGCTGCGCAGTAGCCGTGATTGAGCCACTAGGGACTTGCCTCTCGTATCATTTATAATCATAGAAAACCACACCGAGACTATGGAATTATTATAAACGATAATCGTATTTCTCTCATCTCCAACTAGATTAGAGCATATCTATTTAAATAGGTTATGCGATTGAAGGGAAAAATAAATTTATAAACAAAAGAGACAAAAGTTATGGGAATACTTCGGGTACATGCGCAAATGTTTCCGCAGAGTCACCTTCAGCGCCCAAAAGATCGGTTACGCGTACTACACTTACTGTATGCGAGCGTAGTAATCGGCTGCCCCACATACCCCCCCTCCGGCGCGAGCGTGCGCAGCGTCACGGGGAGATTCTCGCACGCCTCCGCCCCCGCCCCCTCCGCCCCGCACTCCACGCGCCCCAGCAGCTCGCCCTTCAGCTGGGAGAACGTGACGCCCTCCACCGGCCCGTGGCCCACCGATACCTTCTGGGATAGCGGGTAGAATCTGAAACGAATATATTGTGGTTTATTTATTATTGTGTCCTCGATTCCCGAACGTTTAGTTGTTCTACTTATTTTTAATCGTCAAAGCAGCAATTGACACGCGTAAACCTGGAGTCATTAAAGATAATGTAAGTGCAAGGAACAGTATATCATAGAAATAATCCATCCGGCTTCCAGAAAGATCTCTTCTTTGGAATACGAGATGTATTGTTAATATTAATTCAAACACATATTCTACCTATTAAAGCACCCGTTTCCGGTTACGATGCTCAGATTAGAGTCCACAAAGAATACATAATAGTAAGAGCACAGAAGATTCATCCCACTGAGGCGTGCGCGCTAACTCTAAATGTCTTATTGATTCCCTATTTATATGGGTTACATTACACGCTTAGGGTGCGCGTGTAATTACGTTATGCTGATCCAACTACCTCAGTAAGTAAAGTATGGATGAGCCCAGAACACACAATATCATCGAAAATAACAAGTCTAAAATATAAATATAAATGTTACATTGTTCAAGGGCGTCGGTATGTCGAACGTACGCGAAGTGTGTCTCGTCTACAAACTTAGCTATATAGAGAATCAATTAAGAATCAATCAATAAACACTCGTCGAGAAGTCAACAAGTTTAAGTTCCCTCTCTTTCCATATGTGATGGAAAGAGAGGGAACTTAAACATGTTGACTTCTCCAAAAATTCTAAACTCTTTCATAACATTATTGAAACTCGCGCTCATTATCATTATACATTAATGAAGGTTTAAAGTGTAAGCTTCGGCTAGATATATGCACTATGTATATGAAGAAATCCACTACAGTCTTTATTTATAAACTTTATTTTCTTGGATTGTGCTAATGTTTGATGAGTATGTTTCAATCTGTGGTCTACGCTGTTGGTACATTAACTACCTATACTTATACATATATTCTTCGCACCTAATTGTAAGTTTTTGTACTGTTTGTAGATCCTAAAATAAATAAATAATAAAAAAAAAAATGAGTAATAACTTTTAATTTCCATAAAATATAGCATTTATATAATCTAGTTTATCAAATTGCAAATACCTATGACTAACCGTAAATAGGTTCTGGAGAAAAAATGCATTGTAGATAATTTAAAAGGCATCGTCGGTATCATCCAAAATTCTAAATCAATAAAGCCAATTCCAAAAAAGTATATATTTAACTTACTGCAATCCCTCTCGTTGTTCTTGTTCGGATACCTCCACTCTAGCGGTGTACACGCCGGGGGGCAGGAATGTGCACCATTTACCTGCAAATACATCTCTCTCATTACGCATGCCCTGAATCGGCTTAAACTCAACATGCGGGAGTTGAAATAATTTATTCTAGTAATAAGCTAACAAGTTCAATAAATCATTTATAATGCTTGAACTAATCTCATTCGTTCCTGGAAAGAGTGCATAATACATTGTGTATGTTTAAGCAATGAAGAAGGGCGTGTGAAGTTCATGTGTCCGACGTACCTCCATCTCCCACATCGACTTGGACATTCGAGTAGGGCCCGACGCGATCTCCGCGCAAGGCGACGCGGCGGGCGCGCGGGGCGGGGGGCGCGGCCGTGACGTCACCGCACACGCGCCACCGCGCCGCGCGCCCCGCCACCCCCGCCCCCGCCCGCAGCCCCGTCGCGCTCACCGACACTTGTACGTCCTCCAGCTCGCATTGTTCTGTACAGAGTACTTATACTGGTTATATTGTGGGGCATCGAACCAGGCTCACATTTGATGTTGCAGGATTAGTATGTGTATCTAAGTGTGAGTTGTCTGCATGTAGTATATATCTGCTTTGCTCACCCGCATGGGCGCCGGCGGCAGGGTTCAAGAGGGGTGCAGGAGCACCCCCCCTGTCAGGAAAGCAACGTACATTGTTTTATTAAGTTACAGTTTGAATAAAATCTCATGGTGTCTAGGTTTCTGTCCAAATTTGTTTGTCACCTTGTCAATAAATTCAGTATCCTCGCACCCGTCGTCATCTAAACGAATGGTGTAGGGAACACTTGACATGGGTACAGGAACCATGGGTTAATAGTTGCAGGAAATGCACCCTTACAGTTGCTCCACAGTGATGTTATGAGCAGGAATTACGAAGAACAGACGACTTGGTCCTTTAGTCAGTAATGTAATATTACAATCGTAAAAATTGTTGCAAAGTACAAAACTGTACATGTTGCTTAGAGGGTTTTGGTGTGTTATAATACATAATGTTTTACAGATGCACAAATGATCTTAGTCTAGTTTCAATGCCACACATTTATGCTGTGGTATGTTATCATATATTGTCCCACACAGTGAATTTCACGTACATATACATAGTAGGGCTATACATGAACATCACGCATGGGATAGACTATACCAATTCAATCGTCACAAAGTCTCAGCTCACATATCACAAATTAAAGAGGTGACATGAAAGATTATACAATTTCTTTTTTATTATTCTTCGGAAAGAAACTCCTTACACTTTATAAAAACATAAGTTTAGGAAGAATTAATAATAATTACAGTCAGAAATAATTATTACTCTGCCTTTAGTAGATAAATCATACATACATAGAAAATAACTAAATGGAAGAAAACAGTCATACTAATCATTAGCATCACTTATGCACATATCACTAAAAAAAAAGATAAAAAGCTTGCCTACTCTTCCTCTGTCTTAAAATTCTACATGTTTCTATACATGTAAAACTTATCCTAAACGCAGTCGGGTAATAAGAGGGTTAAAAAAAAGTCAACTCACCATGTTGAAAACTAACAGTGTAGACTCCTGGCTGCAATCCCGCTAGAGTAAATTTGCCAGTGGCATCGGAGTTGCCGATCGGTTTCCCATCCAAGAGCACCCGAGTGCCAGGCAGACCCTTACCTGGTGCTGCTACTACAGATCCCACCACTGTAAATCCTGTGATCTGAGAAACACACACTGTAATATTAATAACCGTGTGTTATGCTAATTGAAAAGATTACCAAACATAATCTTTCACATTATTTATATCAGTATTCTGCCTATATAGAATTATCCAATACGAGTGGTATTGGTAAGAGTCATGTATACAATTACACTTCATACAATATTATGTTTTAATAGGCTTTATAGATTTTGGCTGAATTTGTATGAAGTTAGTTTACTTTCACACTAACTGCCCAAAATATCATTCCATATTGGATATAAAGGTAGAGCAGTTACGTTGAGTTCAGTAGCTTAACATATTTCTGTTGCATACACAAATCTTCACTTGACATTTTCTTTTATTTGCAGGCCTAAAATTTCCATGGTAACATTACTATGGAAATTAATCCCACTAAAAAACCCTCACTTCAGTGAGAGGTTTTTATAGAGGCATTAATTTCCAGTGAGTTAGAACTCACCTCAAAAGCATTCTTGATATACAAGCTATCATGTTTCACACTGAATGGCAAAGCATCTGGCTTTATGTTGTAGCTGACAGTATTCTGCCCAGGTGTTGTAGACAATGCCATCAATCTGTACTCTCCAGCTGGGACCAGACCAAAAGAAAACTCTCCTGACAAGTCAGTGGTGGAGTGGCAGATAGGAGAGTCAGGTACACCTTGAAGAAGAGCAGTATTGCAGCCTTCCACACGATACTTTGGATTTTCCTAGAACAAATATAGAAAACTCTTGCTACATTTATGCATGCTACAACTTGCATTATTAAATAAAACATTTAAATTTAACACTGATAATTAAGACAATACTGCATATCTGTTAAGAGTTAATGATGCCTGAGGTCCTCCATACATAATTCATGATGCTACAGATTTTATTTATTTACTTATATCTATATTCTACATTCTGCATACCTCTTTTGAATACAGCAGCACATACACTCCTTCCATAGAGCTCCCAAATGATTCAATAGATCCTTTCACATCATAGCCCTTTACAGCTAGTACTACTCCAACTGGGACGGCCATCTTTCCTTCCTTCATTTGAACTTCCATCTGCGATGGTTCCAGTTTCCATCTAGAATGATAAATGAGAAAAATATTGACATGGTGCAAGTAACGCATGTGTATGATAATATTACAGCAAATTCACAATTTGATAGTTGTAGTTCTGGGAAAGGAATTATCCATAAATTATGGCACACCTTAAACTCACTGAATTAACACTAAATATATTTTAATGTGTCCACCTGGTCAGTGGCTGTCCTATCCTACAACAGTGCCCAGCCGAGTTGGATTTTACTATTTGAATTCCAGCCGCTTTTAACCGGACTTTGTGGACATCAATGGGGAGGCCTATGTCCAGCAGTGGACGACCTATGCGTGAGATGATGATATAATGAGTATTTAATATAATTTGGATATGGATTTCCACAAAGTAACTCTACTTCGAATTCGTTAACTTTCAAATGTTAAACTTATCCAAAATTAATGTATACATTTTTTGTTATACTCATACCCGGTACTAAGATTCCCTGTGTTAAGGGAGACATGAAATCACACAGCACGGAAACATCAAAGTCCTGGGACAAACACTTACACTCATCATACGAATGTTGAAACCCTGCTGGGATTCCAGGGCCCAGAAGACCTAGAAATAATGTCACTCACCACAGACTGAGAGTGTCAGAGGTGTACATTTAGATTTTAAAATGTATGTCTATACAGGCCCCAGAATACTGTACTGTCACTTCATCAAATTAGTGGTCTTATAATAGTATGAAATACTTCTATATCTGTTTCTTACAAAACTAAAAGTACTAGGTAGCATGTCTAAGTCCTGTCAACAAATGATATTTGAATAGAGAATGTGTACACAAATCAAGTGTGTACATACCTTGGATGAGAAGCCTTGACTGTATACTTTCCAGGTATAACTGCAGTAAAATGGAATTCACCACCAACAATAGTGACTGTATTTCTAGTTTCTCCATTTTCACTGATTAACTGCACAGTGATACCACTAGGGCCCTGTTTCTGACCTAGTGTGATTACTCGGCCGTTGATTCCAAAACCATTGAACGCGAAGTTAATGTCTTGACCAGTAGAACATCTGTCAGTGACCCCGTCTACTGTTATAGCAACTTCAGAGGGCTCAAAACTGTATCCAGCGGGTGGGTGAACCTTTAAAACGTATTCTCCTTTCTCGTATAGCGGTAGAAAATAGTAACCATTTGTTGGGGCACATTCGGTTTTCTCCTTCAAACTTCCTCCTTTGGTATACCTTAAAAGTAACCAAGTTAATAGTTATTGTACGTTTCATCACACACACATCAGCATAAATACCATAAAGAAAGAAGATCAAACCAAGCAGAATGTGTGTAATTTTATCGTAATAGCATAAGCCTAACTATTCCATAATTAGGTTAACTCACAGCCCGATTTGGATTTCAGAAAAATCCAATTCGACATGGCTTCTTACAAACCCGCCACACCCTAAAATATCATTAGCACTACATTTTGCAGTTTGCTTTAATAAATATAAGGTTATTAAAACTAAAATTCGTTCTACCGACACCGCCATACTCAAGACATGACATGCAGACTATGTAGTGTTGCCAGCCAGTGGCAGATGGTGAAAAGTTAAAGAAACCGTTCAATAAGCAACATTTTCACGAGGAGAGTATCATCACTTTTTTTTATTTTTTTAGAAAAGCTCCACTAATACTAGAATTCATAAACGTTTCCTTGAAAGCCACTTCACTGAGCTTCCTTTCAGATCACTATTAAATAACTTCATTACTATTCAATTTTCATATTCATTATTTTTTTAGTCCGTATTGTAAGATAAAACTCCACCCTCGAAATGACCTCCGACCGAGAAAACCGAATTTAAATCAAAGTGACAGATATTTACGCCAATTTATATCCAATAGGGGCGTTGACATCTGCCACACAGTTTCACACTACTGCAGGTGTAATCGATACTCAACTATTTGTTGCAATGTTTTAGGTCTAAATAAATAAATATACTTGATAATTATGTCAACAAGACGATGAATGAAAGCTCTCCTGGATGCGTTCCGTATCACGATTAATTTTTAGTGCCGTCAACTGTGGTCATTTATCACAAAGGTAAGAGTAACATTATGAGTCGTGTAAAATGGAGGTACCATGAAAGTGTGAAAAGTAAAGTAAAATGTTACAATAGTAATATTCTGGCAATGCTGAAGACATGAGTATAATGTACGGTCAATAGGCGTGTTCGATGGGGAAGTGGCGTTTTTAGCAGTGTACAATTGAAAATGCATTCGATTTGGGAATGTGGCATTGGTGGCAAAAACGATCTTTCCTAACTCGAACGACGCACACACGTCATTTACACTAGAGCTGTCAAGTACGACGATTCATTTGTATATTCATGACTAATAAATGTTTCAATACCTATAATATTGCTTGAATCATAACGAGAATTACATTTTCTAAATGGAAATGGAAAGAAAACATTACACTGGCGCATTATTTCAGGTTTGTTTCTACTGAAATCAGCTGTAGCAGTCAAAAAACGCTCCCAAAAGACCCAGCCTCAGAGGTGGATCAAAACTGGCAGTTCACGTTAGTGTTTGTAAAACTTTTCACGGATCTGGAACGGTGAACGAAAACATTAAAAAACACCGTCTGTGCCAAAACGAACCCCGTACGAGAGCGTGTTGGACGTTTTGAACTGTTCCCTAGCCCATCTCGAACGCACGGAATGATTCGCGACCAAATAATCTACAGCCAATATTCCGTCGCACGTGTGCAATACGGGCTGTACCATAGTTATACATGGCTGTTACCCTGTACAAATTTTTCACAGGCAATAATCCAACCAACCAAATAATCCACGGTCAATAATTCGAATCCAGGGCTGCGTTCAAGTGCTTCGTCGGCCAAATATTCTTCTTCTTCTTCTTCTCTTAGCCATGTGCGTCCACTGCTGGACATATGCCTCCCCCATATAGGGGGGATTTGCTAATACTCGCCACGCTTGGCATGCGGGTTGGCGAGCGCAGCATGATTTACAATCCTCAGAAGGCGCTGCTGCCCACCTTCTGGTACGTGATCCCTTAGCCGACTCTTACGGCACCCACGGGAAGAGATGGGGGAGTACTATTCTAGACCGGTACCACCACGCCAAATATTGATCGGCCAATATTTGATTGATGTCTCACGAACGGCACTTCATAGTATGTTACAGAAAAAGAAGTCACATTTTCCATGGATCACATGAGAGTTACTACTGCATATGTCACTTATGACAGCCGACCAATATTTGATCGATTCTAGGGTAGGATGATTATAGTCTCGTCGAGCATAAATTGCTCTGACAGGTTGACATGAACGGTCGTGATCAAATAATGCTCTAATTGAGATCGTGAATGCTGCATATCCGCTGTCAGAGCAAGATATGGGTTGGCCGAAGCCGCTCTCGAACGCAGCCCTGTGTACATAGATGGCTGTACGTGTGCATTGTTGTCCGTGAAATAAAGTATACAGATAAACATCTGTAATGATAGCCACAGAATCTATAAAGGAAGAAGTTAACCGACCAATCACGCACCATAAGCCAATGCTGAGTCAACAAGGGCTGCGTTTCAATTTGGGCTCACAGTGCACACGTTCGTACGTAAGGATTTGGCAGTTCCGTGATGAATGACAGTACTGTCGCTCGTAAGCAAATCGGAACGGCTTTTTGTGTGTGAATGCGCGCGAGTTCTGTATGTCCGTTCCCAATAAATTCATATTAAATCATTCTCTTCCGTACTTCATGGGCACTAAATGGGTCATTTTTTCTGATATATAAAATTACGTTTTTAATTTTTTGTGGACGAACTACCGATTTTTCGACAGATTCTTATAATGAGTCAGATGTTTGACTCCAGTGCATAGTTATTTATCTATGTTTTTGACAGCGCTCACACTGCTCTACATCATAATCGTGAGCCTAGAGAATGTAATACTACCGTGAATCGTGAGCGTTCTAAGCACAGGATGATGACGTCATGTACATTTTGTGTGCAGCTGTCAGTGCATTTTGTAATGACTTTAAACACGCTCTCTGTGCTCAAAGCTCAATTTGAAACACACCCCTGTGTGGGATGTTTTTTCCAGGCTGGATGCGGGCCGCTTCCAACCAAATATGTCCATCAGTGGATGTCCTATGGCTAAGACGATGATTATGATGATGATAACAGTCTTTTGGATTCCAATGAAGATGATCATGAAGTTTTCTGGCAAAAATTTTTTTGTGCATAATTCAGTAACGGAAATCTTTAACAGACTCTAAAACAACTAATTAGTGCTATATTATGCCTTATTCCAGCGCTGCAGAAGCTAGAGAGCTACTATTTTTTTCGATACTGTATAGAGTTTTACTGTGAGATGTTTCACCACTACCTCACTTGATGGTCAGTGATGATGTGGTTGAAGATGTTATCACACTAGACCTGGAATGCTTACTGGCTCTCAAGGACTGCTGCCTGAACACACTATGTGTTTGGTGACAGCTTTTCAAACTTGAGGATAGTAGTTGATAGCTAGGCGCGCACTCGAAAGTACCCTACCACCGTGCTGGAAATTTGTTAAAAGAGTTACCTTCACCGGAAGCTCAAACTGTTAGGGATCAAACCAGTGTCCGTCAGTTTGACAGCCGATTCTCCCCCAGCTGAGATATCAACACTTCAAAATTATTCAATACTTGGTGATCTCATTAAAATGGCAGTTTGACTTATTTTTCTTGGAAATCTTAGTTTGTAGATATCACTTTTACCCTAATGAAATTCCTAATCATAAAATTTTTTTTAAGAAAAAAATGGAACCGACTTCAACACTCAAAAGTGTGAAATAACTTGTTGAAGTCGGTACCATGACAGTTCACAAAAGTAACGTATCATCACAATATTGTGCTCATGGTACCGACTTTGACAAGTTATTTCACACTTTTGAGTGTTGAAGTCGGTTCCATTTTTTGTAAAAATTTTTTTTTTCACGATTTTCAGTGACTTTTGCTACTCACAGGGTCAATTGTCATTGTGTGTTCTCCTATGTCTTCAACCGCGACAATAATATAGTCGAGGTATGCGTAGCACTTATCAGTTATTGGAGTGTAATTCAAAAACCACTTCTCTGATTTTGATGAAATTTGAATGGGACCACCATGGAAGTATAATCTATCTAACAAAAAAAAACCATCAAAATCGGTCCATAAACGACGAAGTTATCCGCAAACACACATAAAAAAACATATATACGGACGAATTGACTATTGATTTGTAACCTCCTTTTTTTTAAGTCGGTTAAAAACTATAACTGGGTTACATACTGTGCTAATGCTTAGGCTAAGCCAATTAAAAGTATATGATACACTACCCTTAAACTGACACTTTTGACTGGCCGGTTGGCGCAGTTGGTAGCACTCTGCCTTCTGAGCCGGTGGTCCCGGGTTCGATTCCCGGACAGGTCTAACATTTGTGTGCATGAACATGTCTGTTTGACCTGTGACTGGGTGTGTATATGTATATAAGTATAAATATCAGTCATCAGGTAACCATAGCACAGGCTCTGCCTAGTTTGGGACCTGAAACCTTGGGTGTAAAAAAAATATATAAAAAAAAAAAAACCATATTCCCTATATTAACATAAAACTATAAACATTATTTCAACATAACATACTCATAGTGTATGTTGGAACGACTGGAGCAGTTGTGCCAGCGAGCTAAGGCCATACTCCAATACGTGAAGGAGTTGGGATGGATGGGTTAGCTGGCGGGTTGAAATGCACAATACACCCCAAGCGGGACGTCAGTGCAGGACTTATCACCCCCATCATTAATAGAAATAAGGAGTTGTTATGAGAGATAGTTTTTTAGTATTTTAAAGGTAATGATTGTTATCACATATTAAAATAGTTAAGCATACTGATTTTTTTTAATACAGCACTGAGCAATTTTGAGATAAAAACCTTTGGGTCCAATTATCTCGCTACTATAGTTATTGTACTTAGGGTTGACTAAGTACTGCGGCCAGGACATTCTGCCTGTAGCTGACCACTAGGCTATACCAACCACTCTCTGTTCTTCTTGATGAACCTAGCTTTTGATCATTGTCTCATTTGATGGCCATTTATTAAAGGTACATAAATAATTAAATTACTCATATTATATGAAAAATTCAAAATATAATTGTGCATTTATTTCTTTTGGTAAAATCTGGAAAACAATAGATGATATCAAAATGCAGCGATGTAAATGTCCATTAGCTATTAAAAAATCATATACTTATAAATACATTTACTAATTAACAGTGTAGCAACACAAATTTATGTTTAACAATTTTAGGTGGCTACAGCTGTTTTAGCCTTGTTTTGTATGGGAAGGAATAGTTTGAACTCTGCTGGTAATTCATCTTCAGAATACAACCTGTCAGAAAAATAGACCCTCCTGATTCTACAGTTAGCATGTATTTGTACCCTGAGAGTTTCTACATAATTAGTACCATAAGCTCGTCTAGTGAAGTCAGCCAAGTTGAACTGGATCTGGTTCCAGCCCTCGTCAAGACGCATCGGCATAGTGCAAATAAAAGGTTTCACACGAGTTGTGGACTGATAGTTACTTGCTCGAAACCTTCTTCGCACATTCTTATCGTCTAAAACCTGTAAAATTATGTTTGAGGTTACATTTGTTTACAGATGGCTGGGGACTTGGCTAACATTGAATAAATAAAAAAACGTGTCGACTGACCTGAACTTCAAAAGTGAAGTATTTTTTGAGGTTTTTTATGATCATTACCAAGAAGGGCAGCTTGATACCTAGGGTCTTCTTTGGATCGGCTGGACAAGTGATATACGTCGTACTCACATTGGTCCCGACGATCTCGAGCACGAGGCTCTGGATATCATTGTCTGTAATCCTCTTTATGTGCCCATTACGAACCTTCTTGTCCCAGATTTGCAAGGGTTTGCTACCTATGCTGTAAAGAATTGACAGGAAACCGGACTGAAAAGTGTTCTTGAACATTTCGCTCTATTCACTAGCACAAATCTACCTTAAGACCTTACATTTACAAGGGAGATAATGCACTGTTTAATCGATACAGAATATTCACGGTTGCTGTACAATCTGACGGAGTGACAGTAAACAGAAACACAGAAATTTTGAGGCCGGCCATTGATTGGCCATGCTTTTGTTATCAGTCGAAGGTTACCATAGCAACGCGTACTTCTTACCACGTTCCAGAACACGTAAAATAGACGAATACGAATTATTATACAATTCCGTGGTAAAACATGGTTACATTTTTATTGTGTTCGTGGTAATAATTTCATTCCTTTCGTTATGTTTTTCCTGACAGAAAAAGAGGTTGGTTAAGAATAAAATAATGTTCACTCTTGTCAACCATGGATAGTCGATAGGTAGGGCTGCGTTCGGGAGCGGCTTCGGCCAAGCCATAACTTGCTCTGACGGATATGCGGCGTTCACGAACTCAATTAGGGCATTATTTGCTCCACCAAATATTTGATCATGACCGTTCACGTCAACCTGTCAGAGCAAATTATGCTCAACCATATTCTTTCTACCTCTAGGATTGATCAAATCTTGGTCGGCAGTCAAAAGTGTCATATGTAGAGTAACGCACAATAGCGGGTAAACGAAAAAATCGGCTACGATGCTTCGCTCAAAGTAAAAAAAATGCTGCCACATTCAATTGGTGTCACCTCTGTCATAATTCTCTTCTTTTATTAAGCGTGCAATAATATAGTTTAAATAAACCCAAGTAAATGCAATGCTAGCCTAAAATAAACCTTTTGTTCAAAAGTAATTTATGTTGATCTTAAACATGGGTGTATTTTGTATTGTATGGGGTGGACTATGTCCAGCATTGGACGTAATTATTTAAAATTATGAATATGAATTATCAGCAGAGTTCAAACTGTTCGTTCCCATACAAAACAAGGCTAAAACAGCTGTAGCCACCTTAAATTGTTAATCATAAAAATTTGTGTTGCCACACTGTTAATTACTAAATGTATTTATAAGTATATCATTTTTTAATAGATAATGGACATTTATATCGCTGCATATTGATATCATCTATTGTTTTCTAGATTTTACCAAAAGAAATAAATGCACAAGTATATTTTGAAGTTTTCTTATAATATGAGTAATTTTCACAAGGACCGGTTGGAAGATGGGGGAGGCATTTGTCCAGCAGTGGACGTCCTATGGCGGAGATGATGATGATGACGATGAGTAACTTAATTATTTATGTACCTTTCATAAATGGCCATCAAATGAGACAATGATCATGTGGTGCTTCAGTGGCATAGTCAGATATAAAATGTATTTGTTGCCAAAAAGGGTTTAGTACTTTATACAGAATATGCAGTTCATAGACTATACCTAATCTAATTCGCCGTGCGAATGCTATAAATGCCAGTTTATACTAAATTCATTTTAAATAATTTTCTTTCGTACTAAACGGGCACTATAATGGTAATTTTTTCTGAAAGTTTAAATTGCGTTTGTGGAGGGATATTTACCAATTTGTCAATGGATTCTCTACATGACAATCAGATGTTTGACAGCGCTCACACTGCTTTGACAGTGCTCCACCGTGAGCGTTCTCAGCACAGGACGATGACATCATGGATGATGTGAAACAAATTTTACGTGCAGCTGTCAGCTGGCATATCGGAATGACATTAGGCACGCTAGCTGTGCTCAAAGCGCCTAAAGTGCAAAAAGAAACGCACCCTATACCTTGGGTACATAATTCAATATCCGGTGTGCGTACAATTTTTCTCCTCACAAAAAAATTGTGTTTCGTTCGGGGTGTCATTGAATATTATAATGTTATTATTAAAATAATATATTTTTCGGTAGTTATTTGAACTAGGTAATAAAAAAACAAATACGATATTTTATTTACTCTTTACTTAATAGTGTATTTATACCGAGTTTTGAAAGAATTTTATTTGAGGTATTTTCGTTTTTGCATCTCGAACGCACGGGATGGCATATTTTGCAGATTTCTGGGTCGAGTATGTACCGTTCCATAGATCAGATAGAATACATATGTACCGCTATTCTCATGGACAGAACCTTACTGACGCGAATGTGCGCGAAGTGTGTTCCGCGACCACACTTTAAAGGTATAATTTTTTTTTTGCTTGAGCGAGTCCATTTATTTTCCTTAGGGGATGGAGTAACATAAGTTGAGAGTGAGACAGACTACGTATTAAGCGCTTTAATTCAAAGCTGTTCGAGAACTTCAGGTCAGCTGTCGACTGGCTGAAAACACAATCATATAATATTATCTTTCTCACTTGCCCCAGCTGGCATTTTTTGATTGCTGGCTGGCATCCTAGAGAATGTAATACTACCGTGAGCTGGCATCACTGCTAGGAGCGAGTGCGCAGTACCTTCTCAGTATACAGGGTGTCCCAAAAGTCAACGTCCAACCGAAAACCCAAGCTAGGCCTAGTTGTGGGGGCTCTCAAAAAAAAAGAAAAAAAAATCTATCTCATGTAGTTTCGAAATGACAGCCATTTTTCTTAAATTGACACCCTGTGACGAGTCTACGACTACTGGGGCTACAAATGAGCTCTTTTATAATTTTATTTTTGTGTGGAGTAGTCTTAAGTGATGCTCCTACAAATTCCAATTCATCATTTGCACACAACTTCATTGGAATTTCAGAAAATATCCGTTTTATACCGAACCATGACGTGAAAATGACTACATCACTAAACTTTGACAGTCTGTACCTACTGAAAAAAAATCTACTATGCAATTTCGGCAAGTGCCCTTAAAAGTTGGCGCATTTAATGGGCTTTCCAAAATGGTATAATACTTACTAAATTATTTCTTAGACGACGAGAAAAAAAAAATTAAGAAAGTCGATATTTAGCTTATTATTAGTTAGTCATAAAACTTTCTCAAAATTATTCTAATATCATCTAGGCGTTCTGTAAGGTGTAATTAAAGAAAGAGACGAAGAAAAGTTAGAGCGGGATAGTGACGCTACTAAAAGAAAGAGACGAAGAAATGTTAGAGCGGGACGGAGAGTGACGCTACTTGGTGTCAGTGAATCTTTCTACAATGTGTGAGCGAGACGAAATTGACATTTTGGCTAGTGTGGGTGAAACAGATAGCACGCTAATACAACAGCGTGGTATACGTACAATAATTCAGTACGTTTCGTGCCTTCGTTTACTGCGCATCTTTTTGTATTCGTTTGTATTTATTTCGTGCTTACAACCTTGGCTCTGTTTACTGGACTTGATTGCGTGTGACTTGGATTTGTTTTCGAACCGTTTCTGACGAACTTGGCTTTCTCCTGGACTGTTTTTGTAAGAAAATGCCTTTCTTGTACTCTGCAGAGGAATATGCAAACATGCACCTTATTTATGGGGAATGTAGGTGCAATGCTAGAGCTGCAGCTCGACTCTACCGTGAGAGATATCCGAATGCCGAGCGTCACCCAGATCATCGAGTTTTTGTAAATGTGCACCGTTTATTATCAGAAAATCAACTTCCTACTCGAGCTACTAGAGTGGGAAGAACCGTCGTGCCTTATGAAGAAGATGTCCTAAATGCAATTGCAGAGAACCGGAGTATCTCAGTACGTGGAATCGAGCAAAGTCTGGGGGTACCTAAAAGTACAGCACATCGGATACTGAAGAGAAACGAATTGCATCCGTACCACATGCAACGGGTACAAACTTTGCTACCCCGTGATTATCCTAGCAGCATTTTTTTTTGTCAATCAATGCTCGAAAGGCACAGAGCAGATCCAGAATTCTTGCGTAAAATTCTTTGGACTGATGAATCGACCTTCAAAAAAGACGGATACATGAATTTGCATAATTTGCACGAGTGGCACGTCGAAAATCCACATTTGATGCGCGAAGATAGGTCACAGTACCGCTTTAAAATAAACATGTGGACTGGGATCTTAAATGGATCCATTATTGGGCCTTTTGAACTGCCAGAAAACCTCGATGGGGCAGCTTATTTGGACTTTTTACAACATCAGTTACCCAATTTGTTAGAAGACGTGCCACTTAGCATTTATCGAGACATGTGGTTCCAGCAAGATGGCTGTCCGGCACACTATGCGCGCCCAGTGAGAGAATTCCTTAATCAAGAATATCCAAATAGGTGGATTGGTCGATCCGGTCAGATCACGTGGCCCCCCCGTTCCCCGGATTTAAATCCTATTGATTTTTTTTATTGGGGAACGGTCAAAGAAATTGTTTACCAAAAACCAATTGAAAATTTAGAGGAACTGCGTCAGAGAATTCAAGATGCCGCTGATCACATCAATTCCAGACGTTTCGCCCGCCAGATTACACGATCGTTTTTAAGAAGGTGTAGGGCGTGCATACGCGCTGATGGCAAGCAATTTGAACATTTGATATGATTTAAAGAAACATTCGATTTTTAATAATTGACTTTTATTTAAACAATCCCAAAAATTCACTGACACCAAGTAGCGTCACTCTCCGTCCCGCTCTAACATTTCTTCGTCTCTTTCTTTTAGTAGCGTCACTATCCCGCTCTAACTTTTCTTCTTCTCTTTCTTTAATTACACCTTACAGAACGCCTAGATGATATTAGAATAATTTTGAGAAAGTTTTATGACTAACTAATAATAAGCTAAATATCGACTTTCTTATTTTTTTTTTTCTCGTCGTCTAAGAAATAATTTAGTAAGTATTTTCATTTTCCATTTTGGAAAGCCCATTAAATGCGCCAACTTTTAAGGGCACTTGCCGAAATTGCATAGTAGATTTTTTTTTCAGTAGGTACAGACTGTCAGTTTAGTGATGTAGTCATTTTCACGTCATGGTTCGGTATAAAACGGATATTTTCTGAAATTCCAATGAAGTTGTGTGCAAATGATGAATTGGAATTTGTAGGAGCATCACTTAAGACTACTCCACACAAAAATAAAATTATAAAAGAGCTCATTTGTAGCCCCAGTAGTCGTAAACTCGTCACAGGGTGTCAATTTAAGAAAAATGGCTGTCATTTCGAAACTACATGAGATAGATTTTTTTTTCTTTTTTTTTGAGAGCCCCCACAACTAGGCCTAGCTTGGGTTTTCGGTTGGACGTTGACTTTTGGGACACCCTGTATAGTTACTTATCTATGTACCTACCTACTTTATTTAGTTTGTGGGAGCGAGTGAACTTGAGTGAAGTGAAGTTTAGGTTTTGATTTTCTTTTTGTGATTTTTGTCGGCGATTTGGGTTATTTTGTTTATTCCAATTATTCAAAATTCCAAGATGAACTAAAGAAGTTTTGTTTTTAGTGTACGTTAAAGGGATTGCGAATTTAATATATACAACTGGAAACTGCATTCAAGCCAAAATGACAATGGAAATGTCATCAAAGAGGTACTCATTGGTTTCTTTTTATTTTATTTTCCGTAAAATTGTATTCACCATACATAAAACTGCTTACTACATAAAACTGCTTACTTCGGTCAACTCAGGCCAAATTCTCGCTCGCCCGCTGGTCTATAATGTCAGTTATTTGAGTCGGGTGTGAATGAAATTATTTCAACGTAATTATTTTTTGGTAGTTTGTATTTAAACAAATACATTTTTAATAGTTTAGTCAAACTGTACCTACTCTTCGCCTTAATTGATCCTGATCCTTAGAACAGGAGGGAAGATGCCAATCCCCGTAAATAGTATGCTGTGAAAATACCCCACCATTCAGAGGCATGATTTTCTACATCGTCCACATTAATATTCCGAAGAGAAATTTCCGATTTGTACGTTTCAACTAATCTACTGGACCCATTGTAATTAAACAATTCACCAATTGAATACATGGTTATCACAGAGTAAACTAGGCTAAACTTTCAATTGAGTTCTGGAACTTAAACAAGTGCATGAATGCTGAATTGTGCATGTGGGTGAAACCACATTGCATAGCTAGTGTCCAGATATGTTACTGTAAGGGGTGTTCGAGATGGAGCAGTGGCGCTTTTAGCAGTGTGCAACTGAACAAGCATTCGATTTGGGATTGTGGCATTTGTGGCAAGAACAATCTTTCCCATCGATAGACTCAAACACATTATTGAGCTGTCAAGTAGGACAATTCATTTCAATATTCATGACTTAAAAATGTTTCAATATCTATAATATTAACTTGAATCATAAAGAGAATTACATTTTCGAAATGGAAATAGAAAGAAAATATTAACTGTCTGTGCCAAATCGAACGCCAAAGGAGAGCATTTAGGGCGTTTTTAACTGTTCCCTAGCCCATCTCGAATGCAAGAGTAATAGTGTGAGGAGATTATGATAGTTTTGAACTCTTATTTTCTGGGGCCAGCCATACTTTTCTTATTGTCTCTATTTAAGCAGGATACATTTTGTTCATGTGTTCTCTATGAGCAGTATTTTTATTTACCACATTGCACTAACACACTATTACTGAACACTACACTAATTCGAACGGTTTTGTTCTTTTGAGTCTTCTCACTAGATTGGTCTGGTCAAAGAGCATAGTCGCCTCAACGTTAACATGACGAAGAAGTTCATGTTGGTGAGCGTCTGCATAGTATTTTCATAAATTTCGTGTTCTAAAATCTTTGTAGAATTTCTAAGTAACATTGTAATTCATAATGTTAAGTTATTGTGAACTATTCATTTATGTGACTTAATTTGATTAAGTTTTTGCAAGTAAATCGATGTAAGTAAATTTTACTATTTTGAAATTCTTTTGATGTCTATTTAGCCAATTTAGCCTATTGAAATTAATTTGTAGTAACACACATTGACATTTCCTATTCTAGTAACATTCTTATCCTAAAGGATCAAACTCGGAAGCCCTGGGGCTTATGACCCACGGTGGAGGATTAAAACTAGTTTTTACATCATGATAACATTCTCTCACTTCCGTGCTCCTTATAGTTACAGCGCAGAAGAGACTACACAAGATTATAGACTATCTAATAGTTACTAGTATCATGATAAACTACTCACAAATATTCTGCTGCACAAGTCCAGCCATCATCTCTCAGTATGGCTACAAAAGGCTCCCATTGAATAGTAACACAAACTTCACTTCACTATTAAAAAGGTACCCCTGGTACCAAGTGTTTCCTACCTCCACTCAGTTATTTATTTGAGTAATAGGTGAGCAGCATTATGCTGATATGCCTATATCACACTGTGTCGAAATTGTATTAAGGCAGTCTACATAATGTCCACAGTGTTTACATTCCACGGGCGCACTCACTGATCACAGGTTAGCAAGGTAATTTATTACTTTTCTGCAGCCATCCATCGAGCCAGTTTTTAAAGTTGTAGACCGATGTAGCACTGACCACTTCCTCAGGCAACCTGTTCCAGTTGTGAACTACTCTGTTGCTGAGAATGTGAAGCCCTGTATTTGTGTTGGCTGGATCTCTCTGGATTCTCTGGTTGTGTCCCCTGCTATGCTCGCAACGATTACAGCGTTTAAACCAATCGGCCAAATCAGGAAGGTTGTAGTATCCATTTAAAATTTTAAAGGTCTCTAATAGGTCTCCATGTAACGTCCGTTCTTCCAAGATGGTAAGGCGCAGGGCCTCCTGTCGCTTATAAGTATTGCGGCATAAGGCTGGCGGCATCTTGATAGCTCTCCTTTGAACACTTTCCAGGAGATCAATGTCCCCTCGGAGGCTCCAGACTTGAAACCCATACTCCAGCAGCGGTCTGATACTGACAGATCTGTCCTATCAAAATGTCAAATCCACACTTAACGTTTAACACCTATCCTGTTTAATACCTAGCACGCTTTGACAACGCCATCTTTCATGTTTGTCAGACACTAGCAATACCTAGTACTAACTAACTAGTACTACTACTAACCTATAAGTTGCTGAAACAAATTGGCTAAATTTTAGTATATATAGATAGATGGGACAGTAGATAAGGAAAATAATTATGGGACTTGTTATCTTATATAATTGCACAGAAAAGTAGAATAGCTGTGGGATAATTTAAGTAGCGAAAAAAATAATGTACCATGGACATGGTTTTCACACAATTGTTAGCTAAAATTATCTCAACGGTCTGCTTGCAGTGTTGACTATTTCAGGTCATTAACTCGAGGTTAAGAAACTTAATGTGGAAGTAGGTATCTAAATATCTGCAACTGTCATGGGCAAGAACACGTTAGCTTATTATTAGGTAAACAGTTTATCTATCACTCTATATCACCATTATCCTTAGTGCTAGGACATACAATGCAGGATCTAGCTACTCCACAGATTTTCCAAAGAGTCAAGAAGTGGACCAGATTTCAGCATCATCCTGCAATCTTTGTTAAGTTATCATGATTATGTGTTCACTTGACAGTGTTTTGGCCCGGTGGCTACTTTATCCCTCTGGGCTATGTTAGTAAGTTTTGACTGTCTCTTATTTTTCCCATTTCTGTTCAATCTCATAGATAAACCCCAAGCATGATGGCTATATTATTTAGTTAATTACTGTGACCACAATATGTTTCTCCTGTCACGGCAACAGACAACTACTTGAGCACTCGACTATGATAAATAGAACTGCTCTTAAGTTATTCTATTTTTACTACCTGTACATATTTACAGTGCTTGATTTCCACTAGCTTACTCGAGGAAATTGTCTCTTGCTATTAATATTGAACAAATTATATTTGACCAGCAATGAGAAAATTCTGGAGCCAAATATAAGCTGGTTTAGATTCTGTAGTTTATGTACCTACACATATGTAGAACAATTCTTTTGCCTGTCATGCCTTTGAGTATACATTAGTACATGGATGCACAGACTTATTAAGACTAGGGGCCACTCGGGCAAATTATGAACTGATGGTGGGCCACCAGAAGTATAGGTAATTAAAGACAATGAAAAATTGATAATAATGTATTCAAATTGAAAAAGAATTTATTAATTTGAAGCGTGGCACTGCATAGTGCTTACAATCTTTTTTATATTTGGCTCAAATTTACTTGTAGCAACACGTAAAACTGCTTCCAAACTTTCATTTGCAAGGCGGTTTCGATTTTTTGTTTTATTATTATTTAGGATTGAAAAGGTTTGTTCACATATATAGGTAGAACCAAATAAGCTTGCACATTTCAGAGCGTTTATGCGCAACTCTTTGTACGTATTTTTATCAATGCAGCGGTAAAAGTTCAGCAAGTCTCCTTCGTTGAATTTGTTGCGTAAATCTTGGTCGTTCTGAATGTCGATAATTTCTAACTGCATTAACTCTGGCGCATTTTCAACTGAAATCGTGAAAGGATTGCTAAATATGTCCAACAGAGGTTTCACTGTTTTAAACTCCGAAAATCTGTCTTGAAAAGATTGAATCAAAATATCTAGCTTTTTTACATAACTGAAATTAATAGCAGTTTTTTTGAATTTTTCAGCCATTTTCTTATAATTCGGAAAATGATTGTAATTTCCAGAATTCAATTGCGATCTGAAAAGTGTCAGCTTGCATTGAAAGGATGATACATGTGCGTAGAGCTGGGATATCAGTTGATTTTTGCCTTGAAGCCGTGTGTTCAAGACATTCAAATGATTTGTAATGTCAACTAAAAAAGCCAAATCACACAACCAATCAGGACTTTTAAGTTCCGGGACGTCCCTTTGCTTTTCCGCCAGAAAAATATCAATTTCTTCTATTAAATTTAAAAATCGTTCCAGTGTCAATCCACGACTTAGCCACCTTACTTCTGTATAATACAGTAAATCTCCATGTTCGCATTCAATGTCATCAAGGAATTGTTTGAATTGCCTGTGATTGAGTCCTCGTGATTTTATGAAATTCACAGTCGAAACTACCACTTTCATGACATTTTCAAATTCAATTTTTTTAGAACAGAGGGCTTCTTGGTGTATAATGCAGTGAAACTGCATGAGATCTTCAGCGTTTAAGTTTTTTTCTTGCAAATGCTTTTTCAACAAAGTAACTAGCCCAGAATTGACACCAATCATCGAAGGAGCACCGTCAGTCGAAACTCCCGATAATTTCGATAAGTCCAAATCAGTTTTTGAACACTCGTCCAAAAGTACATTGAGTATATCAACTCCTCTGGTTTGACCTTTCAATGAACACATTCCTAATAACTCTTCGAAGACTTCAAAATCTTGAGTAACACCTCGTATGAATATAAGAAGTTGAGCTGTGGAACTAATATCAGTGGATTCGTCGAGTGCTAATGAAAAAAAATCAATTATCTTAGTTTTTTCATTTAATTGTTCCGCAATATTATCTGACAAAGACATAATTCGTCTTTGGATGGTCATACGATTCAGTTGAATTTTCTCAAACTTTTTTGCTGCTTCTGGACACATTTTCTTAGCGGCAATTTCTATGCATTCTTTTACAAAATCCCCATCATTGAAGGGGCGACTCCGCTTTGCTATCATTCGAGAAATTTCATAACTAACTTCTGTAGCTGTTTCTGTATCTTGAATGGGTTTTGTAAACATAGCTTGTTGACCAATAAGCTCCCGTTTTAAAGACAAAACTTTTTGCTTTCTTAATTCGCCTGTAAACTTCGTAAAAGTAGGATGCTGCGTTTCATAGTGCCTTTTTACATTATATTCCTTTGCAATCGCAACAGAATTCTTGCAAATTAAACAAACGACTTTGTTATGCGACCATACAAAAAAGTATTTCTCAGTCCAAATTTCTTGAAACTGCCGATTTTCATCTTTAACCTTACGTTTTTTACTAGTTCCTGGCATGTCCATGTTGCGTTTTAATCCTGACTAGGATTACCACAGCACCTAAAACCAATTACTAGGCATGAGTTCGATATATCAAAACGTAACTAATAACCGATATGAGTTTCATATCGTATCATATCGATATGACGGTTGCACATAACCGATATTACAAAAACTATGATATCTATATTATCGAGACGATATCAAAACACGCGCGAGAATACCTACGTTATGAAAACTGCAAACGATATAACCAAAACGCAAAACCGTGCACACAACTGAATGGATTGATATTCGTTTCTTCTCTTTCTTACTAAAGAGCGGTGTAACGGTTTTGGTGATATAACGAAAACGCCCATGTCTACCAATTACA
The DNA here is from genome assembly GCA_934044485.1 of Apeira syringaria. Taxonomy (NCBI): domain Eukaryota; kingdom Metazoa; phylum Arthropoda; class Insecta; order Lepidoptera; family Geometridae; genus Apeira; species Apeira syringaria. The sequence goes on along the minus strand of OW203669.1, from coordinate 12,371,061 downwards.
GTTCCTAATTAATTACCAAAAATAATTGATAAAATATGTAGATAAAATTAATAACAGTTTTACTTACGATTTCACAACACAATTATACACGGCACTTGACGGGAAATCTACGTTGAATGTGGATCAAAATATATTATAATTATGACACCGGCTAGTCGAGTTAAAATCTACACTAGAACTAACGACACTTTACTCAAATTAAAACCGAACTGTCGGTCGCTGCGGTTAGCGTGGCTTTTATACCACGCGCATAGAGTCGAAAACTGTCTGGAGAAATCTCGAAACCGACTCTGGAAGCTTCGTGTATCTACCTACGCGAGCTATCGGGAATTTGGGACTATTGCTATCTCGCTCGCTCGAATTTAACCGAGATCAGCACGAACATTACCGACCGCTGTTACCGACGCATGCACGGCGCACCGATAAGATTGATAGAGCGCGCGCGCGAGATTCAAATTACTTTTCGAACATTTGTTATTGGTTTTATTCTGGAATAGAACTCAATATTTTCGAATGTACGAGAGTATTATTTTTGCTGTCGGCGGGCCACCAGTATTCGACCGGCGGGCCGCATGCGGCCCGCGGGCCGTAGTCTGTGCATCCCTGCATTAGTATATTAGTCAGCATCCATGAATAAAAAATAATAACAAAACCCCAAGTTGTTTTATGTTAGGTGTTCCTTGGGACTCTTCAGAAACCGCTCCGAAATAGTTTGAAGACACTAAACATCTAGATGAATTCTAGGAGGTTGAGTGCATAATAAATAATAAACAGTAAGTAAACATTTGTTTCGGAATATATCCATAGTTCTGCCAGTAACAATTTAATATAATTCAGTACCCACCTGCTAGCTACCACCCTCAAGTTTTAAAAACTGTCACCAAACACATAGTGTGTTCAGGCAGACAGGTGAGAATTCTAGCTCTAGCTAGCGTGATAACATCTTCGAACACATTGTCACTGACCATCAAGTGAGATAGTGGTCAAACGCTAGACCTATACAGCATAAAAAAATATTTTAAAACTATGTTAGCACTCTTATGGGAGTTACAGATTTACTTGGTCCGAGCCACAACAATACCTTTAAAGAAATTCTAGTCAGGACAATAATAGCGTGAAAAATCATTTTCGGTGTACTGTTAGAGCTACATCTTATACGTTGAAACATCGACGCGATCTTTTTGCACATAATAGCGTGGAATCCGTCAATTCTCGCTTCTGAAAACATTCCCGATGAGCTGGTGGTCCCAACAGTGCCCTGAAAGCATTGTTATATTTCACCCTGAGGGTATTGCGGGCTTGTTGCCACCAAATAAGATGTAAGATAAGTACTTATATGGTTACGATAAAGTCAAAATCATTATGACACTTATCCATAACAGCACGAAAATTAGACGTATTTATTAAAATTGCGGGTCGTTTTACGTAAAATAAGACTTTACTTATTTGGTGCCCACTAAAACTACCCGCAATTGGCGAGCAATTGAAGAAAACTCGTCTAATATTAAGGATAGCTCTAAATGGAGTTATACGAATATGAATTTTAGCGTAAATATAATAAGTGCTATTTCTTTTTCAAGAATTTTCGAGGGATAAACAGAATTAGGGCCAGAAATATAGCTTAGAACATTTGCAGGTATTAGTTTATTGCTGGACATTATATATATGCATAGCTATAGTTTCGGCTTACCAATTTGATATCAATATACCTATCTTGCATATTACGTTCAAATTTGAAGGAAAAAATCTGCTATAATTGCGTTATCTGACCTGTCGCTTTTACAGGATGATTCATGGGTTCGAATCCCATCAACAGCCGAAGAGCACCGAGTTTCGCTTTGCATGTTGTCAATGAAATACATGCATGAATAACGACCCTTCACATTTCCTGCATACTTTCTTCACAAGTACACGATCTCGCTGCTTCTGTAATATTAAAAAATACCCAGGTTTATGGAAGGTCGGTTGCGAGGGATTGTTCTTTTTTTTTATTCATCGAATGAGTTGAAAAGCCTTCGCGGCGTCTGTTTCAGGTCGTTCAACTCGTGATTGTCGGGGATATTCTGCAAAAATATAATTTTACTTCCATGTTCATATTCAAAAATCACAACTTATTGATAGTGGTGTACAGAGGGGGTTATCTGTGCAGAGGCTAACCGTGGTCGTATGCCACCTACCAAATACAAACACAACACATGCAAAGTTGCATACCTACTAACGTCAAATTGTGATGAATAGTTTAGACATCTTCTTCTTTCTCAGCCATGTGCGTCCACTGCTGGACATATGCCTCCCCCATATAGGGGGGATTTGCCAATACTCGCCACGCTTGGCAGGCGGGTTGGCGAGCGCAGTATGATTTTCAATCATCAGAAGGCGCTGCTGCCCACCTTCTGGTACGTAGTCCCTTAGCCGACTCTTACGGCACCCGCGAGAAGAGATGGGGGAGTACTATTCTAGACCGGTACCACCACGGCCTGATGTATGTATATAGTTTAGACATACTAAACTATATACATACATCAGGTAAAAAAAACGAAGAAAACAAAATGAGGGATCCCTCGAGCGGAAGCGGTCAGTTGTCACACGCCACTAGTCATCATTCAAGTATATATTCCGTAGAAAACGTTGCTTCACTGATGTTCATTGCAATCGCATACAAGCAAGCTCCGGTATGGGCGCTTATTCATATTTTTAGGGATAGCCTAGTCAATATAAGACATACCTCCTTATAAATTAAAAACGCGTTGATAAAATATACGTTGTAATACGTGACTCTCTAGCTCCACGTCACGGTGGTTGCGGAATGCAGCCTCAAGTTGGCTTTCCGTCGGCCGGAAACGCGGTTATCACAGCCATTGTTCTCGTTTTTGTGGCGAAGTCAATATTCAGATCGAGAGGATTTAGTCACTGCGGTTCTAATTATTGATTTTATCTAAATTATTTATGTTCGTAGTGTCCTGGCTTACTGTCATGTGTTTTCTTGAATGAAATTGAATGAGGATCGTTTTGATTATGAACTTTTTAACGGTTTGCTAATTTCTCCGAAATTCTTGAAAACTCTTGAAACTTAAAACCTCTAGCTACAGACACTTGTAGGAAAATTCGAAGAAATTAGCAAACTGTTGGCAGCTTCTGAATTATTACAATATCCAGAAACTGGTATCAGCTTACTGAGATGCCCTGCTTGCTCGCTCGGAGAACCGTACTAACGTAATCTATATAGTCAGCCGTGGCAGTCGCTCAGCCTATATCAGGCTCAAGTCCAGTCGTGCATGAGTACTGTTCGCATCTCTGGGATGGTTCAGTCAAATACCAACTTGAAGCTTTAGGCTCTATAGAAAGGCGAGCCAAATGAGCATCGGTAGCGACTCTGGTCGGACATAGTGAGTGGAACTCGCTGCCAGAACCTGTGTTTCCCGATAGGTACAACCCCCGAATCTACAAGTCGCGAGTGAATAGGTTTCTTCTAAGTTTGCGTGCTACGCCTTAGACTGCGTCGTCGCTTACTATCAGGTGCGAGAGCTCAAACGTAAGCTTTAAAAAAACAGTATGACGTCGACGACGTGCACATTAGAAGTACAAAAACCGACCCAGTGCGAGTCGGACTCGCGCACGGTGCGGTCCGTAGGTTCCATAGGGCTCCGTACCGATATCTATAAAATATATGTACAATGTATTGAAAATTTTTGTTAGAGGTAGCTCGTCATGGCTCTTTTCAGCCCATCACATTATTAATATATATATTAAATACATGCAGATATATTACATGTAAATTGTTTATTTAAATAGACTAGATCATTATTAATATTTAGGTAACTCTTATCCTTTTTAATAAACATAGTCGGAATGCCACTGGAAGTAGGTGTTCCTATTACGCATACACTAAGCTGCATTGCATACGTTATGGTATCGCTTATTGTTACCAGATGCCTAGAAGGGCTTGAATGTAGGGAGTGAGTCAGGGTCGAGGCGGTTCGATCCTCATCGCTTTTCCATTGTTGTGTTACAGTCGGCCTGTTCGACCACACTGACACTACACCCAGCACGGATATGTGCCGATGGGTACCTACATAATATGTGGTACTTCATTTCATTGATTTCGAACTGATATTTCCACCTTATACATTTATATATAGGTTACCTTCATAATCTCAGAATGTTATAGCACGCGTCGCAAAATAATGACGAGATTATAAAATATTCATGTTCAGTCTATATTTCAGTATTGTTTTAAACTTTCATGGCTTTTCATAATAAAAATTCAACCAAAATCTAAATCATGGTGCGTATCCCGTGTTAAACGTCTCACCTGATGTTAAGAGACGACGCGGTGTAGAACGCAAATAATAATATAGATAAACATTTTTATTTATAATTATTCAATTATAAGTCAAGCAATATGTCAGTAGAAACATAAAATAAAATGTATTAATAAGGATTGAATTTATTATCAATCTAGTTTCCAAATTGCATTACTATATTGTAAGGAGTAACATATTGTAATTAAAAATGTATAAATACCTAATATATTAAGATAGCAATACGCAATATAACTTGTTATTTGGTCAGTCTTTACCCAACAAGAAATCGTCCACAGAATAGTAGGCTTTTTCGACAAGCCTACTAGCCTACCTCTTGAGAGTGATTTTAAATAATTTTTTCGTTTGGTTTGCTGGTAACAGATAAAGGCAATAGATTTAACACCTTAGGGCCCATAACATGGGGTAGCCTCGCTGATCGGTCTCCGAAATACTAAGGATAGTTTGTGCTTGCCGCGAGTATCGTGTGAGTGCTTGTCTTTTCGTTGTAGAAATTCACTCAAATTCTCTCTAACGTACAAAGCGACCTGGTAAATCACAAGAGAGGGTAGAGTTAGTGTACCGAGAGATTTGAAATAAGGTTTCACTGACGTAAACCTCGACACCTATACGTCCTTCGTTCGTAAAGTTCCTGTCTCGTAAAAGATTTTGATAGTTTGTCTTCGATCATATCGTCGCGGACCATACAGCCAAGAGGGCCGTTTTAATGTAGCAATAATAAGATAGATAATAAAATATCACTAGCGTCCTTTTCTATTCATCAATTGCAATAAGAGTGTTTATTATTCGTATGCGAAACTGGTTCAGTGCTCAAATAGCGAGCCGCGTGGGGGTACGTATCGGAAAGCGGCATGTTTTGAACGGCTTTATTTGCTCCGTTTGTGGGTCGTCGATCTTTTGTGACCCGACAAGCGCTTCACCGGTTACCGACTCTGACGCTGCTCGATTTCATATTTTTGCATACTTGTTCGCATCAACGAAAACCCCACTAATATTATAAATGTCAAAGTTGGATGGATGGATGTTTGTTACTCAATCACGCCAGAAAGGCTGAACGGATCTGGATGAAATTTGGCACAGAGATAGATTATAGTCTGGAATAGCGCATAGGCTAATTTTTATCCCGGTAAAATGTTTGATTCTCGTGAAATAATTGTAGCGGGAAAACCGTAATCCACGCGGGTAAAACAGCAGGGCCCTACTAGTTAAACAATATACTTGCTGCTATAAAGTTAGAATGGTGATCGACCGGGGATAGGGAGAGTCGTCCGTGTGCAGGATCGAACCCCAGTTCGGGCTGTACATACGGTGAAAATGCCCTCAGGATTGAAAATCTCTCACAAACGCCTTGTTTAGTTATATTCGGGAAGTTGCATTTGAGTGCCCATTTTCGACCGCATCTATGTAAACTGACCATACATTTGATATCTTCGTTTTCTTTTTTATGTTTACAACTGGCTGTTTTTATATTCTACTAGCTGCGTCCCGTGGTTTTACCCGGGCGGTGGTGACAAACGGTGATGATGGTGATGATAAAAATAAGCCTGACCTGACGTTAATCCAGGGTTTTAGAAAGAGTGAAAGAGTAACAAACATGCATCCATACTCACAATATTTCGCATTTATTTTGTTTTTGTGCATTTTTTCAGTCTATAATAGATTTAAGGAGAAGAGTGCTTTTTTTTATAAATTGTATAAGTACATATTACTAATAAAGGCTTAGGTCCTCTACACTAACTGTTAAATGACAAAGTAATCTAAGTCACATCAACAGTAAAAACCTTACAAGCTCAAATTACATCTCGTGCTTTGAAAGTTTCGTACAAACTTTATGAAGCACACAAAAAAACGTTCTAACGGAAACAAGGTTCAAGGGCAAATTTTAGTTGTTGATAAAACAATATTCTTACACCAATACGTCACGGATGATTGTCCAATTTTTACTAACTGTTTTAGAAAGTGAACCAACTAATAAAAAGTTTTTAGATATTGCATTGTGCTGTGAGATCTTATTAAAAGTAAAAAGTTCAATTTAATGCTTTTAATTCTACGGGCAGAAATAAAATTGTAAAATAAAGCTTGTTCTATTTGCGATTGTCAATATGTTAAGGAAACAAGACCGTATTGCATTCACCTAATATTTATGTGTGAACGCATTATACATATCAGTATTATTATTAATTAAAACTTGATTCCTCTGCGTATTCTTGTAAGAGTGAAGATGACATATTTTCGGATTACACATAATGCACACAGTAAATGATTGAGTCATTGATGATGAAGATGACCTACGGTGTTAAAACTCCAGTCGTATCTGGACGCGCTTCATTCATTTTATACCAATAAATAATGAAATTATAGCATGTGTTAATAGTCAGATAATTGCGTAGATATCGACAGACAGCGTGTCTTCCAGTTCAACGTACTAAGGTTTGCGCGGTATCGGGGTCGCAGCGACCGACGGCAGCTCGCGGCTCCGTGTCACATATGCGAGAACGGTATGCAACATACCTAACCTACGGAACCTACCGTTTTATTAGTAATGTGGGAACATACAATTTTAAAACAATAGGAATTCATCTAATTAATAAAATCAACATTTAATAGCCAAAATATAAATTAGCAATTATTGTAATATTGGAAAGTGCAGGACACATGACATGTCACGTGACATGACATGTTTGACCCCTCTTTTCACGAATATTGGCATCTGTACTGTCCATAAAAAACCAAAACGATAACGGTTGTGTTAACAATATAGACGCAGCATTAGACGGCCGTAATCGAAGGTCTGCCCGTGGTGGTACCGGCCTAGAATAGTACTCCCCCATCTCTTCCCGCGGGTGCCGTAAGAGTCGGTTAAGGGATAACGTACCAGGAGGTGGGCAGCAGCGCCTTCTGAGGATCGGAAATCATACTGCGCTCGCCAACCCGCCTGCCAAGCGTGGCGAGTATTGGCAAATCCCCCCTAAATGGGGGAGGCATACGTCCAGCAGTGGACGCACATGGCTGAGAAAGAATCGAAGGTCACGCTTTCGACTATGATTAAACATCTTTGGGAAGAAACGGGGGTTATATGTGATGGATTTTCAAACTTAATAAAACTAGGTGTCGTCAGAAACTACTCTACCTACAACAGGCGATGGATGTCATTACGGTGTTACCTTCACCATGTGGGAATAGCGGCCTCACCCTTAGGCTATCATTGCTCTATGAAAACGCCTTAACATATCGATAGTTGATTTGTATCCTGTGCGCTGAACAAACGAGACAGTAACTAAACTATAGCAAATTAGAACTAGTAATGTGCTACTAATGAGCATTAAACAAACAAATAAAAAGGTCAGGGAGTCGATGTAACTAGTAGAATCCCAGACATATTTATAGACAGACCAACACGCGGCTTTATTTATCTAGAGGCGCCCACCCGGCCGAATGTTTCCTCACCCACGCATCAAACTTATACATTAAACTTTTTTTTCATGAGCTTTGTGAAGGATAATATTTTACGTTCCTTTAATGGTTTTATTTTAAAATCTCGCCGATGATACATGCAGATACCATTCCAGAAATAACAGGTTTTCCGAAAACCCACCTAGCATCCTACAATCTAACTTTTGACCTATTTGCTTTTACGTTTAAAATACCTGACTAAACTTCGACAGACTCACTATTAGAGTAACTGTACCTACCTACCTCAGTTGCATAAATTCCTGCAAAATCCAGATTGTAACATGAAATCCTGCATGACCACTCGGTGCAAGATGTGAACGTGAGCACCCTTAGTTCTACGGTTTGCATTGCACATCAAAGGCAGTGTCGTGAAAACCGTCACAGGGGCCGGACGTGTCACTGGGCCTGTCGCCACTGTCACAATACTCTGAAAAGGATACGGGAGTTTATTTCGGGACGGAACTTTTGTTGATCGTTTTTAGATGATCGGAGTGGAGTTGGTTACATAAATTGTTGAAAGTGTGCGTTACGGGTTGGCTCAGCGTGAACCGATGAAAAGCTGTCTTGAACTTTAAATTTTGGACACATGTGACGTCGACCCATTTATCAATAACCAAAGATAAACTATCTAATGAGCAGTGTAGTGAACACCACATGGATCGTAACCCCATTCCGTGATCGAAACGTGGTGCTTGTTTACTCGATAAACAGACATTTTCCCGGTTTGTGTATCGATCGTTTACAGTGAAAAAGTGATCTGTCTGTCAAGTTCTGTGAATATAGTGATTTGGTGTATTTTTCATGGAACCGAGATTAGATTTAAACAGTGCAAATTAGCACTTGGTGTACCTGGGTGGGATCTGAAGGAGGCCCACGAATCGGTAGAGATGCGTATACCTCATGGATAGCGAAGGTCGCCTGGTGTTTTGGAAGAGCGGGGTTTGGGAAGGGGGTGCACCCACTCTTAGCTGTAATACCTGCAAGAAACGCCGCGCGGACAGGATGAGTGCGAACGAGGAACGTCCGCTGGGGTATGTTCTAGGACCGCTATTATTTTAGACCCATTCTCAAAACATCAGGTTAAAAGTCATACGCATACGTCATCTCCACAGTCGATAGTCTATAGTTTTTGTCAATTGCAGTATACAATGTAGACTACATACTACAGTAGTTCCACTTGAATAATAATAATATGGGACAACATTCACACAAGGTGTTCAGGTCCCAAACTAGGCAGAGCCTGTACTATGGTAACCTGATGACTAATATATACTTATATACATATACACTCCCAGACACAGGTCAAACAGACATGTTCATACACACAAATGTTTGACCTGTCCGGGAATCGAACCCGGGACCAGCTGCTCAGAAGGGAAGGCAGAGTGTTACCAACTGCGCCAACCGGCCAGTCTAATCGATCTAGAATCAACTTAGAATTAGTAAAGTTAATGTTATTATACAACAATAGTAGTTTTGCTTAGCGGAGCTCGTCCCATAATCGATTAACTAGGTTAACGCTTAGGCTGACGCAAACAAAATGATTCTTAGAAAGTAGTGTTTAAGCGTTTTGTTTTATAAGCCTGCGACTAACCGGGCTAAGCAATGTTCTATTTAAATGTATGACAGCAGCTTGTGACATTGTGAATTGAGCGCTTTCTTGCTTAAGAAGCCACGTTACGCTGTCATGTCGGTCCCGGTGGTTGTCTTAGGACTATATCTTTAGGCCACATCGAAGGTAAAGAAGGGTTGAAAACTCTATACTCTATGAACTCGGAAAAAAGCAAATTATGTTTTGTATCGTAGGTATTTGTGACCACTCGCGACGTTAACTTTGCACTTTTGGCTGAAGTTGGAGTGGAACATTTTAAACGCGGTCAAACTTCAGCTTCCTTAAATATTAACTTCAAAAAAATACAGTAACACTAAATTGCTGGCGATGAATTCGGCGTATCGAAAGAGTGCCGACGATGCATTTTAGATCATATATTTCAGAGAAGTCTATTCTGCCCAGCGGCTGAGGGGCTAATTTACTTTGTGTTCGTAGTACATCCGAAGATCCCAAGCAACAATTGAGACGTCTGCTCGGTGTTAGTACGCAAATAGCCATTATAGTTATTTCGCACACATTCGTTGCATTGTTGAGACAACGGTTGATTATAGCTCCGAAAGGGAAAATAACTTAATTATAATATTTCTTTGTATGTGTATTGTGAATTAATATTTCCCTATACCGTGAAGTATTTATTGGAATGGCTTTGTAACATTTCTTATATGATTCATCCCATAATGTAATGCGGAAACAATATAAGTTTGGTTTAGTTATTGCATATTTTCAAATAGAAGTTTGTGCTTGAACGCTTATTTTTAAAATATTGTACACACTTCTGTGTGCTATACGTAGAAACAAAATGACTTACAAAATGTAAGTTGATGTTTTTCTTTTCCACTCCATGCTCTGGCAAGTCATCTCAGTGTTCGACTCTCATTAAGATATCAATTGTCATTCTTCACACAGTACATCCATGGGTTCTTCATCTATCCATGTTCAAGCTCGTTACCATTTTTGTGATATGTTTATCATCCCTCCTTAAGGCATCCCCGTACCCAGCCAGTCTTTAAATTTCTTAGATTTTCTCTAACACACACAAATACCTATGTTTATTCTCATCAAAAGATATAAAGATACAATGAAGACAAAAGGATTTATTCAACACTATCTCACTATTGAAATTAATATTTAGTAAATAGGCGAACGAGCTTCGCTTGTCGTTTTCCCACTCAAGTCCCTAACGTAGATGTAAACTTATTATTAAACTTAACGTTATTCATTTTACAGGTCTATAATATAAAAAAAATTGGTTGTCTGTAAAGTCGGTTTACGGACGATAGATTTACGTGATAACGACATAATCATGTATGACTTTGACTTTGAATTTGAGTGACTTTGACTTTGACATTGACATTGACATTGACAATTGACATTTGACTTTTGACTTTGATTATATTATCTAGATCTAGATAAAACTTAGGTGGAACGTTACGCGGAACGTTACTATTTTTCATTTTGGCATTCATCAATTTATACAACGTTATCACGTCAAAACTAAAGTATAATATATAATATATGCTATAATAGATATACTAAGATTATAAGAGGTCAAGTTCGTGACGTTGTAGGGGGGAATCTGAATCTACTGAATCTATTTTCAAAATTAGTTTACTAATAGAAAGCCACGTTATACGTATCATAGTCAAATTTTCATCATCAGCATCATCATCACCATGCGAGTGTAACCGCAGGGCGCAGTTAGTATGTTATAAGCATAGTGCACAAGATGTAATTCTATGTTGAATTTAGAGAACTTTTAGGGCCGATCGGCCATCAGTTATGCTCGATATCTTAATGTGACTTGCCAATTACCAACAAAAATAAATGAAAATGTATTTATTGATAAATAATAATCTTAATCTTAATGTACATTATAGAATACATTAAACACATTCAGATTGTAGAGACTTCATTATTTGGTAATGTAACAGACTTACTCCGTAATAATTAATTAACGCACCTATAGGATTTGTTGTCGTTTGATCTAGTGATGAAGCTGTATTTAAGATGCCAGTGCGCTCATCTCGATCTGCACAGCTGGACTGTAGATGAATTTCATCCTTCAATGGATATCTTCATTTCTGATCCTATATAGGCCTCTCTGGAGCTCGTTATACGAATGTTAACTTTGTGTATGAGGTCTTAACAGAGTCCAAGTTTCAACAATGATTTATCTAATTCTCGATAGTGTTTTACTTGAGTAGTGCCTTGTAGTACGTCGAGACGTCAGCTTTAAAGCGCCCTCTCTTGGGCATAAGTCGGATCTCCCCCATTGATTTGCATAAGGATCCCTTGGTAGCGGTTGCCAGTCGACCGCCTGTCCACTGCCATTTCAACTTACTAATCCGTTGAGCTACATAGCTCAGCGGAACGAAAGTACCTGTTGACATCAGTCGGTACTTTCGTTCTTTTACGGATCTCCTAATTTCTGATTTGTTCTCGAGTAGAGAAAGCCCGCTCAAAGCTCTCCCCATAGCCCGGTGTGCCCATCATTCGTATAGATAGATGTATATTATGTTACATTATCAACGAGCCACCGATCACAATCAATCTTCAGTCGGTATATAAACACTTGTGTAAATATTTACAGCGACGTCTGATCCCCTATTAGCTCAAGTTTATTGATTGATTGACCGAGATAACATTACTTTGATGTTGATGAATCGATAGTGTTGACTAAAACTATAATACCGTTTCCTTGCTATACCGCATGTGGGTGTGTCCCGCCGCGCGCCAAAGGTGTCGGAGCAACTATCAAGGGCTGGACGTGCCCCATGTTCGCTTAGGTCGATACGAGAAGAATATTGGAGCACTCGTGCTCGGAATATTGTGATCTTTTTTATTTTCCTTTCTCCCAACATCTTACTCATATACGTTACTTTATGTTATGGTTATTATGGCGATAACAACTTTTATAACTTTTTGAATCGTTATATCTCAGAAACCGTGGCTCGTAGGAAAAAAAGTATTGATAGATAATTTTATGATCTACATTTTTTGTCTGGGGTAAAATTTACTTAACTAACTAAATTTCCTACTTACTATAGATAAAACTTACCGTTTTCCTGAAAATCGCGAAAAACTTGACCTCGAGTAAATTTTTTTTCCATACACGGGAATGATAAGGAACTTAAAATTATTATTATTAATTTTTATAATTATGTTGTAAACAATTTTACTGATTTTTAGCTTGTTGTGATTTTATGCACCTTCGAATGTCTAGATTGACCGGACTAATATTAATTACTCATATTTTATGGCGTCAAAGATCCCTACCGCTACAGGACGGTTGACATTGAAGCGCCTGCACCGAGATATTCATAAATTGTAGGAAGAATAATAATCAACAGCTCTAAAAACCATGTGGACGCGTCAGCTTTAAAAAAATTACCGCATCAATATCGGTCCTTTCGTTTAAGAGCTACGATGTCACAGACAGGCTCATAGACAAGTTAAACTTTTAATACCGCTTTTGTTGCGTCGACGGTTAAAAAAAAACTTGCGCAGATTGTTTAAAGTCCACATTGGTATAACACTCATAAGTAACAATCCTCAAATTAGACTTTTTTACCAAATTGGGATCTATTACGTACATTTAATTTGGTGCTCACTAAAACTACCCGCAATTGAATAAAACTATTTTGATATTAGAAATCACATTGTTAATTTAGGAAAATGTTAGGTACGAGCGAATAAACAAATTAGCGCCAATACTGATTTCGATAATAAGTTCATCGTGACGAGTGCCGTAACGTAACCTCTGAAGTACAGGAACCTGCAGAGCTGCCTGTTTCATAACAGGATTTATATAAACTCATAATACTGTGATGAATGGAGCCGGGCCTTTCCCTGTGTATGTTTTGTAAATATTTCGATATTCTCTCCGGCTGTAGCGTTGTTGTACAGTTCGCGTATCTAATTTTAGAATCGTTCTTCAGTAGTCTTGGTGCACTTTGTTGCTTCTATGCACTCTTTTATGTTTGTATATTTCTATTTCTAAACTGGCATCATAATATAAAATGCCTTCTTTTAGGAGCAGCGGACATTCGCTATTGATATCAGAACAAAATGTATTCTCTAACTCTGAACCTTTTCCGCTTATATTATTTACATTTACATAAATCTGTCGGTGAAGCCCCGGCCCTCGGTGCTCGCAACAGAACATGAGGTTAACCCATAAATAGAGTGAGTAAATCATAACTAGCACCGAGTTATATTTACTCGAGGAGACATTCCTGACAGTTCTCGTGTTTAATTACACCACCACCCCCGCGACCACCGCCGCCGCCACCGCCACCGCCGCGTCACGCGTCGCCCGCAGAGATTGAGACGAATGCTTCTTGTGGCGCTACAGAATATGTAACACTAAAAAAAATTATTGCTGTGTAGCAAAGGATAAAATAATTTCAATATCAAATATTTATTTCAATCAATATTAATTTCAATATTCAAATAAAATCAATGTTTGATGATGAGGGTTAATAATAAACTGGCTGGACGGTGAATTATTGAATATTTGCTTATGGTTAGGTAGGTTGGAAAGCAGTGTGATAAGATATTACACCTAATATGATAGATTGAGGAACAGCAGGATCAAAAATAATCTGGGTTATGAATTGAAATATGTAGTTTCTCATGAGACAGAGAGTGCGGTAAAAAATCATTATGAAGTCGTGGAGGGATTGAAGATATATTCTGATGAGACGTCACGAGTGAGAAACAGCCTCACAATAAAATACATAGTGTATGGATTGTGGAGTGGATAAAGATTTATTTATTAATGCTTATAAGCTTACGTTTGACCGCTGATAATTTGATACTTTCTGAATGATAGAGTGCGGAGAAGCGTGATAACCTTGATAACAAAAGTAAAGTGTACAGATAGAAATCGGAGACTTTTTAAAAAAACTGCAATTTAAGTACCCTTAACGTTTTTACTGCAAGATAAGTGGCATCTATATATATAGTGACTATCGCGTTAACTGAGGACCAATGGTCTGTATGCCCACCCCTCCGGGAAACAACCATAATAAACACGGAATGCGGAAGTACACGTACACACTAAGTCATTTTACATGGAGTCAACCAAAAGCAACGGCCGGATTACATTTCTTGTAAATGGAAGTCATAAAAATTAGGGCGCGTGACATCGAGGGTTGCGGCGGCTCCGACGTATGATAAGAGGTCATTATCACCAAAGTGCGGTACTTTGTACGACGCGACGTTATATATATATAACTGGCCGGTTGGCGCAGTTGGTACCACTCTGCCTTCTGAGCCGCTGGTCTCGGGTTCGATTCCCGGACAGGTCAAACATTTGTGTGAATGAACATGTCTGTTTGACCTGTGTCTGGGTGTATATATGTATTTAAAAAAAAAGTATATATGAGTATGTATTTAAGTATATACATATATATCAGTCATCAGGTTACCATAGTACAGGCTCTGCCTAGTTTGGGACCTGAAGACCTTGTGTGAATGTTGTCCCATATTATTATTATTATATATGTTATACCGTTTGACAAGTTGCAGTTGTTATCGCCTCTTTCATATCGCTGTTGTTACATGAACATTTTATGTAATAGTTATTACATACACGACGTCGTAGGTGTTGATTATACCGGTAGCGATCATTACTACGAGGAAAAGATAACATTTATAATAGTAATTATAATTCGTTTTGCTTATTCGATTTTAATCGTTATTCTGTAAATTTAAACTATAAACCCATGTGCTAGGGATCCGCGCGTCAAAAATAAAACCCTTATAAGATCACTTCGTTTTCTGTCTGACTATCTGTCATGTATCTATGTTTTATTTTAGGAACGTGTGGAGGGGTATCAAGTTCAAATTAACATGAAATACTCTTGTCTGTAATCCCTTATTAGAGCAGTGATTACGTCAAATTTCCCAGTTTGCATAATCAAATGACACGACCGTTTATGCTTCGTTTATATTTTACGTTTTGACGCTAACAAGGAAATCAAAACACATAAATATAAAGTATAATTTAATATATATGTATAATTGCTTGTAACATTTGTTGGTGTTCACCTAAAAAGTAAAAGCTATTGATTGTCTTGGTGCTGTGAGTCCCATGATCGGACGGTCGGTTAACTAATCGTCACCTCGGGACTTGAGCTTTCGTTGTAGGTTACAAAATTATCAAATACAGTGGTGGTAGAGTACTTTTTACCGCCGGCTTGGCTGGACTAACACCCTCATACTTGAAAATCTATCAGAACAAGTCTACATTCTGCTTCAGGTGTTAATCCTTCTTCGACTACATCGTCACTGAATATCAAGTGAGATATTGGTTAAACGCTAGACCTAGCACCTCTCCCGCAGTTCTCGAAAACTTACTATAATCGTTTTACTATGGCACTTGGTCCTGTAGCGATCATTGAACTCTGTAAAAAGATAAAACTTTAACACATTGCACGTTTTATTTATCTCAAACTTCACACACACATATTTATTTTAAGCATGAATATAATCGCAATAAGCACTACATTATGCTATTTCATATCTCTAATTGTATATAAAATACAAAAATATGATGAATTAAATAAAATGTTAGTTTTTATTTTTAACTTTCCCAATTAAAACTATATTATATCCAAATTATTAGATTACATTTATTTCCTACTCGTGGCCCGAGTCTGTGTTTCCCGATATGTACAATCCTGGAGTCTTCAAGTCGCGAGTGAATAGGTACCTTCTAGGTTTACGTGCTAAATCCTAGACAACGTCATCACTTAACATCAGGTGGGACAGTTGTCAAACGCAAACATATAATATGTAAAAAAAAAGTAAGATAATTAATCAATGTCCAATCGTGGTGGAGACCTCATAAGCAGGAGCATCTTCGGAATTTGCTGAATCGTGCTTACTCTGTTGTACATTATTTTAATCTTATATCTATTCTATTATTTAATATCTGTCGTATTATATCGTTGAAGTGTGTGTATGTGTCTAAGCTCGTCTGTTTGTTTGTTCCAGCGAGCTAAAAAAGCTATCAGAAGAAAGTTTAACGCGGCAGCCCGAGGAGGTATTCGATATAATATGCAAGCTCGGCGAGGGATCGTACGGCAGCGTATACAAGGTAACTTATGCCACATCGATCATGGTTACCCTTCGTCGAGAAAAGAGGTGTTGACGCATAGTTTTGTCTCTGTAGTCAGCCGCTTTCTGCACCGGCACAGTAGCAGACATAGTAGCTTCTATGTACTTGTGTGTTATTAATGTGTTCAGATGCACGTAGACGAGGCAAGGACACTGTAGTAAGTGAAGACTATGGTCTTATGAGAACACCTAATGTCTTTCGGTGACGAGTGTGCGGTGACACAGAAATGATTATTAAAGCTGTGTGTGGCGCTGCAAGCCTACCTGTGCAACATATGTTGGAGGAAGACACCCTCCCACATATGACACTAGTACGCCAGTATGACGCTCCATTGTGGATGCTGAGGTAGTGATGGTTACTCGATCCGTGATTGAACTGAAATATTTTACAGGAACAGTAGATTTGCCCAGATCTCGACCCATAGATGTGGTGCTGAGCATCATTGCAGAATACGACATACACGACCTTGAATTACTCGGGTTAGCCCTTTGAAGAGACATTCCTTATGTTTCCCATTTCTTTTCAATAGATAATAGTAGTTATGTATTTATCCATAATTATGGTCATGCATATACATAATGCTTCTGAATGTATACTATCACACACAAATCCAAATCTTCAAACAGACCTATACTCATTTTACGCAGACTGCAATTAATAACTCGGTATTTGCAATTTCCAGGCATTACACAAAGAATCAGGACAGGTGCTGGCTATCAAACAGGTGCCCGTCGATACAGATCTGCAGGAGATCATCAAGGAGATCTCCATCATGCAGCAGTGCGACAGTCCGTACGTGGTCAAATACTATGGAAGTTATTTTAAGAACACAGATTTATGGGTGAGTAGTTCTTTCCTCTTCTCCTGAGCGAGTTTAGTGGCACAAACGGTCATGTACAGGGCTATGCTCGAAGGTTCTCAGATATGGTCTAAAAATTAGACATAGCTAGTGCAGAAGTAAGCAGAAGTGGTGGGGGCACGGCATATTTAAAACTGCTAAACGTTGGTGCCTCAATGTTCTCGAGGGGAATCACGGGACCCGCTAACGCAGATAAGACGTACACCTTGACATACGACCCGATACAGATTGAAACAGTAACTGGATCCAACTGGCCTTCGTGGAGAACCGTATGCAAAAATATTTCTTTGTTTCAAAGTGCGATTAATTAATATTTTACTATACTTAGATATCTTACTTAAAATATTGCTTGTCAGTGTGTTTGGCTGAGATATGAGGAAGCGATGAGTGGGAACCGGCGACGCCTACGTTGGAGCTATTCCGTCCGGCGCGCGGCAGTTTAATGGCTCACTATTGTGCTGACGTCACACTGAACCCGCTATAACTCTCACGTCTCAATGTTTTCATTCGGTTCAATGACTTCGCATGCTCGAAATATTTACGTGTTATTACTGATGGTCTCATCTTGTGCATCATAACATAGCTCCATTAGGTTCATTTTGATGGAAAGACGGCACTGCTCCTACATTCGATGCTACTCTATACCTACACAAAAATTATATTTCTATTAGGGATAGTACTCAAAATGTGACCCGGTAGGTATCCTTGTCTGCACGCGGATGGGGCAGAGGCCCGTGTAGTTATGGATCGTTGGCAGCCTGAACACGAACACGAAGGATAAGAAGTAAGAACAGGAGAAGGCGGTGGTTAAGCCAACCTGGCTTAAAGAGCCGCTTAAGCTTCTCCTGTCACAAGCACTACAAGAGATCGCCTCGAACGCACCCGTCGAAGCGTGGAACCGCTGTGTTAGATGACCGCTAGTGGACAAGTGTTGACGTATTGGTGACATCGATTCGATGCATCCTAGTTATCGGAGTCAAGACGACTCACATCCGCGGGAGGGTTTACACAGGCTACATTATCCCTTGAGACGTACATATCTGTATGAGATAGGTGCAGGTGCCGTGATGCGTAGGTACATATGTAAGAAGGAGAGGGTTGCAGATAGTGATGGAGTACTGCGGCGCGGGCTCGGTGTCAGACATAATGCGGCTGCGCAAGAAGACCCTGTCGGAGCACGAGATCGCGACCATCCTGTGCGACACGCTCAAGGGGCTGGAGTACCTGCACCGCCGGCGCAAGATCCACCGCGACATCAAGGCGGGCAACATCCTGCTCAACTCCGAGGGGCACGCCAAGCTGGCCGACTTCGGCGTCGCGGGACAGCTCACGGTCAGTCACATATACACTACACTACACTAGTCGTTCTCTTCTCGCTCAACGTAATGGTTGCTAAGCACAAATAAACTATCAAATTACAAAAGTAGGTAACCCTATTGATATCGCGTCGATCGAAATTGAACAGAAATTGCAATCTGTTTGCAGATAGCGCTGCGTTCGTTTGACTCGATAGCCATATAATTATGAAATTTTTCCATCAATAATTAATATTACCATTAGGTACATGTTAATATTAATTATTGATGGAAAAATTATAAAAATAAAGAAAAGATTATTTAGTATTTTATTTTATGAGTGGTGAATCTGATATCCACCCTATATTAGGTTTTAACACGTTCTTGGAAAATTGACACTGATTGCGCACGCGTAATACGATGTAAATGAAACCTTACAACGATTTAAAAAGTATCCATATTGTCTCCGATAGTCATGCTTTTTATTTATAAGTGTAAAATTTTACTTTTATAGTCTAACAAAGCATAGTATACGATTGGTGCGGTATGATATTGTGATGTAGGACACGATGGCGAAGCGCAACACGGTGATCGGCACGCCGTTCTGGATGGCGCCCGAGGTGATCCAGGAGATCGGGTACGACTGCGCCGCCGACATCTGGTCCCTCGGGATCACCGCCCTGGAGATGGCGGAGGGCAAGCCGCCCTACGGGGACATTCACCCCATGCGCGCCATCTTCATGATCCCCACCAAACCACCGCCATCCTTCAGGTAACGTCAACAATTTAAAAATAGGTTAGAAAGCTCATTTAATTAATGAAAGTTTTGCGAGCAGTTTTTTGTTATTTTTTTTTATATATAATATGGGACAACATTCACACAAGGTCTTCAGGTCCCAAACTAGGCAGTGCCTGTACTATGGTAACCTGATGACTGATATATACTTTTTTTTTTTTTTTTTTTTTTTTCTAACGGACTAATGCTGTTTGCCTCTACCGGCATTTACAGCAACTGATATATACTTATATACATACTTATATATATACTTATATACATATACACACCCAAACACAGGTCAAACAGACATGTTCATACACACAAATGTTGGACCTGTCCGGGAATCGAACCAGCGGCTCAGAAGGCAGAGTGCTACCAACTGCGCCAACCGGCCAGTCAAGTCAGTTGCCTGTTCTGAAGTAAAAATACTGGTATATGTATCCTTGTGCCAGTCTTCCCTTCAGTATTGCATCCGAGTTTGGGGTGAATCAGCCAAAAGTCACATTATTGAGCTCGAACGCGCTCAAAGTAAACGAAATTATATTTATTTGCATAAAATATATGGGTACTCAAATGTTACGGGTGGTAAGTGTTGTCTTAATTATGTATATAGTTTGCCATATTCTTACTAGTTTGTTGCGATAAATTGTTGTTTTGTGATTACACAATGTGTACATAGCCAATATTCTACTGACAGGATTTATGAATAATCATCTGAATTCTGGGTACGTCAGGTTTTCATTTTGCGTGTCATGAAAAAAATACTCTATCTCTCCAATTGTGGACAAACTAACAAGAAACGCCCAAGCCTATGTCTAAGGCAAGAGTTGCCACAAGTTGAACCAACATTACTATAGAATGTAAATCCTTTTATTGGCTGTAGGTTTAGATTAATTGTCCAAATATGTTAAATTAAGAGTTGTGGATTTTGTTTAATAAATAAATAAACATGTGCAAGTCGCCATCCAGAATATGCTCACGTTTACACATTCAACTCAGCGTGCAAGAACATCAACATAAAAGATTTCTCATTTGCAGAGATTTACACCAAAATCAAGAGATGGTTGCTCTCTGTCTCCTATGAGGAAACCAAAATAAGTACTTGTCGCGAACTGTCAACTTAAGCTTAGACGACTAGAGTAGGGTCCTAAAAACAATATAACCTCCAAATTTGCCTTAAAGGCACATGTCAAAATTCTTTGTCCCACATTACCAAAAGTTATTTATACAACGAAATGATTAAATGCTCCAAAACTTCATATAGTTTATAATTTATATGTATACACTTACAGACTACCTACACACATTCAATGAGTGTAATATACAGACACAAACAAACATCCTCGCGAAGACACCACCCCCAAACACACATACACCTACATTTAAATGTTTGAAGGAAAAGATTGGACTACTAGTGGGAATTACTTGAACTCACGACTACAGAATACCTTCCTGTCGCTTTGCCACCTAAGCTATAGTAGCACTTCATTAGCGACAGCTCATCTCTGTTCGGTAATCTTAACGGGAATATTTTATTTCTTCTGATAAAAACTGACTAACACGGAGATTATTTCGTTGTGATGATAATAATGTTCGGGATAAAGCGCCGACGTGTGTCATTAATAAACAAATGTGTCGTGTTGTGTTCCAGAGAGCCGGACCAGTGGTCGGCCGAGTTCATAGACTTCGTGAGCCAGTGCCTGGTGAAGAACCCCGAGGAGCGCGCCACCGCCGAGTTCCTGCTCACGCACCACTTCATCCTCAACTATCTGTCCGGTACATGTCTACCTCACACATACTCCACCCGAAGGACTATTTCATGAATCTAATAACAATGATTAAGGTTGATAACGCTAAATCATGTTCAGTTAAGTTGGTCTAAGATTGTAAGATAAAAGATTAGCTACGGTATTTCTAGGGGTGTTTTATTTTTTACTGTATAGATAGCGTTTGACCACTATGTTGCTTGGTGGTCAGTGACGATGTAGTCGACGGTGTCATCACGCTAGACCTAGAATGCTTAGCCAGTAAGCAAAGGACTGCTACCGGAACACACTATGTGTTTGCCGACAGTTTTTCAAAGATTTGAAGGCGGTAGCTAGCCAGGCGGGTACTCGAAAGTAGACTAACATCATGCTATAAATTTGATAACGGTTTACCTTCACCGGATGTTCGAGTCGTTGGTGGGGATCGAACCAGTGTCCGTAAAGTTGACAATCACGCTCTCTTGGCTAGGCTATCATCGCTTCACAACATAACCTATTTTAATGAATTAATTTCATTTCAATTACACAGATTGCACTCATCCCATGATTATTGAAAACGGAACATTATAAAAAAAAACGGAGATATAATGGATCCACTGCCATAAACAATGCATTGCTAATGATGCGTGTGATTTGTAATTGTGGATGCTTTACTTTAAGCTCTATTGTGACAGACGACAGTTCGTTGTGGCAAAACAATGCTCATTTGCTTACTTTTAAAATATGATTATGCTCAGATCTCCGAGCTCGCAGTCTTTCATCATCAATCAATAAACCGCTTTGTATACATTTATTAGTTTTGTTTATTAAAAGTGAGAATGGTGTTGTTCCAGGCAACGCGAAGAACCCGAGCATCCTGAGCACGATGATAGCCGAGGCGCGCGAGATCCGGGAGACTCAGGCGTTCCGGAACGCGCACGCCACCAACAACGCCAAGACCTTCCAGGCCGTCAAAGTGAGTCGCTTATCATCATCATCATCTCAGCCATAGGACGTCTGCTGCTGGACAGATGCTTCCCCCATTGATTTCCACAAGGACCGGTTGGAAGCGGTCCGCATCCAGCCCTTGCCTGCGATCTTAGTCAGGTCGTCTGTCCACTTGGTGGGTGGCCGTCCTATGCTGCGCTTGCCAGTCCGCGGTCTCCACTCGAGAACTTTTTGACCCCAACGGCCATCAGTGCTTCGAGCTATGTCGTCTGCCCACTGCCACTTCAACTTGCTAATCCGCTGGGGTATATCGGTGACTTGCGTTCTTCTACGGATCTCCTCATTTCTGATTCGATCACGTAGAGAAACCCCGAGCATAGCCTTCTATGGCTCGTTATGCGACTGTGAGCCTGCTCAGAAGGCAGTCAGAGACCACGTTTTTACCTTTTTATAAATACATTCAATTTATTCACTTTCAGGGTCAGTGACGATATAGTTGAAGGTGGAATGACGCTTGATCTAGAATGCTAAATGGCTATCAAAGACTGGTGCCTGAGCACACTATGTGTTTGGGACAGTTTTTTAATCTTGAGGGTGGTAGCTAGCCAGGCGGGTACTCGAAAGTACATGCAGTATGCAGTAACTACTGTAAATATGTACACTAAACATATCCATCTTTCATCATATCATCAAAATTTTAACCGTAGCTTGTCCACTTATAAACAAATAAATTGCCAATTGCTGTACCAAAGCTAGTTGGCAGCGTCCCGCAGCTAACTTCTACCTCCTGGAGTGTTTGTGAAGATGTCTCTCCCTCTGGTCGGTGAATGTCCTACGCTGCGTTTGCTAGTCCCTGATCTTAACTCGACAACTTGTCGACCTCGAGGGCCAACACAACATGCAATGTTACGTCGGTGACTTTCGTTCTTCTACAGATGATCTCGGTTTTGAATCGATATACCCAAACTGGTAGATGAAGAAGATATTACAATACAGTACCCAATCACTTGATTCATATCGACGAATACGCGTTATCAGATATTATTGGCGATCACTTGGTCGAGTTGCTGTGCAGTAGGGAGGTGAAGGTGAAGGTAGGGGAGGGGTGGGGAGGTGCGAGTACAAGTGTGATGTCGGCAGGGCGCGGGCGAGTACGAGGACGCGACCATGAAGGCGGCCAGCGACGGGACCCTGGTGCCGGCGCGGGACCTGCCCGACCTCGGGACCATGGTCATCAACGAGCCCGACGCGGACCTCGCCACCATGAAACGTGAGATCTCTATCTTCTACTTATCATTACATAAATCCTTTTTATTTTTTGTATACGTGTATAGTAGGCGCAACCGACCCATGTGTTTCTGAAGTTAGGCTATGCGAGCTGATGTGTGATCCTGTTGACTTATCCTCAGAACGACAATTTGTCTCACACAAAAATATTTATTTAATTTTATGGATAATATATGTTATACGATACACAAATTAATAGAAGTGCTGTACTTTCCTTGTTACGGGAATTGAACTGGCAACGGTACGGGTTTAAGATCGATTTAGAGCACACTGAAGATATAAGACAAAAAGAGTGTCTGAAACCTCTCAGGTTGAAGTTTGATATTAGTTCGAAAATATTCATCGTATAAGTTGGTACGTATCCACCGAAAGTCTACCGGAGTAAACTGTTTATCGTCGTCGTCATAATAACTTCAACAAGAGAGCGAGGCTGTTATATAATAATGAAGTGAATCCCTATAGATTGAAATAGAACTACTGCCCGGCTGCATGCTTCCTATAGATATTATCGGCGTCGGCGGCGTGTGAATCGTGTGCGTGTTCGGTTCCAGGGCACGACACGGACCCGATGGACACGAACAAACCGAAGTACCGGCCGCTCTTCCTCGAGCACTTCGAAAAGAAGGACGTCAACCATCTGCACATCGGCTCCCCCGCCCCCGCGCGGAACGGCACCCTCCCCCCGCCGCCGCCCCACGCGCCCCCGCCGCACTCGCCCTCGCCCGCCGCCCCCGCGCACCCCCTCGACGCCAGGTAACAGCCGCCCACTCTACTGGAATGCAACACTAGCCTCGGCCATCGGCGGCCCTGCACCTTTATGCCTCCTCTACACACTATAGACACTTCTTCCTCATCGTTTCAGTTAGTTCAGGAAAGTTCCAGGGTTAGAGAAGACTGATGAACTAGAATGCACTAATGTTTACTCGAGTGGTTGCATCACTTTGCTTTAATTCCGTGCTTCCACCACTTAACTAGATGACAGGATTTTCCCCGCCCTCTGCCTGTAAACACCCGCGAGCCTCTGTAATGTCATCGGAATCTGTTAAACCCGGAACTAAAATGAGATTCTCGCTCGTTTCTCTTGACGAAATGGCAGAACTCGAGTCAACATTCTCTCGATCAGATCTCTATTCAAATTGTTAAGTTAGTTGTTCGTTTAGATGCGAGTGACATGTGGCAAACGCATCGTTGATTTGGTTCATAATTTTCATAAGTAAACTAAATAATGACTTCTTTTTAAACTTGTTATGTTTAGAGAAAGATTACAATTTTAAGAAATACTGAACGTAACATGAATCATCTGAATCTACCTCTATGTTTATCGAATGCCTCTTTTTTTATACATCCATTGTCCTCATCAAACTACATATTTATGTTCAAATATTTGAAGGAAAAAATTCGGCTGCTAGTGGGACTTGAACCACTAGTAGCTATAGCTTAGTTGGACAGAGCGACAGGACGGTATTCTGTAGTCGTGGGTTCAAGTCCCACTAGCAGCCGAATTTTTTCCTTCAAATATTTGAACATAAGTTCTTCCCAGCATATGGTTAATGCGATACACAATAAAAACTCTTAAAACTACATATTATGTTGTCATTCCCCTTAATACTTCTCAAAACATAATCCATTCCGGTTTGACAGTATCGATTATTGTCTACTGTGAGGCTCTTTCTACTCTAAAATTATTTTTATGTATTTGTGATATATCTCGCACTGATTTTAAACTCTTGAAATAAAAAAATATCTCACGTTGACGTCGGAGTTAAATATATATTATCCGACTATCGCAATGGTGTGTTACTTGTAAAGAAAACGATTCAGCTATGTTTCCACTACGTTTTCAGTGAGGCGGAGGCGGGCGACAGCAGCACCAACCCAGCGTTGGGCATACAGCGGGCGTTCGTGGAGGAAGGAAACTTCGAATTCGTAAGTCAACTACACGTCGTCACTCTGCTATCGCTAACTGAGCCGCCGCGTAAGTCCACTCTGTCGTATGTCGTCTCTCGTGTTGTGTGTCGTGTCGTGTGTCGTGTCGTGGCGCTTTTCACTAACATACCCTGTTGGAATTGTCTTCGCGAAACTAACGTCAGCGTTGATACATTTACAACAAGTCCATATTCACTGGCCACGCCCCGCAATATCACGTACGCGATACGTGACGCGTTCATTTTCCTGCTATCTTGTACTCACTGTAGACATTCACTTTTAACCGTGACGCATTAACTTTTATACACATAACCTTTAAAATGATGAAATTACACATACATTTTCATCACTCGAGGAATGCATTTAATACAAATGTATGCTCACGTCATGAACGGATCGTTTTTTTGCATAATAGTGTATATTTTAGACCAAGAAGTTTCGGGTGTTCCTTGCACCAGCAATCGGCCAGTCAGCTTCTGTTTGTAAACTTTTATACATAGATGTGTGCTTCAGGCTGAAACACGTCCAGAACTGTCATAAAATTGTACATATCAGCTTAATCCCAAGTTTTTTTTCAATTCATTAGTGTTAATTGTATTTCCGAAAAATGATTTTGTCACATCCTGTTTCAAATTGTTTCTGATCACTTTTGCCCGTTTTGATATCATTATAAATAACTAAAAACTAATGTCCTTACACATAAATGTTCAAGAACTGCATGTTTCGGAAGTACCAGGTAACAGCGCTATGTGTATACACATTTGACAAACATACCGATCATGATTTTGTTCAGTTATCATTCTTCGTTATAAATATTTTGGACTTAATTGTGCTCAAAGAACTACCCGATTCTTTCGAATTCCATCTGCTGGTTATCACAGCACCTGGCCATGTGTTATCGCGGCGATTTTTGTCTTTTGGGATAATAATCAAATGTGTGTAAAGTTTATTTTTTTCAAAATTGGTTCAGTTGTTCCAGAGATTACCCCCTACAACCTCACAAACTTGACCTCTTTATAACATTAGTATGGATGTATAGATGAATCGCCAAAGTCAAATCGCATTGGTGTGCGTTAGTAATATGTAAATTGTAAATAAAACTATTTGTGTTTAACGATTCGTTGAGTTTCGCAATAACTATTACTACTCTAAGTATGTATAGTATATAGTATGCTAGTATTTTTATTATGAAGGCCGGTTCATAGACGGCGAGTTGTTTATCACAGCGACACGGACAATCGAGTGTTTATTTGAACCAGTTTAAAGTGATCAGGAAAACTATTTTAACAGCCACCATCGCCGTTCCGATCCATACTTTTGACGTTAATCCTCCGTAGGCAGGCACGGTTGAGAGAAGATTTGGTGTGAGTTGATGTTTCTGTAGGCACCTGGCCCCCTTGACTGTTCTCGACTAGGTTCAGTGTTGTTCACTTGGCATTTGTGTATTGGCAGTTGTCCATATAACTTTCGTTATGGTCGACGCGAGGAAAGCGATTGGGCAGTTCGAACTGAAAGTTTTCTGCGTTCTGGATAAGGGCGCGGTTAGGTCATCATTGAACGGGACCTCTCAATTTTAACGTTAATGTTCCATGCGCCTCTTCCCACCCAGTGAACACTATCAGTCTTAATCATATCGATGACTGAGATATCGTTCTAAATTTTGTTCTTCCCAACAACGAAATATAGAACATTTCTTGTGCATTATAAAGTTTACTGCCATTCACTTTTAACTCATCACTTATCTTGCGCATGCGGTGCTAAAGTGCCCCATAACAATAGTGTAATGAGTTCCGGGAGGTACATATGCGTGCTCTTTAGTATATTATATACACCTATATTAATTAATGCATCATCGCTCCCGTGTCTCGATGTACATTGAATAACCATGAATTATTTGTCTGTTTCGTGGGTAAGAGATGTCTGATTTTGTTGTATGTATGTTGAAGATAATGCAACGCGTGTTGGGATTTATAGACGAGAAACGACGAGAGAAAAATAATGTGCGTTGTTAGGGCGAGCGGTCGTCGATGGCGAAAGCGTTGCAAGAAATAGGTGACGGTCAGTCCAGTATCGGTCGTTGCTATGGCCGCTGTCATAGTACCATGCCGGCTGGGCTTCGGTTGTTCAACTAATCATTGTAGTTAACACACTGGTGGTGGTGTGCGCAGCTGTCGTTCCTGGGGTGCGCGGAGCTGGAGGCGCGCATGGCGCGGCTGGACGCGGAGATGGAGGCGGAGATCGAGCTGCTGCGCGCGCGCTACGTCACCAAGCGGCAGCGCATCCTCGACGCCATGCAGCTCAAGCGGAAGCGCCAGCAGAACTTCTAGCCACCAACTGAGCCGCCTCCGCCCAGCGATTCTCTTACTGGTGGTGGGAAAACGTGGGGGGTTATTGCGCGCTGGCGCTGGCTCCAACTGAAGAGCGATGCGGTGTTTAGTGTAGCGAGATCGACGACGATAGATCGTGTTGCGTCGCGATGTTATCTGTCGCGCGACGGTGTTATTACTCGCGTGGTGGTGATGTTGCTCGCGCCGTTTTCGTGGTTCTGGTGTTGTGAAACGATTCTAATCGAGAACTGACCAGATTCGATCCTGACGAAGTTAAATATTGCTGCAATCGGTTGAATTTGTTCCCCATTACTAAGTGTAAGCCTATACCCGAGACTCTAATGAGTGATTTATAAATGTACATTATTTTATGTATTATCATTACATACCTGTGAACGTTATACAGGTCGGTTAGGGATAGATGTTGTATGGTCATTATTGGCAAATGAGCGGAGCATAACCATATGCAACTCTCATTGGTGCATATTAATAAATAGTTGAATTTTATGTGATTCAGCTTTTAGTAATGTTATGACTATATGCAAGCACACAAAACTAAACATTCGCAAAATCGCATTATTTCATTGATATTAAAAACCATCTCCGTAATAAAAATTGACCAGTTATTTATGTGGTGATTTCTTAATGTTGCCAAAATATAACAGCGACTGACAACACCATTCATGTTCCTAATGTTTTTGAAAACCAAATAATCGGCCTAAATATTTTGGAGCATTTACATATTACTTTGCCAAAGTAAGTGCCACAATCGTCATTGGAGTATCAAAATAAAATACTCAAATTTATGTTAATTGCTCTCTAATGAAACCTTGGATCAAAAAGTCTAATATAAATAAAAATAGCTGTGTTATTCTTAAAATATGTAAAATAAGCAAGCCTTTTTATTTTGAAGTGCACAGACTACTTATTGTACAGACGGTGATATACTATGACAGTATGTCATACCAAACCGATTAAGTACATAACCTGTCCGCTGCCATTCTTGGAATGTCATACGTGGCAATGCCAACATGCACTATCTCGGCTCGACGAATTAATAAGACGCAACTATTATTTTCGTTGAATCCCGTTGAAATATTTGTATATACATTTTTGATTTTCAAACTACATACAATTGTTACATCTCCCAGATGTAGCATAAAGACCTGTTAGATATTTGGGATGTGTACCAAGTTGTAATTGGATTGATTTTAGAACAAATTGTAATGAATATAATTTTAATTATGGTTTCTGTACTGATTTGTGTAATACTTGGTCACAAAAACGCATGTTGGAGACCTATCTCCTTTAGTCCTAGGAGTAGGCTTGTTAATATCTAAGTTGTTATTTAGTAGACATAGGATTAACTATTAAGACTACAACATATCCCTGTTGAATGATTTATTACCTTAGGGTAGATATGTATAAAGCATAGTTCAGCATTAATTTGTAATGTTTGGTAAGCGTTTCTGTCATATGATCTTGCAGTCAAATAACAGCTAAATAAAACTCATGATGTAAAAACTGATGATATAGATTAATTAATAGTAAATAATCTGAACTAGTGGGCTATTTTGAGACCAATCAGTCTTGTCAGATAAATATAATGAGTAATGGTTTTCACATATTGGTTCCAAGCAATATAAGGAGGTGAGGTCTTCTCTCTCTTCCCTATAAGGTCATGTACTAAATGTTACTACACATACATTATATATATAATACATTTTATATATAATCTGTGCGGTCTTTTCATGAAGTTCTTTGGGCGGTCCTAACATATAATCCTAAAATTACTGAAAATCCCGATAGTCCAATATTGTATCAATATTTAGGGATCTTTTGCTAAATGTATCGTCTTTATGCTTCTCTGGCTTGAAATCCACCCGAATCTAAAGCCTTTTCAGTCTGCAGTGATATAACCTGTTCTACTAATTTAAATACAGTTTGTTCTGACCGGGGAGGGAAGACTGTACATCCTATGAATAGTTTAATCAAACTGAATGACTTCGTCTGAATTTATGTTTGAAGCCATGCTGCCATGTGCTTTGACATTGTGTAGCCGAATACTATATTAAAGCCATCCAAAGGTTGCACAAGTAGCTTTTGAGTGGTCCGTTATCATTCTAAGGGCCCAGTTAATTGCAACTCACAATTTAGAACTAAAAGATACCGCACAACAGTTGGGTTTTAACATTTCAACATATAATGAGTACTTTATGTAAAGAAATCGATTCGCACTTAACTTACCATTATTTTTTATCTATTGTAGCATAATTCATGACAATATATTATTTGTACATATAATTAACTGTAAGTGCATTTTTAGTTACGTTTTGATGTATTGTGTTTGAAATGTGTCGTTTCAGTTCCTTATTGTATTAGATCTCAATGTATTATCTCGCTAAATGTATTATACGATTTATATTTAGATAGGTGATGATGTTGTCACGAGCAGAGTACAAGGCCACGTTCGTAGCGGGTTGTGAGATATATGAATTTAACTAAATGGTATAATAGAACGTAGTAATCAGCTGGTTATTAAACATTATCATACAACAAGTACAATCTCGTTTTTTGAAAGATTATGTGTTTGGGTATTTCTCATTTTTGAATAAAATAAAATTTCATCAAGAAAAAATGATATTCGAATAAATTTGATGATGCATTTTATTAGAATTGGCTTGGTCATCATGGTAAAAATACTCGCCGAGCTTATCGTCTTGGTTGAAATAAAATTACCTTCCATGGAAGTGACCGCAGATCCAGGAAAGTGACTTATGTAGGGAATGTCACTTCCCTGGATCATCCCATGTTCCACCAATACTTTCCATGGAAAACCAAAAAACATAATTTGAGAATAAAAGATCAGTGATACCATTTCCAAATCTTTTATTAATCTTAAAGAATATGTATATGTATAAACACAGGAATTTTCTTAAAAACTCAGTTTCCAATTTAAAAACATAAACTATTACAGCAGCTTTGGGCTCTCCCTTTTCGCATCAATTAAGATGTAGTTTTAGTAATACGTCCAACCCTTTTAATCAACTCTTGTACAATTACGAAACATTTATTAAATATCAACAATAAAAGAAACATTTGTGAATAAAGGTCCATTAAATTACTGGTATTATACTTATTCTATTTAATATGGCAGTTTACTCAATATTTGTGTAACATTTAAGTTATTCATTATAAAAAAATAGTTTTCTCGCCGACCGGGAGTAGGTTTTTTTAAAATTGACATCACGTCACTGCACAGGGAATACGTCCTCAGGGTCTATCCAAACGAAAACAGCATGTTCCTTGGTTTCTTTTTTGTACATTTTATTCTGGGTTCATCATCTCACGGAATCATATCATTTGACCAATGAAATGCTTTTCCTTTTTTTGAACAAAAATTTGGCAATAATCCACATCCCATCGTTCAGTTCTATACCTGTATATTTTAAATTAGGTGGTAGATTTTCGCCTTTTTCAGTAACTGGCACATTCTCGTCATCTCTATTTTTAAATGTATTATCTTTAAATGTGCACATACCGCACAGGCGTCACCCCACAAGCATTCCGATACTGTACAAAATGATTGACTCTTCAAGTCACTAAGCTTAGGTCATCTGTAGTAATACTTCTTCTTTTAAATTATGGCTTCTGCAGCTACTTATAGTAATACATTCCCCATCTAAAATATAATAAAAACAAGCAAATGAAGCCATGCAATCACGTCATAACCACCACAGTAAAACCTGCAAAGGCCCATCCTTTTTTGTTATCCTTATTGTCTTTTCCGTGGATCACTGGTCACTTCCATGGCATGATTTTTATCCATGGAACCAGGGAAGTGACCTCCACGGAAGTGACTTTTACCCGTTTAAGCTCCATAACTTAACCTCAAGAACAGGAATGAACGTGCTTGTTTAACCACGTGTTTTTCACACTATAACACATTAAATTCACACAAACTAATTGCATAGTTGTAAAGTACATACCTTTGATGATCGACACAGTTGTGACTGCTTGAGCTCGACGAGCTTTGAAAATCAAAATGTATTAACTAATTTCTCACAGATGTTACGCCGCTGGCAGAAACTGACAACTAGGGAAAAAAGATAGAGTCTCAGGCCTTGTCAACGGCCACGTACGATCGGAAAAGCGTTTGTTATTTTTCTTGCATGGTCGGTGTGACATTGATCCATGGAAGTGAAAAAAATTTTGATCACATTTGTTATGAAAATAAAAATGTATCTTCTAGTAGCTTCATAAACATATATTCTCGTATTTAGGGAGCAAATGCATTTAAAACAAATTTGGCTTAGTTTTTTACATTTTTATAAAAGCAGAAAAAACAAAAAATATTTTTCTTCAGAAAACCTATGTGAGCACATCCACGGAAGGGAACTTTTTATTAATAAATAAATAAAAATACATTAACATTTTCATAAAATATATAAATTTCTATGTCTTAAATAATGTTATTTCATGCATACTTTAATACAAAAAAGTATGGTTATATTATTTAGTTACTATCAGTTAGAAAAGTTCGAATCACCAATTTTTTTTTGGAAAATGAGAAATACCCGTTTGTGACTTGTGTAAGTAGCAAAGATTTATAAAGTAGTTGTCAGCAGATACTTTTGCCATATGAATAAGAGTGTATTTTTGATTAATAACAGTTTTGATTGGATTTATAAATATTAGAAAGTCTTTAGAAGTGCCATTGAGAGAAGAATATTCATAGTATTTTTTTACAAATGCAATAGTGATAAATCTAAATTGTTCTGTAAGTAAATTGGCGTATACATAATTTGTGCCTTTTTCTTTATATTTTGTACAAAAAAGCCCGAACACTAAGTGTTTCTTCAAGAAAAAAACAATTATAAATTCTTGGTATCAATTTCGATCCAAGTACATTTTGTTACAACATTTATATAACTGCCATACACGGCACCTCCCCCTCCCCTACCTGTGTGTGCTGACGAAAGTTAAAACAAGAAGACATGAGTCTTCAAGAAAGATATTAGCCACACAGCTATAACTCCAGTGAAATGAATACATTGTGATTGTGTTGAGCTTTGTAATATCTTTCTTCGGTTTCTGGCGATAACGGCCTAAAGATATTGGAAGTGTTTTTAAAAATGTACAGGGTAACATTATATTAATATGTGAATTCGCTCGAAACGCGATTCCCCTTTTTTCAACTAATAATTATGTGTTCCTGTAGTTTTTGACTTATTTCATGATCTGCGTTAAAATATAGTTTCTGCAAATTTTAACAAAATTTCTGTAGGTACAAGCTGCGTACACATTAATAAAAATGTTTGGTGTGTGCCATTTTCATGTTCTATATTATTATTATTTCTATATTTTATTATCTCTAAGAATGTAATATCGTGATATAATGTATATGCGCACGCGTCGTTTTTACTTTGTTGGGCTCTAACTCAGTTGTAATGCGGTTTTGAGCAAATATTCCAGTGAAAAAAATATTACTATCATTGACGTCACCGTGCTAGAGCTTTAAACTTCAGGCTATAGCGAACAAAATAATACTAGGAAAGGTGGCATCCTAATGCGTCGGTCGACAAGAGTATGAGCAGTAGCCATATTTTATTTACCCAAGTCAAAAGTGGCCTATCTATTGTATAAGTACATCTTATTCTATATGCTTTATAAAAAGGATATATATATATATATATATATATATATATATATACTCGTACTTGACATCGGCCGAATGTACTTGACTGCACAACAAACATAACCATAAAAAATACAAATTACGCATTCTGCACTTTTTTATTATTATGGACACGGGTTAGTGATATTAACATGTGTGCGCATTTATTATGAACTTATTGCTCTCTGCCGTATATATATACTTATATAATATTATTTATGTTTACTTAGCCCGCAACATTGGCGGTCAGCAAAGCGATTTGCTTTTGTAATGTGTATCTTGTTATATATGTAAGCGTGCCTAGATCTTATATTCTTCACTAACGGTTTTTTAATGAATTACTTTCATAATTTATTTGATGTATACCTCGTAACGTTGTTTGTTGAAGTTTGCGTTTCATGTTTGCTCTAGGATCGCTCGGTGTAACCAGTCAAGTGTTACTAATCCGTTTTGTTTCATATAGTTGTTAGCGACGACGCGGACGGGTTAACATTGCGTTCTGTGCGGGAACCATACACACTGACAGTATTACAACTAAAAAGCAACAAAAAAAGATACTGGTAAGAATAATGGGACAAACTATTGCAATGTCATCGCACCACGATAAGTGTGCAGTTTCATATTAACGCTCGCTTTAAAAGGGGTGAAAATCACGTTCCATGATTATATTAAATAGATACATACGAAGCTAATAAAAGCGTTTAAAAAAATGCTTTATTATTGGTGGGGAAAAGGCTTTCTAAGGTGACTTATTTATTACTGATTGAATTGTCGTGTGCTTGGTGTTATTTACCGCGTCGTATATAAGATAGTATTTGAATCGAATTCCGCCTCGGGCCTTCAGCCGTCGGTGAAGGTGGTCACATCCACAGCACGGTGGTGCGGCACGCTCTGCCCGCCGAGTGGCTGATGTCAAATTTAATTCAGATCTGTTTAGCCATTGTGGCGTGTGGGGTAGGTAACAGACATCCATAAATCCGTCCTTACAAACTGTCGTGTTTATATATTAATATTTTCGCTTCTGAATACATTTAAATTCGAGAACCAACCTCTACTCGAATTAAAATACCTTTGTATATATATAATTCTACTGTACGTGTGTATGTCACTGAACTCCTCCTAAACGGCTGGACCGATTTTAATGAATTTCTTTGTTTGCGTTTGGGTGGCGCCCTGGATGGTTTAGATTCACAAAAAAAACACCTAGCGCTGCATGCAGGACAACGTCTGTCGGGTCCGCTAGTCTTGTACAATATAGTAAAAGCAGCAAGTACCTAAAGTACCTAGCTGTAGCGAACAGCTTGTCAGCGTGTGTGGTTCTCCCCGGGCGGCAGGCGGCGCGGCGGTAGACGGCGGGCGCCGCGCTCGTGATGTTCGATAGTTTGTAGTGAGAGAGAAGTGCACTTTATTATCCTGTAGCCTGTTGGAAGTGTCGATAGCTGCGCAAACGCATTATATTTTTGGACAAACGACTCACTCAATAAAAGATAATGAATTATAAAATACGATGTTTTTATTTGACCCCACACATCTCCACGAGTAATCAACATAAGTAAAATGAATAAAACGAGTAATAAAAACGTAATCAAACTTATAACTAATAATATATTGGCAATATTAGGCCTGTCGACGAATAAAACATTTAAGGCGGTACCGACCATTCGAGATGATATGCGAACTAATATAACACACGAATATTTGACTAGTAATTTTGATGATTTTGACACAGCTGCTCTTATAATTGCACATATATTTTAAAACTATCACAAATGACACATAAACATAAACTCGTGAACATTACGGCAGCGCCTCGTTAATTGAACTTCGGTGGGAACGTTTGTAAATATAAAAATAATGACCGCTCGGACAAGTTTAGCGAGACGACGCGATGCGTTCGTGGAAATACTGTTGCCAGTTGGAAGTTCGTTTGAACACATCGCGCCGAGCTGTCAGAGCCATCCGCCACTGTATAGCGAACATACACATCACTGTGCTGAAACACCGCACCACCAAGTACCAAATATTTCTCTTCAACATATTACAAGATACCACACGTGTTCGATGGATATAAAATTGGCTATACAAAGTATGAAAAAGACTAGATAGGTACATAACTAAAACTTCCAACAAAACTGTATTTCTTAGTATAAACTGCGGTTTAAGTTACCAGTGCATGCGCGGACGCGGCCGTATGCGCTTGCTCTCTATGAAAGTTCACGAACCCGACAAATATACGAAAGTTAACCGTAGTTTATACTAAACAATGTGGAATACTAACGAAACAACCAAAACTATATTAGGTGTTTACGATTTATAAAAATAGGTACTTCCAATAGTTAAAAAAATACATAGTGGTCGCTATTGTGGTATCGAGATATATACCTATTCGTAGCTTTAAATTAAAAAAACATTAATCCAATACGTATGAGTACATAGTTTTTTTTTAATTTGAAAGTTTAGATGTGTTCTCGGCGTACACACGTGGGAGATGGCTCAAGCTATCGGTTCGGGGTCACAGATCTCGACATTTATTACAATAAGATACCGATCTTTGATGAGTATACTTATTCTCTACATTTCATCTAACACATAATAAGGTACATCGAATACTTAATAGTTCTCCATACACATGTTACGTTTACATTACGTATCTACGTCGTACTACTACCGCGAGTGCCCATCGAGGCACACCCGCATGTGTAACGGTGTGACGAAATAGGATACTCCACATCGTGACACTAACACTTTGGCAGCGTTAAAAGTTCCCATTGCATCACACCAAATTATCAAACAATGGGGCTTTTATACATATTCTACATACTTTGTTCCTGCCAAAAATAATGATATACTTAAATTAGTATAAGGTTATATAAAACCATGCAGCGACCAGTCGACGGTTCTGGTTGGGCTGGCGGGTAGACTTAGCATGTACAGTTAACGTGGTTTGTATCATATGGGGCTCGGTGCAATAGCACCAAAAGCATGATACTAAATAGAGAAGGGCTTCACGTAACTAATACGATTTACATTTTTAGCAACTGTTTATAGATCGTGAGAAAAGAAAAGCCCTTAAACCAATGATGTTTTACTAAAGATGACATACATTCATACTGCGCGGTGCTCAGATTTTGTACCTTACATGAACTTGCTTACTGCGGCAGATAATACGGTACAAATAATATAGGAAAGGATAGCTATATGTTTAGACTTGCGCCGCAATGAAAATTACTACAATTGACTTAATTTTGCCGCCTCAGTTTCCGCGCGCTTGTGCGACATCTACCTCATATAAACATATATCATTGCCTTAAACGCTTGTAAGCTTTTTCTCCTACCAAATCTTTGTTATTACAGATCAGATCTACATAATGAGATCCAACAGGGTTGGTACTACTAAATTACATACTCGCATCTCCATTATCAAAATTAGATTCCATTTACCTACATATTTAGTGCGCATCCAAATTAAAGGTTTTCAGGTTAATCGCCCAGATGTGGACGAGCTCTAGTCAAACCATACATGATTACTTGCGAGTATCTACTTGACATAACTACAATATAAATAATTCTCTCCAATAGAAACAAATTTAAACAAGATGGTTCTTAACCAACTATAATCTCAATATTTCGAGCGACTACATAACTATTTATACAAAATTAAATAACATCTGATTTTCGACCATTCTCAAAAGCCTGATCACAAAAGTGGAATTTCAATATGTAGATAGGCTCTACAAATGACATGGAATGTTTTGTCTGAGGCTCTCTGTGAAGTAAACGGTAAGTTTTTATTAATAAGGAGCGGCCGTTTGTGTAACACATTGTAGTAATACTGACACAATGGAACTTGTTTCTTTAAATTCACTAAGTGTGTACATAAATTATATTGTTATTCGAACAATCGTAACAATAAAAAATGAAGAGTTAGGGTACGCTTTAAAATGACGCAACTAAAAACGACTGGTTTCAACTATAGGCGCACGCACACCCAGTTGTAGTATTACAAGAGCTATTTGTGCATTATGTACAAATATATCTGCCTAACTATAAAAATATTTAGTGAGAACACATACATGCTGCACAACAGGCGGCCCGAGTAAAACTAAATCAAATTAGGTGCATGAACCTAATTTATGCGGTTCACAGCGGAGAAGCTGGTGCCGTGTCTACTTTTACCAATCAACAAAAAATGGTTTCAAAATGCCGATTCTTGTTCACTGATCACCACCGGTTATTTGACAGATTTATTGCAATATGGTTTGTACCCCAGTACTGCTTATTGACATTATTAATAAAATGTTATCAGCAAAAGTTAAGGGTATACGAATATTGAGAGTATGTATAGTTGACTTACTTTGATACTATTATCTGATTCACTAACGGCGGTTTTTTCTTGTTGAAATAAATAATACCTATATTGTAATATTTCAGATCCTATATACAAGATAATATCTGAAAATTGCGAGCATGGATCGTCGGCTCGATAAAATTTGACAGTAATTATCGACAAAATCAGTTTTATCGAGCTACGGTATGGAATTTATCGATCACTCGATAAATTCGGAATATTGATCATCGCTTCATAGCTATTCTCCTTCTCTAACCGTTGAATTTTCTTTCTCGTCTCGGAACATTATTCACTATGTGACGTACTGATAGATACGCAGTGCCCTGTGACTAATGCAAAAACAAACGACAAAGTGTTATCCAATTAATTATAAAAAAATATTATATCGGTGGCTTTCACAGAAAATACGTCAGTTTTGAGCCGTCAGCCATTAATAAGGTGACGTCATAAACCTTATATTGTTTTTCTGTCACTTCCTAATCTCTATTTAGGTATTTCTGTTTGTGTTGTGTTTGTAATGACGACGAATGCGTTTGGTATGAAACTAATCGCATACGCGGGTTATCGGCGTAACAACATTCTATTATATGAACATGAGTTTTAATAATTTTGTCAAATCTCTAAAAATGGTAAAAATTGCCGCAATTAGCCACACTGATAATGAATCTGTTCATGTCTTTTATTGTTTCATTTCTTCATTTAAATCGAGTCATATATGATAAGTGGAAAGTGGAATTTGTGTGAAATATCTTTTGTGTTACCATTTTTGTGAATAATTTTGTCGCTAGCTTTATCGATCTATATAAGTTATTAAGGCCAGCCTCATGCTAGGGGCTGTCGATAAAAATCGACATATAAACATTTTTGTCTACACGTTAAGTTTATCGAATCGATGATCCATGCTCGCACTGCTGAACCTATAAGACCAGACTTAAGTACAAGCTAGTCTGAGAATTAATCGATAAATGCATACATTGGTAGCCTCTGTAGATAGTAAATAATCAACAACATCCCAAGGACATGTCATCCTAAGGATGAAACCTACACTATAAAGGAAGGATAAATACTGAAGGGTGTAGCCTCACTCATTGTTTCTTGAGAATAACTTGACAGTACAGCAGCGAGTCAATTACTGGAACAGAACAAGGTAATACATTAGAGCAATAAGCTGTGATAGGGTTCTTGCTCCGTATGTGAAAGGCCAGACCAGTTTATAGAATTATAGATTCATCTAACATAATATAGATGCAAATTGCTGAATCAACCCTGTGAACAAGGTGTGAGACGATTCATACGTGCATTATCAGCAAGTATGAATTAGGGCTTTGCTCAGGAGAAATCGGAGAATCTAGATATAAGAATGTTCGACGATTAACAGATTGTTTTTCAAGTTAATTGATTAAATCTGCATATTATTTTAGCAACCATGAAACGAAATGTGTAAATATTACTTATTATTTTTGTTAATGATAAAAATGATTTTATATTTATTTTTTAATAATTTTATTTTGCCGTGGATTACCGGCTATCGAATAGTACTTCCCCATCACTTCCCGTGGGTACCGTAAGAGTCGGCTAAGGGATCACGTACCAGAAGGTGAACAGCAGCGCCTTCTGAGTATCGGGAATCGCACTGCGCTAGCGAACTCGCCTGCCAAGCGTCGCGAGTATTCGCAACCCCCCCCCCAATAATGGAGGAGGCCCATGTCCAGCAGTGGACTTCCTATGGCTGAGATGATGAAGATGAATGTTATTAGCCGTTTTCAAATATAATCCTGCTGTCACATGTAGAGTGCTCAATCGAAAAAAAATACTGCTTAGTATTGTGCACCCCAAGCCATAGTGTGAGACATGCAGTCCGGTTGTAGTTATTACATTTTCATTGCCTTTACAATACAGATAGCTCAGGTATTACAGTCTCGTTTACATGCATGCATCTGCATCATACATGGCTGTCTATCTATATCCGTGTCCTGTGTGTCTGGTACTCAAGGATGCTGTAACTTGTATCTAGCCCTACTAGTAGCCAATGACCCTAAAAACAATATGCATTTTGTGATATTTTTAATTGAAATTGGTCACAATGTCTTTTGGTGTTATCTTATCCCACAGGTTTCTTTTCAGTATAATGAAGTAGTAAGTGTCACTCTTGAATCGCTGATGGTTTGCTGAGATCTTTTTTATTTACTTGCTTGTTTCCTTGCCCCCTTCTTTGGATAGGGTATTAACTCTGTTGTTTCCAGTTAGTAGTACTTAATAGTCTTTTAGTCTACATTATTATTACCTTGAGTTGTAAAGTCATATGGCTCTCAGCTGCCACTTTCATGCTTGCATTGCTGGTCTTCTGAGGGCATATTATATGAAATCACACTATCCATAATGAAAACCAGAGGTTACTCTCTTTGTTTTCCTAGAGTAATAATGGCCTTAACAGATGAAAAACTGCATTTTGTAGTTATAAAGGTAAACCTTAAATTCAATAGTGTTGTAAGAGCTTAGAAGATTTCTCCAAACGTTAAAGAAAGCAGGAGACAAGTCTCCAGGTATGAACTACAGCACAAAGCCCTATTATGAATGTGTGGTAGAAGTACAATAATAACTCAAATACTTACAATATTGTGCTCCTCCAAGTATCATATCATACTTCTGTAAGGGCCCATTACTGTTCACCAGCACTTCACTCATGAAGAGTTGCAGCACCCTTGCCGTCTCGAACAACGAGTCCAATAGCAGCCAGGTGGTGATGTTCCGGCCCACATTAGCTGTGGTTGATCGAAACATCACTACACCAGAATTGAGGAACCCAATTATACTGGTCACAATCATCAGTCCACACAGGAAGTAGTGAAGGACTGGAAAGAGAAACCAATGTGTCATCATAAATATTTTGTGAAGGTTGGGTTTTTGGACAAACATTATCCCAAATGTCTCCCACGGGGGAGAGATGCGGCCGGTGCGATTTGCCAAATTTGTATGAGTGTGTAGAGGTGAAACAATTCAAAATAATAAACTTACAAGTCACATTCAAGGGTGTCAGGTGATATTAAAATTACATTTTACAAATTATATTGAATCTTATATGTTAATATTGTAAAAAATAGCAGGAAGTTGAAAAATTGAAAGAAGTTGTTGTGAAGTTTTGTATATATTTTTTTACATCTTGCAAACAATTCAATGCATTTTATTATGAAAACTTGGTTTACAGATTTATTTTAATATGAAAAATGGCAAATGTGTTTACATTACAAAGTTGGTTAGTAAGCCAAATATAGCAACTACTTTAAGTATTACAAGGAGTGCGGAATTGCATAATGATGATAAGATAAATAGTTGGGCAGGTGTTGGGTTGTAAAGGGGAGGGGAGTTAAATATTCTAAGTGAGATTATGAATTGACAAGTCATTGTTTTTCACAATATTATTGAACACCTATTGGTCCTTAACTGACTATTTAGCCAGCCTCAAGTCCATCTGTAACCTTAAGTATGCTTATTTGTTACTTTACGTACGAAATAATGTGTTCCATGTGTCTACAAGAACGTGAGCTGACGACTAACATAATTGGTATGCATATGTGTATTTTTAATTTACATTTCAGAAAAACTTACTCAGTTCTGTGCCTATAACATCTTCCAAGTAAAATAGATATGGATTTAATAGTCGAAGCATTGCAAATGTGAAAGCTGTTACAGCAGACACCTGAAATGTTAGGAATATGATAAAAGTTCAACTAGCATTGTTAGCAAACTTTAAAAGATGTATTCCGGAGTCTTCAAGTTGCGAGTGAATAGGTACCTTCTAAATTTGAGTACTACACTTTAGACCATGTCTTCACATCAGGTGAATCAGCGGTCAAAGGTAAGCTTTAAAAAAAATCGAAAAAAAGCAGCATAGTAAGTATAAAATAATGTTTAATTTTTATATTAGATAATACCGTAATATAGTCACTTTCTAGATTACAATTTTTTGGTCATGTGAAGGAAAAGGTTTTTTTTTGCTTTATTAGTATATAATTACTTAAGAAGTACATAAGTTAATGTAAGTAATAAACTTTACAAAGAAATAGTACATAACTAACATAAAACCCAGTTAAGTAATTAAGATATAACAATAAAAAAATGTATTTTATGGATTCACTTCATAAGAGCATCTATGTAAGACAAGAACACCTAAAGTTAATAACTGATATGCCAACTGTGGAAGTTACTATATGAATTATCTAATGTCTAAGTAAATAA
Source organism: Apeira syringaria (assembly GCA_934044485.1). NCBI lineage: Eukaryota > Metazoa > Arthropoda > Insecta > Lepidoptera > Geometridae > Apeira > Apeira syringaria. The sequence goes on along the minus strand of OW203669.1, from coordinate 12,329,122 downwards.
TTGGGATAACGAGTTGATGATTTAGTTGTATACAATCTATGCATTCTAGTAAACATATTCTGATAAGCAGAGTAAATATAGGGGTATAATGATTGCTCAGTAGCATTAAATATTTAAGTGTTATGTAGGTACATATGTTACGTTCTGCCGATGTAAAGTTACAGCATTCAGACGTAATAAACATAAGGTATTTGAATGAAACATCATTGTCTGATCATCAGATGATTATGCGTTATTAAGAGCCATAAATACTCAGAGCATCTGTTATCATAAGGCTGAGTGTAATTATAGATACTTTATTTAAAAATTTAATACAAAATCTTTTCTTTTACTCACCGAAAAGGCCACAGCCACTATTCTTACGAACATGCCGTAGTCGATCTTAGGCATATTTCGCAGTCTCTTGGGCTACTTACTGATACAGGTATAGGGCGATTCTTTTATTTATGTACCTATCTCATCAACAAATCCAACACATAGAATTCTATTTGTTTCTATTGTAAATCAATAAATCAAAATCTTTGTGTTTACGCGCAAGTACCTCCATCCACAAAACATTCAAAATTCAATTAAAACACCGTCCGCTTACTTGATAATGTCAGTGTGACCATGTTCTTAACTAAAAAAGTGCTAGACGGTATAGACGGACTAGACATAATTATTAAGCTAAAGCTGAGGAAATAAAATATTATAATATATAAAATATAATGGCAATCTGTTGTCAAATTGTTATCAAAAGAAATAATACAACAAAGATTTATGTTGTTTTTATAAAAAAACACACAATGGCACACAATCCTTATCTAATAAAATGATATTAATAGACAAAAAAAATGTTGCATAAATTATTTATTTAATGCAGGTACGTGTATTTAGGTATTTAGTAAATACGTGAGTGAATATATCTATTTAGTACATGTATGTATTAAAAGGTAAAACACAAAATAAAGAACAAATTTCTTTCACATACTACATAGTTTACATTCTGTGAATATTACATTTTAAGCATGTTGAAGATGTTTTTTAATTAGATCGTACCTACGAAGACTTTTGGTAAGATCTGTTATCTATTAAAATAGTAGAAGAGAGAGTAGTATGTGCTATTGTTAGTGATTCTCTTGTTCATTAAAACAAAACAAAAACTCTGGAAAATAAGTTAAGTACCCACACTAAAAGGAGATGTTTTTATTAAAATATCGGCTCGTTTAAAAAAATAAGTTGCCACCTATAATTTAATCACGACTAAAACGACCCGTTATTTGCCAGCAATTGAAAAGAAATCATCTAATATTAGAAATAGTGTTGTGTGGATTTATACGAATTTGAAAATAGAATATGACCTATTGAATTTTGAAGAATTTTAGCTAGTTGGAGTGATTAACAGAATTAGGGTCAATCTTTCTGTGCCAAGGGCAAGTCTCAGAATATTGTGGCAAGGCATTAAGTAAGGAGTACCTAAGGAGCACACTTTGTAAGGAAACTATGGCCTTGCGTTTTTTATAAATAAATAAATATAAAATTAATATATATTTTATAGCATCAATAGGTATATTACACTCATTAAATGACGTAAGTCACAGTATATAAGAAAAATAAAACAATTAGTTACTGCTGCAATTAAACGCAGCTGCACCGACAAATCTTATGACGGTTTTCACATATGTATTGGGATGATTAGGTAATGATTGAATTTCTCCTGTCTTCATTCATCGTTAAAAAGTGAGATTGATAAGACTTGAATCAGAGACATTTTTGCTTAAAATACAAAACATTTATAGATCTGGTCACATTAAAAAGTTTAGACCATCTCAAGATGCTGAATGACAGTGACATAGCCGACAGCTATATCACTCTCATTCAATCAAACTCAAATCTCAAACATATGGTGCGTTTTATTTGCAATCATTTCCACAAATACCATTGGAAACATTTTTCTTTTTCAAATGGAACGAGAATTGTTATCAATAACGTTCTGAACGTATACGCTAAAATTGGAGTTCGTCTGGATCGCACTCTGACAGATGATTGTTTTGTTTTTCGGTTTTGTTCTTTGGCTCCGCATTTCATGTACATGTAACCAGGGACTAGCATCTTCAAAGTTGCATCAAGTCGTGGGCACAGTCCGAATGCCCACCCAGAAACTCCTTCTTCGTTACTCTTTTGATTCGAAAGTCGTAGAAAGAGAAGGAACCGTCCCTAAAGTCAGTCCGTAAAGTAGTGGGCACATTACTTGGACATAAAAGTGAAGATTTGTCATTTAGGCCATTGTGTTCTGCATTTATACCTTACTTTCTCTTTCACATAACGGCTAATAATCTGCCATTATTAGGTACACATTTACTTACCTACAACTTAAAAAAAACAATCATTTTGTGAAAAGAAATAAATGTAGGTAGGTCTTCATCAAAATGTCTCTCTACAATCCTGACATTTCATGATTCATTTGATTGACAATAAAAGAAACCGCGAGATTCAAATATGTGTTAGCTCGCTAATCAAGAAATATTGGTTCGAGTTTTGTCATGTGACGAAAGGTTTTTGACGTGATAACGTTTTATAAATTGATGAACGCCAAAATGAAAAATAGTAACGGTAACATTCCTGTAACGTTCCACCTGAGTTTTATCTAGATCTAGATAATATAATCAAAGTCAAAGTCAAGGTCAAAGTCAAAGTCAAGGTCAAGGTCAAGGTCAAGGTCAAGGGCAAGGTCAAGATCAAGGTCAAGGTCAAAGTAAAAGTCAAAGTCAAATTCAAAGTCAAACTTCAAAGTCAAAGTCAGTCAGTCAAAGTCAAAGTCAAAGTCAAAGTCAAAGTCAAAGTCAAAGTAAAAGTAAAAGTAAAAGTAAAAGTCGAATGTCGAATGTCGAATGTCGAATGTCGAATGTCGAATGTCGAATGTCGAATGTCGAATGTCGAATGTCGAATGTCGAATGTCGAATGTCGAATGTCGAATGTCGAATGTCGAATGTCGAATGTCGAATGTCGAATGTCGAATGTCGAATGTCGAATGTCGAATGTCGAATGTCGAATGTCGAATGTCGAATGTCGAATGTCGAATGTCGAATGTCGAATGTCGAATGTCGAATGTCAAATGTCAAATGTCAAATGTCAAATGTCAATGTCAATGTCATACATGATTATGTCGTTATCACGTAAATCTATCGTCCGTAAACCGACTTTACAGACAACCAATTTTTTACGATAATCGTAAGCGATTAAAGCCGTGGTTAAAGCTAGGTCAAAGATCACCACAATGACCGATAGCTAAGTTTACCTCTTTACTAGTAGAAATGTGATGGTACCTGCTTGGTGGTCCCTTTATGGTAATTTGTGTTATTCACTAAAGCTTCTTAGAGCAAGACCTCATACTGCTCGGAAAGCTTTTTGACCCTACGGGAGCTGCATTTAGAAACTACCTATATGTCAGTCTCTGGACCTACTCACCAGATCTTGTTCCAGCCGACTACAATTTTTTGGTTTAGGATATTTTATTCATGGTAAAAAATATACTTAGGAGGCAGTAAATTTCCTTAACAAAAGTTTCCGAATCTGGTACTTATGAACAGAAAAGTTCTTTAAAATGTACTCTGGTATCTATTGTCAAAAATAATAGACTCCCTCACACAATTCACAAAAGACACATCGCTACATATTATTACCTACCATGCCTGATGGCAAAGAAATACCTATACATTCAAAACATACTCCATAATGTTATCTCACGCACTATTATCCACACATACCTATCCATTTATGCAATGCACTCACACCATGCCTGTCATACATACTCGTAATAACCCATACCTACCCATACCTACCAATATAACCCATACTGTATGGGTGATGTCGGATGTCCATACAACACTTGTAATATTACAACTCAATAATTTAAAACAACTGCTTGGGTGATATCCGTATGAAATCTCGTCGCTATTTATGAATAATACATTATACAAAATAGTACCTATATTAAAAGAACTCCTCATATTAGGTATATCAATGATTTACTAACAGAAGCAGTTAAACACTACCGCGTAACCTGGGTTCTGTGTTACAGGTTCTGGATGACGCACAAGCGCACACGCGAGGTTTTATACGCATTGATTATTTGTTAGTTTTTTTTTCTTTTTATTATCATTCATATATATTCAAGGTCTTTAGGTCCCGAACTAGGCAGAGCCTGTGATATGGTAACCTGGTGATATATATATATATATATATGAGTGCTACCGACTCCGCCAACCGGCCAGTCAAGGTTGTACTTATTATTATATTTGGTAAAAGAAATTCGTTTTTTTATTTATAAATAAATGGAACAAGTAGGTAAATTTTTCCCAACATTTAAATAAAACGTTTCCTGAAAGTGTTTGTGTCCTGTGTTTTAAGAATATATTAGAAAATAGATGTCCTTAGTTCGAGTTCTACCCACAATACATCTACAATGTATGGTACAAACACCATGCAAGTCGTATTTATCTCATTAAAATAGAGCACAAAACTCAAAAAATAAGTTCTCTTAGATGACCCCTCTCAGACTGGGGTCCGAATCCCTGAGTGAAGACTAGACGAATAATTGGGTTTCGTTTGTCACTCTTCAGGTACCTACAGCACCCTAAAACTGAACGACTATGTCTGATAACGATGGAGTTATCTCACTTTATACGTTGCTTTTACATTAACATCAAATTAATTTATTAAATTATTTGGTTAGCAAACATATAATCATTATATTTATGTACTTATAAATATAATTATTATGGGTTTGCTAACCATGTATATGTGGTTCAAACCAATTTTCTGTTTGAACAAAATATATAAAGTCAATATTTAGCAGGAACTTTTTCTTCAACCACATCATCACTATTTACTCGTCAAGCTCTACCTACATTACTAAAATGAAAGTATAAATAGAGCACATTAATTCCAATTGGGCGCAGTATTCAATTCTCTCCGCGTGTCGGCGACGCCGAGGCGCGAGGGTGCGCAATCATTACAAAGTGTAGGCGCAATTAAAAACTGTTTCACATGACGATTGCTGACAGATATTAATATTCATGGCTGTCAACAATCACACAGATATTTCATTTAAAAGCGCTGCATATTCAATTCAATGAAATTCGGACAAAAGTAATAATGAATAATTAATATAGGACAAATTGCGTGTCCCATAATATTAATATAGATCTATTAGATAAAATAGTTTTATGTGAGAAAATCGAATCTGCAGCTATGACACGACTATGCATATAACACGACTATGATCACAATTTCATTCTCGCCTCTGAGGCGACAAAATTAAGTCAATTGTAGTCATTTTCATTATGACGCGTATTTCAAGCGCAAGTCTAAACATATAGCCATCCTTTTCTATATTATTTGTACCGTATTATCTGTCGCAGTAAGCATGTTTATGTCGTAAAGGAATAAAATCTGAGCACCGCGCAGTATGAATATACGTCATCTTTAGTAAAACATCATTGGGTACATCTAAGAATAGTATCGTACATTTTTTCAAAATACTATATCGCCCTCCTACCCCCACCTCCCATTGTTTAATCGCAATTTTAGTATTTTTGTATAAACAAATCTGACTAATATTGCGAAAGTTTGTGGAGATGGATGTATGGATATAAAATATGGATGTAACCCGGTAGTAGTTACATATTTGAACTGTTTGGGGTCGTAGCAAAAGACTAAAAAAGAGAGTAGACAGATATGTCTGTCCTAGACTGTAGAGACTGAAGAAAGCGGTAGATGTAAGTAAATACTTCCGTTTTCTTCAGTCTCTCCGTGATCATGGTGCGTGGAACCGCGCCGAAATATCGGGAACTCAATCAAAATCAAAATCATGGTGCGTAACCCGTGTTAAACAATATTTATATTATGAAACGCCATTAAAGTTTAAAACAATACTTGTAATTGTATTCTTTAGCAGAAGCTTTTTATTTTTATTATCCCTACCACATACATTGTCTTAGATCCCCACAGACTGACAGACACAGAATAGTCACGTACTTCATGTTAAATAAGCATCCCTCTCTCTGTCAGGGCTTACGAAACAATCACAGTGAATTTTAGTTGTCCGAAAACATTTTCAACGGTTAAGTTATTTATAACCGACTTCAAAAGAAGGAGGAGGTTCTCAATTCGACCCGTATGTTTTTTTTATGTGTGTTACCGCATAACTTTCAACTGGGTGAACCGATTTTGATCGTTCCCTTTTATATAAAAGCTGGTGTTTTCTCACTCATCAAATCATCAAAATCGATTCCCCCAGTTGAAAGTTCTGAGGTAACAAACATAAAAAAACATACTAGTCGAATTAAGAACCCCCTCCTTTATTTGAAGTCGGTTAAAAATAATATCACAATTTACTCTTAGGTATATTTCGTTTGATCGAATAGCGAGAATAAAATGGAGCGTAAATTCTAATTTTCAATCGGAATAGGGTGGTTACGTCAGTATTCGGGCACGCGCAATCATTAGCCACCATTCAGCGGACAATCCCTCGATTCGATTAACTCGATCCGGTTCCAATTAATTCGATTATAAGTTTACGATTTGTTGCTCGTTATAAATTTAGTTGATTCGCTTGCACATATTAATTCTGATTTACGATTTGATTACAACTGACATACTTTACGGTTACAGTTATGATTACGATATTCATATATTTATGTACTGTTCGTAACGAATAGTGCTGACCTAGGCACAATCTGTCTACAAATCACTGTCAACGATATAATTTCGTATAAATACTGCGGTTTTTTTATAATCATATGTATTGTATGTAATGTGTTCCTGTAGGTATGTAAAATTGTCTTCTGTTTTTCATGTAAATGTGTTACAATAAGAATTATATGAATTTTAAGTTAAAAAAATTTTTACCAAAAAATGGAACTTCACACTTTTGAGTGTTGAAGTCGGTTCCATTTTTTGTAAAATTGTTTTTTTTTACCATTTTCAGTGACCTTTGCTACTCACGGGATCAATTGTCATTGAATATGTTCACCGATGTCTTCACCCGCAATTATAATGTAGTCGAGGTGTGAGTAGCACTTTTCAGTTATTAGAGTGTAACGCACAAACCGCTTGACCAATTTAAGCGCCTTCTAGACAGATATAGCTTACCTACAATATTGTGCACTTACCTTGACCAGTCTTTAAAGAGATGTGAAATAAGGTGTGTGTGCAGAAATTAGTTCTGGCAAAGAATTTCTATTTCCGCATGAATACAATCTGGGTGTCTTCAAGTCACGAGTGAATAGGTATCTTCTAGGCGGGCGTGCTCCGTCGTAGACCGCATCATAACTTGACCACAGGTGAGGGTGCTGAAACGCTTGCCTATCCTCAATAAAAAAATATAAGTATTAGAAATGTGACTTTAGGGCTTTATGGTGAATGCCCTTAAGTCATATTTGATGGATGTCCTGGTCCTGGATGTCCGGGTCAAGGTCGCTGGCAAACAATATAATTATTTTTTATATATCGTAGAGCGAAATGTGCCAATTCGTTAGTTATGTGTAAATTGGATTAATATTTTCTTTCTTATTCAAATTGTAACGCAACAATACACAAACGCAATTATCGGGCTGTCCATGTTTTCCTTCACCACTTGGTCAGTGGTCAGTTGCATGGTCACTTACGAAAATATTTTTTCTATCTAATTGTTATTGTTAAATGGCACCCGGCTACGACGAGGTCAATTTCTGATAACAATAAAGTAAAAGCGACCTTATGCAATTGTATTGAAGGATATAGATAATAAAGTGCCATCCGTACCCCGAGCCCCATGTGAACGGCTAATTGTGGTGCAATAAAGCGGTATGGTCAGTTGATATGTTTCGAGGGAGATTTGATGCAGTCTATTTAATAATAATTGCAATTAGATTGTTGGATGTTGAAAGTGCTTTTTCTTAACTTGATGCTTTTGTTCGGCGCGTGTCGAGGTTTGAAGAATGATACGGCTGTGTAGGTTGATGAAGTATAAAAGTAGTAAACATCAATCTAATGTTTATTTTATGTTTTTGGCAGGTGTTGATATTCGTGACTGATTTACGTCATCACTTAACATTAGGTTAGATAGTGGTCAAACGCAATTTTATAATAAATAAAAAAAAAATACAAATTGTCAAATTTATCATTACTCTCGTCTGAATGAGATATCAAGTATGTACAAAAGTAATTTTAAAGGTTTTACACGGAATAGTGAAATTTCATACTGAACGCTTAATAAATAAGACTTGGCGAGCTGTCACGTATTTAGAAATGTCACCCGATTTAGTGGCCGTGTTTATGTCTATCTATGATGTAATATATATTGTAACCCATGCTAAAAGTAGAGATTATTTTTATAATAGGTATTAAGTACACCGCCAAAATACCAACACATTTTAACATGACAATGTGTTTGACATTTTATTAGTTATACATTCAGGATCAATTTGAAGTACTTGTAGTGTGCTTGTAGGACCCTCCCCACTGGCGCATACTCAGGTACATATTGATGGTTTAGTAGTATTTCGACATCCCACTGATTAATTAAACTTTACTAATTCCGTGCATACCGACGCGATGATAAAATATAAACCTAACAATGTTCAATTCATATCTGTACAATAACAGTAACAAAGTTATTGTTGGACTAGTCTACTTAAACAGCAGAGAGGCAAAAATATCTATGGGCAGTTGGCTGAGTAATCTCAGCTATGATGAAACCGAAAAACTTCTTAAGATAATCAATTAGGCAATACGTCTCACTCACATACACACAACACCACACACACACAAAACACACAACACCACACACACACACACACACACACGTTTATTAGTTAAAGGACACAATTTATTCATCCTCTGGGACCTTACTTTAATGAACCTATCGAAGGTAATGCAGAACCTATGACACAAGAATCACTTCTTAGTGTAGATTCTGCACGTCAATATTTAAGTGGAATTTGTATACTTTTTACGATAATAAATTGAAATTGAAATTGAAAATTGAAATTGAATTATTAATTCAATTTCCACTGTCAGAATTTAGTAAGATATAAGCCCAGTTCTTTCTGAACTTACTAAGTATACCTAAGTAAAAAATAAATAGAATAATGGGCAGACATATGCAACATTTTGGTTGCTGAGACCAAATGATTTCCAGGAAATGCGTTAACTACACTGTACCATGGGATTCCCACCAGCTACCGAATCTATTCTGAAGGATTACCTAGGAAAGGTTATTTTAGGACAACACAGTGTTTAGGTACTTACTTAAAATGATCTAATTCATTGATAATAAATAATTCACATAAGAGTTACTTATTAATATAACATAAGTGTTTGCAGCTCGGGTATAATGAAACAGATTGAAGAATGGTAAAAAGATTTAGATATTTTTAATATTATATACTAAGATTAATATGCTTAAGCCTGGTCAAAGTATCAAGGCTAGTCCAAATAATTGATAATCCGAGAGTGGCTGACACCCACCAAACTATAAATTGAATATAACAGTGCCAATAACGTATGAATAATAAAGTAGACAATTACAATATCGCATTCATATTGCACTCAAAATGTTTGCAGACATAATTCACGCGCGGCGAATGGGGCGCGCCGCGGGCTATTACAATATCTACCTTCTTTCTCGAATTTGTGCTGTTTGCCGCCACCGAGGCGGCGCGGTAAGTAACTGGGTATTTTCAAAATATTGTGCTCATGGTTCCGACTTCGACCAGTCATTTCACATTTTTGATTGTTTAAATCGCTTCCATTTTCTGTAAAAAATCTGCACCCTACTCACTGGATTAATTGTCATTGTGTATGTTCACCGATTTCTTCACCCTCATTAAGGAAGCCATCCAGATAGATGTAATACTTTTCAGTTATTGGAGTGTAACAAAAACAGCTTGTCCGATTTTGATGAAATTTAAATGGGATAAGAAGAGACTTCAACAAGTTATTTCACACTTTTGAGTGTTGAAGTCGGTTCCATTTTTTGGTAAAAATTTTTTTGTATGCACGTCTTTTAAGCATACCAGTCAAGTATTTCAGGAATAAAAAAAGCATACTTTGCATGTCAAATTAGGTAAATTGCCTACCTCATAGAACTGATTACTAATGACTTAGAAGTATCTCTCTACTCTCTATGTACTTTATGTACTGTATTACTTTAGTTGTGTATAAGTAGGTATGTACCTACATATGTATACCATTTTACTTACTTACCAACGTTGTGTTGATTTTTTATAATTTGCATCGTTTGTATTTTGAGGAAAGACGCGTAAATATGTATGTATTCATGATGGTAGGGTACTTTCGGGTACACGCATGGCTAGCTACCACCCTCAAGTTTGAAAAAACTGTCATCAAACACATAGTTTAATCAGGCAGCAGTCCTTGAGAGCCAGTGAGCATTTTAGGTTTTTTAAAAAAAATTTTTAGCTTGCGTCTGACCACTGTCTTACCTGATGTTAAGTGTCGACGCGGTCTAAGATTGAGCACGCAAGCCTAGAACGTACCTATTCACTTGTGACTTGAAGACTCCAGGATTGTACCTATTGGGTAACACAGAATCAGGCGACAAGTACCATTCCTTGGCAGTACGCATTAGGAAGGCGTATAACAGCGTGATTACTTCTTCGACCAAATCGTCACTGACCACCAAATAAGACAATCGTCACATGCTATATCTATACAGTATAAAACAAATATGTATGTAATAACTTTATGTTGCACTTTATTGTAATAACTTCATCATATAATTGTGTTACGGTGTGATGAATCATCCAATTTAAAAATGATTGTATTTCAATTGGCACATGTTCACCTCTTCCTCGACCGGGTGTCGAACCCGGTGATCGATCGTTCCCGATCACAACCCCCCATCCAATGATACGATATTTTGGATTGTGATGAACATACTACGGGGTTATCATTTAAGCTCGAGTTCAAATACTACACTATATTTTCTGGATTCATCCTACTTCCTACTAATATTATAAAAGCGAAAGTTTGTGTGATGTTTGTTACGTCTTCAGACTCAACAGCTACACCGATTTCGATGAAGTTTGGTACCGGAATAACACATAGCCTACTTTTCATCAGCATTACCACGCAAGTAAAACCGCGAGGCGCAGCTAGTTATGATATAAATAAGCTACTTATATTTCATTCCCTCAATGTCATTTAGAATTATTAGTAATAAGTAGTACCTATTGTTACTCCGCCCTGCCGAATACATAACATACAGCCAGGGCTGAGTCACAATATTCACTCAAAACTTGTATATCAGATTTCGACATATATTTAAACGAGTTGTAGATACATTCAGACCGAGTGGAACCTGGCCCGGTCGGAGATGAGCGAGAGAGAAAATGTGATTACGGTTTGTTTTACATTAGTCAATTATTACATGATTCATCGCTGTTTAATCCATTACACTAGGTGTAAACTATTACACTAGGTGTAAACTATTACACTAGGTGTAAACCATTACACTAGGTGTAAACCATTACACTAGGTGTAAACCATTACACTAGGTGTAAACTATTACACTAGGTGTAAACTATTACACTAGGTGTAAACCATTACACTAGGTGTAAACCATTACACTAGGTGTAAACTATTACACTAGGTGTAAACTATTACACTAGGTGTAAACTATTACACTAGGTGTAAACTATTACACTACGTATAAACTATTAATTTCCTTTATAGAACAATAATTGGCAATGAAGGTAACCTAAAGCCATGGCTTAAACAATTTAATGAGGTTCCTGTGAGTATGAGCATATATAATAACTTTTCAAGATATTATTCCGAAAAGTCTGATTCATATATTAGCTAACTCTGTAGAGAATACCTGCGGTTCCATGGTGTAATGGTTAGCACTCTGGACTCTGAATCCAGCGATCCGAGTTCAAATCTCGGTGGGACCTGATTTTTAGCATATTCTAAGCATTTTTCTTTGAAATATATGAAGGTATTTTTTGATATATCATTAAACTGCAAAGTGATTCGATAAATTCATCAAAAAATCGGTTTTACACCCAGTTTAAAATAAATTATCATAATAGTAGAGGATTGAGGACAAGCAGTCTCGTAAACATGGATCAAAATACTGATCAGAAAGAGTACTCTGCATATATTTCTAAAAGTGTAACTTAGTTCAAAAAGGGATTCATATTGATAATCCATAAAGCATGATTCACACAATACATAAGTACAAGTGCGAGTCGCGCGCCGGGCACGTGCGAGAAGTGCGCGGCACGCGTCGGGCGCGCGTTAGGTTTAGTTTTTTTGTATAATGGGGAAAAAATGTTTAATTGCGTTCTAAAACCATTGTGTTCGGTATGCAGTAATCTTCTGGAGTGCTTGTTAACGCTAATGAAGATTGACAATAATATAAATAGCTTACTTTACTAATATGTAAATAAGGACATGCATATAACAATGTTTTGTTATGTATCTACTCGTTGGTAACTACTTTGTGAAGCCACGGAATAAATAATAGGTAGTTTATACCAGATTAGGTAGCCTCTATGTATTGTTAGAGCTGAACAAATACAATTCTTTATTGATTTACTTTATCTTTTACTAACAAATATTTTTTTTTTATTAAGTAGGTAAGTAATTGGGAGAAAGTTAAGCAATGCTCTTTTTACATATTTATATATTCTCCTCACTATTTTTCTCTTATCTTTATAGATTAAGTGCACCTATAGTGAGGTTACAGTTTGTAATAGTTGGGTAAGAACTTGCGTATTGTTTATTAGGTAATCAGGTCCTAATTGACGTTTCATCTTCACAGATTAAACACTGGCGTGTTTTCATCCATGAGGCAGAGATGATCTAAGTAATTACAGGTCGATCCTCGAGTTTCCGATACTCTTTTATATCCATCAGAGTATTCTGTATAAACTACTTTAATGCAAAGCACAAAGATTGAAATTAAATTGTGTTAATATTCTATTGAACACAGTGTTATAGGGGTGCCTGTGTAATCGAATAGCGTATTGCAAGCGCACGTGCCCGGTGGCGCCCCGCGCCCCGCGCCCCCGCGCCCCGCGTGTGACCGACGTTCGCGCGCTTTCCCACGTCTAAGGGACACTAGACGAAAGGAAAACATACATTAATCAATGGATATAAATATTCGCTTCCTGATTTTTTTCGGTGTTACGCAAAGAAAATGGTTTTGGAGAGGCTTTGTCTAAGTTGATATGGTGATGGACACGCGGGCGTGTACGTATGTATACGTATATATTACGTAACTAAATTACTTAAATTACGTAATATATATGTAAGGTATCTCCGATAGAAATTAAGCAAGTGACTATTAATTATTTCTAATATATATAATCCGAGAATGCTGCCGTTGTGTTGCTAGTCCATTTTTTCGACTAAGTTGGTTTTAAAAATATCTTAAAATTTTAAAAATATTCTGTTTTTTAAATATTCTAGCACTAGTAGATCGCACTCATAAATCTACGTGTTAGTATAAACATTTTTACATATGTGGTAAAATATACTAAGATCTAATGGCAATAATGAGGGGCTAGAGCAGTGGGAAGCATTGAATTTACAACTTATTTTATGACGAACATTGAAACAATCAACTTCATTCACCTGTCTTTTTTTAAGATTTGCCTCGATATCATTAAAACTACTAAGCCGATTTTGAAAAAACTTAAATGGAAAGCGAAAAGCGAAAGCGTCGTCTAAAAATAAAATATTCTAAATCAGTTTAAAATTTGGCGGAGAAATCTGTGAACATAAATACAATATAGGTATATATACACAGTGAAACATAGAATTTCCTCCTTTATTTGTCGGTTAAAAACCAACGGTAATTGACATTTCTACATCATTATATTATGTATCTGTGTTTCCCGATATGTACAATCCTGGAGTCTTCAAGTCGCGAGTGAATAGGTACCTTCTAGGTTTGCGTGCTAAATCCTAGATAACGTCATCACTTAACATCAGGTGAGACAGTTGTCAAACGCAAACTTATAATCATAATAATAAAAAAAAAACAAAAAAAAAAATGTATGTGACACGACCGAAATTCGACGTGATCTCACCCTGACGTGATGTGACCCCGGGCCCTGGGGGGATACTCTGGCGGACGCCCGTCCTGGATATTGGCGATACAACATCTGGATTGTGGAAGCACGAGGACGACAACCATGTCGTGTGTAAGCCCTACTCATGGTCTGGAATTATAATAATTACGTAGTGTCTTAACTATATCAACCGATATCTATATGTAACGTCTCACGCATTACTTGCAACGTTCGAGGCAACAAATAAATAATTATAAATGTATAAAACACGGGAGTTACTCACGTAATAAGTCAGAGGGTTCCGACTATAGTTTCAACCACATTCGGTGGTATTGAGTACAGTACTAGGCGAATCGCGACCGCGTCCGCGAGCGCCCCGTATTCTCCTTGAAAAAAACCACCGAATGTGGTTGAAACTATAGTCGGAACCCTCTGACTTATTACGTGAGTAACTCCCGTGTTTTATACATTTATAATGTGTCAAAACCACGTCAGTTTTAATAACAAACGATTTTTTTTTATATCCACTTAGAAGTGGCACATTTTCAACATTTGAAATATTCACTGATTTCAATATTTTTTCAATCTGAAAGTAAATAATACCCTGTACGAAAAAAAATCATCCAACAAATGACGTAGTTACAAATGGTAACAAATATAATAAATCAAATATATCAGTTTCTTGAGCACTGAGATCTGTTCTCGGTGCTCAAGAAACTGATATACAACCCAAGCTTGTAGATTCAGTGGGCTTCGGCTGTGATCGGGTCAGTCAATACAACAATTTCTCCTGATTTGTAAAAGATGATAAAATTATACGAGTATGAGGGGCCTTTTTTTCTATTCCTATACTTGCACATATTTAAAAGAATAATTGAAATCTTTTAATCAGTAAAAGGTAATAACGTTTATCTGCGATCTAACTACTCCGGGTCTGGGATCAATCTCATTAGTTAATCCTTTTACATGGGGACGGCTACCACCTTTCTGTCCACAAACCGAGCTGCCCCCTCCCTGTGTACACACTAGTGATTAGGCAAACATGGGTGGGTGCTAGTTACATACACCACAGCCTATATAGAACAGCCGGCCCACTCTGCGAGCGCGTGCACCCGCTAGGGTTGGCTCGGCTCAGCGCGCGGCACATCACAGATATGGGTGATTTATTATTCTGTAATTATTGTGCTTACATAGCAAGCTGATTAGATACCAAAGGTTTTAGCCTATTCTAAATAATACAGTTACAGATTACGGGATAGTTATTTGATTCATATCATTACATCGATAAAGCTCATTATGAAAAAAAAAATAGAAAACGAACAAATAATCAAAATCAGCCAATTGCGAGTCTAACTAGCGCTACGAATTCGGAACAGAAACAACTTTTTGGTAGATCTACGTACCTACCTAGTTTTCGGAGCGCGACTCGTTTGACGTTTGAGTTTGACTCGTGCTTGGAGAGTTATTATTTATTTACACCCACATTTTCGTATGTACCTAACAACACCACAGGTTAATGAGTACTGTTACAATTATTGCGTTTACCTGAGTTCCTATAAATTTAGCTTTAATAAATTCGTAGAAGGCAATTAAAAATCAAAACATACTCGTACCTTTCCTTAATTATGAGTATTGAGAATTATACACATACATCAGTATCAAACATTTTAGTAACAACAACGGGCGCACTGTTGTTCTTCCCGGCCGCCGGTGCTAGCCACACTGACGCGTCGCCGTAATCGCCTGATTTTGGAGGTATAGCTATAGAAATCTATGTTGTGCAAAACGCGATTATGAGGCGTCCGTGTCTATGGAGTGAGTTAGCTGTTCTTTAAGCTGTGCATACACGTTAAGTAACCGCAGCGTCTCGACATACATAGTATACATTGAAGTTGCTCCCCGCGTCTGCCTGTTATTCGCTGACCGCTTTTGAACCACGTAACTTATTTTGAGGCGGATTTTATTATGACTTAAATATTTATTCGCGGAAGATTCGTATGCGTAACATTATTAGATGTATATGTAGGTGGAAAAAAAAATACTTTCCTTTCATGTGACCTAAAAATATATTTATATCGTAGATATCCTATTTACATAGATGGAAACCAACGCGATTTTTCTGAAGTGTAACTATGGTTACTAAAAATAAGCATTATTGATACGGTGTTTTTCAGCGTGACTCGGTACAAAACACTTAACTGTGATGAAAATATATTCATTAGTGTAACCTCTTTTTTAAAGAAAATTAAAGGAATTAAGTATCACGCCGTTGAAGGCCTTTATAGCGGGAATGAAAAATATTGAGATTTGATATTTTGTTTTGTATTCGCAAATGTGAGTGTAGGAAAGTTATTAAATAAGTGAACACGACACAAAACACTGGCAGTTTCTCAATATAATTATACGAAAAAAAAACCAAATCGTTAGTAAAATATTATATAAAAATATATTTGGCACAATGACAAAGAATAAAGGTTGACAAGCGGGTGTTCGAGCCCTTGACCTTCCTTTGTATGGTAACATCAAGTTGTACCTACTAATATATCCATTATTCTTTTTTTAGCAAATTTTGAAGTACTATATTTGACTCCGAGAAACGAGTCGGAGGACTTTTCATGCGATTTTAACAATTCACACGATTTTCACATACATTTACCGTAATTTTTCATTAACCATCTCCGACTGCAGAGATAAAAATAAAATATTTAGTCATATATTCATTACATAATTATTAATTTATAAATTATTGATAGTAAGAGCTGGCTGGGAATCACGCGATATTGATATTGAATAAGATCATCTCAGCCATAAGACGTCCACTGCTGAACATAAGCCTCCCACATCGATCTCCCCAAGGACCGGTTGGGAGTGGCCCACATCCAGCCTCTTTTGTTCACCCTGCTGTCGTTGACTCCACCAGAGAACCTTTCAGCCCCATCAGCCATGCATCGGGTCTACGAGATATGTGCATTCACTTACAACTCAACTTTACACTGCACTCATGCACCAACCTTCTGCCAAGCATGGTGAGTATTGGCAAGAATATAAGTATATATATCAGTTATCAGGTTACCATAGTACAGGCTCTGCCTAGTTTGGGACCTGAAGACCTTGTGTGAATGTTAACAAATAAAATAAAATAATAAAATAAATAAAAAATGAAATAGACCGATAAGGTGGACAGGCGACATTGTTAAGAACAATTACAGGCCTTAGGATGCGCTTCTAACCGGTCTTTGTAAAAGTCAAAGGTGGAGGCCGATTGTCCAGCCGTGAGCATCCTGTACATGAGACGATGATGAATGCATATATTTGTATCTATCATTCAACATAACTCGGTGATTTTACAATAATGACCATACCTCGTGCTATTGCACTAGTATACGATTATGTATGGTTCAGATGGCAGCCACGAATACTTAGCTCTTAAACGTCATATCAAAGGTGTAGCGAATGCCATATTAAGAACTTTCAAATTATTTGAAGAACAAATCCGGCTGCCAGTGGGACTCGTACCCACGACTACAGAATACCGTCCTACCGCTTCAATTCCCACCGGCAGCCGAATTTTTCCCTTCAAATAATTTGAACGCTGTCATATTGCTGAAACAATGGGCGACTTCACGAGTCCCGCAGTAGGTATGGGTACCGGTCACGTGGACCAACACTACTCCTGGAATGGACAGCCACTGAGCACAGGTACAGCATTCCTGTGCTTCCTCAAAAAGGTTTATATTTATTACAATTCCATTATTTTCTATTTTTGTATCCGTTTGCGTGGGAGTGGGTAGAGTAACGTGGGCTTCAAAACGATGCTACAGGATGGACAATAACGTACGCAGCGCAGTACATACATACATACATACATACAGTGTTGGCGATGTTTGTGTAGGTGTACTTAAGAGCTAGAGTATGAAAAGCGCCTATGATTTATCGCCACTGGGTATCGTTGTCATATCACGTTATGCAGCTCGTGGAAACGAAGACCGTTTTAATCTTACAAAACGTTCTTATTTCTATTTCTGGTAGAATGTAAGCTTGCGGCTCTTACGTACTTTTTACAAAATGGTGAGGAAACTCTCCGGAATCGTAACGACTGAGAGCGCTTGAATTTGTAAATTATCATTGTACTAGCTGCGCCGCGCGGTTTTACCCGCGTAGTTATGGAAAACGGGGATGATGGTGATGATAAAAAGCCTACGTGTTAATCCAGGATCTAAACTATCTATATACCAAATTTCATCGAAATCGGTGTAGCCGTTTGATCGTGAAGAAGTAACAAACATACACACATACACACAAACTTTCGCATTGATAATATTAGTAGGATATTTATTTGTATGAACATGGGTAAGTTTAACAGTTGGGGATAAGTATATAAATGCGCTCCATATTCTAACTTTCTCGGCTTGCAAGGTCACAAAAACTAAAAAATAAATTATAATATTCAAGTCATAATAAGTAGTAAATGCCTGTTACTAAAATTCATGGATATATTTACACTAAAGAAATAGCCAAATTACAAAAAAAATATCTTAGTATTAAATATGTCAAATTTTACAAAAAATCAAATTAAGTTGAATGAATAAAAGTCAATTAGCAATAATATAAAACAATAAAAATAATATCACAAATTAATAATGACAGATGAAATATGTACTATTTCAATTACAAGGATTGTCTTGCAAATACTCAGTAATGGAATAGTACCCTTTGTTTATTAGAAATGTAAATAATGGTTTTTTTTAAGTGAACAGATAGACTCCAAGTCTTATATTGAATTAGGTCCGTAGGGTATGAATCAGGTAGGTGTCAGATTAGAAAAGAAAATATATATATATATATATATATATATATATTTAATCACACTCAGACCCCCGCACTAGGATTCCCTGTATCGCGGGAGGCATCCAAGACCCGGGACAAACATCTACACTCATCACATAAATGTTTGCCTCTGCCGGGATTCGAACCCAGGGTCGCGGTGACAAGTCATGTCGATGACACAAACCACTGCGCCACGGGACCGTCAATAATGTAATGTACGCTATGTATTCGCTGTGGATTTGTAAGATCACATCGCGGCGACCACTGCGGGCGGCAGCGCACTCAGCGCCCCGCTTAATTATTCGAGTTTGTGAACCTATTTCTTATTGAAATACCGTTATACTTCGTCATATAATAAGAGAGTAGATAAAGGTTTATATAACCGGTCGGTGGGCACGGGGCAGGGGGCAGGAGGCAGGTCGCGAATGGCGCACGTAACCGCCGTGACCTGGATTCTATTCCCCGAGCGGTGCGTGTCCACCTGCATCATTAATTTACAAACAGTCGCCAGGTCAATGTGGATACCGAGTCGGACTATCGGATCAGCTGATATTCTTACAATCACTATATATACGTAAGCATGTCTGTCTGTCATGCCTTGAAATTGAAGCTCCCTCACGCATATACGATTCGGGAGGGTTGAAACATATTATTAAAAAGAAAAACAATCTGCAGAATAATTATATCTGAAATATTACTGGGCAGTAAATATTACTAATTAAATACGAATTATGCAAGGGATCTTTAATTCCATAAATCGCTTGATATAATTATCTCAATTTGTTAACTGTAACACATCTTACCACTCTACCCCGGGTCTGGTTTAATTTAAGCATTATATTTTTTTAAAAAAAACAGATGTAATGTTTGTATGTATTATATTACGATCAATATCCTAAGAAAAAATCTGTACTAAACCTGTTTGCAGGTGAGAGGAGTGCCAATGGCTCTCTGGAATAAATTATTTTTTGGAAAGGCATTGTGCTTAATGGGTACTAAAAATCTGTGAAATAATCAAAATGTTAAGCGATCATTGATGAGTCCTTGTTTCTTCCTTACTTCTACTACTCTTCTCACAACCCTAAAAGGTAAATGTAACAATATAACTTCACTTCACCTTATTCTAAACGTGAATATATAACAGAAACTAGCTGTGCCCCGCGGTTTCACCCGCGTGGATTACGGTTTTGCCGTTACCTCAATTATCTCACGGGAACCAAACTTTCTTAGAGGAATTTCTCAAAATCCTTACTTAGAGGATGCCTACGTCATAGTAGCTTTATGCGTGCAAAGTCTCAGCCCGATCGGTTTAAAATTGACAAAGTTTCATACAAACTTTCATTCCCTATTTTATCTCCTACGGGGTAGAATTAATCAAAATCCTTTCTTAGCGGATGTCTACGTCATAACATCTACCTAATTTCAGCCCGAGCCGTCCACAGTGGTTTGGGCTGTACGTTGATAGATCACTATGTCAGTCAGTCAGTCAGTCACCTTTGAGTTAAAATATATAAAAAAAATATATATTTAGTCAAAATTGAAGTAGTTCTTACCGGTTGATATATTTTATTTCTAACTTGCTAACATTCGCTACCATTTTTCCTGCGCCACACACTTTGCGGTTTATGTACCAAAACACACACTGTGTTTTGGTACATAAACTTACAATAATTACAATTGTGCTTTTAGAATCTACGCGATCCGTAGCTCTGTAGGTGTGTAGCTTTGCTACGAAACCATCAGCTACGTCATTGTTTGGTCGTACCAAGCTCATGGAAATGGTACTGATTTCGAAATCTCAATTAAATGTATCGCGCATAACCTACAATGTATAATATTTATTTATAACAATATTATAAATATACATTTCATTTATTGTACGTTTGTTTGTAATCAATCAACTCAAAGCCGATGTACCGACCGAAAAGTGCAATCAGAAATAAATGATATATTGATGTATCACGGGAAAATCAATATGAAACTGAATTGTTTATATTGTTTTTGTACCTTATAGATCTCATGTTTGACCACTTGATGGTCAGTGACAATGTGGTCGAAAATCTTATCACGAGAGATCTAGAATGCTTACTAATGCACAATTAAACGCAAGAGCCCAATGAAAGGAATAGGAAGGAGATAGAGGCATCTACTATGTATGCGTGGTATCATTAGAGAACTCAGGAAAAGCCATATTTATCGAACGTTTCACAAAAAATCCAGCTAATGTTTTTTGAATAATAATCTAAACTTATACAAATTTTGTAAATTGGGAATAGGAGGCGGAAGAGAGTTCCAACATTTCGTGGCGCTGGAAGGAAAGCTCCCACGGAATACTGCAGTGTCACCGATTTGTGACGCACTCCAAGCCATGCCTATCGTATAACATATTCTGTGTGATTGCGCGAGTTATGTCACTATATAAGAATCACAATCAGGTTGCACAAACCTAGCCCTTTGCAGTCTCGGAATCAAATTCATGTGTCACTGGAACTGCTGTAAAAGCGTTTCCTCGGCCAAGCTCCTATCTGTTACATTATGGAGTTAGGACGGCTCAGGTAGAGCTTGCGGAGGGAACTCACAAAACGCCTCAAGCGGGAAGTCGCTTCAGTTCAGTGAGTGACTTCCTCTTCGAAGGGAATCTCCTACTCAAATAAGCTGAATGATTTTTATATGAAACGTCATCATCATGTCAGCCATAAGATTTTCACTGTTGGGCATAGGTCTTCCCCATTGATCTCCACAAGGACCGTTTGGAAGCCGCACACATGCAGTCCCTACCTGCGATCTTGGTCAGCTGGCGGAAAGACGACATTCCACCTTGTCGGTGGACGTCCTATGCTGTGCTTGCTTGTCGGTCTCCACTCGATAACGTTTCAACCACAACGGCCGTCAGTTCTCAGAGATATGTGCCCTGCCCACTGCCACTCGAACTTGCTAATCCGCCGAGCTACATCAATGACTTTAGTTCTTCTACGGATTCGATTTGAATGTCATCGTGTGTCATATATGAACATGATGATATTAAAGTATGTAGTTCAACCCATCTGTGTTAGTGTGAATTAGTCATAAACGAACTATAAACGCACGAAACGAAGCCGCGGTCACAACATTGTGGTCAAATTTTCTTCCAGGCAATGTCGTGACGTTATTGTTCTTTACACGTTGTTTTAATTGAACTATTTCCTTCCCATTTGTATAAAAGAGAGCGCCCGCGACGTAGTGATAGACCACGACGAGTGCATATTAAAATGAAAAACACAATAGTTTGTTGTTTATGCCCCATTTGGACGTTGTAACGGTTTCGTTGCATACTCAAAACATTACAACAAAACAAAGCGGGCTAAGTAGGTCAACGCGCGGAGGGGCAGCGGGACGAACGCTTCGTGCGCCACCGTCGGCTCCCAGCCATCTCGTCAGCTGTTCATTCTCTGGCTTCGTGTACGCCCGTGCCGCTAATTCGCACAAATAATCAAGAGCAATACTAACAAAGACAATTTAATACTTGCATATTCTTAACTATAATTTACTTTTGCGCAGCGTAGAACCCCAAACCGGGTAAGTGTTGCAAATAACCTATATGTGCCGTGTATACCATTGTGTCGCAAGATATAGCGATATTGTTATTGTGTTTTTATATTGTCATTATATGGTGTTATTATTGTTATATGTTGTTATAGTAGTATTCTTAATGTAACAATAATGTGGAATTAGTCTATAAGTTTAAATAACGTTAAATTAAATATTAATAAGCTAAATTTACAACTTTCTGTCCGTGTTAGACTAAAACTATTCACCGCTATCTTACCGCCTCATCATTGAATACTACTATTGCGTATTTAGTTCCACTGAGCTTGGGCTTAAAGCGCCGGAGGTGGTGTTCATTCCGTGGAGGTGGATCCTCTTCTAAGACTTCCTGTTGGTGTGGATTGCAGGGTTTCTACACCAGGCGCGGCTGTCCATTGAAGTTATTCTGGGAAGAACTGTTTCCGTTGGGAGGTCCAACAGCCGTCCTACCCCCAACGCTGCGAGTAGCTGCCCGCCACGACACCCTTCCACCTCGTCCGCTCAGGCCAGTGGCTTAGCTAACGTCAAGGACCGTCTGGCAGAGTTCGGTCGGAATATAACCCCGATCCTGAGACTCTTACTACCTTATCAAAGTAATAGAGAAACGTTACAACGTAAACAGAGTTATATATAAGGAAAAGCCGTTAACCGCAGATTTAAAAATAAGTGACTAGAACGGTCCAACTAAGATTATATACTTGGCGTTTTTACTAAATCTTATATATGTATGTATATCTTATTACGAGAAACAGTTGCATCTTATTTCTGTTTCAAATTCAGTGATAACAAACTATTGCGGGAGTTTGAAAACGGTCGCGATCTTATCGTATTATATCGATCGCGCGGTATATAAACGCGTGCGGCGCACGTGCGTATTGTTTTTATGAGCTGTGTTGCGGACCTTTATATTCATAAAGAGATTGCTAGTTCATAAAATATAGAATGTTTCTAATGGGCAAGTGAGCATTTCTACATAATTTCATATTCCGTGTAACGATATTATAACGATCCGAGGACGTTTCGTCAGCAACCTCGAACATGACTTGCGGGTCCATCACTTTCCCCGTCAACAATTTCAGGATGTGACGTCACACGGAAGTAAACAGGATAATCAAAAGTAAGAGCAAATCCATTTTGAAGTGCAGTAAACATTATTTTTTATATTCTTATACTGGATTTCAAACAAATGGCCGCTTTGACATAATGAGGGATTTCAAATGTACCAAATAAAAATAAAATATGCCATGTCTTTTCAATGAGTTTTTTTAATCTTTGAGTACTTCAGTATTTTTAAAAGGTCCTCCATTTTTTGTCATTGCAATAATTTATCTTATTAACATTTTAATGCGCATTACACAAGCAGCACACATGGAAATAAACGCAGGTCTGTGATCTTTTACCATGTTATGTTTTTACTGAAGGGAATTCGTTTCTTCTTCGTGTCTTTCATCCCGCTATCAAATAGGGCTGCCACAACATACATTTTTTATCCATTAAAATAAAACGGTTTTAAAAGCATGTATTTTATTTATTTCTGCTCTCGACGTTATGTACACTGGATGACATTTGTCTATGTAAAAGTTATGACGGTAATTTATTTTGTAGACCGGCTCAGACCAATAAATAAAAAGTGTTCTCGACGCACACAGTAATCCTTTTTCCGTTCTGCTTTATCTGATATCATACTCTACACCTCTAATCAACTGGTTAGTCCTAAACTAGTCTATTGCATGTCTATAGGACTTACAGACATGATTAGGATTTTTATAAGGTCACTCACCAGAACGATTTCTCGGCATCAAATTGAATATAGCATCCCAATTGGGTCCTGCTTGGAGTTTCCTCGTAATGCATTTTATAGTTGTTCCGACACGGACGATCTTCCAGATTACAAAACTATCAAAACATTCATAATCATTATAAAAGCTGTCACTTTCGACCACATCCTCTTGACTATCAATGAAATGGAATTAAAAACTAATTATTGTACAAAATATGTCCATAAAGATCTTAAAAAGCCATGTCCCATAGCATCATAGTTTGTCCTTGACGGAAGTACAATGTAATTGCATTTTTTACGAAAAAAAAAACATATTGTAATGCCCCCTAGTATTACAGATATCCATAGGCGTCGGTGATCGCTTACCATCAGGCGGTCTCTCTCCTTGTTTGCCACCTATTACATAAAAGAAAAATATTTCTAAATATTACATTCAAAAAGGCTGCTGCTAGAATATCATATTAAAAATTCATTATAAACATATGATTACATGTAGTATCAACTTACTTAGACTATTATCTATTTATTTAAATATAATTTAAAAAATCACAAATTGAGTCAACTAATAGGTAGAAATACACGTATCAAGGCTACCACTCTGAGTTGAGGTAGCGATGAAACCATATTCTATCAATTAAAATAGTTATTATCAGAGTAAGTAGAATTGGCCATGCCCTTATTACTACGACTATTGCCTGTATTATTTTACTAGGTCCAGGCGATAGTGTTCACTTTTCCATAGCACCGATCAGGAAATAGTTGGTCGATTATCGTTTTTGTTTATATTTCCTCGTGTGGAGGCTGCTGAGGGTTCTCGCTGACGTCAGAAAGTAATCACAAAACGACACGTATGAACTACTTAGATTCGACGACGTCACGAGTTATGATTACACATTTATTATACGGAAATTGTTGAAGGTAATTCTTGTGACGAGTATTGTCTCTGATGACGATATGTGTGTAAGCCAATGTGGATCTTGTGAACTGTCCGCAAACAGTCTGGTTGAGGAAACTGCTGTATTTTTTAATTTAAATTTATATTTATTTTATTTTTTACCATGCTTTTGTCATAATCCAGCTGTCTGGCCATATATCTATTCATAAGTACCTACGTACCTACCTACCAACCTACCTACCTACTATGTTCTGATGCAATCGGTAGACGCCGAATGTTTCTTTTGGTATTGTTTTATGTACTAGCTTTATCCCGCGGTTTCGACAGTACAGCTAATTATTTTCCCATTGTACCCTATTATTAATTGAATTTTCTAAAGCGCGTTATTGACCATACATATTTTATGTCAAACTTCAGCATAATCTGTACGCTTACCCATACAGATTAATGGAGACAGAACTGAATTCAACAAAATCTCACAACAAACTTAGGACAGCGCTCAGAATGTCTCAACGAGACATTTGGAGACGCGGATTATTAATAATCAGTTATGGTGAAATTGGGATAAATATTCTAGAATGATGAATAATTAACGCGGCGATGTACACGCGTGTCGATTAGCACACATGAATAACATAGCGGTTTTCTGAGTGTTAAGGTTGCAGGAAGATATTGAGGCAGGTCACTTTTCAATCGATTTTGATGATCTTTGGGGAAGGTATAACGTACAACTACACGTAGAACTATTCCGTGAACTGAAAATATTACCACTGCCCTGTGAGCTAATATACCAAATAGCTCTATTTACCCATTTACATCTGGACGCTTTCCAACGAAGAGGTAGTCACAGTGGCATAGATTTGCGTAGCAATAACAGGAAGAACGAACTGGTAACGCCGTCACACCGACTTGCTAAGTCATGGAGGTCAGTGTACATAAATGGGTCCAGAGATCTACAACCGAATACCCACTGCCGTGCGAGATGCACCTTCCACCACGTGCTTCAAAACCAGATTAAGAGCCTGGCTCCTAGATCAGCTGTTTTACGAGTTAGGTGACTACCTCAAATTGAAATGTTATTAATTTATTACTATTATTATTATTTTTTACTTTAAATCTATTATATATTGATATAACAATATAATTATGATTGTGTACCTACACGAAATGCATTGCTCAATGTGCAATATATAATGTATCTTTTGATTTCTGAGATTGACTTGTAACATAGGTGTTATTAATAAATTATTTGTATTTGTATTTATGATTAGCAATACATACCACATAAAAAGGGCTTAATTAAAATGTCTGCAGTCCTCCATAGATAAACTAATGAACGCATCAATAATTTAATTAGCATGAGTCTTATTTATACTGCGTACAAATATAAATAATATGCGTTGCCTTTTACCCTGTTATAGAAATCATTGCGGTGTATAATTTTGCTAAGCACTCTACGTGATCCATTTGCAGTCAGCATGGACGCCAACACAGGCCAGTTGTGTGATAAATGGCTGAAATATACATAACCTTAGCTGTGATCCATTTGGACTTTTACTCGTAAACCAAAATCAAGTTTTAATTTGATCTGGAAACAATTGAGCACGAATAGCGCACCCATATTTGATTGTAACATATTATGTTATATATATTATGCAATGTCTTTAGTAATTATATTCTTCTTTTAGGTCTGCACTTCACCTCCCTTATATAGAACCGCACGAACTCTAGTGAAGACCTTAGTGTTGATAAATCAAAGACGATAGCTGTTCATATAACAGACAATGATAAATTAGACGTCGTGCATAATCTCCGCTCGCCTTCCGCCTAGCTTTAATGAAGAACGTGTCAATGGGCTCATCTTGACCTAGATACCGTTCTCCTAATCAGCGATACCTTAGAAACGAGATACACATATATAAATTGCTTTGCAAGGATACGCTGTACGAAACGTCTGTAATCTCCAATATCTACTGGCCCCAACGTCATTTACATTTGGGACCAATTGTTTGACACGTGTTTTTTTAATTTGGAACTTCAGCCTGTAAACTTAGACCAATTCACAGTCTTGAAATATGTTAAAGTCTGGAAATACGACATTGTATAAAATATTTCTTAAGGTAAAAACCTCTTACATTAATTATGTGAATTGAACGCTTTTTTAATAAAAATAATATGTGCCCTAAATCTGGATGTAAGGATTTGTTGGTTAGATTGGATGAATAGCAATAATGCCACGTTGGTATACATTAATCGTTTGCTTAATAGCCACATGTTTTAGACCATAGTAATTGCTAACCTAACCTAACTTTGTACTTCCTGGCTGTTCATATATGATGTTGAAGACTCATGAGGGGCCATTAACTACATGTCTACAAGTATCAATCATTATTGTGATGAATAATGTTATAATATGACTTTAGTGAATGTTCATATAGTCTCATCTAGAGATGTAAGATAAAGTAGACAGTTATAATCAGTGATATTGTACCGGAAGAAGATTCGAACGTGATGTATCAAGATTAGCGGCAAGATATTGCACCTGCTGTAGTAAAACGAGATCTCGTAGATAAGAGTGATGGTTTCCGTATGATACTGAAATGTTTCAAGATGAATTAGTGCGGTTAGGACCCAAGCGTCTGAGATGCGAAAATCAAACTTCTTCCCATTAGACAACATTTTATATTTACGTATTGATTACATTTGCGCTAATTTTATACTTTTCCTCCTTGACACGGTCTCTTTGTAGGGCTCGCCATGCCTTTAAAAGAAAACGGGACTTTTTGGGCCCTTGATGTACGTTTCTTTGAGTCCTGAGGCAGGAGGTAACCAACCACGCAGCTTCTGCGACTAATAAGTAGAGTTCATTGCACTCCTGTATTCACTTACAGCTGAAGCTCCAGGGTTTTTTTTTCCAGAATTCCTGAACCGACATGACGGTAGACTTTTGCTACATATTGCCCATTATTGGGTAGAAGGTCGCCTACATACAGATTTGGCTAACTCCAGCACTCCAGCAGCCCCCAGCCTACAATCATGTCTGTACCAATTACCAAATAGTACAGAACGTTATTATCACAGAATAACAAGTCATATCAGTAATAGTATAAATGAATTCTTCATATTATTTGAATGAACGGAGAACCTTCACGAGGCGGCGCGTTACGTATAATGGACAGATATACAGTAAATGATAGAATTATGCTCCACGTGATGAGAAACACTTTATCTATATCACGGCATATTTGAATAGGGCACTTTCACAAACTCTGATCGTAGATTAAGCTGTTTGTCTTCACAAAACACTTTTAATGAAACGAGAGGATATCGCAAACGATTAAGATTTATTTATATATCATAATTATAAAAACGCATGCTATGTCACAAAATCGATAGCACATGGTAGAGTAATACTATTATAATCGTGTTGGTTGCTAAATTTGAAAATATGTCAGCGAATAGCCCACGCGTTTGGTAGCAGTTCTTGAGTACAATGGACATTCTAGCTCTAGTGTCATTTAAACACAATAACAACAACAAAAGGTATCGTCGGAGATTATCTGTAACATTAAACATACCAGGAATGTCGACGTTAGAATCAGCGCTCACGTGAACGAGGGTTAAAACTTTACTCTAGGCACTAGGTATATGTTATCGTCAGGAAATATCTCAGGCAAATATAATAGTATAAGCTCGTGTTGCGTGCTTGTGTTACATAATTAAGGTGAAGAATAAACCCAAGTGAGCAACTGTATAAGGATTCTATTCATTAGTAGCGCGAGCTACAAGCGCCATACAACCTTGCGTTAAAACTACCTTTGCACAGCGTCTCGCAGAGTTCTAATTCCCATTTACATACAAAAAGAGTAAAAAAAATTGCGATCTTCGAAGGAAAAGAATAAAGGAATGTAAAGATAATTTAACAAAATACTTACGCACACTCACTTACGACGAGACAGAGAATTTCTTTAAGATTTTTTCCTAGCACTAATTCTTCTAAATGTGTACCAGAAAACCTCCACTACCTACATTGAAACAAGTTTTATGTTGTCTTACACTCACTATCATCACATACATCATCATACTTCTAAGGGAAAATGTGAAAATTAAAAAAAATCATTCGTTATAATTCTTGTTCATACTAAAGTAAAAATGGTTTAAACGCAAAATGGCGGGTCCTGCGGTACAGGTTCTCCTAGTGCAGGATCCACAAGCATTCACTTAACCTTATATTCTAAGTAATTGTATATAATTAATATATAAGTAATGACATGTTTAGTTTAGTAAGGTTATAATCTATTGGTAAATAAAAATATTTCTACTCTATTTCTATTAACATTTAAACATAAACAATAAAAAAATGGTATTTATTCATCTGTTATATATACATTAAACGTTTAAAGTAATTCTATGTATCCAAAAACAATGTAGAAATATAATTAAACTGTAAATTTGATTCAAGTCCTACATTATTATTGATGTTAAATTCGAAACTTTAAACGAAAAATTCGTAAAGATGTAACTGTATGTTTAATTATTCAATTATTCAATATAGACACTATTTTCCAAGCGATAGTTAATATATTTATATAGGTTCTCATACTCAAAATTTGCGGATCCATGCGCGGTTTTGTTCCTCCAAGGTTATCTGGTCTTATAAGCCCCTAATTGGACCCGTAGACCGTGAGCTCGTGAGATTTTCCAAACCTTATAAGGGCATCTGGTCGATGTGTCTCGTGATCAAAATGCACATACGAGTATTTGCATCCACAAATGAGGTGCTGCACTGGTGCAAACATATTGGATACGCCGCCAACCGGTATCGGGTCGGAACATGTGACCTAAGTTACTCAAATATTATTCTAATAGTAGCTGTAGGATTGTAGTTATTAATATTACTTATATTGTTTCCCTAAAGGCTACACTATGAGAAAAAAACCCAGTAAAAGCCAGTTTATTATGTATAGCTACTTATTCAAGTCACACTGGTACCATTGCGATGTACCTAACAAAAACAATCTCTACTCTATACGTAGTATATATTCTTATTAATTTTTCGCTTTTTTTACTGGCAGATGCTTTTATTAAAATAAAACACTAATAACTAATTACAATACTGCCCTAGCTATTGGTAGCCTATAGATAACTCAAATGTTCTAACCCGCTACCGGCTGGCAGCGTGCCCAGAATGCTAGCAGCATTGCCACGTTGAATTGCAATGCTGGTTCGTTGAGCCAAATATGTGCCAAGACTTTGGTCACGCGTCGCATCGATCAAATCGATTTTTCGTATAACATGTAAATGTACCCGGTTGCACGTAAAGCCGGTCTATGTCGCTAGTATTATATAAAACGTTTGCAATTACTTGCCTATAATGTCATTATTTACCAAAAACGGCCGGCGGTATCTATTTACTAAACACTGCAGAAATCAACAGGCGGTATCTTTTTTTAAAATAAAATTTTTAAAGCTTTTAAGCTTACGTTTGACCACTGCCTCACCTTCTGTATCTGGATGCAGAAAGCTGACAAAGCTCATATATCATAATGATTTGAATATTTGCACGCATCTCAATCGACACACTTACACCAAAGGTCTTATTGAAACAGAGATACCGAGACCTTGTTAAGGATCTGTTGATGAACTTTATGCATGAATATTCTATGTTCTGGGAGTATAATGTTTCCGAGCTTGTACAATCCACTTTAGTGTCTGGTTTATACAGCTATTTGTATAAAGTTGTGGGCGCTATGAGCCGAGCGGAGCGTCTTGACATCCCGAGAATTTGCATTTGTATCATATCTGTGGAATGTCGTTATCTAAATAACTTGCGAGGTTGCCAAGGAGATGCTGTGGACTTGTGATCATGTTTAGGTTAATCGAAATGACGTTACGACTTTGTTTTAAATAGAAATGAAATGAAGTAATGACTATGAAATGATATAATATATTTTTTTTGTGGTTACCATATAGTTGGTATATATATGAATTTCCAAGCGAATTACAAAAACTGGCATAGAAATATGAACTAACATGTATGATCTTAATTAACAACACAATATTATGAATATTACTAGCAGCGAACCCCGGCGTTGCCCGGGGACGCATGACTTTGTTTGTTCACTATACCGTTGTTTGATTGAGACTAGAATAAAACTTACAAAAAAATCACTGACATTCTGCTTTTATACCATCAACAATCGAAATTTCCAGTTCCAGAATTGTCTAGAAGTCACGAAACGGAAAAGTCACGAAATTGTACTCGTATGAATATTATAGATCAGTATGAATAACTATAGAATATTCTTAAACGTTTGGGAGCATTACGGATGATGATGATTCACCATTCTGAATCATTTTAGAGTCTTTGTTAAATTTGATTATTCTAGATAATTCCAGAATGATTTTTAACATACTAGAACGTTAATGAGCTTTCTGGATGATGCACGACTATTCTAAATCATTCGACTCTTTAAATTAAAATTGATCATTCTAGATCATTCCGCAATATTAAAGAACATTCGAGATGATGATAGATCGCCTCATATCATTTTAATAAGTTTGAGTATTAGATCGTTCTATAGAATACTAGAATATTTTGGCACAGTCTAGAATTTTTAGATAAGTTCTTATGTGATAGAAAAGGATATACAAATAGATTTCAAAACTTTGGCGACGCACGACCACCCACTTCCACTTCTTCCGTCCAAAATCTTACTCACAGCAGGAGACCCAGGCTCACTCACAGCAGGAGACCCAGGCTTACTCACAGCAGGAGACCCAGGCGCTACCACCACAACGGGGAGAAGATTATAGTTTGCGATGATAGGGGAAACCCCGTACGTACACTTACCTACTTTTTTATGTATATATTGTTTAATATTTTATTATAATATTACAAAACTGAAATTCAAATTCTTATTAAAACAAACGAATTATATAGTTACAAATGTTTAGTATTGTCTATGTGATTAAACAGATATTATTAAAACAATTATATATTATTAGCATTGGCAAAAGTATTTAATTGGTGTTTAGTCATATAATTTGAATTGTTAATATGATATGTGTAATTGTTTGCTTTCCAAATAATATAAAATAAAATACTTTAGATTTGATGAGGCATTTATAGAATGAAGACACTTTTCATGATACAGGAATATTATTATATATCGTGATACACATTACAAGAGTTTATGCATTTTTCAGTTTTATTGACGGTAGCACTAATTTGTTGGGTAGTTACAACAACAACAAATTAGTGCTACCGTCAATAAGTGTTTAAGTCGGTGTTTAATGCCAAGGATGACCTTTGCAAAAGGTTTCTTTATATGTACTTTTATAGATATAACGTTTTAACACTGTCTCACTTGGCGGTCAGTGACGATGTGGTCGTAGATGTAATCACGCTATCCCCAGAACGTTTACTGGCTCTTAAGTACTGCTGCCTGAACACACCATGTGTTTTTTTTGGCAGTTTTCAAACTTTAGAATGGTAGCTAGCCATGCGGGTACTCGGAAGTACCCTACCACCATACTGGGAATTTGATAACAGCGGTACCTTCAGCGGAAGCTCGAACCGTTGGTGGGGATTGAACCAGCTATCATTGCTTCAAAGACATTTACAAAGTAAAACGTTACTACACAATTTATATCTTTTGCACGAAAGATATCGTTTCATACCGAATAATAATCTAATGAACTACCGACCCCGCCACAATACTCGTATCGCAGAAAGTGTGGTCAAAACTGAAACAAAACAAGTAAACATTGTAAACCGGGCGCAACAAAGGAAATGGAAATAAACTTAACAAATAACCATAAACGAACCGAATCCATAAACTTCAGCCCTTAATTCAATTTGTTGATTGGACTTTTGTCATATTTAACTCGATTACAAAGTTATCAAAAAGTGCACAATTCCCACGGAGGGATCCAATCGCCCCGTTTTATAAAAGTTGCCCCAGATTTGGGAATAGTCTCCATGAGCGCTGCCCGACACTCTCTAAAATACGCAACTAAACCACAGATTACATTATTTTACAGTAATTAACGATTGTAGATAATATGATGTAGGTTATCCTTTGTTTATGCTTAAATAAAATTACTTAGTGCTTAATAAAAAAATTAAAGGATCCGAAATATCGTATCCGTAATATTGATTGTTGCAAAGTGACGCCGTTTAGAGCTAACCCTGGCTTCAGCAGCCAATGGCGCAATTTATAACGTGCAGACAAGATCTCGATTATTTCAACCGTGTGACGTCCACTAACGGGCGATAGCGTGACCAAAAAAGAGGAGTTGCAGACAGCCCAGATCCAGCCTCTTGCCGTGACCTTGATCCGGAGCTCAGCCGCGCTGCGCGTGTCACTCCGTGATAAGAACGTTTTTTTAATCATGTTTCCTCCCCATCGGTTCAGCGGCACATAGAACGTAGAACTGGTGAGTTCTACGTTCTATGTGCCTTATGTACTGCTATATCAACTTCTTAATCCTCTGTGCTATGTAGGCGGCTTTCGGTCTTATATTAATATGGATACTCATGTCATGTGTCAATGTATCTCTTACAACCGACATGATACATTTACTTAATTACTAATAACAAGTAAATGCACAAATATGCCATAAAATCATAATACTAACAATAATTTCATGCATTCAAAAAAGTTGTCACACTTTTCTACCAATTCCAGAAAACATTTTGAGGTAGGTAATTATGTCTCGTGCGTATCTGCTGCCGAATTAGGCTCACCTTAAGGGACAGCATCTTTCTGGAAGGACCTTTGTAGATTACAGCTGACTGCGATATCAGGAACGAATTATGGGACACCTTTAAGCAAGCGATGGGACAAAGTAAGCTATTAAAGAATGAGATAAAACTGCTCTTATCGCATCGCATTAATGCGTCTATGGTCTATTACGTAGCAAGTGTAGGGTCGAGCGAGCACCCCTAGGACCCTTTGATGTTATCCTACCACAGAATAAATACTCGTTAGTATGCAAGCTTCGAGTCCGGAGGGTGGCAGGGGTGAACGGGGCGAAGGGGAGTGCGGTTGAATATAACACGCGTCTCCCTCCGCCGACGCCATTCCCTCCTCAGAGCCGGCGCGGAGCGCACGCTTGTGATCGTTCTGTATTGGAAAGTTGAGTTTCGTGAAAATGGTTTTGTCAGACTTTTTGACTGAAACTAGAAGACGATGGTTGAAGGTGAGTGTTTGATGTTTTATTGTGTTGCCATTACTTTGATCAATGTGTTTAGTCCGTGATCAACTTCGCAAATAACATTTCTCGATAAGTGCTTTGAAAGTTTTCTAACGAGTTTTAGTTAATGTTTAGTTTCGCAAATGGAAATACATCACAACAGTTAGTTATTTGAAAGGTGTGCTTGGATTATTTTGATGAAGTGGTTCTTTTTCTATATGTATAAATGATTGGATCAATATATTCGATAACAGAGTTATGATATTTTGTACATGTTACAATGGACTTCCCCAAACATATATGGTATGTCTTTATTACATCCGTGGAAAGTCGATATTGTAAGTGATTCTTCAGATATTATTCAAAAATATTCTCGGTCCCACGAAATAAATATTCTAAAATCGACTAGTTATGTATTATGTAAACTCCTATGACAATTAAATAAAATATAAGAAACAATTAATAGACCATTCTACGGTGCACATTAACTTCTTGGCTGCCACGATCAACTCATTTCCCGGAGTTCTTTTATATAAAACTAGCGGTCTGCGCAGGCTCCGCACGGGTAACATATTCCAAGATTAAAAATTACTTAATTTTTTGAAAATATACTATAGCCTATGTCACCCGGGGATAGTGCTTGTATGTATAATAATGTATGTACTAATAATAACAAAATGCTTCCCAACAGTGAAATTATTATTCAAATTCGTTCAGTAGTTCCGGAGCCTATATTCAATGCAAACAAACACACAAACAATCAAATGTTTCTTCTTTATAAAATTATTATAGATGAGTGATATATAATTATGTATGAGTAACCGCATTTACGCGTGTTTATATACAGAGAGCTCAAGTGTAGTAACGAATAATCATTTTAATCAATTACCGAAATAAACATTGTCATTCATGAGATCACAATTCGTGTCTCAATAATAGGATACATATTTATTGAATTCTGGATACAATTGTAAAGGTTACATAGAAGTCGCATGCAAAGCTTGTAATGAATTTATAGCATACGTGTAATGTACTAGTTAAAAAATCATCAGTTTTATTGAGCGAACCCAGTAAGTACCTGTGTACGTTTCATATTAGATAGTATTGCTATTGAAGAGGTTAATGTTTTTCTTGTAATTAATAGAATAAATAAGGAATACAAGATAAAAAAAAGATAATATCAATTACTCTGTAATATTTTAAGATGTAAGAATATAAGAAATGAGACAACACTCTAAGATAAGAATCATTACGAAGTTTAACATACACATACACAATATACATTCAGTTTATCAGCAGAATGGCACACCCACACAAACGCACGTGCTAAGGTATTGCTCAATAAAATAAAATATTTGTATTCTTGTATCTATATCTTGTATCTAGATATGATATCTTCTATATCAGATCATATACAATTAAAATCAGAATTTCGATTATATATTGTCTAATAAATAAAGAACATAACTCCCGTCACAAAAATCTGTAGATAAAAAAATAGTACCATTTATTGTACTGTATATTTTGCGCTAATTAAGAATACAATATTAATATATAATTAATACGTGTCTTTAAATATGATAAAGAACAGTTTCATAAGTCACTTTGTGGTCACTTCAAAACATGCAGGAAAGTTATTATTATGTAATATGTATATAGTATATGCATATGAGAACTAATACAAGTTCTCATAATATCACATATTTATGATGATATTATAACTAAATATCATCTCATGATATTTATGTATCGAACAGTCAGCGTTGCAAATTATCGGGCTGTCCATCTTTATTGTGTCGCGAAGCTTCTGGAACCCCGCGTAAGCAGTGGAGTAGGGAAATATCTGCACCTAATAATATTTATTTTTATAATAAGGTTAGTTTTAGGAGCCGAACGACCGAAACCGCGTCAGTGTGGCTGATCCTTGATGTAGTAGTAGTTGTTATACGTGTTCACTGATATACGTTTGTTTATACATCGTGTAGTTCAACAGCTGTCGTGAAATTTAATTACGGAAAGAGTGTCAGATCGTGGTTTGATAATAGATTGTAAAATGATCTACACGTCAGTACCTACTCCTACTTGTAGTTATAGTGCTAGTTGAGGTGTACCGCGGTACCGCACAGATACTAGTACCTATTAATATGATACCATAATAGCATAACTGTCATGTTGGCCTTGACAAGTTTTCAGTAGATTTATTAAGAAAGGAAATGGAAAAAGTTTATGACGCATCATCATCTCAGCTTAGGCTGAGACCATCGTCTTCACACAAAACTCACCTTAAGGTAGAACAGCAACTTATAAAAATCAAATGTACCTACATACAAACGAGCATGACCAAGATTAAGCGTGGCTAGTGTTTAGTAGAACCTAAAGAACGCACAGCGCAGCGTTGTAGCCGGCCCACAGCTTGTTAGGAATAAGGTTGTAAAATGACTTGAGTTGACCGCAGTTTGTGTTTCTTTAGCGCTCTTATTACACATTGCGGTGACGGAGGCCCTTAAGGTGCAGTTCTGAATGATGCCGACCGCGTCCTGCGACATGCATCGGTTGTTTCATATCCACGCTACAGCACACCATTCGCATTAAGCTTGGACTGATGCGTCGCATGCATAATAATTGTAGATCGTGAAATTATCAATACATCAATATGTTTTTACCACTAGAGCAAAAGTGCTATTTAGGAGTCAAAATCTAAAAAAGTTATTGAAAATGTTTAAAAAAATCTAAAAAACTTATGGAATCCATTAATTAAAGGTTAAACATGCTAAAAGACTTAGAGCGCCATGAAAAATTGACCTTTATGATTATGAGACTTTTATAAAATTTTATCCATGTATCTCTCTCTCTAACTCGGGTTATTACTAGTCATGGCATGTAGGCTTCCTACAACAATTGTTTTTACAACTTACACTTACAATGTTTTGACTAACCAAGGACGCCTACTGAACTTTGATGACAGATTTTGAGGTTGTTAAGGCACCAGACAATGCCCTACCACCGTTCTAAATAGGTATAAGTAAAATGCATGTTTAAGGCCAAGTTATAATTCCAAGGTCTACCGTCTGATTTACTGGAAACCAACTACACGTGGCTTCTTAGCACAATTTTGCAATAATTTTGTCCACTTTGAGGTAACTAATAAAACGACAGTCCTGACATATGCCCCTATAAGTGTACTGAAAACAACAATAGTGAAATGAGCCGAAATGTAGCGCCTACCCGAGCTACATCTGACGCATGTCGCATGAAGCTAACCACACGGCGCGGCGCGCTCCTCGCAATCCCGTCTACGTACAACTGTTGTTTACCTCGTTTCATCTGACGAGTCTGGTATCTTTGCTAATGAGTGTTTATATAAATGGTTACTAATAATGCGTAGCCAGGACAATGCCGTAGATTACACAATATCTAGCTGCCGTGTAAACAATGATCCTGGAGATACAGTATAGGCAATAGTTGTGTTAAATACTACGGGTGATTGTTAGTTTGCATTATTTGTTAAACAATAGTTGGAATGCAAGAACCAATATATTATTTGAAATATGTGAAAAATATTTTGGTATTTCTAAAACGAACATAAGAAAATATTTGTTTATTTAGTAAATTTCTACATTAAACATTTCCGAACATTATAACTCGTACATTCTTATAAGTTTAAAATAGGCATTCTTGCTCGCTAAACATTGTATAGTAACATAATGTTTTAGTATTTTAGGAAAAAAAATGTACACTAGCTTTTACAATATATATATATATAGTAATATATATAATATAAATAAATAAATATATATATATATATATATATAATTTATATAAAATGACAGCGAAGACATTAGACTCGACCTTTGATGCAAGTTCTTTTGGGAAGCTCCTTGGTAAATGTATTTTTGAATTCTTAGAATATTAACGTGTTTTAAAAATATAAATACTGGCTTATGGTATATGATATATAAATACTGGACTCTTGGAAATGAAGATAAGTGCTGTACCAATTTAGATTAAATTTATATGGGACCGAAATCCAAATATATATGTAAATCGTTTACTTTTTACACTTTACTTTGTACAACTTTTTTTTCTAAATCAGTGTATACAAGACACAGTTCAGAGGTAAGAAACATTTAAAAGATTTTTCGTCAACTGTGCCAACTTCACATCCCTCAGTCCTCGTGATGTTCACACATAGCACGTTGTACAGTATACGGTCACATATACCTAGTAGACGGATATACACAGATTCGAGTGTATTGCTCCAGATGTCATTATCTCCGCTTCAGGGACGAGTCGGTTAAGCAGGATGAATATCGGTATTCATTGTGCTAACTCGACACTTCGGCTACAGGGAAGTGTCGACTGTCAAAAGCGGATGAAATCAGATTCGCTTCTCCTCATCGTACAAATTGGTATTTATTTATTTGGGCCACGACAGACATATTACTTATCAATTATTTATGAGAATATCTACATAACAACTCGATTCGTATTAATAATGTGAGTTCAGTAACTTATTAAGATGCATCAGATGTTTATCTGCCATATTTTGTAGCAAATGAGTGTTAAACAGAGCATGATACATATTCAAATCTCGTCTTAGGATATGTTGTGTAGGGCGTCTCGTCTTAGGACGTGTACAGATGTACACACATGTTTTTTTTATTACACTCAGATCCCCGCACTATGGATTCGCTATATCGCGGGAGGCATGAATACAATCACAACACACAAACAACAAAGACCCCGGACAAACATTTAAACTCATCGCACAAATGTTTGCTTCTGCCGGGATTCGAACCCAGGGTCCCGGAGACAGAAGTGATCAGAAGTCATCATTACTGAGATTAACTACTGCGCCACGGCGACCACAATGTGTGTCCTCCATGTACATTTCTAGATTTGGCACGTTTCTTAGCATTTTTACCGTTTTGATGATTATAGGATATGTAACGCTATTTAGCGTTTAACCACTAACAATTGATGTAGGTGGGGCTAAGAAAACAACCCCTCAGTTGTTAACCGCAATGAAGGAACAAATTCTAACTGCTAGTAGAGTGTTACTATAGCTTAGTCGGCAAAGCGACGGGGCGGTATTCTGTAGTCGTGGGTTCTCAAGTCCCAATAGTAGTAGAATTTTTCCATTTAAAAATTTGAACGTAATTTCCGCCTAGCTTGAACTCAATGCAATGAATCATCAAACTCTTTGCCCTAGAATGTTAACTGGCTCTTGATAGATAAATGTACGTTTTGTGTTGTTCTATACAGTATGGAGGTATACACTCGTAGCCAGAAATGTTTATGAGAAACAAGGAATATGTCCGGAGCAGTATCTCGATAACAGGCATGTTAGTATGTAGCAAGTATAAAATGAATAAAATCCGCTTTTGTGTGATGCTGTGCACCGTGAAGATATCTTACGAGAAAAAACAAATATCCATAAAAAACTACCCTTACGCCATCGCAAAAATACAATTTCCTAAGGTACATTAACCGTTCATGTGCTCACCGTTATATTACATCGAAACATCTTACCCGCCAATTACTAGCGCTAAGTTTAACAATGCTGTCCATACAGATGACGAACCTTGCACAGATTAAATCTTGGCCCACATAGTCGGCATGTTTGGTAGCGCTGCGATTAGCATTACAATAAGGTTCGGTGTGTTTACTATTTATTTAACATATAAAAGAATTTTTAAATCTTAGCCTTAAAACATTCGAGGTCGCATTAGTAATATTGGATCATTGAACAAAAATAACAGTTTAAAAGTTAAACCTCCAATCGTCTGTTCAAATTGTTAAACTTGGCCTTGTGTTAAGCACTCTTTCATTCAAGTCAATTACTTAAATAAAACAAGCAGTAAGAAAAGTAATAATCAAACAAAAAAGGCAAAAATGTAAAGTCTATGTAAGAAAAAAAGGTGCGTGTGCGAAATGTCAAAATTTTGTTTATTGTATTTACATAATATACTTATTTAATATTTTTCACCGCGTGATTTGATCAAAGGTTTTCTTATTCGCCAACATCAAATATACCTACCGAAATGAAATAAATGGAATTTATTTTCTATCAACATAAACTTATATCACTTGAAATTGCTAAACTTTCCACAAGCTTTACCAAAACTATACAGTATATTTATGTATATGTCTATATCTATATGTCTACCAAAGAAAATTATATTATATGCATTAATTTGACGGCGATCAGTAAATGTTTAAGTAATCATTCATTTGTTTTTTAAACACGCGTGTTTTGTTTATAGCGTGCATTAAAATAATATTTGGATCATAACGTAGCATGACAGAATAAATAATAATAGCCAATTGTTTTTTCACTAAGCAACAGCACTCGTTACATAATGCACATCGTTTACAGATGATAGCGACCGTCCGCGGTAATCTAGCCTTCCTAAGACAGAGGCCATGACTTGATTTATTAGATGAACTACAAATATAATTTATAGTCAGAGTTGTAATAATGAATATGTTGTAATCGGGTTGCCTACTCAACTCTGAACTGACTAGATTTATGACTCACGGTATAGATATCAGGCGAATGCTCCCAGCTGTCTACAAACTGTTTATCGCTCAACGCTGCGCGGTCTCGCAACGACAGATAACACTATAGCCATTGCAGCAGTACTGGGTACACTGTGTTCACTCACACTATGTTATCTCAACATCATCAGTATTCGGTCCACACCCCTCCAACAATTATATCCACAAGTACCAGTTGAAAGTGGCCTGCACCCAGCGCGCTCGGTCGTCATCTGGTCGTCTGATCATTTCGGCGGTGGATATCCTTAACCTGGGTGAGCTAGTCGATGCTCTACACTCGTTTACTTTTCGACCCCATTAGCGTCACTTATCCGCCGCCACATCAATTTGCTAATCTTAATAAATAGAGCTGTCAATGACTTTCGTATCCTAAGAATCTCGATCGAATTAGGCGTGAGCTTGATTCGATTTATTTTATTTATTTATTTTTCGTAGTCAATTACCGAACATACCTTATCATAGCGCGCTGTGCAAGCTTCGCTGTGGTACCATAGTTGGCAAACACGTTTCGGTGACATTTTAACTGGCAACACATACGGATCTAAGATATAGAGGGTGGAAAATCAGCTCTACTAGAAGCTTCGTGGCAAAGTGAGGAAACAGAAATTCTTAGTCATACGTTTATAATTATACATTAAGGTTATATTATATTAGTTTTAAATAAGCAATAGATATGCCTGTTTTAAAGGACATTTTATTAAAATACTTGCTGTGAGATTTTTAAGAACGTGACGCTGACGCTGTTAAGGGCACCATGAGGTAGATTAAGCCTTAGATATACAAAATAAGTCATATTTGAAAATTAGAGTGTCAAGTCGCGTCCGGAGGTTAGTGTACTACAGTAAATAAATAGGTTAATTGAATCGAAGCCAAATACGATACCAAATTATTATCAAAAGACTTCTGATGGAAGTGAAGCTGTCCCAGTTCTCGTGTCTCAATAAATATTGATGAATGATCAAACACACAGGCTTGCCTACTTATTATCGACAGTATTCCTCGTTTTCCGAATATTTAGAAAACTTTTTTTTTATATTTGTTCATTCTTGCCACGCAATGGAACGTTCGCCGTTTCCCTCTCCACAAATAATGTTAAAAACATTTATATTTTCGTTTGAATAGCTTTAGTCAAGCGATATCTTTTGATAGGTAAAGCTAACGGCTAACGGTCCCAGAGATGTTTTTGACATTGTGATGTATCTATGAGCCGATTTCATTTTGCGTTTTAGTTTAAATGGAGCGGATCAAAGCCTCGTGGGGCACATAGCTCGAAAAACTGATGGCCGTTGGGGTCGAAAGGTTCTTGAATGGAGACCACGGAGTGACCAAGTGCAGCATAGGACGACCACCGACCAGGTGGACAGACGACCTGACTAAGATCGCAGGCAAGGGTTGGATGCGGGGCGCTTCCAACCGATCCTTGTGGAAATCAATGGGGATAGGTTATGTCACGCTGTAGAAGTCCTAAGGCTGAGTGATACCTCATATTTTAAGTAAAAAACAAATGAAGGTTATAAATTACTAAATTAAAATGTATTTTGTTTAAAGCCCACTAATATTATAAAGGCAAAAGATTGTGTGTATGTTCGTTACTCCTTCACACCCAAATGGCTGCACCGATTTCTATGAAATTTGGTATGTAGATACTTCCCGTTCCTGAATAACACATAGGCTACTTTCATCATTATCATCATCAATCTTCATCACGGGGGTAAAATCGCGGGGTGCTGCTAGTGTCATTATATAAGAATAGGTTCGACCACTGTCTCACTTGATACTAGGTTATGATGTGATCTAAGATGAAGCAAGCAGGTTAGAAGGATTTATTTGTGACTTGAAGCATTCAGGATTGTACCTATCGGGTAACACAGATTAGGATATTCAGATCATCGTAAAGCGTTACGAAAGTGGAGGACCATATCATGTAGCATATATTATACACTCGTATGTAATGCCACATTCCCATGTGTCTGATTGACCGATGAAAAAAGGTGGTGGAGCGCTAAATTATGTAATTCTAATACATAATAAATATAACTTTGCATTGTGATAGAATTGTTTAGTTTGCATTTAGATAAAATAATCATGTCAATAATAATTTTATTTATTTATCACACTTAGACCGACGCACTAGGATTCTCTGTGTCGCGGGAGGCATGGACACACACAATCACACAGCACAAACACCCAAGACCCGGTACAAACATCTACACTCAATAATTAAATGTAAATGTTTTTTTAGAGTATTTATTTTTTGGTATTGAGCTTATCTTTTTTCGCCTGGAAGCAGTTCCCCGGCGACCACCGTAGTGTTTAAAACATTGTTTTACCTTTGTTGGTAAAAATCTGATGATAGCACTAGTAGGTATATGAAGGATTAAAATAAAAAAAGAACATCTTTAATATACTGAATTTAACGTAAATTGCGAATAATTGGTAATACTATGAAAAATATAAATTATAGACAAGCACATAGCGTTTGTACAATTCGTAACTATGTTTCGAAGTACCAATGGAAAAAGGTGCTGTATGCACATATCAGAGCCTATTATATGCTGTAAAAAAAATTAACTGCTTACGTACGTTAAAAAAGGTAGTTTTTAATGTTGTTCAAAAAATACATTACTAATAGTAATTATATGTGAAATGCTCTAGCAAATAAGAAAGGGCGGCCTTGTAATCTTGTCTGGATAAACAGCGAACACAGCTCGTTCACGCAAGAACTTACAATAAAACCGAGCGCTGATTCGGAAAATAGAGCAAACTAACATTTCTGCGTTTACTTTCCCTTCGTTATGTTTTGAATAGATAAGGTATTGAAGGATAATAGTTCTACCGCCTTGTAGCCGCACCGTACATATTACAATGACTGACTAGAGATGTACACCAATGTGTCACCGATGACTCGGATCTACGTGTCAAACGGGAACTATGTGACGTATAACCGCTCGCTCGAGTACTGCGATGGCTGAAACGCTTCGGTAATATAACGAGTTGGCAAAATAATTGTGTATATTCATCGTTTATTTATTTGTCTGAATTAGCTTTGCGGTCGCATATCTACTGTCCATATCTCAAACAGGTGACCTTGTTAGGATCGTATGACGTTTCTTTTTATTGTTATTGGGCCAGAGTTCACGACGTCATCACCGTGTGTGACGAGTGAGCTCATGTTATGTCACTTGATGTTAAGCGCCACTGAGATCGAACGTGGGCATTACAGGAGCCTGGAGCCTGGAGATGGTACACAGTATTCTACCAGCATGGTTTCCATAACAGTGCTACATGCACCAATCATAGCCGTTTTTTCGAGAACTTACCCACTAAGGGGTAGTAGGTTGGCTGTCAACTAGACTTACGCAAGATCAATCCCATTTTAGGAAAGACCTATTTGTGAACTGTTGTTTTTGTGTCTTGTGTCTTGTCCAAATTGATTTAATAACTCTAGTGGTCTATCTAGTCAAATTGGGACGGCACCAGGATGCTTTTTTAAAAAGAAACGCAAGAGACTTTTAGACGTCTATTCAATGCAAGAGCCAACTTAATTCTAA
Source organism: Apeira syringaria (assembly GCA_934044485.1). Classification (NCBI taxonomy): domain Eukaryota; kingdom Metazoa; phylum Arthropoda; class Insecta; order Lepidoptera; family Geometridae; genus Apeira; species Apeira syringaria. The sequence goes on along the minus strand of OW203669.1, from coordinate 12,284,674 downwards.
CTTAATTCTAGACATCTCTGCCGTCACCGGACACAGAAGACCACCCGCGTTATCGCATCATACGCCTCGTGTGAATGCAACGCAGCAAGATATGGTTGTCATTAGTCAGCACGTATGGTGATCGTGTGGGGTTCTGGTCGCATGACTCCTCCCTTCTCAGATTCGAAATTATCCTGAATTGGAGAATTTCGAATTGTACACTTATAACCCATTTTTACTAGTCTAACATATAAAATAACTAATCCGCTAACTACAATAATCACATATAGTATGATCGTCCAAACACTGACACTATAGATTTTAACTTCACTTATTTCACTTGAGTCAATGCTTTTTATGGAGTTAATCTTCAATTGAACCGTTTTCAAATCCATACTTTCTAGTACCACAGGATTTCCTCTTTCCGTATGTACTTCACTTATATGAGGTAGGTTGACAATAGGCAGTCTGGCATATTCTACGTTTTCCAATTGATGCGCTCATAGTTTCAAAGAAAACTTATCTATTTTTATTTCACAGGTATCTTCTAGCGTAACTATGTACGTTCCTTGAATGAATTTCTGCTCTATTTCATTTGCGCAGACTTTTTGAATACGTTTCCGGTTTTTGGAATATACTATCCACCTATTAGGCTGTATGTGCTGAATAAGTGTATTGTCTATTTTTACTGGAACCAGGGTACAGGAACTCATATTTTTCGCGTATTTCATTAGATCGGAAATGCATTTGTCTTCAATAATTTGGGCAGTGCTGTCTTCAAAACACATGAAACTGGAGTCACCCAACGGCTTACATGGCTGCGACAGTGGCTCGGAGGTAAGTCCATTCACTAAAAGGTAAGGGTATTTAGGTAGGATGATGTAGGTATTGTGATCATGGAGGACAGGTATAGGATACACTTTGTAATATATATAGATCTCTTTACTAATCAACGGAACTTCCATTACAAATGTTAACTGATTTTCTTTGAGAAATGACTTCAGCCCAATACGCTGCTCAATTCTAACTAGGTTTTCATGGTTAGCCGGAAAAGGCAACTTGTCTGTTTGTTCAATCTTTTTAAGCTCAGTCAACAAAGTATTAGAATTGATAATTGATTGATGCAGAGTATTAAGTTTACAAAATGCTATAGCAGTTTCGACATCACTTAGTTTCAAAGAAATACTTTGGAAATTATGTAAAATCACAGAGTATAGATTTATTATCATATTGCTAGTAAAGTGTACATTTTCTGCCTTCAGTGCATTTTCTAGATTTTCTTGAATATTTTCCAATTTAACATTGAGCTGAATCACATTTTTCTTAATAGATTGTGTAATATTATAAAACCCTTCAACAACTTCGGAAACCAGCGTGACCTTTTTAATTTGATGATTCTGTTTTAACTGGATATCGTTAATTAGTTTGTCAAATTTGATTGCATCATCATTGTCTAAGTTTCCTGTAATGATTTTAATTATAGAGCCTAAAGGGTTAATTATACCTCTCTTTACCCTATAACTAGGGACTAATTGTTTGTACTTGGTGATAGTTTGGTTCATTACATATTCGGTTTGGATTTTAAAATTAGAGAACGTAATGGCTGTATACGATTCGTTATAAGTGGTGTCTATAATACTATTTAATTCTGAAAACTTCAAAATGTTAAGATTTAGATCTTCTGATATAAGGTTAAGGTCTAGTCTTTTAAGTAACGTCCAACTTTCAGTGCTGACGACCGCAGTTCCTTCTTTAATAGGTAAGACCCCGGGAATGCCCTCAAGTGACTGAAGTTGAAGGGCCTGGAGTTGGGTCACTGCCATCAGGACCAGCACCAGGTTTCGGGTGTTTCTGTGAAGGACGTTTGATATCTTTAATAGGGACTCTTACCTCGCGATTTTTGGCTGTAACAGTCACTACATTTCTATCAACTTCTCCTACAACAACACCTCGTTCATACCTGGGTTTGTCTTTACTCCTTCTCACATTTGTTCCTTTAAAGAAAACAACGTCATCGGGATTTATATGAAACTGTGTTTCTCCTCTCTTCTTCTCTATGGTATCTTCTTTTTTCCTAATCATTTTATCAGTTATATGTTTATATAAGAATTTAGTTCGTTTAACATGGTCGCTAATTAATACCTGCATGTATTTTTTATCTAAGTTTATATTGAATGGACTCTTAGCTTCCGTGTGTCCAAATACTACTTCAAAGGGCGTGAAACCCGTTACCGAATGGATGCTGTGGTTATAGGCCATAATGGCAAAAGTCATTACTGACGCTGCGTCAGTCAACTTTTGTTCGAACTTAGCGAGTCGGTATGTCTCAAGAAGAGTGGAGTGGAATCTTTCTATAAGACCCATAGAACTCGGGTTATTCGGTGTACCTAGATGTAGTTCGACCTTATAAAACGTTAATAGCTCTTTTATGAGCGCGTTGTTAAATTCTGAGCCTGAATCAGCACTTATTTTATTAGGTGTTCCATAAAGGGAAAAATACTTAATCAAAGCTCTTACAACTTCTGGTGCAGATAAATTAGATACCTCGAATGCTTGACCTAATTTACTGAATGCATCTATAATAGTAAGGAATGATTTCCCTTCTATTTTGAATATGTCAATGAATAATTCCTCAAAAGGTCGGTTCTGAGTTTGTGTGAGCTGTAATGCGGGTTTAAATGGTTTTCTATCGTATTTAAGTTTTTTGCAAGCCTCACATGCGTTTATTACCGCAGCTACGGTAATATCCATGTTGTGCCAATAATAAGTTCTTTTTATATGCGATACTGTTTCTTTAATACCGCGGTGGCAGTTCTTGCCAATGTGGTACTTTTGTATAATTTCTTTTTGTTCGTCTTCGTTTTCTACGTTAACTACCCGTTCAGTGCATTCAAAAATATTAACTGTACCCTTTTTGAATAGAGTTATTACCGCTTCTGTAAACCCTGCCCTATGATGTTGGTCCTCAAAGTATATGAAGTATTTAATTTTATTTCGTATGTATTTCTTTAGGAAGTCTCGTATCAGGTCAGGTCTATTTAAAGGCATGTGTACTTCTAAAATTCTTTGCCTTTTGTTTGAGATATCCTTAATTGCAGTTTCATCCCTAAACCACGTGTATACCAATATCTGGTTCGGCTTTGTGTCGACTGCTTCTTTTAAAATAGAGATTCCTACTGAGTCAGTATTACGTTCAGAGTGCACAGTCTCGGAACCTAAATGAATCGACTCTGATTCTGATGCTGTGATTGTTACACTAGATGGTGATGGAAGGTGATATGAACCATGTTCAGATATGCTGATTGTGCTTTCTAAATCAGAGACAGTTAGAGTTTTTTCTGAATCAGAAGAGAGAGCGATCGGAGATTTTGGTTGTACTTTCTTTGTCTTCTTTTTGTTTCCTAACTCGATTATTTCATTAGTTAAGCTATCACAATGTCTTTGCAATTCCATTTCACTTTGATCTACATTGACTTGTATAGAACTGTCATCGTTAGCGGCTTTTCCTATTGCATTTATTTTAACCCTAGAGAAATTTAGCTCTGGATTATATATAAATGGTATAGCCGTATCACGAGTATGTATTATTTGATTTTTCATATCTATGTTAGCATCAATTTGCGCCAACAGATCGGAACCAATAAGTCCATCGTAGTCTTTGTCTACTTCGTATATATAAAATGTATGTTGTTGGTTACTTTTAAACGACTTCAAAAGTGGGATGTGGATTGCTTCTCCATGGGCACTTCGGCCATGAGTACTTACTACTTCGAACGGAACTGAGAACTTATACTCCTTAAAGTACTCATCAACCTTATGGGGGCTTATAAATGATCGTGAACTACCGGTGTCAATCATGAATTTTGCGTTTATTTCAGGTAATCTAATGTAGGGTAGTTTAGCAAAGTTATCGCAATTAATATTTATTATTTCGGATTGTCCGTGTCCGAGGCTGGTTTGTAAAAATTTTCATCGTTGTTTGTCTCGTCATAGGTCTCGGGCATGTCAACGGTGTAATCGGCTTGTTCATAGTAATTGTCATAGTCGTAATAGTCATAGTTGTCACTATACACTTCTAATTCATTGTGGAATACAGCGTTAGGTCGTGCCGCAGGCAATGCTGTACGCATTGTGACGTCTGTGTTGTCAAGTTTAGATTGGGATGGTATTCCGAATTTAAATTGGTTTGGTTGTTGCTGGTGGAACGCCTGCCTAGGTGGTGTTTGACCAAAAGTGGGTCGATAACCTTGAGGTCCTGGTATGTTGGGTCTGTACCCTTGTGGAGTACCATGCCTAATTCCTTGATGAGGAATACCAAATTTGAAATTCTGATTAGGTTGTTGGAACTGTTGTTGTAGTTGTGGTCTATAACCTGAATTGTGAGGCACTCCGAATTTGAACTGCGGAGCCTGTTGTGCCCCATAGTTTGGATTTTGTGGGACGTTGGGCTTGAATTGGTTAGGAATACCAAATCTAAAACCTCCTTGCTGCTGAGGAGTGCTATTGGCCGAGAAGTATGGTTTTAGACCAAATTTTTCGACGTAAGGATTGTGAGACGATGATGGTTGTGGTTTATTTGTACCTATTCGCAGCATCTTATTTCGAGCATTGTACTGAAATTGGAAATTTACTTCTTCCAGCACCATACTCAATGCTTCTTCTAGAGTTCCGCTACCCTTAAGCCTGACAATGCGTATTAAATCCTCAGGAAGGTTATAGAGGAATACGTTAAGGGCCATGTTGTCATAAATTGTGATCTTACTTTTCCTAACATTGTTATCTGATATCATATTAACCTTCGCTATTAACGTACTCTTAACCTGCTGGATTCTATTGCAGAAGTCTAGATATGACTCGTTATGGTTAATTTTTAAGGTCTCCAGTACAATGGCAATGCATTCTTCTGAACGCGGATCTCCGAAATGTTGAGTTAAAACGGCTTTCAACTCGGCCCAAGACTCTATATCCTGTCTTTCACTTATGAGGTGAGCGGCTTTGCCAGTAAGCTTACTGGTAAGAACGTGAAACACATACAACTCTTGGGCTGGGTTGGTTCCATGTACAAAACAACTAATCACATATTCACATTTCTTTATATAAAGATTCAGTAATTTTTCATCCCCGTCAAATTTAGGGATGATCGAAGACATCTCTATCGGCACAGATTGGATTTTAGTAGTACTAGCTTCCGTCATTTTAAAAGTTTAAAGAATACACTTTTACACAAATTAAAATTAATATATAGTCGTCTAAGTATGTAAATCAATCAAACCTAGACAATAAATCTAAAATGTCACGGTTTCAAAATTGTTCTATATTCTCAATTATAATAATATTTCTCGTCAATATGCTAAACTAAAAATACTTTTGTAAAGATTATATAATTATATTATATTATACTACGATATATAACTGTCAATTTTAGTACAATTATAATACGAGTAATACTTCTCGATCGAAGTCAATATGCTATACTAAAATACTTATGTAAACTAAAGATATATAATTGTCAATTCTAGTACAATTATACCGAAAATCAGTTAACGCAAATTAAATTAGGTAATTTCTAGACCTAAAATACAGTATAACAGATTTTATGGATTGGATAAGATAGGGAAACAAGGAATAGTGAAGTGAACTACTCACAAGCCACACATCTCCTCTCCTGAGAATCAGCTGCTCCTTCACCCTGGATTGCGCGTCGCGGGAGACTTATTTGTTTGTTCGTCAGGATACTCGAACCACTTTCACCGTACTTGTACGCACCAAAACCGATTTATGGGCCTTTACTAAGCGTAAGCACGGCAGTAGGACAATGCGAGTATCCTACCGGCTGCGCCAGTCAAATTGGGACGGCACCAGGATGCTTTTTTAAAAAGAAACGCAAGAGACTTTTAGACGTCTATTCAATGCAAGAGCCAACTTAATTCTAACTTAATTCTAGACATCTCTGCCGTCACCGGACACAGAAAACCACCCGCGTTATCGCATCATACGCCTCGTGTGAATGCAACGCAGCAAGATATGGTTGTCATTAGTCAGCACGTATGGTGATCGTGTGGGGTTCTGGTCGCATGACTATCTTATATTAAAAACTTTTGTGTTTACTAAAACGTTTTCCACCGCTACACGTGTTTGCCTACTTATGTCAACTTAGGAATGGAGTAGAATTGAATCCGGCGAAGATGCGTTGGGTGACTACAATGGAACTACACGTTTCAAAAAAAAAATATACCAAAAAATGGAACCAACTTCAACACTCAAAAGTATGAAATAACTTGTTCAAGTCGGTACCATGATAGTTCAAAAGTAATTGATATCAAAATATTGTGATCATGATACCGACTTCGACAAGTTATTTCATACTTTTGAGTGTTGGAGTCGGTTCCATTTTTTAGTAAAAATTTTTTTTTCACTCTTTTTAGTGACCTTTGTTACTCATGGGATCAATTGTCATTGTGGTGTAGGTATGTTCACCGATGTCTTCACCCGCTACTTTAATATCGTGTAGGTATAAGCACGCATTTTTCAGTTTTTGACTTGAAACTCAAAAAGTGCTCGTCCGATTTTGATGAATTTAAATGGGACACGGGAAGCACCAGCTTTCAAATGAAAAAAGAACGATCAAAATCGGTTCACCCAGTCGGAAGTTATGCGGTAACAAACATAGAGGTCGAATTGAGAAGCTCCTCCTTTTTTTGAAGTCGGTTAAAAATGGTAAAGGATGACGCGCGGTAGTGAACTGTAAATGTGAGTTCGCTAGCGTGCAGACAGGTGCCTGCCGCGCGACGCGTGACGCGCGACGCACGACGCGCGGTATCTGGCGCACCCCAGTTCCCACGGGTGGGGCGGGGCGGCCCCAGACGGTCACCAGTTACTATGGCTGGGGGTGACGGCTTTACCACCGAGCTCTTTATTCAGGATAAACGTTTAACCATACGTCTGCATATATTACTACTTCATCGTACCAAAATTGTACAAACGGACAGACAAACGTAGTTGACGAATTTTTACGTTAATTCCCTCCAGTCAAATAAATGAACGCATATGGGATTTCGTTCTAAACGAACGATATCCAGAGTTATCACATGCAGATAAAATCGAAATTTGCACACCAACTGTCACAATCAGTTGGGGAGATATTTGCACCCTGTGCGCCTAGACAAGATGTACATATCGCTTCATAGTGATTCTCTTTCTTTTACCGCTTCCGCTTCAAAACTGTCGTATCGCTTGTCAAAATGGCATTTGTGAACGATTTTTTATGGATTCAGCACTCGGGAGAATAGAGACGCATTGTACATTGTCGGCCAATTTTTTTTTTCGCTCTCCTGCTCACGTCATATATCGTTTTGAAGTGTCAATCTCATACGTTTATTTTCTCTCAGCGATACCGCTGGTAGAATGATACTTTGTCTAGGCCTACTGGCATGTGGTTTATTAATGGATATTGAGGTTGTGTGAAGAAAGATTAAACTAAATATTTAGTTTAATAAGTAATGCGGCAGTAGTAGTAGTGGCAATGCTTCATTTTAAATAAAGGAATTCCACAAAATCATTTATTCGCTGGAGGGATGAGGTTAAACTTTGCTAAAAGATTGCTCAACTAATCAATGCGTCAATTAACCTACGTCGTATCAACAAAACTCTGTACAGCAGGCACTTATATAACTTGTAAAGCCAATCGTATATTTGATTTCCGAGATTACAGGTAGTGCATTGAAATGAAAAATGTAACATTCATTCTGTACACATAACTTTAAGAAAACAGAAAATGGCTGAACTGATTAGGCTGCAATTTGTCACTTAGCCTATTTTGACGTAGTGTCCGCTAAGAACGGATTTTTGAAAATCAACCTCAAACCGTGTAACCGGAAAACTATAATCCACGTGGATGAAACCGTAGGATTCAGCTAGTCCAGTATAACACAAAGACAGGTTAGACCTACTATAGGTATACCATAGTTGTAGGCGGCTGTGTTGTGTGACGTGGTCACGGTTTGGTAGCGTAGATGTTCCGTAACGACGAAACCAAAATAGTTTTTCAACACGCACATTATACACGCGTATAACTGAGTGAAAATTCTATTGTATTGATATAACAATACTACCTTCTTATACTTAGCCAAATAGCATGTTTTAAGTAAACACCTTTTATGTAGATTGCCTGCCGTTCTAAAATAGTACCTACGGTAATAGTACATTTGCCTGAGAAGACCCTAAAATCGAAGTTTTTTATCATATATAATGTCCTAAAGCCCTGTTAATCTCATTCCAGAATATTATTAGCGGGTACTTGTATAATTGCAACTGATATCATTATGTCACAATAACTCACCACCTAAATGAAAAATGTCCCAATGCCCCGAATAGATATCACATCAAATTATATGCGATATTCACTGACATATTGAGCATCACGATAAGGTTCAAAATGGCAAACTAATTAACCTCAATTACTTCGCCATTTTAAAAGTTTTATAGATGTACCTACATCAAAGTGGTAGCGTATGTCTGTGAGTCTACTTGTACAGCATTAACATTTTGAAAATGAGGGAGGGTTTTAGTATTTATAATAATATTTCACGGTTGATGTAGTGCACTGTAAACTCCGAAACTACTGAACGGATTTCCATGCGGCTTCACACAGAGGTTAAGCTCAATATGGAGAATTATATTTTGTTGCATTGAAAACATCATGATCGTCATATTAATGATCTGCACAAAAAAATAATCTCTGATAAGTACCTATGTAGCTTTTTAAAAAAATCCTCGGACTCTTATTTGAAAAACATTTCTAGCGGGAGGTAGAAAAATAACCTACGAAATTCTTCTAAATTGTCCCGTCTTCATAACTTCGTTATTCTTGAACCTGTTTGATTTTATTTTTTATTCAAAGACGAATACTTCCAGTTACGTCCTTTACAAATCGTACAGTCGTTTCTGATAAAAATGCAAATGACTTAATTTATATTTAAATACTAGCCGACCTGACAAACCTTGTTCTGCCATATGAATTATCGAAATGTCAAAGTGATACGACACTTCATTTAAATTACTTCACGTCAATAACCGACGGTTAAATTATATGGATATTTGTTCATAATAAAATACTAAGGGTGGAGTCCACCAAAATCGGATCGGATCGGATAATCGGACGTTTCAAATTTTGGTGAACAGCCCAAACTAGTGATAAAAAGGGGTGGCGGGGGTAGGAGGGGGAAATATACTTTGTGAACTATTTTCAGACCTACCAAATACACAGAAAAAACATACAAAAATCAAGCAAGCCGTTTCGGAGGACTTCGATAACAAACATTGTGACACGCGATTTTTATAAATTAGAAGATGTCCTAGCTCATTGTACGTTTTCGATGATGGCTTTCCGAGAAATTCGTCATCTCATCTCGGTTCGGTCATCATCTCTCGGTTCGGTATCAAAAGCGGCAAAGTAGTAATTTAATACTACTACTGCTTGAATGGGTGCTGACGATGCGTAACACTATTCCATAAAAGTCGTTGTTCTAAAGTGTGTAATTACAATTCTAATTGAGATTAACGTAAAATTTCTTTGTTCACAGGCCTTCAAACTTTTCAAGAGGAGCAAAAGCCGCAAAACCCCGCGGAACCGTGTATCCCCCAGCCTGGTGCGCTCGCCGTCATACAGCGGGACTGTGGACGCGCGCGCAGACATTGACGTCACACAGTTCTGCGCCTGCCGCACTTCCATGCCTCCATTACACATCAACGAGACCTACGAGAATACTTCCAACAACAGCAGCTACAACAGCTACAACAGTTCTCGAGTGGACAGCCTCGAAAGTTACGGCACCCACGAATCGAACAGGTCTGACTCGGCTTACGACTCGGCTCGCAGCACCCCTTCCAACGGCCGCGTCTGCTACGCTACCGTCACCTACTTCAACGTCAACGACAGTGAAGACTCGAGCAGCATCCTCACGGAGTACACCCTCCTAGATGACAACGAGATGGATAGAGGAATGGATCTCGATGAGGACGAGAGGACGCAGAACATTATCAACGAGAGCTTAGAGCTGGTCAGCACGTTATAAGCTCGATGGATAGTTTTAGTTTTAGATCATTAGTGTTATTTATATAGCGTAGGTATAAAACATTTTCTAGAAACATGCCCAAAACAATTTGTGCCCTCGTTTCACTAAAAACATTAAATTATTCCAACTCTTCATTTCAGTCAATGAATTAAAATGTTCACTTACAGTCCGGTTTTTCTGGATCCCATTGCACTATTTAAGTATTGTATGTTTATTAATGACAATGACACTTAGGAAGGAATATTTCTGACAGACTATCGTGGATTACGCCCCCATAGCTGACGTCAAATCTATTGATGGTCGCATATATTGTAGATGTAATCGTTATCATCGCTACCATCATCATCTCATCCATATAATGTCCCCGGCTGCCTTTTGATATCCATTTTGACTGGTTGGTAGTGGCCCGCACACTACCAGAAGATTGCAGCTTCTTTCTGCAATCTTTGCTCAAGTCGCTTGTCTACCTTGTGGATGGATGACTCCAGTTGATACCGGCGGCGGATCTACTCATTTCTGATTCAACCTCTTAGCATAACCCTCTCCATAGCTCTTTGTGCCACCCTGAGCTTACTTTCACGGCCCTCACTAAAAATTAATTTCAGATTATTATCGTTTATCTTGCTTATTCACCAATGTTGTCACGGTGAAAGTACTTTGCAAAGTGATTAGGTTTCCCTGTTTCTAAAGTAACGGAAGATTTCGATAGTAATTTACTTTAATCCAATTAGTTTTCAAACGTTCTTGGAAAATCTATTGCTTTCCTTCGGCTTCCGTAATTTAATAAGTAATTTGGGTATCTTCCTTTCTTAGTTGAATAGAAAATTAGATTATTTTTTTAGTCTCAAGTAAGTAACATTACTGAGGCTTGTATACCAAAGTATTTGTGATATTATAAAGTATAGTTATAGGTAATAAATATTATAATGCTTACAGTAGACATTTATTTACACATAAGGACTATAGACATAATTATGCTGATCTCAATTAGGTACTTATGAGCAATTTATCCACATTCACACATCTCGTTCACTTGTCGTTTGTATTGTAATTGTCAATGTTATATATAAATAAGTAATGAATATGTGTTGTTAATGTTCTTTTATTATATTTAAAATATCATAAACTTTGGGTGATAGATAATATTAAATTATTATTCAACGGTCTTAGCGTGACTCTTACGCGTAGTCGATATCACGGTCGACAAAATACAATAAGTACGTATATATTTTATGTAGGACTTGGTCTGGAGGCCTGCGTTTTCTATAGGTATAATACTGGTAGGAACGTCTCGTCACGCCGCAGACTAACTGCAGTCCATCAATTTTCGATACTAAGATCGTCTAGATGTAGGTAAGTTTCGAGGAAAACGCGCATAATTGTTACAAAAATTAGGGTAAGCTATTTTAGTTTTAAATATTTATGATAAGGTGTAATAAAAACGTGAATAATTTAATATTTAGTTTTATTTAAACTACGCACAACTGAAAAGACTCAAATATAGGTTCTTGGACACACAATTATATTCTTAAAGTGTTGTAGGTAAAGTGTAGGTAAAGTATTGAGTTATATTTCAATTTGACATACATACATTATTAGCAGATTATGTTCTCCATTTACCATAGGGGATCTCCCTATGGTAAATGGTCAGTCAAAACTAATATAAATATGGTTTTATTAAAATAAAACACTAATAACTAATTACAATACTGCAGCTACTGCAATAACATTTGAGCAATCCACTAGCTATTGGTAGCCTACAGATAACTCAAATGTTCTAACCCGCTACGGCCGGCAGCGTGCCCAGAATGCTAGCAGCATTGCCACGTTGAATTGCAATGCTGATTCGTTGAGCCAAATATGTGCCAGCATTTTGGTCATGCGTTGCATCGATCAAACGCTCAGATAAATTTTGGAAAATCCGATGAGCTCCAGTTCCCCACGGGCCCAATGTCTCGACCCCAAACGGTTCAAATATGTAACCACTACCTAGGTTAGCATATTTTTGCCGTTTCAATTGCTCCGCCGAATAAGCCGCGGCGCCAGCTCTAACATGTGCCTCAGGAAGATGTGACGGCGCCAAAGTGTCAAAGCATGTAGCGTCCCACACTAAAGGCCGCCCTAACTTCCAGGAAATAAGAGTATTATAATAATAATAGCTACATAATGAATATTTTACGACACACTACCTACTCGTACTTATTTTATTACCAAGTTGATACTAGCAACGGTAATGGAACAAGTGGGAAGGCATTCTTAGAAGTCATCCTTGATCTATGTTTACATGTTATATATACCTACATGATATATGATACTATGATACCTAGATATATAATATGATCTATATTTATACCTACGCTATATTTTACACCTGGAAATAGGCATGACAATGAATAAGTATATATGATTTCATCCCTTCTATTCGAAAAACAATGATTGGTTCGTCTAAGTGGAAGCAAGGTAGGTCTTTTCTCCTAGAGAGTATTTCCACCCGCTACAGAGCGGGCCCGGGAAGCTGGTGTTGTATATCAGCTTCCTGAGCGTGCCTCACTTATACAAGTGAGTACGTTATGTATAGAGTACAACAGTACAGCATAGAGTAGTATCACTGTATACTAACTCTATGGTTATAAAAGTGGCGCGAAAATAGAAATAAATTAAAAACGCGCGAATGAGAACTCTTCGTGGCAGCGTAGTAAAAGTTCCATTGCACAAATGTTTCAAATCATACTTAATATAATAAACGCGAAAGTTCGTATGTATGTATATTTGTTACTCCTTCAGACAGCTTATGCCCTGATGTATGGTCCTGGGTCGCTGGCATAGCTGTTACAGTGGCACAAGTGTTTGTTGCAAACTTCGACTAAAGGAAATGATTTAATTAATTATTGAAGTAAAACTTCTAATGCGATTTCCAACAAGGTTGCGTTAAACGTTTAACGCTACCATGGAAGGGGTATGGAAGCACTGTTGCGTTAAACGTTCAATGCTTTTATGTTCATTTCCACATTACGAAGTTTCACTTCTTCCGCGCGGAGGGGCTCCACGCACTATTTTTTTATTATTATTTTCTTTTAGTCGAAGGTTGCAAAACCTAAAGAGCTAACCTTACGCAATCCGGTTGTGATCCTTACACTTTCTATGGCCTCACAGCTCGAAGTGCAGTGGCACGTGATCCACGGTCTCATTTTCCTGCATGCATCTATTTTCTGAGTTGGGTATACCGTGTGTGAGGTTACCGTATTATAAAAAAAATCCTATTTTGAACTTTGGAAAAAATGTAATGTATATTCACAATATTTTTAAAAAAATATGTTTATATTACAGCTCACGTAGTTAAATTGGATATTAAGTATAATATAATAGGTATTATGCATAATGTCCACCTAGCTTTGACAAGAAGATAATAATATATACATGTACATAATATAATAAAATATTACATCTGTCGAAGTAGTGCTTCACTGCGTCTCTCTACATTACAATAATTTACATACCTTCGTTTGTATGTATATACATATTTATTATATAATTTATAGGTGTGTGAAGGTATTTTTTTTTATTATACCTACATTATATGTAAGATATGTTTACTGTTATTTATGTACTTATATATATATAATCTAGGCTATGTATTGAAGTTTCTATATACTTTATTATAAATCACATCTTTTTCGTAATAATTGTATAAAACAATGTTCTATTTTATTTAAGAAAACATACCGATCTTATTAATTCTATTATATAATCCATTTAGAGGTTGCCTAGCAGAAATCGCTGCAAAACACTAAGGCCGCCTTTTATTTGCGCTATGTTTATACAAATGTGTTTAAAAATAAATAATTATCTATCCATCTATCTCGATTGCCTTTTATCATAACGTAAGAAACCTATTACCTATTACCTATATAACTAACCATTAAAACGTGGTTATAAACCCTTGTCTATGTATATAAAAGCGTTTCTTGATTGAATACGAAAAAACCTTCATATTTAATACTTGCTCCTGAAAATGAAACTCGTGTTACACAAGAAACATCTTTAGCATCTTAGACAACATGGTCACTGATCATCAAGTGAGATAGTACTCAAACGCTAGATCTATAATACCGTATAAAAAACCTTATGCTCGTTAATACAAACAGAATATCAGGTTTGACGAGTGCCAATAATGGCAATTACGTACATTTTTATTTTTTTTATTTTTATTTTCCCTTCACACAAGGTCTTCAGGTCCCAAATTAGGCAGAGCCTGTACTATGGTAACCTGACGACTGATATATATATTTATATACATATACACACCCAGAGACAGGCCAAACAGACATGTTCATACACACAAATGTTTTTTTTGTTTTTTTTTCATTACACTCAGACCCCCGCACTAGGATTCCTTGTATCGCGGGAGGCAAGGCATGGACACACACAATCACAGCACACAAACATCCAAGACCCGGGACAAACATCTACACTCATCGCACAAATGTTTGCCCCTGCCGGGATCGAACCCAGGGTCCCTGTGACACACTGAAGTCATGTCGATGACACAAACCACTGCGACACGGTACCGTTTGACCTGTCCGGGAATCGAACCCGGGACCAGCGGCTCAGAAGGCAGAGTGCTACCAACTGCGCCAACCGGCCAGTCTACATGTAGTGTATGTATAATACTTGTCCGAATATAATGAAGTGTTGACAAAGGACCGCGGCCATTAGTGACCCCACTCCGGCCCCTTGGCACCGCCGCGCCGAACTGGTGTCTGCCGAACCCGGCCCTCCCCTCGCCGTCGTGAGGTTAGGAGCCTGTGAGCGGAAAGATACGAGCAGGCCTGATTATGTACACACATAATTAAGTCTCCGCGGTGAAGAGCTTGTTTATATCTGAAATTATTACCGTAAATACGTACATGTTTGCTACTGGAGTTACTCCACTGCGGTGGAAATTGGCTGAAGTCGTGCTCATTTGTAAGAGTGCACACGAAAACAATGTAAAAAGTTATGGGCCAATTCAATCCATTCTGTTTACTTTTATAAAACTTTTTGTTTTAATGATTTGTCCTTACATTTGATGCTTATTTTACAAACTTTTTATCCAACACCAACATCAATTTGTAAAGGCTGGATAAACTAACACAAATTAATAATAAAAGCAATACGCCCCACTGCTGGGACCGGGCCTTCCTCTCAGCGAGAGGAGTATTGGCTATAATCCAGCACGCTGCCCAAAGCACATTGGCGCATAGCTAGTAACCAGCCCAGGATTGGAGTTTTCAGGCCACCCAAGCGCCTCCGACAGGGCCTAACAACTGTTATCGTAAGTCCACAATGGGGAACGACGGCACCCCGAAGCACGGGACCGCTCAGTTGACAATACCACTACCAAGTTATGACCGAGCTTTTCGTTGCTTTACGCAGTTGGTCGGTTAAGATCGTGTGCCTGAGCGCTTTACGATAGCTTAATATTTACGCATTCTACACATTCACATCCCCGCACTAGAATATCCTGTGTCGCGGGAGGTATGCTCGTATAATCTTTGCCTGAGACTGTGTTTCCCGATAGGCACAATCCTAGAGTCTACAAGTCGCGAGTGAAAGACCTTCTAGGCTTGCGTGTCCTGTAAGCGTAGACCACGTCATCATTTAACATCAGGTGAGACAGGGGTCAAATATTAAAAAAAACTTATGGACGTACACATCGCAGTACGCAGCAACCCAAGACCTGAGAACAAACATCTATACCTACTCATCACAGGTATGTTTGCTCCAGCCGGGATGCGAACCGGGAGTCACGGTTCTAAATTCAATGTCCCTGATCACTGAGCTACAAGGACCGTCAATTTATTTATTAGTTTAAAAATATTAGTGAAACATACGTTTTTAGTTAATTTACACGGTCGCCGTGGCACAGTGGTCAGAGTCAGTGACATGACTTCTGTATCTCCGGGACTCTGGGTTCGAATCCTGCGGGGCAAACATTTCTGCGATGAGTGTAGATGTGTGTCCCGGGTCTTGGGTGTTTGTGTGCTGTGATTGTGGTGTGTCCATGCCTCTCGCGACACAGGGAATCCTAGTGCGGAGGTCTTAAAGTGATTTAAAAAAATGTGCATTTTAATTATTTCACAAGGTATTGAAAGCTACTAGAATAGTTTGAAAACCCTGTTAAAACAGCCATAGGTCATTATGCACTTGGTGGGGGATTAATTATATATGTAATGAGCAGTTCGATTCTTGTGGAGCGTTTGTGTTGGGGAGGGAGCCAGAAAAACCAAAGCCAAATCTCTGCATATTGTAGAGAAAACTTGACATATTGTACCAACCCCGTGTTACTGTGATAAAAGTAGGTAAATCATGAAGAGACAATTTTCTAGAATGCTTTGCGACGATGTATGCTAGACACATAACAAAAACCTGCGTTACAAAGAGAAAACAATAGCAACAAAGGTTATTAGCCTCCAAAAAATCTATGGAGAAACTTTAGGCGGCG
Organism: Apeira syringaria; assembly: GCA_934044485.1. NCBI lineage: Eukaryota > Metazoa > Arthropoda > Insecta > Lepidoptera > Geometridae > Apeira > Apeira syringaria. The sequence continues at coordinate 12,268,138 of OW203669.1, read as the reverse complement.
AAATGTTACCGAAAGATAAAATGCTAACTTTTGTAATAACTTCACATTGTTTGAAAGTAAGAGGAAGTTTAATCAGACAAGCGAATACTTTTTACACATTAAATACTAATAAAGTATCGTTCATATAAATGATGTATATATTAGGTATATCTGTGGCGTGAAGGATGAGGGGCTCATAAAGTCTGGGTAAAGCAAGGGTATGCGTCAGTACTAAAGAAGTTCAATGCCAGGAAATGACCACCTCTGCTATCCCACTGGATATATAAGAATAACAACTCCACGCATTTCCCAGCTCTAACAATTTACTCACATTACTTGAATCAACAGTCTTTTCGTAACAACACGGACTCTTCTCTTTCATTTTATTATTATATATCTAAACATAAAATCATAACATATTTTGAAAGGATTATATTTACGGTATAAAGGATTGTAGGTTGTTAAAAATAAAATATGGGAACAACCCAATTATATGTTGTTTTCAATAACTTGCCGATGAACCAGTAGATACCAGTTTGAACTACAGACCGCTTACTCCCATTATTGTAGTCGAGGAGCTAGGCGGCCGCTCCGCAGCATTCACAATTGGAGACAAATCCGCAAACAAGAATTACTGGTTACTTTACCGCATTGTTGTTTGGATTATATTTGCGAAAACATTATTTGCTTTAACTGCCAGCTTACTTCACTAACTTAAACATCTAAACTATAGATTAAAAAGCTAAAGAGTTTGTTTGCTTTTTTGGTTGAACGCGCTAATCTCAGGTACTATCGGATGAAATTGAAAAATATTTTAGTGTTGGATAAGCCATTTATCGAGGAAGGCTTTAGGTTATAAATATCACGCTACGACGCACGTCTAAGAGGTAAGGGCAAGGGTAAGGGGCGCAGCTAGTTGTGTGGATATTTTTAGTAATAATTCTGCTCATATCCTCAGAATCACGAATTTTCGGCATGTACGTTACATGCATGGATCTGAATGTTGGGAACCTCTGATAACGGCGCAGATAATACGCATTGACTTCTATGTGGATTCGAATCCAGCTTTCATGTTTGCTCCAAATGGTCTCGTCATAACACGACGGGTTCATAAGTAAACAGCTGAAGGTGCTTAGGTATATATTAAATACATCCATACATGTGGGAAGCTCGAGAATGTACAGTTTCTTCTTTCAGAATGTAGTCGTATGACTTTTCTATTGCATCCTTGATTACACAATTCCAGAAAACCTGGAAAATTTAGTAGTCACTGGCAAAGTGGAAGTCAAGCGATCGCGTGACCGTAGCCCGATCCTACTGAAAATCTGCGCCTCACTCGCCAAACCCTCACACAATGCTGAGTAGGGACTCGTTACTGGCATCTAGTAATAATGCTGAATACATGTTTTTATTGATATTTATCATTTATATATTGCGGTTCTTACATTAGGCCCGTGGACAACGGGAGCTTATCGAATTTTCCGAAACTTATCAGAACGCCGCCTGGTCTTTGCCGTGCGTGACCAAAATGCTTACACGGATTCACCGGCTAATGACTGGTAGCGGGTTGGACAATTGGGCTGTGGGTTGGACACAGCTAGTAGATTGCTAAAATATTAAAGTAAAGTAAAAGTAAAATCATTTGTTGTTTTTTAATTGGTAATGTTACATTGGGCAAGTCAAGTTACATATTTCTTAAATAATTTAAATCTTACTTATAATTTACTTTAAATAATGGAATTTGGTTGGATCAATGTCAGTTCGTACTGGTGCTGTGAACGGAGCACGAACCTCTGCTACTATCGTGGTATCGTCGTCGTATCGCTGCGTAAAACAATTGAACTTAACACTAACTGTCATGTATCTAGTGTTCGTAGTACTTCAGCTCAAAGATGAGGGCAAGAGAGCGCGCGATAGATCACCAATGCGCTGGAGCGACCAAATCAAAACTGCATTTAATGGCCCACTCCAGGAATGCACGAGGCAAGCGACAGTACGAGAGGAATGGCGACGAACTGTGAAGCTCGCCACCACCCCTGTCATGACGACCACGACCACTCTGCCAAGAGTGTGACGACAGAGAAGAAGAATGTCATGTATCTATGGCAAATGTGACATAGTTAATTAATAGTGAGAACGTACAATATGTAGATATGTTATTATTCAATTGTTTATACGATTGAGATACGAATATTTCGAAAGCTAATTATTCATGTTTCATTCACTGTGTTATTTATATATATTATAATTTAGTATTATACTCGTATATATTGTTATTAAATCAAACGGGGCTTGATCGCGAGAAAAACATTTAGTAATTTATTTACCTCGACATTTCGATCAAGTTGCATTGGTCGTGGTCACGAGAAGACTGGAGAAATGCGGGTGGCAATATCGGCGAGAGCGCGTAGTTTCGCCAACTACCCACTTTTGATATTATTAAACTAAATATACTAAATATACTTAGGTTGAATCTTACGAGCCACTATGATACTACTCTACTAGAGGGCAAAGTTGACAAATTTCTCGCAGCATTCATGCTAAATTACTATACAATATAAGGCCCGAATGTTTGCCAACCTGTTGTTCAAACTAGACACAGTTTTTTTATTTCATTATAATGTATTTAAAAGTTAAATTCATTATTTTACGTGTTTAATCTTGCCTCTGACGCAAACAGGCGACTCCACGCACTATTGCGAGTCTCCGAACACACAAAATAATGAAAAAAAGCCCTTCGTAGAGTTTTTGTAACGCTCCTATGAGGATTGTCGTAGTGGCGTTACTGTGACGACTATTGTACATAATATGCAATGATGTTTTACTAAGGATGACGTATATTCAAACTGCGCGGTTCCTTTACGACATAAACATGCTTACTGCGACAGATAATACGATACAAATAATATAGAAAAGGATAGCTATATGACTTGCGCTTGAAATACGCGTCGTAATGAAAATTACTACAATTGACTTAATTTTGCCGCCTCAGTTTTCGCGCACTTGTGCGACATCTACCTCATATAAACATATAATATCATTGATAATATGTATGTTACTCCGGCTAGTCAAATATGTTTTGAGTTGAGAAGTGTATAGTCCGGACCATTATGATTGGGGTAGCTAGTATACAATATCTGAGTTAGGTAAGTGACTTTGCGATAGAAGTCGCTGACCTACGTTGGTTACACTTTGTTTTGTTTGGGTTAGGTGTTGTGTGTACTAGGTACTATGTACCCACATAGTACAACGTGACTGCGTGTACTATCAAGTATGATAGTAATAGCTTTGCAAACTTCGTGGCACAACGCTATCATACGAAACTCTACTAAGTGAATTGAAATCTTTTACAAAAACAAATTCATTCCAATCAACAAAATCAACAAAACCATTGTTTTACCTGCTGTTTATTAAGAATAATAAAGATTCTAAGGATATTAAGGATATTGACGGTCGCAGTGCTCAGTGTCAGTGACATGACCTCTGTATCTCGGTGACCCTGGGTTCGAATCCCGGTAGGGGCAAACATTTGTGCGATGAATATACATGTTTGTCCTTGGTTTTGGTTGTTTGTGTGTTGTGATTGTGTGTTTCTATGCCTCTCGCGACACACGGAATCCTAGTGCGGGGGTCTGAGTGTAATAAATAAAAAATCAGATTCAGATACTTACTTAACGACTTGTTGCGCCCCGCGGTGTTACCCGCGGTGAAATGGTACGTGTCTTGGTTGTGTCTCCCCGTCGTCCCACGAGAACAGTTAATAACAGGGTAGTTTCAGCGGGCACCAAATAAATGTCCACTTATTTTATGTAAAACTACCTGCAATTTTAATAAATACATCTAATTTTTGTGCTGTTATCGATAAGTGACATACTGACTTGAACTTTATCGTAACGATATAAGTACTATCTTACATGTCATATTTTCGAGAATTTTAATTTAGTTTATTTGAACAAGAGAATTACTACCATTATCTTTTACCAGGCTATGTTACCAGCTATATATATCAGAAAATTATCAACGCATGTAGGTACTGATTTGCATATTATAAAATGTTAAAATTATTATATTAATTAATTTATAGGTAGTAAACGTGCTATTTCCATTGGCATTTTATTATACATGTAAAGTGTTAGACATATACCTACTTGTATAAGGTTGCAGAGTTCTTCAGATATCTGAAGACATATATGTCTACCGGACACCGTTTCATTACGTACCTACATAATTACTTCTCACTGTAGACATGTCCATAGTCAGTGAGTTCTTCTGTCAGTCCTCGTTTATCACTAATCACTGTGTTTATCACACTAGATTCACTCACTATTAATTAGTAAGCCGAGAAATGCTATAGAAAAACTGTAGAAAAACTTAGGTTCACACATCGCAGAGTAGAACCATTTAATTCAGTGTAAAGTATCTTTCATTTAGAAACATATAAATAGAATTGATAGATTTTTAATGTCATCAGGTTACCATAGTACAGGCTCTGCCTAGTTTGGGACCTGAAGACCTAGTGTGAATGTTGTTAAATAATAAAATAATTTTAAAAAAAAAACGGCAAAAAACATACAAAACCTAAGTTTAAAACTAAGCCACATAAAAAGAAATTTGGTAACTAAATATTTAGTTTTACAGTTCCCTGCCACAAAACGGTCGTAGCTCAGCATGATGCTAGTTGAGAACAACCAGCGCTGATCTTCCTTTAGAACCGATCGGTGACGTCACGCGCGTACACATGCGTGCCAGTGTTATTATCATTTTAACAGAATAATATATGTACATAATATATTTACTTTACCTACATAATATAAGAATAATGGTTAAAGTTACAAAGCATGTAGGAACATAATCGTTTTCTATACAAATATACTGTTTTTCTAGATGTTATAGCAATGATACAAAAAACATATTAATAATTCTGAAGACTTATGTTGCACAGAATTTAAAAAGCCAAATATCGAAAATATAAATAAAAAAGCGAAGAAACTCACAGGAATGACACAAGCATTCTGCATTCCTGTGAGTTTCCTCGCTTTATTGTTGCTCGAAACGAAATACTTTTAATTTATGTTTAAACCCATATAAATGTTGCAAGCTTCTTATGGCGTGGTCATACAATGATCCATCATTAGATGAGATGGCCACATCTGACATGCCCCAAACCTAAGTAGAAATGCTCGATTATAAACCTATGTAAAATACCTATATATATACATATAAATAATGATTACCTCATTACTTGTCATTGAGCCGTTAACATTTTGGTTGTGTTTTTATGGATTATTTTAATTAAAACGGACCCTTGCTAACCCTGGACTATTTACTAGACGATCCAAGGACAATAACATGGCAATGGCTACATATATAACGTACGTGCCTCAGGTCACGTCACGTCTCCGATACGTCCCATTGTATTATCTTTCGCGTCACACACACACGCACATACCTACAAATAAAACTAATAGTACTATCGATCTACAATAAATAAAAAGTTCTAAATATAATGAAGTAGGTACAGTTAGTTAAGTTAAAACAAAACTATTTATCCCTGATACAAATGAAAATTTAATAACATATTGTAAAAGCTGTTTGAAAATAATTTCCCCGAGTTTAATGGCGATTATTTTCGGTAAAATAAAATGTCCCCTATTTATTTTGGGAATTGATGTTAGTCTGAACATTTAGCATTTAACTGACGTTTATAAGTGCGTCTTTGATGCCTAAACGAATAAATATTTTGAATTTTGTAAAATGTAATAATGTACCGGATTTAAATGAAATTGGCCGCACAGCTGGTGCAAGATTACTATTATACTATATAATAGAATACTATTTATCGTAGATATAAAATATTTACTTCATTTTTCCGTCATTTTGAATACTTTTCAACTAATATACTAATGATAAATTTTATCTGTAATCAATTCTAAAGTCAATATAGACGCAGTACATATCATTAGTGTTATTTCATTATGCATACTTATTTATTGATTTCTACTTATTTCTATCATATATTTACATACATCCCACTAATATTATAAAGGTGAAAGTTTGGATGGATGGATGTTTGTTACTCAATCACACCAGGACGGCTGAACGGATTTGGACGAAATTTGGCATGTAGATACTTCAGGTCCCGTAATAACACATAGGCTACTTTTCTTCATCTTCATCATCATCACCAGGCGGGTAAAACCACAGCTTTCCAAACGCTACGATCTCGACACACTTCTTTCGCTTCATCTACGCTCATCACACATTTCATACAAGAGCGTTGGTTTAAAGTGCTTTGATATATCCATATACATTTGGTTACTCATTGGGCTCATGCATAATTGAAAACAAATAAAATACATGGTTACTATCGTTATATAGTTTATGTATATGTATAGTAGGTAAGTTGAGTAAGGTGTGTGGTGGGAAATTTTGGCAGAGAAGATTATAGTCTTGTTATATTGTTCAATATTAATGTTTCTTCCGGCGTTCATGTGTAATAGATGGTGGATAATAAGCCGTTAAGTGTCAGTAAAAATTGAAAGCTTTTAATTTAAGATCATACACGTATTATCGAGTCACGGGAGTCACACAATCTGCGATTCCATAGATCGTTCCTGCCGCACAGAACAAATGATTCCATAGATCGTTCCTGCCGCACAGAACAAATGATTCCATAGATCGTTCCTGCCGCACAGAACAAATGATTCCATAGATCGTTCCTGCCGCACAGAACAAATGAATCAATTCGAAAAATATTATTCTTGACACTGGCCAAAAAATGCACATAAAATACGGAGCTAAAACAACGAATAACCTGTAGGGTAGGGTAGGGTTTATCGATATCCCCTTTGCTACTTTAATTTATAGCATTAGACACGCCTAAATCAATGTTCGAGGGATGTGACTAGGGTTAATTAAGCCCGTCCATTTTCAGGCCTCATTATTTCTGAACAACCTCACGTAACCTACGGCTCTAAGTACTTAAGCCGTGTTTAATCACGGGGCCGTTTAAATACCTATAGAAATTTGATAAATTCAACCAAACTCGCCACAGAATATCTAATATTTGATGAAACATCGGCATTCAGGTTCAGCAACCTAAACAATGAAGCTTTAAAAGGCCTAATGGGTGACTTTACATTTTTGACAGTCAGTCCATCGACCGGCTGACGTATTATTTGGCCATTAGGTATTTTTGGCGAATTAACGAGTGTCTAGTTAATGTATATAAAAATAGTGCACTTTGAGTAGGCACAAAATATGACAAAATTTAAAATGAGCCCAAGTATCAAGACTCGAAAGAAAAAAGCCTTGAAAGGCATGATGCGAAGAAATAAGTAAACTATAGCTGGAATGTAACTCAAGATCGTCTACTTGATGCAAAGCCTAAAAATTCAATGCACTTGTTATTTGAAGATTCCAGGATTATACTTATCGAGAAACGCACGCTTCTCGGCGGGAAACGAATTCGTGCCAAATCTATCATTTGAACCCTATCAAAAAGGAGTTTCTCAATTCTATTATATTCATTTATATGTTTTAGCTAAGAAAATTTTTCTAGGTGAACCGATTTTGATGATTCTTTTTTTATTTGAAAGGTGGTTCTTTTGATGTAGTCTAATTTCAGTTTGGTTAACATCGGACAAGGAGTTTTTAACTTAATCTCAATTATGCGTATTTAATTGTCTTCGACTGTATATATGACATTCTCATTTTTCAGGAAAACGTTTAAATGACACAGAATGTGAAGTAAACGTCACTTTGTATAGTTTTATTATTTGGAGAAAATATCCAAATCAATTTATACATAACAGATTAATGAATCCGACATTAGCATGTAATCGAGAACCTACTTCTTTTTTAAAAAACATCAGGTCCAAAACATTATTTATCACTGACACGGTATGTTTTGACGCATGCAGCAAATAAAAAGTAAAGTTCAAATATTTTAAGGAAAAAATTCGGCTGCTAGTGGGACTTGAACCCACGACTACAGAATAGCGTCCTGTCGCTTTGTCTAACTAAGCTATAGCAGCCCATGCCACTAAGGCCGAATTACTTCCTTCCTTATTAACATCTGAGGGGATGTTATTAGCGCCATCTGTAGTCGTGGGTTCAAGTCTCACTAGCAGCCGAATTTTTTCCTTCAAATATTTGAACTTAAGTTCCGCCTAGCATGTTGTTAATGCGATACACAGTAAAAACTCTTAAAAAGTAAAGGTTACACACCATAAAGGCGAACGCACACTTTCCGCATTCGTAGATACCGACACACGGCGCGCACACGAACGCACAAAAACCGCTGTTTTTGCACCCTGCTATGCCACTGCGCCTCTTCCTACGGAAGTAGAACGAACGAGAGAGACGGCTACAACCCGCTATACAGTGTGAGAGAGACGGAAAGCGTGGGAAACACAGGGGTGGCGATATCCCATACGAGCATTCAAGTGGGACGAACGCGTTGTATTGCATTTATTCCGTTTGACCCCTGGCTAAATTATTACAGTACTTTCTGTTTTTGTGACCATCTGGGCTCCAGCCGCGCCGCTACTAATGGTATAATCGACTTTCGCGGCACCTGTGCGATGTTTATCGGTTAATTTATTCCGAATTAGCTCATTATACTACGGTCAGTTTACACAGTTCCACACACAGGTGTCAAAAGGGTTAAATAAAAAAAAACCTTGAAAAATTATACGAAAATAATTTATTTCTTTTTTCAAATATTTACACGATTTGTACAGAGAATGAAATAAGACTAAATGGGCCAAATATGTCTTATTAAATTGTATAAAGTATCTAAATACCCGGGTTCTTAGTCTTTTATATAATTGAAAAGTTCACAACCATGGTTTATCAACGCAAAATATAAATTCGTATATTTTGTATAAAATATACAAAAGAGTCTTACAAGCTATGGGTAGGTAGATTGTCGAGATTGTAAAAAAGCATTTAAGCTTTTAAACGTCTTAAGTATATTAAAGCTTCTTTTTGGTCCCAAATATAACTCTAGTGACTTTTAATAAACTAACATCATATACTATATCTGCATCAAACAACTTATCGAATAGAATTTATTACAATAGCGTATATGCTATGAAAATATATTTTTGATCTTTAAATTCTGAGATCGATCATAAATAATCATAATACAATAGACAATGACGTTTTACAGTGTTCATACGAAGGTCAGATCGTCGCAGGCTTTTGAACCAATAGATCTTCTTCTTCTTGTCCTTATCCCATACTAGGTGGGGTCGGCACAATATGTTTTCCTCTTCCACTCTCTTCTATCATTAGTCATCTCAGTGCTCAACCTTTCATAAATCATTCTTCACACTGTCCATCCATACCTTCTTCGGCCTTCCTCTACCTCTATATCCATCCATATCTTCTCTTGGACCAATATATAGTATATTAAAACAGTTATAGATCTCATGTAACATGATGCGTTCCTCTAAGTTTCTCTCAAAGCTAGAGACTTTAGTTCTATTAAGATATCTTTGTGAAAGTACTTCAAATGCAGTCTAGCACTCTTTCACTTAACAAAGAGAGGCTTTAACTAATATGCTTTATTCGTATTTAGAATGGCAGTCATACAGCACGTGTGGTTCTCACTTAATATTATCATCATTATACAGAAAATATGCTTTCCTGTTTCTTTAAATATAATTGTCAAATGGCTCGGGTAAAACTCGGTGTGCAGAAAGCCTGTAGAAGCATACAAATGTTTCTGGTAACGTGTATCTATATAGAATATCTATAGTTGGCATAGTGGTAAACACCTATTTATCCATTACAATGTGTTTTGATTTCGTTTTGTATGTATTTTGAATTAGATCTTATTTATTTTCACTTCAAAGTTCTTAGACAAGTCTTAGATATAAAGCTTACATAACACTGCGAAACCATGTTGTCTTCAAGAAGACTAACCAAACAGCCGTAGTATATACTCGGAACACTGTGGTTTATGAGAAGCGAAACATGACGCTACTGTATTCCCCTATTTTGTTCTAAAGCTTACATAACACCTTAAAAAATATTTATGTCTAATTTCTAATACGCAAGCTCGGCGCCCCAAGGCCTATAAGGTTTTGAGCTGTTTTGTGAATACTGATGATGGGGAGGGTGATGTGGGTACGGAGCAGGGTAGTGCGGGGCGGGAGGTGCCGGGTGTCCAGGAGGTGCAGGTGGAGCCGGTGGTCCTGGGGGGTAATGAGGGTGAGGGTAACTCGGAGCTGCAGTCAAAGGAGCAGCAATGGCGGCAGGAGTGGCTATAGTTGGCATTGTGGTTGTAGCAGTCGACGCCGGGATGTCCTGTCGATGACCGAGGTCAGTGTACCCGTGTTGGGGTTGTGGGGCTACAGGTGCAGAAGGATACTGGGGATACCAGTTCGCAGATTTAGTTGCAAGCTCTCTTTGCGCCGCGAAGCACTGCAAGTGACTCATAAGTCGTAGTCTCAAAGGGTCTTGGATGTCCAGACCTTCGCAGCTGACGAGGTACCTGGCCACTTCCGCTGCACATTCCCTGAAGCCGATATTGTGGTAATCCATGGCGTATCTTTGAGGGTCGTACGCGAACGTGTCCAGACCTGAAACGATAACACAGATGAACTTTAGTTGATAAGCTTGTGCAAAAGATGGTTGTTGGGTACTTATTATGAGGGCTGACGTTATTAAATTCCTTTTGCTCTTGACAAAATATGTCATAACATATGGAATTCGGAGGGCTTTTCGAAGAATGGCAGATATAGGTATCTACCTAAACGTTTCAGGAAAAAAATATCTTGGAAATACATGACGAAAGTTAATAAACTTGTTCCAAACGCGAGAACATTTTTATCTTCATATTGGACTGTGAGTACTTTCTAGAAATGTATATATACTGAAATGACATTATTTAGGTGACTTATTATACATAGTATGAAGACTTAACATATACATATACATATACTATATATACTAATAATGTATATGTAGGTAAGTATTGTGAGTATATGAAGAGTTTTTTTTTAAACCGATTGTATGCTTGCCAAAAAGTTTTAACGTGTCTACCACCGCTAGTGTCAGATTTAGTTACTCGTCCATTTTCCATGAACTTATTAAGACTGATTTTTAGTGACCAATTATTACCAGAGTATTAGCGAAGTAACAAAAGCGAGCTTTGCAAAACTTGACCACATGTACTAATTTTTTTTTATATGAACATCTTCTCACGAAACCTGTATTTGTTTTATATTACCTATGCTTTTCAATACTGGCATGTTCCATAAGAAAAACGAATAATGGAAAGATAAAGTAGACGCAAACAGACGTATGCTTTCAATGAAAAACAAGTTAAAGTCGTCAGATGAGTCCAGAAACCAGATGTTACTGGTTATTACCATTGATTTACGTTTGAATAGCCTCAAGACAATTGAGATCGGAACTACGAATAGCATCCATTGAACTACCCCTTACAAACTCCCTTACGCAACAAGTTTAGAAAAGGACAGACTTATACAATTGCTTAAGAGCGAAAGAGATGCAAAATGTGTAACGGGAACCCGGGGTTTCCGGACGTCTTCCGTAGGGAAGAAAGAAGGACCAGAATAAGATGAGCTTTTATCCCCTTCAACTTGAATTGAGATTAAGTGTTATTGGGAAGATTCATTGAAAGCTAACGGATCAGGGTTGTGTGGTCCGTTTACTAGGGCACCGGGCTAAGGGCGAAGGGTGAAGAAAACTGCATCATAGCTGCTGTCGGTATCGGTATTTTTAGTTTTAAGAGAAAAATGTTTTTTTATTAATAATATTGTCATACTAATGTTATACTCTAGTATAGTAACTTTATAATAGTGATATATTTAAAGCAACTGTGAAGTAAAAAACGGTAATTAATTGTTTTTAATAATTACTGTTCTTTCGTTCAATTAAAAGTATCCGTCCTCCAAAAATATAATAATATCATTTCGAGCAGCATATCTTTAATTTAAGTTGCATATTTTATAACTGAAGATTGATAATTGATTATGATTTCCGATATAATTCCTTAACCATTTTGTGTAATAATTTTCCAATGGGCAATGGTTATATTTTAGAATAAATTCTTATCTGTCTCAGGTATCCAGCCAGAGCTGACAAAGGAATTCTAATAAAATTATTATGTGACGATACGCTTGTGAAACTCTGGATAAATAATTTAAAAGCCGTAGGTATACAAAACCTTCCTACCCAAAAATATAAACTTCTTCAAACGCACGTCTAATTGTTTACTTTTCCTCTCTTTCTGCTCGTAGGCACCATTATTACATTTTTTTTTTTTTTTTTTTTCGTCGCAGGTGTGACAACCCTTCCGCAGACGAAGCGGAATCGCTTCCGCTTGTCACAGCGAGCACAATACACGCGTGATCTTATTATGCGAATGTAGATTACTGGGTCTTGTAGATGCGTTTATAAAAAATGAAGTTATGTGAAGTGCCTTCTCGTGAGTAAATTAAAGAAGTAAGGAGGAACTAGAAACTTCTTCTCGAAGCAAATAGTACACTCATCTTTTAAGGTTCATCATCATCATCTCAGCCATAGGACGTCCACTGCTGGACATATGCCTCCCCCATTGATTTCCACAAGGACCGGTTGGAAGCGGCCCGCATCGTAACTAATAACTTTAACATATAAATGTTATTCTGAATCTTTAAACCGTAAGCATTAAAATATCTTACTGCATTATTCCCAGGTGTAACCTATGTGTTTTATTGATATACTAATAGATTTCTGTTTATGTTAGTGTTAAACAAAAACGCAATAACTAATCCTTCATTTGTTTTACCCAAACACATTGTTTACTGGACATAAGGTCTTCAAATGATTTTCATTTAACCTATTTTATATCAATTTAAAAAAATTAGTAATAAATAATTTTATATAATCAATTAAAAGTATATAAAAACCTTAAATGTACTTGTTAAGATAAAATAGTATGTTTATCTAAAACTATGTTTCAATAAAAGTCAAAATTTGACTGGCCGGTTGGCGCAGTTGGTAGCACTCTGCCTTCTGAGCTGCTGGTCCCGGGTTCGATTCCCGGACAGGTCAAACATTTGTGTGTATGAACATGTCTGTTTGACCTGTGTCTGGGTGTTTATATGTATATAAGTATATATATATCAGTCAACAGGTTACCATAGCACAGGCTCTGCCTAGTTTGGGACCTGAAGACCTTGTGTGAATGTAATAATATTTTTTTAAAAAAATGGTTTCAGTAAAAGACTTATATAATGTCGGATTTTTTTTTATCGCAACCCTCAGCTTATCAAAAAAGTGAGTACGCGACTGACCAAACATAAGCCACATTTGACGTGTCATATCAACGCTACATTCGCGAGGGAGCCCTCGGTGCAGGCTGAGAGGAGGGGCGCGGGCGCGTTCCCACGCTACCCTCCGTGCAACCTCGCGCACAGGGTGAATATCACCTACTAGTTAGTGTACACTGTGCTGGTCGATATAGAGCTTAACTCGCACAACTGATTGATTTGTTGAACTGTCATTGAGCCACGTGGGAGTGAGGGCTGTTTGTTTTGGAAATTAAACGCGTCTCCAATTTCTATAGTTCATAGTCAAGTTTGTGTAATTTAGATTTGATTAAATTTCTCAACGGGACGTTCGGATCATTGCGATAGAAGCGTGGGAGTTTATCGGACAAAAACGAAGAAACATTTTAATCTATGTAGGTAACGGTTTCAACTGAAAGATTCAAACTTTTGCAAATGGAATTCTTGTTTCAAATTAAATGTCAGTTCTGTTCATACGTGCATACGCTGAGTTGGGACCAATTTGAGACATGTCATTTAAAGCACTATTTAGGAATGTTCCAAATTTTTAATTTTTGTTAATATGTAAGTGTTTTTATTACTGTCTCAAATAAATCTAATTTCTTTCTTTCTTTCTATTTACTACTCAGTTTAATTGACGAGAATTATTCATGAAAAATTGTGTTGCTAATATCCGAATCTAACACGTATCGCTTTGCAAATAAATAGCTTTTTGTAACTTATTCGCGTCGAGGTGAGTCGACATTATTTATTTTACAACATTTAAACGGTAAAAACTGATTCTATTACTATAAATCTTTCTTATACCAGAAAATCTCCCAAGATTTTTTTAATTAGTTTTGATAAACGAAATTCGGTCCCATCGTATCATGGTCTAACTAAACGAACTACTATGTTGTCTGTGTCACGGGTGCCTACGACTTCCTGTTAGTGTAGTTTTTACAGCGCCAGGTGTCTGTCTGTCCCAGCCGCCGACCATCATGGTGTCTGGTCATTGGGGGGTGTGGTGGCCATTGTGTGGTTTCAAATCGATATTTAGTTAAGTGAAGATATTCAGTTTGGTTGCTATTGAGGTGTGTATTTGTAAATATTTGCCGTGAGAACGATCGATCTTGTAAGTTATGCGAAAAAAGTCTTTCTTCTTCTTCAAACACTCTAAAAAATTGTTTGGTCATGTAACATCATCATCATCATCTCAGCCATAGGACGTCCACTGCTGGACATATGCCTCCCCCATTGATTTCCACAAGGACCTGTTAGAAGCGGCCCGCATCCAGCCCTTGCCTGCGATCTTAGTAAGTCGTCTGCCCACCTAGTCGGTGGCCGTCCTGCTGCGCTTGCCAGTCCGTGGTCTCCATTCTAGGACTTTTCGGCCCCAACGGCCATCAGTTCTTCGAGCTATGTGCCCTGCCTACTGCCACTTCAACTTGCTAATCCGCTGGGCTATGTCGGTGACTTGATGTATGTAACATAATAGTGATGAAATCTGATTTAGAATATATATATGAAACTAATATGATAGGAAAACATGCATTGTAAATACTTCTATGTAAATAAATGATTAAATGTGTGTTTATATGAACACGGTTAGCGGAAATCTTCTTTTTCTTGATCTTATCCTCCGCAAAGTGGGATTCCGATATTTTACAGTTGATCGAAATATCAAATTTTAAAAGTTATAAACCCATCGCGCCAAAAATAACGCATTATACTTAATGGATTTAGCTAGTAAGAGATTGTTACGTACAGTTAATGAGAATGAAATGAAATCAAATCAAAGTAATTTATTTGCTTGAATATAGGTATAGAAAGATCTTATGCTAAATTTATGTGTCGCTCTATATTCCAACCTTTGAAGGTGTGCAAATTTATATAGATAAGAATATATAGTTATATTTATATAATTGTCTTATTTATAAAATAAGACAACAACAATTAATACACATTGCTACATATTCACTCAAAATTTGAAGACTCCAGGATTTTACCTACTGGGGATCACACATTACCGTACGTCTGATTGACCAATGAGAATAGGGATAGTGGATTTAATATATGTAATTCCATTGCACAACGGAATATAGGAAACCGACAGACATAAACCGGTGTTTAAGGCTCTGGAAGTTCAACCTAAAAAAAAACATTGTACGTAGGTATAGCTAAAGCACTATAACCTAAATACCACGTGACCTAAAAAACCAGACCTAAGCTGGTTAAACTGTCCTGACCTTTCAATTCACCGGTAGCTGTGAACCGGAAATGGTCACGATCCGAGACGGTAGGATGCGGTTTCACCACCACTGGGCAGATCCAACTAACGCACGCAGGAACGGTCTGTCCCCAAAGCTGTGGAGGTGAGTGGTAAACCACAGAAGGGCGTATGGGCGACCACAATTGGCATCGAGTTAATTGTGACAGGAAGGACGGGTACAGGAATTATGTCGACTCGTCATTCAACCTGTGAAGTTTTCTGCTAACGTATTAATTAATTGCAAAATATTTTGATTTATGTTCTTTTACTGTTTTTAAACAAAATGGCTGCCCCATGCAACGTGCTATACTTTTTAAGCCAAATCTGTGAAAGCATTTTGATAATGCTTTCACAGATTCGGCTTAAAAAGTATAGCATTTGATTGATTTATAGGCTGGCCGCAGCTACTTGGTTGCTTAATTATTATTCAGTTATATAGCCAGTAATATCTTAATTACTTTATAGTATTTGTACTGTCAAGAAAAGAAAAAAAGCTTGCTTATAACTTAAAATCTTGTTGTCAACAAATTGTTTACAGGAGAGCTTAGAATAAATCTGCAAATCATCTGCATAAAGGCGGTAGGAAGAAAATATGATGAGAGATTGAATTTATAAAAAATAAAAAAATAAAAATCGCTCTGAGGTACACCTGCAGCCGTTATACACCAATGTAGGATGCATGTCATAGTGTAGCTGCTACTGATAAGTTTCAATAAATAAATAAACATGTTGCTTGTACTTATTTACAAATATATTGGCATATAAGTAAACGGCATATTGAGCGATTCTACAATAAAAGCTGGCCAAGCTGGCTTATAACTTTTTAACCAAGTTTTGTTTTTCTATGTTACTAATAATATCCGCCGGTCGGTAATGCTCAATGCTGATGAGTGTCGATGGTCCCGATCTCGTCGCGGCCTGTACAGCGTGGGAATGCGTCGCAGATCTTTGTGCCCATAACTTTGGACACTTGGTCAGACCATATTGATTGACTGAGTTCCCTAGGCCTTTTTCCTTTACGGTCAGTTTCTTCAGATTGTCAGAGGGCTTTAGGGCTATATGTCCGAAGTATTACCACACTTAATTCTTTGAAAACAGAGCTGTAAGTCCTAAATGCCGTCCACAATACGTAATAGGCGCCGTCTACAGCATTTTTCAATGGCATCGATACGTTGAAGTAACAATATAAATAAGAATCAAGTAAACAAACTGACGTTAGATTAATATGAACGATGCTTTTTCAAGAAATTCGAAAGATCAAGCTCCCGCCGAAGCCGCCGCGCGGCACAAAACACCTAAAATTAAAACAATTCCATGGCTATCATCTAGCAATAGAGTAACTATTCCTGTTCGCGCCGAATTCGCGCCAAATGAGTGTTATCCTGGCGCGCCGCGACACCTGTCGGACCCGGAAGCGACGTGGGAACCCGGCCGCCTCACCCGCGCCGCACCGCGCCGCGCCGCACCGCGTCGAGCGCCCGCATGTACGGTGGTACTAATCGTTTAAATATTCTAAAGTCGGTAAACACCTATTAAATAACGTCAGGTTATTTATATTTACAACTAGCTGACCTGGCAAACATTATTATGCCTTATGAATAATCGAAATTTGAAAGTGACACGACAATTCATTTCAATTACTTCACGTCAATGATCGGCGGTTAAATTATTTGAATATTAAAATTTGTTCATACAAAATACTAAAATCGTAATAAAAATGGGGGTGAGGGTAGGAGGACCTATTGTCGACTCTATTATTGTACCAAATATGCACAAAAAAAATATAAAAATCATGCAGATTCGGATGAGTTCGATAGCACACAGTGTGAAACGAGATTGGTATACATTCAAAGATAACCTCGCAGCTTTGGAGATACAGCTTTCATCCATCAAAGCAAACCAAAAAGTTTCGGTAAAATAACTTTTACTTAACTTAAACGCCCTGTGACAGGAACTAAAAGTAACACACATTCACCTTGCTATTTGTAAAGACAGGAAAAGCGGAGCGAATGGTGGATCATTTCGATTTTTTATCTTTTTTATTGCGAAACCGTTAGAGATATCTTTTTGTTAATTTAAAGGAAACGGAAATCGATAGTTAATTGACAGGTTGTTGAGATTTCGTATTGACGCAAATAACGGAATATTTGTAGAAGCTGCTAGCACGCTATTGTTGTCGTCATTCGATCCATGGAATAACTCCATCTAGTTCGCGCAGGTCGTCTACTGTAGTACCTACACATATATATGATATAGCCATGAAATGTAAAGAGTGTTGTAGTTAAAGTTTTGTTTAGCACAAAACCTGCATTGACGTTATTTTGGCTAAATTAACATGAAACCGTAAATTGATTCATTGTACATTCTCGGTCGTGCCAGTAGACAATTCTAGAAAATGAAATTCCAAGAACTGGCAGTGGAAAGGTTGAGCCAATTGTAATTTGATCTTCTGTTTAACCAAGAAAGCAAAAATACCGATCTGTGGCGAACCAATTAGAAAGTTGTCTCTCAGTTTGATAGATTATGTATAGGTACGGCGGGGGAGGCATATGTCCAGCAGTGGATGACCAATTGCTGAGAAGAAGAAGAAGAAGTATAGGTACACTCCAAAACTCATTCTTAAAGAATAATATGAAAGTTACTCTACCTTTCCTACGCTAAATGAGTAAGCAGATCTTGATGAAGTTGTGCAAGAGAAATTATTGTGACCTGTGCCAGGACATGAGCTATGTATTGTCCCGATATGACTGAGTTCTTCGGGATTTTGCGTGGGAGAACCCGTCGAAGATTTTTTTCTAATATACTCAAAGCAGAAAAGATAACTTACACGAATCTATTTACGAATCATGAAGACTTTAATAAATTTCATTGCTAAAAATATGCCCTTACACGTAAATACATTTCAATTCAAGAAAATTTGATAACTTTGATTTAGATTTACTTGTCCTTCTAACTTTTCGACAGGGAATATATATTATTTATCATGTTATAAATCATAAATAGTTGGATATTGTGAATCATACCTTGCCTTTTTATTTGTGTGTCTGAGAGTTTTAATTGTAACTGTATGTTACATGTAATTAAAAATTTATGAATACACATTTATTTAGTAGTCAACCCACAATACATATACAAATACACTTTATTAACAAAAAAATACAGAAATTAAAAAAAAAAAGAATATTTACAATAAGAAATGTTCAATAGGAGCGACTAATACCCACGAGGAGACACTGGGAACAGCAGAAGTGACAAAAGAAGCGTAAAGAAGTAACAAACATACACATAAACTTTCGCTTTTATAATATTATAAGTAGGAAGTAGGATTAAGTGGGATTATGTTTACATACCTATCGAAAAATATGAAAGTATTTTAGTTGTATTATGGCAGAGATACGGACCTTTAGCATGAATCATCTTGAGGTGGTCGACAGTGAGCTGCAGGATCTCCGCCTTCTCCAGCTTGGCGCTGCCCTGCTTCTCGCAGGCCGCGGGGACCAGCCTCTTCAACTCCACCAGGGAGGTGTTGATGCGGTCGCGGCGCTTCTTCTCGATCACCCCCCGGCGGCGCTTGCGGGTCATTAGCTGGCAGGAATCGCCACCTGGAGATCTGAAATTGTAATATTTTGGTGTGAGCTATTTTGTTGACACTGGCAGAGATGTTAAACGAGGGTTACTTAATGGTCTGATTAAAATTAAAACTACTCATTAAGGTATCAAGGACGCGCTACGGAACGGCAATGAAATTGTTGAGAGTTATTTTTGTCAAATTATATTGACAATATTTTCATTGCAGTATTATACTAAATATAGTAATATAGTATAATAATAAAGTATATAACGTTAGTTGCGCCCCGCGGTTTTACCCGCGTGGTGATGATTGATGATGATGAAAAGCCTATGTGTTAATCTAGGGTCTAAACTGTCTCCATACTAAATTTCATCGAAATTGGTGTAGCTGTTTGGTCGTGAAGGGGTAACAAACATACACACATACACACAGACTTTCGCATTTATAATATTAGTAGGATTACACAATATACTTTTAATCCTTTTTGATTATAATATTTTAATAGCGGATATCAATTTTCATTCTGTGAGCTCTGTTTGTTATTTGTTATATTGTAAAAATGAACAATGCTCCGCAGGAACAACCTGATACAGTTATTATATTCTTACATCTGGTATTAAACTTGTGAGTCTCACTATTTAATTTACTGATTTATGTTTTCACGATCGCATATTATAAATTAAAAGATGGAAATAATGCCAAAATGAAAAAAATGAATAATAAAGTTTATACAAATAAACTTAATCTTATATTAATTATTTATTTATGTTTTAGAGATTTAAGAATAGCATTTCGTGAAAAGCTTTGATAACCAATTTTTGCAAGGCCAAGACCTCATTATGATGCTTCTTAGTAGCCGAACTTGTGTTTGATTTTTATTCTTTATGAAATAGGTTTTATCTTGTGAATCGTTACAAATTAAACAGACCTTTAAATTTAATAATATATAGTTTAATTTTGCTACTAATACATTATAGCGCTTTGTTTTGAAACTTGATTACATTTTGTTTTTATTAAGCATTTTTTATCGTCGCTACGGATAACTTTATGATACAGGAAAAACAATAAACTTAATTTAGTAAAATACCATTTAAGCAACTCATCCTGCCTTCGCCTTTTGTTAATTTTATTTTAATAAATATTTAAAAACATTCCGATATATATTATCTTGTGTGCTCTGTAAATGAGTAATTTTTTAAAGTGTTTTCATGATGTTAAGCGACTTTAGAAATTTTAATACACATATCAAGGCAACAATGATCCTTCATTTCAACAAGCACATCTTTATAATTATGGCTTTGACATTTGACTCAAGCTGCGATGATATAAAAAGCTTCGTAGCGAGTACAGTCTACGGATGTAGCTCGTAGCACTTAGCTCGTAGTCGTGTTCGTAGAAACTATTGTTTTGATGTTTTTGATGCAAAAAGATTTTCCACAATATTAAAGGAAGTTCTAATAAGATTCACATAAGAATTTCTATACCATGTATCACTCAAGTTGAGTGTTGTTGTTGTCACTTAACATCAGGTGAAACAGTTGTCAAACGCAAACTTATAATATGTAAAAAAAAGTTATATTGAAATATAAATTGTACTTAGATTACATTATTTATATTTTATTACGTCAATCTCCGTAATTGATGTATCTAAGTAAATTTATAGCTTTTTACTCTACCGCAGATATTGATTAAAATATGAAAATCAAAGTGTATACTGACTGCGCATCCTTGCTGCTTTCAGAAAAGGCGTCGTCTTCACTCTCGGAATGCGCCCGCTTGCTCCTCGGCGCCGCCGGCGTGGGTGCTGCCGGTGCAGGCGCTGGTGGGCCCCATGCGTAGTTCCACTGTCCCTGAGACCCTTGTGGGGGTCCTTGGAGGGTCTGCAGCCCCGGCTGCTCCATATGCCGATGATGGTATTCCATGATACTTTTGTAAAGTAATGTCTTTTTAACTCAAATTATTTATTTTCTACCATTAATTGTATATTGGTTTACGTTGAACTCGACCAGATATGATATGGCTTAATGTGTAACCTTCACTTTCGTTAATTATTGTCTAAGTTAATCAACGTCAAGAACACTGTCCACAATGTCCGGTATCTATCTCCGCGTGTGGTCGATAAGAGACGTGTGCAGGCGCAGGTCGCACGTGCGCGCGCGCGGTGCGTCGGGCGCCGAGTGCGCGCCGCCGGCCGCGTGCTGCCGTGTGCCGCCGCCCCGTGCGTGCCCAGCCTTGTGCACGACTTATCACCCTCGCACTTAACACACCCCATTTTCACCTCTATCTCAATGCGATAGAATTTGTTATGGCGGCATAAACATTTATGCCCAATGCATTTATGACCAATTTATAAAAAGAAATCGTTTAATGAATTTGGTCTCTACCAGTTTGAGATAAAGCTGGAACTGTCTGTTTAATTTTCTTTTGTCAATATGATAACGCCAGATTTTTAATTGACTTTTCGATCAGGTCACTTTGGGCCTTATTTTCTATGGCATAAGAGTGGAAGTGTGTTAATGAAGTCGATCAAAGCTCTCGCGGCGGCCGCGTGGCAGTCGCGTGATGGGAAGAGTCACAATTAGGAAATGCAATAGATTCGCGAGGATATAGAGAGTGATCTGTGAGGGGAGTTCTCGGGCCGTGGGACGCTCGGGGGGAGATTAGCACGCTGCATTAGCGAGATATAGTGTTATATACCGATTATATACAGGATATATGTATTGCTTGAACCATTGGGTGCGCAATGAGGCACTAGAGCATTGAGTATTTTGGTTATAACTTTTTTTGTATGCATGCTGGTTATTGCTCTGACATTGGGATCAGAGTCGTTTTGCAGCGTTCACACCTTGATTAACTCAATTAGCTTTGTTAGTGGTAAAAAAATCAAGGCAGTTTTCGAATAAAGCAAGAAACAGTCTGAAAAAACACGTGGGTCAGGTCAGGTTAGGGAGCAAGGAAATATACGTTGTTATTGAACTTTTTGTTTCTTTTTTTAAAATTATTTAACTCACTTTGATATTTAGTTTTTACTACACAATTATAGTTCTCTTTTGGTTATATCGAAACTGGATCAAATTAATTTGGGCGCTGTGAGTTTACAGAGGTAGGTATCTACACGAGTAAATCATAGAAGATCTAGGAAAATACCAATTATTTATTAATTTATTAAGGTAACTGTGGCATTACGGCAAATTGATTATGCATCGTTAGACTATGACTATGAGGTGTCTGTCAGAGATACAACGTGCAAAAGAACAATATCTTTGAAAAATGCTACACTTAATCAAATAACAATGTAGTAATGAAGAGCAGCTTCATGAACCAGACTAGACTAATATACACAAGTGTAGTATATTAGTCTATGGGTTAACCAACAGTTCAGCTTGGCTAAATACAAAAAAGAAGGCCCATTGAGTTGGCTCATTTATCTGAGAGAAGCCCCCTACATGAAAATGTACAATAAACTGCATACATCCATTTATCTGCTTTACAATTTAAGAAAAAAATATAAAATTTAAGTGTAAACATCAGTTTTATAATGAATTTGGAATACTTTAATATGTGATCCATTTTTAAATTTTGATCTATTTGAAAATAACTCAATATATAGTTTAATTTATCTCATACAACTCTGAGAATTGTCAGATTGCACGTATGGGGTATTTGGGTTATTAAACTATTTATACAAAGGTAATACGAATTCTTTGACGCAAGTTATTCGTGGTACGTTACACGGGCGTTGGGCGGTTGCGTGTATACGTGCGGTAGGCGGCGACTAGCGGCGCCCGGCCGCGGCGTGACGGAGGCCGCGCTGCATGTGGAATGTCAGACACGCGCTGGCATATGTCTCTCAAGATCCTGGCCACCGTAGACACGTGCCGTCTGAGGAGCTGTGGTGAGAACACGTGCCACGTTTTCATTGTTATTAACGTGTAATTAGATGTTTCGCAAAGTGACACAATTGTCAGAATAGTGATCGCTTTCGTAACGGATACAAAGGCCATGCCAACTATTTCATATATATATAATTGCGTTACATAACATTAACAATAATTTAAAATATATTTATACAGCCGTCCTTCTGCGTTAAAGAACATCGAAACAGATATTTTGAAAGAATCAAGCAAAATTCACAATGAGAATATAAATACAATAAGCGAAAATACATCCTTAATTAAGGAACAACTTCAGGACATTAAAAACACTACTGAATACCTACTTACAGAAAATAGAAACCTTAAACTAGAAGTGCAGACGTTAAAAGACACCGTAGTATCAAATGAAGAAAAAATTACCGGGTTACAGAATGAAATCTCTGAACTAAAATCAAGCTCGCAACCAACAACAGCGATGACAGCGCCAGTACTAAGTAACTATAATGAATTAATCGTTGAAATTCAAGAACGTTCAGAGCGTAGTAAAAATCTTGTAATAATGGGTATTTCTGAACAACATTTGGAGAGCAAGGAGGCTAGGCAAGAAGCAGATAAGGATAAGGTAAATAAAATCATAAAAAATATCTACCCAGCCTGTCCGGATCCCGAAAAAGTCATACGCCTTGGTAAATATGACGATAAGAAAACACGTCCATTAAAGGTTTGCTTTCCTTCCGAAGAAATAGTCAAAACTGTTTTACGTAGGAAAGATAAAGTAAACCAAGGTGAAGTTCGAATCTATTCCGATCAAACTCCGCAACAGAAAAAATATATAATGGATCTGAAAAGTGAACTTAAAAAACGAAATGAAAAAGGAGAAAGACATTTAACGATCAAATATATCAAAGGCATCTCCAAAATTGTCAAACTGGAGTCAAAAAACTAAACAGCGAAAGGAATATAACAGGAGTTGAGATAAGTAAATCAGTAACGTACCAAGTAAGTAAGAACTATAATGACGTATCAACTACATCCAAAACAATCAATTTTCTCTATGCCAATGCTCGAAGCCTTGTGAAGAAAGGACAACATGACGAGCTTAGATGTATTATAGAAACATTTAAAACAACAATTCATGTAGTAATTATAACAGAAACATGGATAAAAAATGAATTTGATGCACAACGGCTTAATATTCCTAACTATAATCATTATTACAATTATCGAAAAACAACTGTAGGAGGTGGTGTTTCAATATATGTACATAAGAATTTAAATCATGAGTTTCTTGAAGACCTGTGTGAAGACAATAACCATTATCTATGGATCCACTTGAAAAGCCTATTGCTTGATATTGGAGCCATCTATAAACAACCTTCATCGAAAGTAAAACAATTTTTGGAGACATATAGTAACCAGCTTTCAAGAAGAAGAAGAACAATTGTATTTGGAGACCTAAACGTTAACCTACTTAGTAAAGAAAATTCTATTAAAGAATACAAGCATATAATTAAAGAAAATGGTATGAAAATTCTTAATAAAGTTGATAAGGAACACTGCACACGAAAAACAGACACCACAGCAACTATATTAGACCATGTCTGTACATCTTTAAAAGATAACCCTTTTCATATGGCTATAATAGAAAATGCTTTTTCAGATCATAGACAAATCTTCTTAGAGGTAAAAAGAACCAAACCTGATCCAATAAGGA
Organism: Apeira syringaria; assembly: GCA_934044485.1. Lineage (NCBI taxonomy): Eukaryota > Metazoa > Arthropoda > Insecta > Lepidoptera > Geometridae > Apeira > Apeira syringaria. Next base: position 12,243,438 of record OW203669.1, on the reverse strand, counting down.
GAGTACATTTTGAAACAGTTAACTACAATAATTTGTACCTAACTCTTAAAGACTCTACTATAGCTAACCTGGATAACGAATATGAGATACTAGAGAGTACATTACTAACAGCAATATTACAGAACCGAATAACTAAAACTAAATTGCAAAATCCACCTCAGAAAGACTGGATTAACAAGGAATTAATTGCATCAATAAACAAAAGGAACACCTTATGGTATGATCTAAAGCAGTCACCCGAAGATGAAGTTTTAAAACAAAAGTTTATACAAGAAAAAAATACTGTATTTGTTGCTATACAAACAACTAAGAACGAATACTACTATAAAGCTTTCAAAAATTATGAGAAAAATCCTTTAAAAATGTGGCAACTGATAAATAACATATCTTATAACAAAATAAAAAAACAAACAATTCCTCTCAAACTAAATACCGCTGCAGGTCAAATATCTGAAACTAAAGATATATGCGAATGCTTTAATTCATTTTTCTCAAATATTGGGGCTGAATTAGCTAGTCAAATTCCAGTAGTATACCATCAATTTAATCAAATGCTATCAAAAGATAATGTACAACAAAACAAATCAACTCTAATCAATTTGAAACCTGCCACCGTAAATGAAGTAGCAAAAATAATTAATAACTTAGACTCGAATACAAGTGCAGGCATAGACAGAATAACTACAAAAGCAGTAAAATGTGTCCAGTCCTTGATAACAGAAAAGTTAACTCACTGTATCAATAAGTGTTTATATGAGGGACGATTTCCAGACTCGTTAAAAATAGCAAAAGTGAGTCCTATTCATAAGTCAGGTAGTAAAACGGATCCTGGAAACTATCGGCCGATATCTGTACTGCCTGTGATATCAAAAATATTTGAAAAAATATTGCACAACCGGTTAAGTGAATATCTTGCATCTATTGATTTCTTATCTAGAAAGCAATATGGATTCCGACCTAAATCAAATACTCTTACTGCAGCCATTGACTTGGTTACATCAATCAAACTTGGCATAGATAAAAAAGAGATTACTCTGGGAATATTCGTCGATTTAAAAAAGGCATTTGACACTGTCAGTCATAAAATACTTTTAACGAAATTGAAGAACTTAGGAATATCCGGGTCCGCCTACAAAATATTTCAATCGTATCTTTCAAATCGTCATCAAATAGTTAAAATACACGATACTCAAAGTGATCCTCAATTAATAACATACGGCGTTCCTCAGGGCTCTATACTTGGTCCGCTATTATTTTTAATTTATATTAATGACATACATAACATAGGTTTACTAGGAGACATAACATTATATTAAAAAGGCCCAACATGATCTTGATCTACTGTATGACTGGTTGCAATCAAACTTACTCACCATAAATACATCCAAAACCAACTATATAGTATTCACAGCGAAAAATAAAAAAATTGGTTCATACAACCCTTTAACTATTAATGGCCAAACAATTAACAAAATAAATAAAGAAAAATATCTTGGTTTAACCCTTGACAATCAGCTAAATTGGAAACCACATATTGAAAATGTACGAAATAAACTAATATCCCTTACAGGAGCAATCCGTGGAATGGCCAAATGTATTTCAAATAAGGTGCGTTACATAATTTATAACTCTATGGTAAAGTCACAGATAGATTACCTGATTGAAATCTGGGGAACAGCGGCTAAGACAAACTTACAAAAATTACAAACAAGTCAAAACAAAATTATTAAAACTTTATTCAGGTACAACTACTTAACGCCCACTAGTAAAGTCTATAAAGAAACAAAGTTAATGAATTTAGCACAAACATATAAGTACAATTCATGTATCCTTATACGAAAAATCCTAACGAGGGATATTCATACGCAAATAACATTCACTAAAAAATTAAACGTACAAAAAATTAAAACAAGACAAGCCAATAATATTTGTTTAATGAGAGCTAGAACACAATATGGGATAAAAAATATAATGAATGAAGGGGCACTAATGTACAACAGATTACCTAAAGATATTAAAGAAACACAATCATTAAATATGTTCAAAAAATTGTTAAAGCAACATGTTTTGAAAGATTTTTCATAATTAAGATATTGTTGAATGTAAAATATCTACAAAACTTCATAATGCCATTAAAATCGCTGCCGCCTGTAACCGTGAGCACAGCCTTAGTACATTCGACCATTATTGTTCTAAGAATTCATGCCACTGGACTTTGCGCGGTGCGGCGCGGCAATGCTATCATTTTATTTAGCGGATGTTTTTACTATTGTTGTTCGAAAGTGTAATTTTTAATTAATTAGTATAAATGCATTTGTAAACTATGAGCTACGGCACAATAAGTGTTTATTTTTAAGTTATTATATATCTCAGTAAGTGAATGTAATTCTTTTGAGATAATAAATATTCTGAAACCGTAGATATTTCTATGCGACCAGTTTGAAATAATCATATAAAAAGGATTCTTTCACTTGAAAGTATAAATCCATAAAATATCACTTGGGCTATGTATACTTGTTGCTAAACTACAAATGTTTTAGCTCCTCACGCTAAAAAAAAGGGTGTGAAGGGTGTTAGTTCGTACTGATGTCATCATTTCATTCATTCATTCATCGTAGCCATAGGACGTCCACAGCTGGACATATGCCTCCCCACGTAAGGGGATTTACCAATACTCTCCACGCTTGGCAGGCGGGTTGGCGAGCGCAGTATGGTTTCCTACCCTCAGAAGGCGCAGCTGCCCACCTCCTGGTACGTGATCCCTTAGCCGACTCCCATGGGAAGAGATGGGGGAGTCGTATTCTAGGCCGGTACCACCACGGCACTGTTTATGCCATTTCAAAAGTTATTTTGCACTTTTGAGTGTTGAAGTCGGTTCTATTTTTAAGTAAAAAATTGTTTTTATTACTCACGCTTATGTACTACTATACATTATGCAATAAACGATTACAGCTTTTCCGCTGAGAGCGCAGATCGTAATCTCAAAGGTTGTGTAGGTATTTGTTTACAAAGAGTTCACAATCCCGAGTTCGTCCCGCTCGGCTCACTACGCTGGCTCTGGCGCGCAGCACACAAGTGTCACGGTATCTGAAGAATCAGATTTAATCCGATCGGCTTAGTAAAGGAATAAGGACACCCAAATAAATCTTATAGTGAGCTTTTGTATTGAAAATAATCCGTTTTGGTGTAGCGCTTTGTGTTCAAGGAGGTGGAACTGTTCATTGTCGTTTCAAGTAGGTTTTTATGAGCGTAGCTTTACTTTGACATTTTTGTCCGCCTTCAAAAAAGAAAGTTCTCATTTCGACTGTTTGTCTTAATGGGTAGCCACTAAAAAAAGCAGAAGCCACTTGTACCTAGGTGAACGGAATCGATATTTTTTTATACATCATTTGAAAACTGGCGCTTTTCGTGTGTTCCCATAAAAATTTGGTCACGTTCTGATCAGCAGTTTTTAATTATCCTTAATAATGCGTATTTAATTAACTTCGACAAAAATTAGATTGAATTTTTATTGGAAATGAGAACATCATCATTATATTCAATTTTTTTGTATTATTTATTGTTAACAGAAAAAGACAATTTTCCTAAAGACTTAACAAAAGTGGACGAGTGCCACTTTTGTTAAGTCTTTAGGAATGCTTGTTAATACTGACAAACTACATATTGCAAAAATGTCTAACGAATACAAGGCATCATTAGGCGACGCCACGCGTGATGAATGCCCAAAGTATCGAAAAGTAATAATAGACGGATATTAAGAGCGGTCTGAAAAAATTTAAATATTGTGAAAGCTCACTCACTTCATTACTAATTAAAGATGAAACAGTCGTACAGAGAGCACGTCATCCCTGGAATCTACATTCAATTGATTACGAACAGTCGAAGTGATAATACAAAAATGGAGAAAAACGAAACTCGACCTGACATTAATAACCTGTGCCAGAAAAAATGTCTACCAAAGATATACACGCTGACTTGGTAGATTGTGGAATTTGGCTCCTCCATATCCTACTGCTGGTGCCAAGAGTTTAAGCTGGGAAGAACATTGACAGAAGAAAGAGACCACGACCACGTCACGCACCGGAGACAATGTCGAATATCTCGTATGAGCTAACCGAAGAATGACCATCGGGCATTTAGCTAAAGTCACGCAGATCTCATATGGCAGCTTTAAGAAGATCCTTCACGAAGAAATTCACACGATCAAGGTGGCGGGGCGGCGCGTTCAAGCCGATCTGGACAGATTTTTAAAGCGACTCATAACCCATATGGATGAGACCTGAGTTCAACGCTTCGATCTGGGGCCAAACAACAATCCATTACCTGGAAAAGATCACCTTCACCAACGCCGAAGATAATCAAAGCCATAAGCTTAGCGCAAAAGGTTATTGCCAAAAAGGGAGCCCCTGTTACAGGCTAACTGTGCTAATCAGGACTGATTACGAGACGCTATCAAGGAAAAGAGGCGAGGCAAACTCCGATCTGGAGTGCTATTTCAACAAAAAGACGCGCCAGCGCACAAAACCATCAGACTGACAGACAATAAATAAGGATTGTTTATTTGTTCAAGTATCGACGGATCTTATGTACCTACTATAATATAATAACATGCCATAGGGTCGTGTGCTGAGGCTCTCCGTCGGGCACGATCGTGACTCCCAGGTGAAGAACTGTAAATCAGTACCAAGTTTTTGAATAAAATTTCGAAGAATATCATGTGAATGCTAGTCGGTGGTTATGTACCAATTATAACTATAATGAGGCATGTGTACGAGTACCATCGACCACAAAATATGACTATAGTTCGACAACCTTCATTATAACATTATGAGATGAGGTCACCACACTACAGGTCGAAGATACAGGAGTAGGTACCCTTTAGGGATATTATTAGATAGACATCATTCACCTCACGCTCATTACGTAGGTTGAGAGTAAATGGACTCAGAGGTGCCGGGCTTCTTAGATGGTAAAGCCTGGCTCTTTATATCTTTATATTTTTTATGATCCATTGAGAAACAAACGATCAAAAGGCAAATAAACGGAAAAATTGAGCAGTTTTAGTTTATATACACGTATTTGTATTGTGTTTTATTATTACAAACAGTAATGTTTATTGTATGATATTTTATTGACATTTCATTATCAGCCTTTTAATTATTAATGCATTATTAATATATTATAAATAATATTAATGCACGTGTAAACCTTTCGCATGTCCCTTGTGTGTTCCTTTGTTAGAGGCCCTTAAATTTAATAAGTGAATTATTAGGTGCCCCCGTTTTTTTTTACTTATTATTAGCTTACGTTTGACCACTGTCTCATCTAATGTTAAGTGACGACGCGTTCTGAGATGTTGGACGTAAATTTAGAAGGAACCTATTCACCCTTCAGGCTTGCGTGCTAAATCTTAGACTGCGTCATCACTTATAGTCCAGTCAAATAAACTTTGCTTATTTGCTTAGCGTTCTCAAGATCGATGTACTTATATTAATCTTATTTATGCACTCTTTCAGAGCGACGTTAGTCTTAAATAAAACATTATTAAGACTTACATACTTCAGCTACAGTATGTCATATATAATGCTAATATCCTTTACAAACCTTTACAAGATCACTTTGGTTAAGTGATCTTGTAAATGTCATGCTATATAATCTTGTAGACGTTTACAAGACTATTTTGTAAGACGTTTGCTCTTATTCTCATTTTCGCATAGTAAAGTGCGCTTATTATTATGCGCTTATATTATTACACAAGCATTGACCAATGCTATTTTAAGACTTTATCAAGTTTCAAAGCATTTTCAACAACATCATTTTGCTAGTTCGGCGACCACTGAGCCACGGCGACGGTCAATTGCCTGAGTGTTTATTTTTAGAATTGTCTTTATTAAACACATCATCTCGTGCTTATATGATCTACAATTCAATCCGTAAAGTTGCCTTGTAGAAATCGCTTTTAGCCATAAGGCCGCCCATTGTTACGCTATGTTTTTGTAAATACCTACATATAATTTGTAATTGTTTTCGTGTTACAATTTAGTGCTATCTATCTATACATTGTCCACCATTGATTCCTATACTTGATCCTTTGACACACGAGTCTTTCATAAAAAGTGATGCGTAAAAAATCTTGAGGCATATTTTTTCGAGTCGCTAACCCGTTTTTTTGTGGGCGTGAGAAGTCTCCCTGGGATTTGGAGACAGGTGGCACCACGCTCCCTGTGCTGAGCCAATCTATTGTAATCCCTCTTGCTGCAAAATGCACAAAGAATAACCATGAGCAGACATCGGGCCTCCCAAGTCCCGAAGCCCGTGGGAGTTTCATTAGCTATTCGGTGAATTTGTTCAAGTACTTTTGATTTGAGAGTTAGTATATTTTTATGGGTTTGTTTTTATTTTGTTTGGTTGAAGATTTGGATTGCTTTTAGTTTGACGCTTGTTTAATATTAGGCACCTTACGTAATAATAAAAGATAGATGGGTAGATAAAAGACGTAGCTCTTAATGAATGAGCTAAACGAAATTAAGCAGCAAATCGCAGCCTCCACGAACGTTTACGGTCGAGTATTGTTTCTAAATTGGGTCTTGAAAGACATTTACCTAATAGGTAATTGGAGCCTCCAGTATCAAGCTACCTACGTTTTTTACCCGACTGCGTTTTATTATTTATTAGGCTCATATAGAACATCAGTAACAATAGTATGTAATGAACTGTACTAATGACTGTAATAATGCTCTATTATCAGACTTGATTCGACTTGATTTGAACACCGTGGCTCATAACTTCTGTGTGTATCCGCACATTGCAACCTTTACAACCTAACCTCTTCGCCGCAGAGAACAATTCATTTTATTGAAATAATTATCATAATAACAACCATAACACGCCCACTTCTAAACAAAGACCTCCCCCATTTTATACCATAGCATTCATGTAATGGGTGCGTCAATTAACGTCAATGCTACCAAAAATATTTGGGAAAAATCATCACATATTTATTTAGATATTATTATAGGTCCTGGTATAAGCCATTAAACATATCGTACCAACGGAATTCGATAGGTGACCAGACGGGAATGATTTTCATAAGTTATTATATTCGGACGCCCGCCCTCAGGACTAACATATATGTACATACTTGAAAACCAATGATCACGTATGTATGTGCTTGATCCCCAGAAGGGACTCTTATCCAATACGAGTACGGATCTCAGCCACAGATGGCGTTCCAGTTGACAACACCCACGCACCAACAGAAACAACAACGCGATACAATCTTGTATCAGATCTAATCCTACAATTTCTGATATAATAGGTTATTTCACGCGATGTGCCTTACAACAAAGGTTATTTGCGAACAATATTAGCGAACGTTTTTATTTATATTATTATAATCCAACTTATATCTTTATTTGTACAAGAATCTTTATTTAGTTGCGTAATTTGTTTTCATATTTGAGTTTATTTTTAACATATAACGTGATGAAATATTCGAATGATATGTGATTAGTTGATCACTGATACTGTGACACAAGTGTCATAGTTCGAGTCATTAGAGTTCTTTAAGATATAATTTCCAAATAGAAATAATTTTATCAGATTGTTTTAATTAGTACCAATTTGTAACGCTTTGGTTCATACAACTGTCATGTCACTTATTGTTATGAATAAATAAATAAATAAGAATAATTTTAAACAGTGATGACATAAGAAATGTGGAATTGAAGTGTGGTATCTATCTATGGGTCTAATGTCTGCTCAAAGTGACATAACGAGGTACGGATTCTACAGAGATGGATACTGCAAGAGTTTTTCATCGAAGTTGAATCAGGAATAGGCACATCAGTAGAAGAATGAAAGTCACGGATATGGTAGTGAAGTAGTGTAGAATTGATAGTCGATGGGGTCGTGGAGTTCTTCAGTGGAGACCACGAACTGGCAAGATTGCAGGAGGAAACTGGATGCACACTCCATCCAACCGGAGGCCATATGGAATAACGGGTGCAGTGCACGTCCTGTTGGTGAACTGATAGATGATGATGATGACGTGATGAAGTTTTCAAGCAATTCAATCTTGTCACAAAATGAACCAAATACTGAGTTCTCAATTTTCCGTAACAATTGCTGTCCACTTCGGTTTTAAGCGGTAGGAGAGAGACATATATATTTCTTTAGTGTTCTAATCTTTAGTATTTGCATTTGTTTAACGATGTATTAATATTCTAATGTTATAATACATTACCGCCCCGCGGTTTCACCCGAGTGGATTATGGTTTTCCTGCTACCTCAATTATCCCACGGAAAGTATACTTTCTCCGCGATAAAAGTAGCCTATATGTTATTTCAGGGTATCTATAAGCTATCTTCATTACAAATTTCATGAAAATCCTTTTAGCCATTTAAGCGTGAAGGTGTGACAAACATACAAACGACAAACAACAGACAAACTTTCGCCTACATAATATTAGTGTGAATATTATGTATGGGTAGTAACAATTGAGGCCTAATTAAAAAAATAATAATTATCAAATTTTATTTCGAAATGTTTCGATGGAAAGTGGACTCACGGTGATAAAAATTCTAGCAATGCTCCCCGGATTATAAATAGTTAAGTGTACCTACCACTCATATCATGATTTTTTATTTGAAATTAGGACCTCTTATTCCTCCTCCTTGTTTTTTATACCAATGTCATCCTCTATTTTAATCCCATAGGGGGTGACATCCCTTCTTAGTGTTCACTTACGAAAAAGTTCACACATCTAGTTCTCGCGACGCGACGTTGAGTGTGCGTTGATCGATCATTCTGTCGTAAACTCAACTCGCCGAAGTGAGAGCGATTAGTGCGCAATAGAGCAAAATCCGATGTAACTTTATACAAAAACAGCTCGTTATTGGGCATGTGAACAAATATATCTTCTAGTAGTATATATATGTAGGCAAGCAAGGTCTATCATAGACCAAATTATTACTTAAAGTCAGGTTAAATGATGGAGACGGGCTTTCCAGGCCACTGTCCATCAAGTGGGCCAACGTCACCGAGGGTCTCCGACTCAACAGCGCGGCAATGTATATTACTGTTACGATGACATTTCAGAGGCTCGCGGGTGTTTACAGGGAGAAGGAGCGGGACCTAACTTGATGTGTGTTTATTTAAAATATTACAAACATGCCTACTTTACAGATCCGGGCCTCAAAAATTACTATCTCATTTTTAGACGTTTTCATTTCCATCTGGTGGACACATCACACAGTTCAAGCCCATTTGTAACTTATATTTGCAGTAAATAAATTAATAAAATTAAATCAAACTTTGTTCAATCAGAATTAATCTTCATGAACTGTTCTCTTAAGTGGTATTTTTTATAGTTTATTAGACATGTAGGAATTTCGACAAAATAAGATAGATAGACAACAAAAACAACAATAGACAGCAAATTGTAAAGCCTTAAGACGACAACTAAGACTGATGACGTAACGTGCCCCCCAACACACTGAACTGCTCCGTTGACAATGCCACTAGCGGTCAGCCGTCCATAGTATAACCGAAGAGTACCTACGTTGAATAACTCACAAGTCAAGTACGAGGAATAGGTGTGATTGTGTTTATTGTGGGTACCTATTTTATTCATACCTATGTAAATAAATTTGATTGCCGTGGTGGTACCGGTCTAGAATAGTACTCCCCCATCTCTTCCCGCGGGTGCCGTAAGAGTCGGCTAAGGGATAACGTACCAGGAGGTGGGCAGCAGCGCCTTCTGAGGATCGGAAATCATACTGCGCTCGCCAACCCGCCTGCCAAGCGTGGCGAGTATTGGCAAATCCCCCCTATATGGGGGAGGCATACGTCCAACAGTGGACGCACATAGCTGAAATAATAAAAATGTAAATAAATGGCTAATGGGCCGCGATGCGAGTAGGTACTTACCCGTATTAGTATGTATTACGTAGCCGTAATAATACTATGAATGCGGAAGTTTGTGTGTGTGTTAGTATGTTTATGACCAATCATCGCTAAAACGGATTGTTCCTGAAATTTTGTAAAAATATTTCTTAGTTCTGATATAAACAAAAGGTGTCATCCTTTATTGTGACAGGTTATCTCACGAGAGGATTCAGATTCAGATTCAGATGCATTTTATTGTTAACTGTGTGTACATATAAAGTTCTTAAAAATATCCAACAATTGTTGGATAAAAAAATTAAAAGGAGATTGGAAAGCGTAGTCCGTGCGCGTGATACGTGGGGCGCAGCTATTATAATATTTTTATATAAAGATGATGACTTAAAACTCGATTTAAGGAGAAATTATACAAGTCACCAACGCCGGGAGCGCTCAGTAACATCAAACAATCCAATATCGCCTACAATAATAGGCACAAGAGAACCGCTACCTTTGCTTCACAAATTTGATTTACAATAAAAAACATCACTTATACATTACTGTATTTGGTTTCCAATTGCACCACGTTACTTTACTACGCACAACGAACGCTTTAAAGCAAGGTATTATGGTTCACAATGCCATGTTCTAATCGTTTATAGCGGTTGTTTAAAGGGATTGTTCCCGTGTGAAAGCGGGGAGATCGGGGGTGGCACACAGTTCAAAGAGAGGGTAGTTTTTGTTTAATATCTGTATAATTTAGCGTTATACTCCACCATTGTTGAGCAATCATTAATTAAGTTCTGTGTAATTGCGTTTGATTGTGACATCATTAATGATATCACAGCTTTATATATAATGAATTGTCACTATAATGAACATTTTAATTTAATGGTATTCAATTTATAAATTTTTATAAAAATTAAACTCGTGAATATTTACTCGTAAAGGCAAATTCATCATCAATTTCGCAGGTATTTTGTAGTTGATGCGGTACTTTTGACACTCATCCGTTTCTCAGTGTGTGTTATAATAACGTTAAATATAGTTACGATACGATACGTTATAAGCTAGGCATTTTGTTTATGTTTATTTTAGACCTTATTAAAATTTTAATTAGTAAGTACTGCGCGCGTGTGTAGTTTCTAGGCGCTGGTTAGCACTAAGTAAGCTTTATTTATTTTTGTAGTCATGATGATTAAGGACTTTTATTAGTTACTGCACTGACACAAGAAGCCACTTAGGGAGAAAAGTGTTTTTTTATAACACACACAAATAACTATAAAAATCTAAATCCTACAAAACAGAAGTCATAATTAATGGCTGAGCGAGTTCCAGACTTCCCCTCGTAAAGCGGACGGTGGGTCGGGGGGCGCGGGCGCGGCGCGTGCGACCGCCGCTGTGCGCACGCTCACACGCGCCGTCAATCGATATCGCTTCTATATAGATTTGATGAGTAGCCACATATTACGCCACATAATATTACTTGAATAATGTCCTCCATACGGAAGTATTTATAAATACGCGTAAGATTTTTTTCCCGAATCCCATTGTAACTATTCGTGAGTACCTACCTACATTAGGAAGCTCGTTTCACATTTTTCAGGTGTATGGAATGAAACGATCAGTTGATCGGACAGTGTGTGAATCCCATGTGTCAAACATATGTGGATAAGCGTTCTAGGTCTAGCGTGATAACATCTTCGACCACATCGTCACTGACCATCAAGTGAGATAGTTGTCAAAGTAGTAGATATATTATTATACAGTATTAAAAGAAATGAGCCTGGCTAGCACCGTGGTAAAAAAAAGTGGATAAGGAATCTTATTGATATAAATTACCCATTGTGCACTTAAGTTTGCGCTTATCAGGAGGAATTGGGGAAACACTCCAAATTTAAATATAAGCACACGCGCATCGTAACAGGTATTAGAAAAGAAAAATAGGTGGGACGAATTCTGTACTTTTATGCCGAAAGTTAAAGTGAAATCTAAAAATCTGAATTGTAAAGCCACCAGGAAGTTCGAAACTTGTAGATGAATATCCTATACCAATAACTTTTTTTTTTTTTTTTTCCATTCACACAAGGTCTTCAGGTCCCAAACTAGGCACAGCCTGTGTTATGGAAACCTGATGACTGATATATATATACATACAAGTAATTGTATATGTAATCAGAGTTCAATGCCGTTAGCTTAGGTACTACCACGCTAAATTGTTTCAAAAGAAAAAAGGAGTAAACCAGACATATATAGGGTACCTACTTAATAAACGCCTGACTAGCTACCATACATACTTACTATATACTGCTACTTCTATTTTCATTCTACCTGCCATCATATCGTCACTGACAAATGAGACCTGATTGGATTAGCGGTCATGCGTCAAGCACCTGTAAATAATCTCAGAAGTCGAAAAAAACTATACAAAGATTACTTGTACCTATAGTAGTGTGGGTACGTTTTATAAGCAACGCCCTCTGTTAAAAAACATTGGCATTAGGATATCCATTAAGCCGCCTTCATTTGATTCTCTAGCAACTTCCTAGGTGGCGTTGTTTGTAACATCCTAGGTGGTAGCCCCCAGATAGATTAGGGCTGTATACTCAAAGGTGGGAGCCGTATTCTCGTGTCGGCGTGCGGAACGTGTTTTGATGATTATATCTATATAATAATCCATACAAATAATCTATGTACAATATAAGTAATCTATATAACCATACGAGTAATATTTGTAAGGTGATATAACTAAATTAAAAACAGGCATTTTTCAATTATTATAATATTTTTCCTTAATTTATCCTCATAAATATAATTAGAGTAGGTATATAAAAATAGTGTTAAATAAAGATTGTTTTTCACTTTTCGTGGCTGGATCGCGAGTCGGGGTCGGAAGGCGGTTCGTGCATTTCTTCGAAGTCGTCCACTGCCATCGGAGTGTCTGAAACATTATGTAATAGCTTTATATTGGACTTCATCAAGGTTTCTTGCTAAATTTGATAAATTGTCAATTTTGAGTCTTCAGTTATTATGTTGAAATGCCTTATAAATTTATACAATATCAATTTTATTTATTTACTTATAAAGCACATGAAAAAGTAGGTATTTATACGGTAAAGTTTGTAAGTAACAAAAGTACTTAACTAATAACCGTAGTACCACGACAAATAAAAAAATTCGTCCTTTTAGAATGTAGGTAGGTAATTTTATGAAACTGGAGCAGACTGTGTTTTGCGATTGGGGACCATACACGATTAAAGAGTGCCTGCATGCGTGCACAGGGACAACCGCTAGTGAAGTGTAATGTAGCATAAGTGGAGATGCGAGTATAGCACGCGCGTGTAGAATAGTGTAGTGTAGTGTGGAGTGGGCGCGTACCTAGATGGTCGAGCGTGACGCCCATGGCGCGGCGCAGCGCGCGCGCCGGCGCGAGGTGTCGCGGCGGCACGCGCGCCACCATCCCGCGCAGGCAGGCGGCGGCGGCGCGCGCGGCCTCGCGCTCGGCGCCGCCCGCGCGCGCCGCCAGCGCCAGGTGCCACGGCGGGGGCGCGGACAGCCTGCAACACGCGCGCAGCGTTACCGACACTCCACCGGCCATCGATTCTCCCACCTATATGCCCTGCCCACTACCACGTGCTAATCCGCTGTGCTATGGTCAATACGGCATCGCTAGAGACTCTAGCACCGCCCACGTCTCGATCAAACGCTTAATGGGTTCAATCCGTCAGATCCCACTGGGTGGTGGCAAAGATCATCTTGGCAAAAGTACAAATAAGTTAATTTTGCACGATCTGGTGGTTTCCAAGATTAATAATATGTAAATCGTTGGTTCTAACCTGTCCCACTGGTCTCTGTAGAGCTTCTGTATGAGTTCGTTGGTATGTTTGAGCGCGTTAGAGATGCCGTAGTCGTGCTGCGAGGCCGCGATGTCCTCTTCCAGCTCGTTGAGGAACTCCACGTCGATGCCCAACTCGGAAAGCGACCGAAGTTGCTGGACGTCCACTTTAACCTTTGACAGATCCTAAAAAAGTACAAAATGATAAATATTATCACAAATTTACAAAGGTCTGCCAGCCGACCCGGCACCGACAAGGAGGATGGAAAGTAAACCTAATAATGATAGCAGGATGATTAGTTTAGATCAGATCATTAACTTACATTATCTTCAGCAGGTGGGGCACTTTCCTGGTCTTTCTTGTCCGGGAACATAGCTTCCATATCGTAGAACAACGTCCAGGGGGAGTCGGGAGCAAATCTGAGAAGCTCTTCGTTGCCCTGCCCCGTCTCCGACGCTGCAATTGACACAGAACTGATCTAAACGCTACATCAAATGCAAGAAGTAGTAAGATATTGATGCGAGTTCTCAAATACAGTAATATTAGCCGACAAACAGTTACGGTGTTTTTATTGTAGAAACCAATTCGGTGATCCCGGGACAGATCTGATGAAGGATGTTCTTACCTTACTTTTTGTTTGTTGCTCGTATCACCATGAATCGGAAGAATTCTTGTTATAATTTCTTGCTCTTTATAAACCAGGGGCCTTACTATCAGCTTTGTAAAAACCATGCATATTCTGAGCAGTTCTAAAACTTAACCTGGCCTAAGCCGCTTAGTGTGAAATGATACCATCACCACGGCATCACGCTCGTTTAGGTGAACGGTTTGAACATTGACCACCTGGAAGGTGGCTAAACCTGGCTAAAACATTTTTTAGGTTCAAGGTTTTACAACTGCTCGGAACTTGCATGATTTTTACAAAGCTGTAAGGCCATTGGCTGGCAAGCTGTAAGGCTTTGAGGACATTGTGTAATGAAATGTAGTAAAGTAGATATAATGTTCAGATATCGATTTCCTCTTTAAATTATATTATCGTATTAATGCGCGCACATTTACTTATAAAAATATATTTGTTACTAAGCTCCGCTCAATATTATAGTTTGATATAGAAACGTGCACGAATAGACCCGATGATAGAATTTAAGCATAGTGTATGTTATTGTATGTACATATACATAATATACTCTGTACAGAATATGAACGATACGCAATATATTACGTGTAATGGCGTAGCGTATAGTAGAGTAGAGTAGAGCGCGGTATACTGACGCAGCGTGTGGTAGAGCAGGTGCGACTCCTCCTTGGTGAGCGTGGCGAAGGTGGCGTCGTGCGCGGGCGCGTACGAGCTGAACGGGCCGTACTGCAGCGGCTTCACGCCCTTGGCCGTGTTGCGCCGGTCCTCGCGCGGCGCTGAGCAATATTCAATTACATCCATCACAGTTTATATTTTTTTGGGGCAAATGCCTCTATTAAAATAAAACACTAATAACTAATTACAATACTGTAGCTACTATAATAACATTTGAGAAATCCACTAGCTATTGGTAGCCTATAGATAACTCAAATGTTCTAACCCGCTACCGGCTGGCAGCGTGCCCAGAATGCTAGCAGCATTGCCACGTTGAATTGCAATGCTGAATATAATCATTCATAGTTTATTAATTTAAAGTGAATTACACGAATATGTCTGTGAACAATATAGACATAGACATAACTTTATTATATAATTTTAAATATTAAACTTGTATGTTACGTATATAACCGTCCGACTGCCAGACCAGAACGAATTTCACTCTTCTTATGAATACTATCAATGGTAGTTTACCCGTTAATGTTTGATGGGACGTAAAAAGCCCTATCCTCAGTTATACGTATTCAGTGTCGTGATCCATGCAGTCGAGTGGCCACTGTGCTTTGTTCGTTCCCTAAGACGACATTGGCATCTTCAAACCGTGTACTCTGATGCTCCTCTACCGGATGGGTGACCGTTCCCGAAACGCTGGAAGGCTGTACACTTTTAATCTCTTCTCGCAAGTAGGATCTAATCTTGATAGCAAACATTCAGAATTTTTATTGTGTATCGCATTAACCTCATGCTAGGCAGAACTTGAGTTCAAATATTTTAAGGAAAAAAATAATAACATTTCCGCAAGATGTTAATAAGGAAGGAAGTAATTCGGCCCTAGTGGTATGGGCTGCTATAGCTTAGTTGGATAAAGCGACTGGACGGTATTCTGTAGTCGTGGGTTCAAGTCCCACTAGCAGCCGAATTTTTTCCTTCAAATATTTGAACTGAAGCAAACATTATTTGAGTATATTTTGATTCAGCCCTTTAGCACTGACTCCGTTTCCATACTTCTAGTTTAAAAGTTATCTTACCATATCGATGATCTCAATTGAATATTACACAAACGCATACAACATATAGCCCAATAAAAAATGAATGACATACTCATTTACATACATATGTAACATACAATATTTTAACACTTATTTTGGATGAAGCGACCGTAGGGGGTCGCTGTGATCTAGGTATATAGGCTCATCAGAGACCAAGAGCAGGAACAGACGGTCACAATGGTACTTCAATCTAAGATGGTATTACATTTTTGTATGTAAAACCTGTGGGAATTGTACCTACAATGTTATCTGGTTTTTTAGTCCAGAATCTGGAGCTTAGCAAGAGAAGCAAAGAAATGGAAGAGATGGATGATGTACTGACTATGCAAGGTTCCAGTTCCCTGCTGCAGCTTCCCCACGAGCTGTCCCAGCGTGAGGGGCCGCTCCTCCCCGGGGGCTGGGGCGGGGGCGAGGGCGAGGCCCGCGGCGGCGTTCGTCACTAGAGCTAACGTCGTCTTGCCCTCTGAGTCCATGCGGGGGAACGCTGCAAAGTGATGATGTATGGCTCAGTAAAGGTATTCTCAAAGCGAAGAACGACAATATTAATAGTAAGTAGTAGTAGTAAGCCCGGTTTACATTTCCATTATTAATATTTTATAAAAGCGGTAACTTACACGGTACCGGTAGAGGTTCGGTCGGATTATATTGTTCACTCACGTACATATATTGTATCTATAGTATACTTGCTAGGGATGGGCGTAACAGAATGAACGAATGAAAATAAATCTTGTTCTTGTCCTAATCCCACACTAGGTGGGGTCGACTCAACATGTTTTCCTGAGTTTTCTAATGTTTTCGGAAAGAGAATGAATGTAAACTTAAATTGGAAAATAAATAAAAATGTGAGTGTTGGGCGCTTTTATATTGCCTTAGATGAATAAATACCAACCATAAGAAGTAAATGATCATGAAGAAGATGATAAACAAATGAATGATGAAGAAGATGATGAAGTAAAATCTTGTGCCACGGTGTTTGTGGTGACACTTCTCTGAAACGGTTTGACCGACTATACATTTTTTTTACCTATTTGGTGCGTCGTAAATACGGCATGCTATCCGGATATCCGTTGTATATATTATCCGTTTAGCATTTGGTGTTATTATTCGATTTATAAAATGAATAATACGTACATTCACTTTACTACTTATTTTATGGTTTATTATTAACTAGCGGCCCGCTCCGGCTTCGCACGGGTATAACAGTATTTCTCCACTATTTAATGGATGTTATTATACATATAAACCTTCCTCTTCAATCACTCTATCTATTAAAAAAAACCGCATCAAAATCCGTTGCGTAGTTTTAAGGATATAAGCATACATAGGGATATAGGGACAGAGAAAGCGACTTTGTTTTATGCTATGTACTGATTTTTTAATACCATATGCCGCACTAAATTTAGTAGTTTTTACTAGTAGTGATATGGCAACGACGATTCAGTTTTGAGATCATACATTTTAGGGCAGCCTCTGCAGTTAGCGAATTCGAGTATAGAATATTTAAATGTCCAAAAGTGATTTTATTGTTTATCGCCTCTAATTAAAGCCACAACAATACGAACACGAAATGTCTGCGAAAGGGACTCTCCGTGGCGGCCGCACTATTAAGTAAGTCTAAAAGTATACCCTTCTTGGCTAGCCGCCTCCGATGTTGCTCCCTGGCCGCTTCCATCTGTAACTTCACACTGTTGTCCCTATCGTCGATCCTCTCAGCTCCGTCGGACACCACCTCGGCCTCTGACCCTCCGCTCTTCAGGGGACTGCTGCGTTTCAGCACTTTCTGCGTCACGGACACGACACTTTAACGGGGACCAAAGACAAACGGTCGGTGCGGTTATCGAAACATTCAAGTCCACACTTTCAAATATAACTAGCGACAGATTCTGCATAAAGCCCGCGGTGGGTTGATTGTAACGGACTTTCTCGGTAACGGTTAAACTATTATTACAGGTAGCTTCTTTGTGCTTTTGTTTGGAATAAACACTTATCCATTTTGTGGATAGTTGGGACCGTTTTTGTAGATGCCAGAAATTGTAGATTATTTAACCGGGAATTCTATAACGCACACCGAGGCTTATAATAATAATATTAATATGGGACAACATTTACACAAGGTCTTCAGGTCCCAAACTAGGCAGAGCCTGTGCTATGGTAACCTGAAGACTGATATATATACTTATATATATAATTATATACACACCCAGACACAGGTCAAACAGACATGTTCATACACATTATCAGGTGCTTATTGCGAATAGCATGTGGTATTTTATTTTAACACGCTATTAGCTGTTCCTAGCATCAAAGTTCATACTCATCATGGTCAATGAAATAATTTAAATCTACAAAAGCGTGTTTATTCGTTTTTTGCATATTATTATGTTTACAGGTGCGTTTGATCGCTATCTAACATATAATGACGTCATCTATAGTGGCATAACTGTCTGTCTTACAATGATGTTATACAAACTGATGATACAAAGTGCGAAGCTAGATGCGCACGCGTGCTCATCGCGCAACTCGAACACCAATTTATGTAGTTGAAACCAATTTACTCCATATACCTGACCAGTATACTAGTGACCTGGAACATTGAATCTCAAGGAAAGCAATCTGAGCACACTGTGCGCTTAAAAACTGGTTTTAAACTTCAGGCAGGCAGACATTAGAGAGTACTACACAAATATCAAAAATGTGGGCTAAATAATTCAATTAGATTAGGAAGTAATATGAATGGAAGACATGACATGTTTCGATAACCGTACCCAGCTAAATTGATCCATGCAAGGCACCACCCTTCAAATTCACAGGACAAAAACACACATTCGTTGTATACACTGTATTATATAGTATAAGCGAAACAAAACTGTGCTAGGACGCTAAAATAAACATGACACTACAGTTCCTAAATCTATTTAATAGGTAAAGTGTCACCTTTCTGGCGTACATCCTAATTGGCTGCGTTGCAAAAAGTGATTTTATGAACAAGTTTTAATAATGAACAAAATTATGTTTGGAACCAACCGTGGTATTATTGGTAACCGTGGTAGCAATATTATTTGAACAATAATTATGGTTTAAGTGATGAGAAAGTTCTATAAATTAAAATGATCACTAAAATCTCAGAAATCCCAATGCGTAATGTAAAACTACAAACGACATTCGGAATTGTTAATACGCTCATGTTTTGAGAACATTTTTATTTTATTTTGTTTTTTATTTATTACACTCAAACTCACTCACTATTATTTACACTCAAACCCCCGCACTAGGATTCCTTGTGTTGCGGGAGGCATGGAGACACACAATCACAGCACACAAACAATGTAATGAGATAATGTAATTGAGACTTTTTATGTTTATATTAGAATTGCGGATGTTTTGGGAAACTTTCTAGTGTTTCAGCTACGGTAGTTATCGATGAAAACTGATTTGCAAAAAAACGGGCGGTTTTTAATTTTATCCGGTGTGAAAAAAATACAATATAAAAAATGTTTTAATCATTTGAACATGCTACTGGCCAGTTATAAAAGTGCCGTAATATTTAAGAAAGATACTGACTGTTTTAAAGAAAACAACTGTTTACTACATTTTGTGGCGCGAATCCCCGCAAGTGAATATACGTCTTGTCCTTAACCCACACTGAGTGGGGTCGGCGCAACATCTTTTCCTCTTCCATTATCTTCTATCATTGGTCGTCTCAGAGCACACCTTTCATAAACATATCATTCTTCACACAGTCCATCTGTGCCTTCTTCGGCCTTCCTCTTCCTCTATACCCATTCACATTCATGTCATGACTTGCCCATTACAATGTTAAGTATATAAAAGTCCAATAACTTGCTAAATTCTCAAAATAAGACTACCTAAAATAATAATTATAATAATAGTATGAATAAAATTGGTTCATTGCTAAGGTGCCCGTTTTTTTTTTGCAAAAGAGTCTATATAAGACAAATTAGTTTGACATTTTGAAAACGTTTGCAGTCCACTAATTTCAATGCCTCCATATGGAAGCAATTTTGATTTAATATAAGATGCAATGAAACAATATGCTCTTGTCATGGAGGATCAATCCTACACAAATATGTACGACATTTTGATGTCACAAATTGATTAACTAACTATTAACTGTTGATGTTACTCTAGCTGAGACGATGCCAACACGATGTCGTATCTCCAGTCTGTGAAAATAAATGGCCAGACTCTAAGGTGAATCAGCCTATGCATGTGATGTACTAACAGACATAAGAACAAGACGTGTATCATTGAATCTAGGATTTCAATGTATCATTGAATCTAGGATTTAGTCAATATGAACGAATCAAAATTAGCAGTCTGCCTGAATTCTTTTCTAAGTTTATTCACCTTATTTGGCTATTAGTTTAAGTTCTAACTACATGTCCAGACTGCAGAAGCACCCGAACCAACTGGCGGGTCAACTCACCTTCCCAGAAACCATCCATCGCCTTAAGAAACGACGGGACATCTTTCATTAAGAGCCATTTGGCCAAACAAAGAAAGGGGCTGACTCCGCTGGGAACAGCGCCCTACACGACATAAACCTCTGCACCACATCTGCTTATAGTCGTAAGACTGATCGCATGATAAAACCATACAAAAGGAAAAAAAAAAGTTTAAGTTCTAAAACATTAGTTTGTCTGTACACAACGGTTGGTTCCAAAACATTACAGAAACATTTACACAGCTGTTTCTTTAATACATAAGGGCAATGCGAGATAATGGATAAAAATATGATTAGCCTTTATTTTCAACTTTCGTTTTTAAGGTACCACTAGAATTACGATGCTCGTGACGAAAATGAAAATCAAGTGATAATTAAATTACTATCGATGCGGACATTCTTATTTATCTCATAAATTAATTGTGTATAACTTGTGTCTCATCTCATATAATATATGCCCTCTCTGCTACTGATAACTAAACAATTCATTGAATCGTTCATAATGTGCCATGGCTTTATTATGACACTGAATTTAAATGAACAATTTTGACTTGTATACGATAAATATAGTACTAATATACTAGTTAGATTTATATTAGATATTGCTGACCATGTGCATTTTCTTTTATGAAAAATAAAAAACCATATACAATGAGAACTTCTATTGAAAAAATATTGGATATTGTGGCAATGATTATTAATATTAAATTTTTTAATAATATGTAGTTTATTAATTTATTTATTTTATTAATTTATTTTTGACGTGATAACGTTTTATAAATAGATGAATGCCAAAATGAAAAATAGTAACGTTCCGTGTAGCGTTCCGTTTCCGTCAAAAGTCAAATGTCAGAAGTCAGAAGTCGAAGTCGAAGTCATAAATGATTATGACGTTATCACGTAAATCTATCGTCCGTAAACCGACTTTACAGACAACCAATTTTTTTTTTACAAAATATGTAGTTATCATACATCAGTTTAATGGAGATATTTGTTCCAAAACTAAGTGTACCACTGCACACGAGCGCGAGTTGACTACGTCTTATTTATTTATTTTATATATTTTATTTATTATACATCAACACTCATGAAATCCATAGGTGGAGAATTGACTAAGAAAATATTACCAAACGTAACAATTATTGGTCTTTTCGAATCTTATACCTCACTAACCAAACATTGTCAAAAACCAATATCAACACACAACACATAAAGATTAAAACACTCGCAATGCGCTCACCACATCCATCTTGCCGATATCGAAGCCCAGCTCCTTGATGGGTATCTCGTACATGTAGGTGAGTATATCCCCGAGCGGACGCAGCTTATGGGGCGTCAGTTGTCGGAGACCGATGTGTAGCAGCCGCTTGGCCGCTTTGTGGTACACGGTCCCGCCCTTGTTGTACTTCATCGCATTGTTGCACATCAGCTTGAAGTCACTCTGAATAATATTTTATTACCAAGGAAATTAGTAGACACATGGTATCATATATTATATGTTACACAAGCCTCTCAGCTGACGGGAACAATAGGTAATGCGGAAAGAGCATGTACTAATGTATGGGAATTGTATGCGAATCAATTTTTTAATACCAAATATATATGATTTATTTTCCATTGAACCCCTGCCCCCAAGAGTCCAATTTTCAACTCCTAAATGGCTCAAACTTTATTTTTTTAAAGGTTTTGACACTTCGATTGCCGCAGCGCCAAGCTTTATTTTTATATTTATTTGAGTAATAGGCGAGCAGCATTAAGCTGATGTGCCTATATCACACTGTGTCGAAATTTTATTTAGGCAGTCCACATAGTGTCCACAGTGTTAACATTCCACTGGTGCACTGGTCACAGGTTAGCAAGAGATTTCTTACTTTTCTGCAGCCAGCCATCGAGCCGGTTTTTAAAGTTGTTTGGAATTTGGATCAAATGATGATGTCGTCCGCGTCGTATCCGACGATGGCGACCCTGGCTATTTTCTGGCATGTGCTCGCATGTGGCTGGCAAACCCAAACTTCGTCTTGAACACCCGGTCACAAGTCGCGCAGCAAAGCTGGCGCGCACTGTTGTACATGTAATTGTAGGAGGGTTTTGGATTGTTCTTGCGAGCTTGACGCTTTGAATCCAATTCAGAAAAGCGAGTATTCTCAAACTGTGCGACTGCCTTTTTAATCTTCAAGCGCCAAGCCGGTCTTATCCGTGCTCAAACAATGAATATATATCACTCTTGATGATTGGTGAGTTGATTCCTCAAAACATGCCAAGTGAGCCATTCTTATTCCATACACTTAAAATGTTTAAAGTGAAAATAATTGTGCAAAGTTTTTGTTTGAACCAGGTCTTCCCAGTACTAGCAGGTGGTGGTATCTTTGTACAAGGACGTATGTCGCAGAAGGAGACTGCGGAGAGGACGACGATAATACTGATCTTCTCCAACGTAGACGCACGGGAGGGAGAGGAAGGGAGGCGTTTTGAGCACCTCCTGGCCCGTCCTGGAGGGGGTGTGGGTAAAGTATTGCTGAGCAGGCGTTAATGTCGAGTCACTTACAATAAAACAATTCAGAGACTTGTACTCATTGTCATCAATTTTCTGTTTCATCGTAGAGAAGTCCATAGGTTTTTTGATGATGGTGGAATACCCTGGAGCAAAGTTGTCGTTCACCGGCCATGCAAAGAATTGGTTCGGGTCTCTCTTCTCCAGGTTACGAAGCAACTGTTCTAGAAGACGAGAGAGTGGTCGGCGCTTCTGACTTGCCTGGAAAGAGATGGGAATAGAGAGATCAATGAGCTATTTCTTCATAATTATTGTAGCGGACTATTATAATTACAGTGTAGTCCGATTAGTACGACTTTTCGTATATAAAAACGAACCGTTTTTAGGGACTTCAGTAGAAGCATATGTTTGGTTTTAATATGAGCCACTATGAAAGTACATCCGTTTATTACTCTGCTTACAAAGTCGGACCGCTTTTAATGACAGAATTTTACACAACATTGTCCGGTTACAAAGATGACAAGCATTGACTTGTTTGCAAATAAATCGTAGGTATGAAGCTATAAATATAAGCTAATAAATATTTTTACTTACATTTTTTTTCTGTGATCGTTACATTAACTTTTAATGTAAATACATATGAATATTAGGTATGTGATTTAATAATAAAAATGAAAATTGTTTGTTTGTTTAGTATGACTTCTGTTTAGTACAATGTTCGACGTTATATCATTGGTCCCTTCACAGTTGTTATAACGGATTCTACTGTATTACAATTGATAATTGTAATAATTGTTTATTGAATGAAATATTGTGCTCACACCCTTCATAAACATATCATTCTCCACACAGTACATCTATACCTCATCCTTCACCTATGTATATATCCATCAACATTTATAATAAGTATTTGTAAGCTTAAGTCAATGTTCCAACATTGTAAGTATTTAAACTAAGGGATATCTGCCGGTGACTTACATTATGGACACATTTCATAAGAATATGATAAATTTCAAATACCACTTAACATGATTTAAATTAAATAGACATTCACTTCTTCCATAACAACTTAATAAAAATATTGTTTAACACGGCATACATCAGTCTCTCGGTGATCATGGTGAATGTAACTGTGTGGAAATATCGGGAACTCAATCAAAATGAAAATTATGGTGTGTATCCCATGTTAAACAATATTTTTAAATTCAATTAATTGGTGGAATCAAACAACAACGATGTGCTGCTGCAATAAAGTAGTGCAAGTAGCAAACAACAATAGTAGCCAGATAGTCAGCTTTACTTACTAATTGGAAAAGCTCTAAATCTCTAATCCTTAGGTGTATTGATTAAGCTGATACCTTGAGTACACATGTGCGGGGCTCTCTATGAGAAGCAGGTGAGTTAGGCCCAGGACTGAGATGACGCAATATCTTCTTGGCGATGCCTTCGTCATCTGTCTCGTCTTCATCTGATATCTTGATCTACAACATAACATATTTTGTATGGTCTTATTTGTGGTGTAGTTGCTATGAAGCAATAGCAACTACCAGTTATATAAGACTTTTATTTTACAGTATACAGATAAGAGTACTCTTAACCTGGCCCTTTCTTAGAACTTCCTCAACCCGATTTCAGAATGTTCACCTAGGCCTTCCTGTTCCAACACAACCATTCACTTCACCCATGAATATCCGCTTGGTCAATTTCCTGTCATCATTCTCTCTGTGTGACCAAACCATCTTAACATACTTTTTTCATGAAATATATGACATATTCACATCAAGTTTTTCCAATAAGCTAATCAAAGGGATTTTCATATCAGGTAAAATGAAAACCCCTTTGTAACTTGAACCACAAAATTGTGGTGCTATGTGGTAGGGGTATCCCACCCACGTAACTCATGTTGCCCGTGGAACAACTTATCGTAATTTTCTTCCTATGAATTAGTCCCAGTGTTCCTTGGGGCCAAAAGTCGGAAACAATAAGTTGCACTAAGTAGATACCTACCAAAATATCCCTACACGTCCTGTTTTCGAAAGCCATCATGATCAAATGTAGAAACCAACTCAAATGAGGCTAGAAAAGTAGTTAGTCGCGACAAAAACTACAAGAAAATAAATTTATGTAATAGATCCTACCATATCAATTTCACGGCGTCTTCGTTTTTTCTTTTCTTTCTTAGGCTTTTCCTCTGCGTCTTTGAGATCGTCGGTAGCTGAATGCTCCATATCACTTAATTCCATTAGCTCTTCTTCTGAAACACCAGGAATAAGAATAACGAAGAAAACAACATCGTAAGCTGATAGCGGTCCACCAAGATTTTACTTACTACAACTTAATTTATCGATGTCGTCCATGGCTATAAACTAGGTTATATTTGTCCCTCCAATAACCTTGCTTGAATTGATTTGTTTGTGCAAATATCTGAGACAAATATAAAGCTAATCAACAAACTAATAAACATTGAGTTGATACTGAAATTAGTTCACAAACGTCAAAAACACAACAAACAAAGTTCAACAAACACAATAGTGTAGTGGACACGCACGACACTGCTGTACCGTGCCGGCTTGTTGAAATTACATCGCTATTTGATTTGATATATCGATTTTTTCTTTTCAATATATCAACATTTTTATGCCATATTTAATATTTCGATGATTCAATATAAAATTCCAAGTATCGAAAAGGGTGTAAACATTGATTTTTTTTCAGATCATCAAACATTTATAAGCTTTAAGATTAAAAAATACTAAAATAGAATACTTTTTTGTACTAACATCTTTTGAACATATTATATTTTATGTATTTATTGTTTTTGGTCGACTCGAATTGCTGTTTTATAATTTGGTTTTTAAGTTGGAAACTCAGGGTGCCAATTCTCTTATTTATTAAGACAATCCATTCATAAACAATAAAATAGTCGTTCAAATATTTGCTCGCATTAAATTTTGCGCTCAAATTCAATATTCCACTAAAATAACAATTGCATTTGATTGCATTGTAGACAATTGAATTGTGGTAGAAATTAGATCTGTGTAGCCATTACAATTATACTACAAGTAGAATAGCAAAACTAGAAAAAACAACGATTCATTGACAATCTATGAGCAATGTGTTAGTAGGATTGATACCCTATTTGTCAATTTCAACTTCAACTAAATTCATTTTTAGAGTATTTCGAATATTCTCTGTGAAATCATACCGAAGTAGAATTATTGTTTTATTTTTTATTAAAAAAATAAATATCGATATTTTATGGCATTTCGGACATCCCTACTGTATAGTGTTTTTTATCGAAATATTGACTACAGGCTAAGTTTGAATACCTACTATGTACTTATATTTGCAAATGATAGAATAAATTGGGAAATGTTAAGCTCTTACTTTTACATACATAAACTCCAGCTAGATAATATCAAATTATTACATTGTCAAACGAATTCTATTAATTACATAGAAGGTATCAAATCGATTCACTAATACTTCGATTTATAAGAAGATAATTAGAAGTAGGTCAAAATCGAAATCCAAGATTTGTCTATACTGTTAGATAAAAGTGAAATTAATAAAAGCGTGTTATTAGATTTTAAGTGTAGGTAAAAAAATATCGATATATCGACATGTCGATATTTTTTTGTTTCGATACACACTGATGTTGATGTACCTATTAAAAATATCGATTTATCGAGCACCCGATATTTTATACAATAAACACAGCCCTACAGTGTACACAACAAACAGAGCTCGGCAACGAGCAACGGCATCTGTCAGTGCTGCCAGCTTCTATTTCAATAATAAACTATTCTTAGAAATCAGAAGTGGTATAAATTTCCACTGAGGTTCAAGTCCCACTAGCAGCCGAATTTTCTCTTTCAAATATTTGAACGTAAGTTTGGCCTAGCATGTTGTTAATGCAATACAAACTCTTGTAAATTTCTTGTTTGGTTGAAAAATTTGTAAGTGACTACAGAAATTTTCTATAATAACATGACCCAACTTTTGTACTCGAATATATTTCTGCAATTACTGCGTCGATCTTAAAGATATTTGTACTGTATCCCTAATTATGGTTATACTATTGTTCCTTGTAAGATATTAGTCAATTAGTATTAGATAATAGGAAATTATATTCACAGGAACTACGAGTAAGAATAGAAACAGTGGAATGTTATTCAGGTACTTTTCAGAGTTTTCCGTATTAATTAATCAGGCCAGGTATAGGAGGCATAATTGTAATCGTAATCTTTGTGGCTCTAAAGTTTGGCTCTAAACTCTGTGAACCTTTGAATATGGATTGAAAGTCTACCAGTAAAATAATTTGTCATTCAGCAGATTATGGTAGATACCCTGGGTAATAATGATAAATGAAAGAGAGTGAGCGAGAGTGAGTTAAGTAACCCAGCTAATTCAAGTGTCTAGCGACTCTTTTGAGCCGCTAGACACTTGAATTAGCTTGAAGTAAAAAATTTTTTAGCTAAAAATGCAACCGACTTCAACACTGAAAAGTGTGAAATAACTTGTTGAAGTCGGTACCATGATAGTTCACACAAAAGTAACTATCATAACAATATTGTGCTCATGGTACTGACTTCGACAAGTTGTTTCACACTTTTGAGTGTTGAAGTCGGTTGCATTTTATGTTATAAATTTTTTTTTTCACCCTTTTCAGTGACCTTTGCTACTCACGAGATCAATTAATTCAAGCCATTGTGTTCTGCGATGTCTTTATCATCAAGATACGCGTAGCACTTTTTAATTATTGGAGTAAAACTCAAAAACCGCTTGTCCGATTTTGATGAAATTTGAATGGGACTACCATGGAAGTATACTCTATCTAACAAAAAAAGAGTCATCAAAATCGGTTCATAAACGGCGAAGTTATCCGCGAACATACACAAAAAATAAATAAAAGAAAACATATATACGGTCGTAATGAGTAACCTCCTTTTTTGAAGTCGGTTAAATTGACTGCGCCAGCAGGCAATGTATAGGCAATTTCAGAGACACAAGTTTTGTGTGTGCCTACTATATATCATTCATAATATTCATTCATAATATTACGATTACACAGCAACGCCAACTTAAGGGTGAAGTTATTATACTTATCCAATGTCCAACGAATTGTTAGTTGGTCAGGTCCTGGCACACGGTGCGCAATGATCGATACTGCTATCAGTGCAATGTTGGTGCAATTAATTGTGCGCATCGCTCTTTGCTATGTACCGATATGCGCCATTATCGACGATGCTTCCGAGAGGGTAAGCTGGGAACTCACGGAAAAAGCACGATTTACGAATTAAGGTTGCTAAGAAATTATTTAAACTATAAAAGCATATTAATCAGTATCGAATTCTCATTTTTACGTTTTTCTAATTTATATGTCTCAAACGTTTGACCATGTCTTGATGATGAGCGACGATATGGTCGAAGGTAAATCGAAAGTAAATAAGGACTTAGAATGTTGATTGGCTCTTGACAGACTGCATGTGTGTTTGGTGACAGCATTTCTAACTTAAAGATCTAGCCAATCTTAGATATGAGTTGATTAGTACGGAGCAAGTGCTGCGTAGGACCTCCACCGACAAGATAGACAGATGAACTGGTTAAGATCGGAGGAAGAGGCTGGATTCCAGTCGCTTCCAACCGGACCTAGCGGAGATCAATGATAATGAGGAGTCATATGTACGTCAGTGGACATCTTTTAAATATACAACTAGGTAATTATTGTGTATCCAGATGTCTTATTTAATATACTTATACTAATAACTTAAAAAGAAAAGGTAAGAGCTGGTATAGATGATTGGTGGGTAAACTTTTAACTATATAAAAAGTTATCCAATTTATCCACCATAGATGCGCTTATGACCTCAAAACGTTTGAAAATTATTTTTTTCATTTTTACATATACCTATATAATTACTTACATTATTTTTATTCATTTTGTGACTCAGACAATATCAAAGTTGATCCAGTATAACTTTTCAAGAATATGTTCCAGCCCTAGTGTAGATGTCAGTTTATAGTTTTTAAACTACACAATAACTATCTTAGAATGCTTTTCCTTGCGGTAGTCAAAGCGGTTATATGAACGAAATCGTGTAGGTATTGGCCCACAGCGTGTGCTACTAGCCTAACCAAAACGCAGCTCGCGTTTCGTTACTGCCCCGTTTCGTGTGATCGGCTAATTAAATTTGCCGGTGCCGGGCTCGCGGGCACTAAAACAAAATCGCATTTAATAAATCGTTGCGTTTCGTTCTTCCTGCTCCGAGTCTGTGGTGTAGTGTGGGCAGATGTATTGTGAGATGCTGCCCGCTCAAGCGTGCTGATCGCTGGACACGCAGCTTTAATTGTTTCTGTCCGAATGTTTCTAGTTGTGCACACCTGCCATCTGAGTAGTATTATTTGTTTTATTCTTAATAAAAAAATGAATATCGATATTTTATAAAAGTAACTAAGGCTTGCAAATCTAAGTAAAATTATTCATTATACCTATATAGTATTAGGTACGGGCATATACAAATGTACGGGGTTATCACGCGCTAGTGATTGATAAGATGCCAATAATATTGTTATTAGATACTAAACTACGTCATTATTGCGACTCTATGTGGGAAACAAATAAGTTCAGTGATTCGCACGCGTATCGTTGACACATTGGGATAATGATTTTCTTAGAACTATTTTGTGTCCGGCCTAAAGTATATTACAATAAATAAGTAACTGTATACGAAAACTGAAGTTTTCGAGATTTTCTGATTTGACTTTTATGTAGGTACCTACATTTTATAAATTGGCTTGATAATATCTTTAACTTAAACAATAAACCCTTGTCGCAGTTTTAAGTAACTTTATTCGGTGATTTATTTGGAAAACAGTCTGCGCTAGCGGAAAGTTTAAGTTCCATCTACCCTCTAAGTTTCTTTTATACTGCCAAAGATTTTTTACTCCTTTTTCAATTCAGCTAGCGATTTAGTCATTAAAATTTCGTCGAGAGACATTCCACAACTCTTTCGAAGCACCTCGCTAAATATCAGATGCATGACATTCCACCTTTACAATAATGTTTAGCAGTTGCCCCGAGTAAACATCGCAAGTCAATGGAGGCTGGTGTTATCTAAGAGATTCGCGGTGCGGTCCCAATTAGCACGTGCGATGCGATGCGATGCGATGGGATGCGATGATGCCGTGACGAACAATAGACGATGCGGCGCGATAATCGCCTAGTAGTCGTTTACACGCGTCGTCCAGGATGTGGGAATGTGATCTCGCAGTGCGGTGAAGGTGTTAGATACTCACAAAATAATACAAATATCCTGAAAATATTAAGGTTTGTGACCATATACCGGATAATATCTAAAGAACAATCTACGTAAGCTGCTTCTCACTGACTGGCGCTAGACTGTGTCACAGAAGAAAAGGAAAGCTCGCGATATATTTATTACATATGGAACGTTGATACACGAGCAAGCAGTTAAGAGGATTCTATACCAAATACTGTTTCGCGTTGTAGGTTTTAAGCAAACGTATCAAATTGCTATCTCAGCGCTCCTACCAACCCCCTATGAAACCGATAGCTGAGACAGTTGCTACTCGTGAGATTTAAAGGTAATTGTATTGATAGAATTTACGTTCCGGTTCAAATCTCTTTTCTCTCTCTAAATTGTAATAAAAACATTGTTCTTAATGTCACTCGCTTGAGTATGATGTATTCTAGCCTTACCTTTTTTTACATATAAGTTTAAGTTTGACAACTGTCAAAACTTACCTTTTATAATTAAAAAAAAAGGTTGAATGGTTATCTTGCTTGTAACTTTAAAGTATAAGCCTAGTAAATCATGTGTAAATTGTATTAAAAAAAAAGAATAACCTAAATCGGACAATATTCAAAAGTAGGAAAAGGTTTTTCTTTTTATATGGACAAGTACGGGGTATAGCATCCTCTTAAGGTATGACAGCAATGTTTTGACTTATGAAAGACATGCACCCAGTCGACCGAACCGAGTGCTCTAATGAAATTGTATTCGTTGAGAGTTTTGGAGCCAAAGAGTGAGGGGCCGAGATTGCGGCGCCAGCGCTAGTGTAAGGCGCTTGTTATTGGTAACGCAGGAATTTTAGTGTACACTTGGTCTAGAAGAGAGAATCGGTCACCTGTATCCACTCACATCTAGTGGTGGTTAATTGCACAAAGTTTTAACTGGCTATTAAATCTAGTTATTTTTAAGCACTGGAGGTCTCCAGTAGGTCAGTGTTGGCTTCCCCCATGCTATTAAAATCTAGTCCGCCATCGGTTATCTTACACATAAGGTTCTCAAATAACATAATGTGGAGTGGCTTGTACTGTTGGAGTGGTACAGGCCAACGACTAAAACGTTTTCGTGTAATATGTTCATCGTGCACACGTCAACGAATTAGTTTCTGTGTCAAATTGCAATCTACTGATGACTTTAATACCCGACTGAGCGTAACCGCAGCTTTCCATCGTGTGCAGTGCTTCTCACAACTACACGAAATAAGATCGTAACTAGTAATATAATACTTACTAGCTGCCGAAAACTTATTTATATCGTCTTAATACTGAACCGGATTGTATCTAATGCCGCTTTTGCAATAAATATCTCAATAAAGTTGCTCAACGTTGCTCAAATGTGTGAGTTGATCAGTTTTGTTCCACAAAATATATTGTGAAAGTTTTAATTTAATTTGACATGTGTGTGAACAGAACTAATGTGTGGAGATGGATCTTATGTGGAATCAGATGCTCGTAATGATGGCTATAGTTCAACTACTTTAGAACTGTGCTCTATCTAAGGACATGTCATGTGCGTTTATATTTATAATGGACTGCTGTTTCACCCATTCTAGAACACTCGGTAAGAGATCGTTTAAGAGAGAGTTGTCAAAGTGGGTCAATATTGAATTATTTTAAGCTATCCCGGGGTCACGGGTTGCTTTCGCATTTCTCCGCGGCGGTGCTGTTCCGTTTTTCTGATCCCTCCTCGGTAGACGGGGTGACCGCGCCTACCCCGTCTCTCACTGAGAATAGCTTACGGAACACCCCGCGCACCATACTCCGCTTCTGTCTCTAGGCCCCCAGCGACGGCTAGATTGGATGTGCCATCAAACACCCCATAATATCGCCCCTTGCCGCGTCCGGCTCCGCTGCCTCTCCGCAGCCAGATGTCATGGTTAGCTTCATCCGTCTCCACCCAATCCAGAATGGTGGCGATGACATCCGTCCCCCCCTGGGGCCGGAGCAGTGACGTCACCCGGACCCTCTATGGCGATGGCTCTCCTCATCCAGCCACCACCCGCCGAATGTAGTCGAAACTATAGTCGGTACCCTCTGACTTATTACGTGAATAATTCCCGTATTTTATACATTCATAATGTGTCAAGACCAAGTTAGTTTTATAATAACAAAACTATAAGGTATGAGAAAAATGTAAATAAAAGGCATGTTTTTTTATTTTTAAAAAACATCAATATAGGCAATCAATTAGCATTAGCGAATTATTTATTTCTTCCAGCTAGCCTTTGTATATAATTATTGATGATGATGAAAATTTTTCATTTGAATCGAACCCTAATTCCAAATCAAACTAATAATGTGGCTATAGAAATATCACATGTAGTGACAAATGGCGTGATTGAATGGCAATCAATCTCCGTGATGTTCCAGTAAAGAGATATATACGGAAAAACTTGTTGTACATTAAGTTATCCATGTACAAACTTTGAACTTCTTCTTCTTGTCCTTATCCCTTTTATCAAAACTGGAAAATTGTCAATAAACACAAAGAGAAAGCCACTTAATTCTAGGTCTAGCATGGTTTCATCAAGTCCCCCACTGTCTCCGTGATATATAGGAGACACACAATAATATGGACTATGTTCAACCGTTAAATAGTACCTACCTACCTACGTATATAACTGAATTGAAATGCTTTAAGAACACACAGAAGACGCGGGAGAACAGTGACACGTCTCATGTAACTGCAAGATCTATGAGGGTTGAAAGCCTCCACTCCTAGAGAAAAAAAATGCTTTAGTCTTTGATTTGGTCCACATACATAGTAAATAATCAACCGTAGGACGTCCATGGTTGGACATAAACATTGGTACATGCAGCTCCGTGCATCTCTTATTCCTGCCATCTCCATAATTCTGATCCTGAATCTGACCTCTTCTACCTGTCTGCTAAGGGCCTTTCTACTGCCGTGAACAATCGATTGCTTGGATATATATTATCTAAAACACTTCTACGAGTCACCGAACGAACATAGTACTTAACTATCTTTATATAGGTGTATAATTCTATTGTACGTGTGTATGTAACTGAACTCTTCCGAAACGGCTGGACCGATTTGAATGAGTTTTTTTTGTATGCGTTTGGGTGGCGCCCTGGATGGTTTTCACAAATTAGCCCGGCAGATAGCGCTGCAGTCGGTATCTATTTTTTACCTGTGCGAACCACCAGTACTATTATAAAACAAGACAGAAGAAGAAAAAAAATGTGGAAGACTGTCCACAGTTGTCAAACTGTAAATAATTTACAAAGAGCTAATCGTATAAATAGTTTACATCATAAACATGTGTAGTGTCAGCTACTGGGCGCAGCAGCGGGAGAACTGTGACAAATACTCAGTGTTACATCACTATCGTCAACTTTAACCTGATGTTTAGCCAACAGATGACAAAACACTCGAGAGGAGACCTCGCCTTGACCTTGACCAAACAATTTATTATTAGAATTATTCTTTATGATTCCGAAAAAAAAACTGAAATACTGTTATGTGAATGTGTCGATCAGTGTAGTGCAAGAAGCCTGATCAATAACTTCCAAAATATCGAATCCGATGTTTCGCACGCGTGTGCTGTATACTTAATTAAATTCATCATAATCTCAGCCATAAGACGTCCACTGCTGGACATAAGCCTACCCCATTGATTTCCACAAGGATCGGAGTGAAGCGGTCCTCATCCAGCCTCATCCATAAGGAAATTATATATTGAAAAATAATGTAACATAATATTGTATATATTTTTAATTATATATATTTAAAATGTTGAGTAGGTATGTATTAAAATATTCAGCAGGTCAATGTACATTTTAAATAAACCTAATAAAAACATATATTATCTGAGCACTTGATCGATGATACGCGCGGACGAAATACAGGAACATAATTAGTATAGCAATTCATGTATAGTGACCACACCATCATGCAAAAATACTTAATTTTTGCATGTGTACAAAAATTAAGTATTTTTGCATGATGGTGTGGTCACTATACATGAATTGCTATACTAATTATGTTCCTGTATTTCGTCCGCGCGTATCATCGATCAAGTGCTCAGATAATATATGTTTTTATTAGGTTTATTTAAAATGTACATTGACCTGCTGAATATTTTAATACATACCTACTCAACATTTTAAATATATATAATTAAAAATATATACAATATTATGTTACATTATTTTTCAATATATAATTTCCTTATGGAACAGGTGTATTGAACGTTATGACATCAACGAGATATAAACTGACAGTTTAGGCATTTCCCTAGGACCCTGGACAGGGCATTCGCACGGCGTTCCAAAGGCATTCCCGAGTACTTCAACTATTTAATTCGGTCGGTTACGAGCCACGAGATAATCTAGCCCTTTGTTTAGCGCCCTTCATAAACTTAATTGTCCAGGCGCTCGGATTTATGAATGCAAAAGGGAAAAATCTCATTCTTCCAAAGGAATCTCGCGTATGCTTGTCCCAGGCAAAAACATCAGAGAAATTTCGCATACCATGCAAATTACAATATTCGCGTTCACTGACGTAATACACGCTGTTTTATAACGTTGTTATCTGACTTTAGGTTTTGTGTTGAAATTAGTGAGCCTATTACGAAAACCCGCGCTTTTGTTCAGTAGGTATATCATAATATTCATACTAGCATTCAGCAATCGTGAATACATTAATTGATGTCTGCGATTGTGATTTACAACGTAGGCTTCTTGTATGGTGTTGTAATTGTTTTGGCAAACGTTTATTTGTTTGTGGAAAAATAGTTTTTTTATATGCATAAATGTTTATTAGATTGCTCGTTGAATACTATATATGTACTACTAGCTGACCCGGCCACGCGTTGCTGTGGCCATGTGGCGCCATCTATTGATTACTTACTCAACCCAGTCGAAAGGTATCGACATCTGTTAGAATAATTTGGAGTTAACAGATAATTGTGACTGTCAAATAATAACAGACAAATAATTAGCAATAAATTAAAATTGCGACTATAATTTGAGATTTAAACTATCCTATCGCTCAAGTTGGATCGAACTGCACATGGTGTGCGAATTTTATTATAATCGGTTAAGTGGTTTAGGAGTCCATTGAGGACAAACATTGTGACACGAGATTTATATATATTAGATATAGGGATATTAAAATATAATATTATTGTCGAGGTCTCAACTGAGGACAATAATTTACATTCCGCTGCTCTCTACGAATTTCTCTGGCGCTACATCTTTAGTATATAAATGTGTTTAATTATACAATAGATATACCATCATACGCCACGAGAGCCTCACAGAGTGGTAATAGAATATGCAGAGGCAAACTTGTACATGGAGTAAAACAGGCTCCTTTTATTGGTCGGAATTTTATTTTATCAAAAAATGGAAACGACTTCTACACTCAAAAGTCGGTACCATGATACTCTACAAAAGTAACTATCATCACAATATTGTGACCGTACATCATGGTACCGACTTCGACAAGATTATTTCACACTTTTGAGTGTTGAAGGCGGTTCCATTTCTCGGTAAACATTTTTTTTCACCCTTTTCAGTGACCTTTGCTACTTACGGGATCAATTGTTATTGTATATGTTCTCCGATCTATTCACCTTACATTGTGTATGTTATCCGATGTCAACCACAACTTAAAACAACATCCTTGAGGTATCCGTAGCACTTTTCAGTTATTGGAGTGTAACTCAAAAACCGCTTGTCCGATTTTGATGAAATTTAAATGGGACCACCACGGAAGTAGGTATACACTATATAACAAAAAAAAATCATTAAAATCGGTTCATAAACGACGAAGTTATCCGCGAACACACATAACAATATATATATGGTCGAATTGAGTAACCTCCTTTTTTGAAGTCGTTTAAAAATAAAAAAATAATAACAGCCGTGATATTACGGCCATGGGGCGTAGGGTGCAGCTTGTTATGCATAAAAACACACATGTAACTCTTTTTTATTAGTGAGGTAAGTACGCAATTACAGTAGAGTTAGAGTTTCTTTCTTATATTGTTGTATTTGATTGGTACTTTATGCAAAGATATTTAAAAAAGTCTGTTTTTTTATTGTTGTCATTGACCGCTGTTCCTTATTAGGAGCGAAATATCTTGATCAGATTATGCACAATAATATGTGGGTGGCGTGACTTAAACTTAGCGAATAGGGTTGCTTAATTGATTCTCTTCGAATAAACGCTTTTTATTTCACATGAATGGAAAAGCAACAGAGAATGTAAAGGATTTAAAGCTTTATCATTTGTTAAATAGACAATTTTTTGAGTCTATTCAGTTTATTTTGTTGAAAGTCCTTTTTTATATAGGTACTCTATAGATCTCGCGTATGACCACTATCTCACTTGATGGTCAGTGACGATGTCATCACGCTAGACCTAGAATGCTCACTCTCTCAAGGACTGCTGCCTGAACACACTATGTGTTTGGTGACAGTTTTTCAAACTTGAGGGTCGTAGCTAGCCAGGCGGGTACTCGAAAGTACCCTACCACCATGCTGAAAATTTGATAACGGTGTTACTTTCACCGGGAAGCTCAAGCCGCTGTTGGGGATCGAACCAGTGTCCGTCAGTTGAACAGCCGATGCTCCCTCGCTGAGCTATAATCGCCTATTGCCCGCATTTTGACACATCCAGCAGGAAGCGTGCTATGGCTGAAAACATTTTGACGATTTCGCATATCCATCGTCATGTTTAATCGACAGAAGACCTGACCAAGATCGCAGAAGGAGGCTGGATGCGGGGCGCTTCCAACCTTTCCCTGCGGAGATTAATAGGGGAGGCTTATATCTAGAAATACACGTACTATAGATGGTGTTGATATGATGATCATGATGATGATGAATATTTTATAAACAGTATTTTAAAAAAAAGTTCAAATAGCAGCCCTACGCGATGCCCACCTGCGGAAACGTCGCCCGCGCCGGTGACGTAACGGCCCCGTTCCGTATGTGTATAATAACAAGAGGTGCTGTAATGATAATAATGATTCGGTGCCAAATTACAGCACTTGACCGTTTGCTTGACCGACTTTTAACCACCACACCGGAAACTGGTGTGTTTCTTCTAAATAACGGAGACTGTATTGAGTGTACAGGTAGCTGATATACCTAGAAACAGTACACAAATGAATTGTTTTACCTAATAAATTGTTGTAATAGGTATATTTAAGTCATCATTTGGGATCAGGTGAGACAGGAAATAAATCGGTCTGAGACGTCTGTTCTGTTCGTCTGACAAAAAAAGAAATCTTCGTAAATGAAATTGCAGATAACAAGTAAACTGGTTTAAAGTATAAAAAACTTCTCGGTTAATAAAGCAGATTGAATATATAAACATATATATATAGACATTAAAGAGACAGGAGGTGATGTGTAGCCGATAATTCCGTGATATTATTTAGAATTTACATATTAGTAGAACTTGAGATCGATGATTTGTGACGCCTGAGTCAGAATCGTGCGCCTACGCAAGCGGCACTTCCTAAATAGCTTACGATTATTTTATATATACTTTTATATTACGTGCTAAGCTGTTAGTATTATGAATGGAGTTTCAAGGCTTATAAATGAAGTAAAAACAGTGAAGACTGTACAATCTGTATATAGAAAGTATTTTCACAAAATCCAATCGGGGTGCTGAAGATAATCAATGCAACAAGGATCTAGTTTTCATTGATTAAGTTCAATAGGAGACGTCTGGAACCCGAGTACTATCTTAACTTATGAACTAGGTACTAATTTACTCAATAGCGTTTTGATACTTTGGTGGTATATAATTTGTGCATACTTAGCGGCGTCTCCATGGCTTTATTCGGCACCAAATAAATGGCTATTTTTTTACCTAAAACTACTCACAATTAAAAAATCTAATTTTAGTGTTGTTATAAATAAGTGTAATACAAATTTGGACCTTATCGTAACCATATAAGATTTAGCCTTGACGTTTTACTATCGCACTTTGTAGACCTACACTGTTGGACGACTCTCAATGGCAGCTGCCTCACACACTGTCGGTTTGGTGACAGTTGAGGGTAGTAGCTACGCCAGGCGGGTACTTTACTGACACGCTATGAATATGAATCTACACCGAAATTGTAAGCCGTGGGGCGACGATGGAGCCAGGATCATACCGTAGGTACTATATAGTTTGTGCCAGGATCCGCCTGATCATCAGCTGACACATCACTCGGGGTCTACCAACGATATGAAATGGTCGAGAGTTTTCTGCCTGCACCAAGTGCAAAAAACAACTGATAGAAATCCGCCAATAGTTGAACCATGACGTTTGCGGGACAGTAACAACATAGTAGCATTGTATAGTAGGCACAACGTACATTGTGTTTTAGAAGACTTAGAAGTTGCCTGTGTGTAGTTGGGCACTAGCTATTTTTCGGCCACTTGAGATTGGCTTCGATTATTGCATAACTACCTCGCTCACTCGCTAATATCTCATTTCCCATCATTGCATCTCTCTTACTCTGTTCGATCACAAGACGCACAAACGTTCCCAGACTGCAGAACCTAACTTTAGAGCTATAAAGTTTGATTTCGCTTCCTATATTTACCTATACCAGAATAAAAATAACATGTCAAATGTACTTCCGTAACCGATGCTGAGGGCATGCGTGAGGGCTGAATCATCCACGTCCGTAGGAGAGCACCCCAAACATCTGAAACCCTACACGTGGCCCTCGGGTGGTGCTAATCGGATGATATACAGGTGGTAGGCTTGGACCGCGGTTTGTGACCACCCACCGGACAAAGACACTGCACCAAATGGCCACCATGTTCAGCCGTGATGTCCGGTGACACCAGCAGGAACAAACAGGTCGGAACAGTTGCTTTACTAGCTAAGACAGTCTTTGACACTCATTGAGGACACCGCATCGGGTGGCTAATCGCGGAGGGTAGCGGGATCCGAGGCACGGTGCACCGCTGGCCGACCGCAGATAGCTGGGGGCCCAATTAGTGACCTAGCCACTCACGAAAGGCTGCCCCGCCAACTGACGAAAAATCCCGGGATGCGCCATCATGCCGGTCGGCGACCGGATGAGAGGGCCTGATGGACATCCCCGGGGGGGCTCGGGCGTCCCCGCAGTCTCCAGATTAGTTCCCCGTTGATGCGTGTGGTCTCGTAGTATCTTTTGTCTGCTCAGTAAAGCCTCGTTCCACTGCTGTTTGTTCCACCAATTCACTCACCCCTAACATGAAGAGAAACACAAATAGAAAAAAGTTTAAACAGCGGCTGCACTCCCTCTCCTTAAAAGTGCACCTCTCTAACATTCGAGGTCTGCACTCCAATCTCGTGCCAGTCCACTACCACCTTGAGACTGAGAAACCGCACCTATTGTTTCTCACGGAGACGCAGATACGATGTCCTTCCGACGTAGCCTACCTTTCCTACCCAGGTTACAGCCTGGAGCACAAATTTAAGCTTCGCGCAGGAGTTTGCTTATACGTTCGGGATGACATTTGTGTTCGGCGCCTCCGCAATCTTGAGGACTCCAAACACAGCATACTTTGGGTTCTGGTGGACACAGGCTTAGAGAAAATTCTCTATGCTTGTGTATATCGGTCGCACAGTGGGGTACAGGAGACGACGGCGCTTTCCGATTACATCAGTGAGACAGCGGATTTGGCCCAACTGAAATATCCATCGGCCCAACTTGTGATTCTGGGGGACTTTAATGCCCACCATGAGGAGTGGCTGTTCCCATACCAGAGCACCGACCATGCTGGGAGAGAGACGCGCAAACTTGCCCTGTCGTTAAATCTCACTCAGCTGGTACGAGAGGCAACACGGGTACCTGACGTTGATGGCCACACAGCCAATTGCTTGGACCTTCTGCTGACAACAGATCCGGACCGTTACTCGGTATCGGTAGCTCCACCATTAGGTAGCTCCGATCACTGTCTGGTGAAATCTGTATCGTCATACTCACCGCCCGACCCTAGCCTTATAGGCACGCGACGGGTGTGGCGATACAAGTCAGCAGACTGGGATGAGATGCGGTCCTTTTTCGCATCTTACCCTTGGAAGCAAGTATGCTTTTCTTCTAGCGACCCTTCGACTTGCGCGGATGCCGTGACAGATGTGCTACGGCAGGCTATGGAATATTTTATTCCATTTGCCGATATGCCTCTGTCCAGCAAAGCTCACCCATGGTTTGGACCAGAATGCTTTCGTTCTCAGACACAAAAGCATCAGGCATACCTAGCATGGGTTGATGCTCGAAACCGTAAAGCCAAGGATATTCGTGCCAAGAAGAAAGCCTTTAACAAAGCTGCCAAGTCCTGCAAGAAAGCTTTACGGAAGGCTCGGTTCGACCACATTAGCCGAATAGGGAACAAACTTGCTTCGTACCCTACGGGTAGTAAAGCTTTTTGGTCCCTGGCTAAATCGATTGAATCGAACTTCTGCCGCTCCTCATTTCCTCCACTGCTGAAACCTGATGGATCGTTAGCCCACACTGCGGAAGAGAAAGCAAATTTATTTGCATCTCTCTTTGCAGAGTCTTCACGTCTAAATGCTGGTAGCGCAGCACCACCAACTCCGCTGAATGGATGCGAGACGATTATGTCAAACATCCGCATTCGACAAGTGGATGTTCGCAAAGTGCTACGTAATCTGGACGTGAATAAAGCTAGTGGTCCGGACGGTATTTCGGCTCTGGTCCTAAGGACATGCGCGCCAGAATTAACTCCGGTGTTGACACGCCTTTTTCGGCTCTCTTTTGAGGCGGGTACAGTACCAAAAGCCTGGAAGCTTGCCAATGTACAGCCAGTACCCAAAAAGGGTAGTCGAGCTGACCCTACTAACTACAGACCGATTTCGGTCACCTCCATTCTCTCCAAGAGTATGGAACGTGTTCTGAATGCGAAGCTCCTTGCATACCTAGAAACACATGAACTCCTCAGTGATCAGCAATACGGCTTTCGTCGAAACCGGTCTACTGGAGACCTTCTAGTGTATGCCACTCACATCTGGAGCGAGGCCATAGAGAAGTATGGAGAAGCGCTCGCCGTTTCTCTTGATATATCTAAGGCCTTCGATAGGGTTTGGCATGACAGTCTCATTGGTAAGCTTCCGTCTTATGGCTTGCATGAAGGACTACGAGTCTGGATATCGGACTTCTTGAGGAATCGATCAATCCGAGTAGTCATTGATGGCTGCTCCTCTGATCAATTGGCTATTAATGCCGGGGTTCCTCAAGGGTCGGTTCTTTCTGCAACTCTCTTTTTGCTGCATATTAACGATCTGCTGAAACCCGGTACCTATGGGTATGCAGACGACAGCACTGTTGTAGAGAGTTACACATCCAGCGCGCGGGCTAGTCATGCACAGGTCCAGTCACTCAGAGAGGCCATGGTCGACCGTATGAACTTGGCTTTGAAGGCAGTTTCCGACTGGGGCGATGCCAATCTAGTCAAGTTCAACGCTACTAAGACCCAGGCGTGTCTATTCTCTGCCAAACGGAGTGAAATCGAACGGTGCCCCACTTTCCGAGATGAACCCGTTACCATTACCGACACTCTGGAGCTTCTTGGCGTCACACTGACACCCACGTTGAACTTCGGGAGCTACATTGAGTCCAAAGCTCAATTGGCTGCCAAAAAGTTGGGTATTCTTGCTAAGGTCAGACAGTACTTCACGCCGGGGCAGTTGCTTAATCTGTATCAAGCACAAGTCCGGTCGTGCATGGAGTACTGTTCCCACCTTTGGGATGGGTCAGCCAAATACCAGCTAGAAGCT
Organism: Apeira syringaria; assembly: GCA_934044485.1. Classification (NCBI taxonomy): domain Eukaryota; kingdom Metazoa; phylum Arthropoda; class Insecta; order Lepidoptera; family Geometridae; genus Apeira; species Apeira syringaria. Next base: position 12,201,278 of record OW203669.1, on the reverse strand, counting down.
CTAGAGTCAATCGAGAGGCGAGCCAAAAGAATCATCGGCAATAACTCTTTGGTGGAACACAGGCTTCAGAGCCTTGAACACCGGCGTAGAGTAGCAAGCCTATCGGTTTTCTATCGGGTGCATTTCGGAGAATGTGCACTGGAATTGCATAATCTGATTCCACCATCCCCTTTCTATCATCGGTCGACTCGACTTACGGCAATTCGCCATCGCTATATGGTAGATATACCACCTATACGCACGAAGCGTTTTGCTTCCACTTTCTTAATGCGTACTGCCAAGGAATGGAACTCGTTGCCCGAGTCTGTGTTTCCCGATATGTACAATCCTGGAGTCTTCAAGTCGCGAGTGAATAGGTACCTTCTAGGTTTGCGTGCTAAATCCTAGACAACGTCATCACTTAACATCAGGTGAGACAGTTGTCAAACGCAAACTTATAATAGTAAAAAAAAAAAAAAAAAAAATGCTATATTTGCCATGCAGCTTCATCAAGATTCCAATCACGGCGTCCATTGGCCTTGAGTACGACACTGAATGCTCAATAAGGGGAAATGGCGGGTGCTGGTACATGGACAAAGGTGGTAGTATGCGCACAGTGATGCCCTGATGCTGGTCAGGTTCGCCCGGGTGAGAGAGCGGAGAAATTTTAAGAGAAAGATTACTGAAAGAGAAATTGGCGACATTATAAGTTAGTGTTCGGATGAACTTAGCGTCTGTGAATGCGACAGGTTAGGTTTACTTCCATGTTGATTTATATTATATACTAGCTGCGTCCCGCCGTTTCAGACGCGTGGTGGCGTAAAGAGGTAGTCATATTTCATAAAATTCATCCAGCAGTTTGAGCGTGAATCCGTATAACAACAAAAGTCACATTAACATTTATAATGTTTAATTAGGATTTATTGATATTTCTAATATATCATATCAATGAAGCATCAAGGATGCTTCATTGATACTTTGAAAATGTTTTGGAACCAATTGTTATGATTTTTCATATATTGATGAAATAACCTAATATTAATAACTAACTGCGCCCCACGATTTTACCCGCGTGGTCTTATATCGCTGCGCGTGGTGATGAAAAACGGTGATGATGGTGATGATGAAATTATGCCTGTATGTTAATCCAGGGTATAAGCTGTCTCCATACTAAATTTCATCCGATTCCAGCTTATTCCAGCCGTTTAGGCGTGAAAGATCAAACATCAATCCATCCATACAAACTTTCACATAAATACATTATATTATATTACATATATATTTTCATATTAGTGGAAAGTGGAATTATACATCATTGCGTAGAAGTTATGGGGGTAAGGTCAAAACACTAAAATCACAAAAATCATCAAAATAAGTTGTTGTATTTATATTATTTTCGTATTATTTGTAATGCTACTTAGATGGACCACTTTTTACTTATAATAAAATAATAAAAAGAATTACACATAACATATCGTAGCCCGCGCTTCTTGGATCAAAACGGTATACCGCGTAGGAAGCATTGAATTTGCAACGTTACATCTAACATACATAGTTCATAATATATTGTCAGGTTCTGTATGCTACCTTTTATTACAACAACATTTCGAGGTGTTATTGTGGTAAAGCAACATCCATGTATATTGTACTGCGTATGGTCATCAGCTGTTATGATCTCGGCATTTACCACTTCTCTAAGAATCTCGGTGCTGTTTCTGGTTTCGTTTCACAATACCATGTTGATGACTGATTATGATCTAATTCGCAGCCAACTAGGTACCTGTTTTTGTGGTAAGGAAACCAAACTCGTTGGTGATGTACGAGGGAGGCTGGAAACTTCAAGAGATCAATTTTAGGCATCACTCAAATAACGACACTATTAAACAGATAACATATAATTATAATGTAAATCCAATACAACAATAGCAGCTGAGCAACCTCCTAGCGATTGCTTACCTACAGGTAGCTCAAATGTTCTAATCCACTACAGTTAGCAGTATATCCAGAATGTCGAAACTGCACTAACGATTTGTTGAGAGGAATGTTTGCCAGCATTTGTCTTACGTGGTAACATCGACCAGTCGCTCGGTAAAGTTAAAATTTTTTTTCAAAAAGTGGAACCGACGTCAACACTCAAAAGTCTGAAATAACTTGTTGAAGTCGGTACCATGATAGTTCAAAAGTAACTGATATCAAAATATAGTACCGACTTCGACAAGTTATTTCACACTTTTGAGTGTTGAAGTCGGTTCCATTTTTTGGTAAAAATTTTTTTCAGTCTTTTTAGTGACCTTTGTTACTCATGGGATCAATTGTCATTGTGGTGTATACCTAAAGGTCACTAAAAAGACTGAAAAAAATTTTTCAGTTCACCGATGTCTTCACCCGCTACTATAATATCGTCTAGATATAGGCACTCGATTTTCAAAGCACCATTTTTCAAATAAAAAAGAACGATCAAAATCGGTTCACCCAACCGGAAGTTATGTGGTAACAAACATAAAAAAAACATACGGGTCGAATTGAGAACCTCCTCCTTTTTTTAAGTCGGTCAAAAAGTAGTTCTTTCGTGCATAGAACCTTAAGGAAACAAATCCTTCCTAAAACTATAACTATCACTAGCTGCGTTGCACGGCTTCTGCCGTGAGATCTACGTTTATCCCTTACCTCAGGTGTTCCAAGGGGCAGGGTTGTGGGCAACAGCTTGTCTCAGCATAGGGACTGTAGCAGTGCTAGAAGTTCTACATGAAGTGGTGTATCAAGAGAGTAGTAGAAAGAGTAATTACTTTCCGGATATGTCCTTATAAGAAAGCAAACAGTTAAGGTAAGATGAAGGCTTAGGTACCAAACAGTTATGGTAAGGTTAAAGCTTACCAAACTGAAGTCTACACTAGTGATCATGAGACGCATGCTCATCCCCAATCATAATCCCCTTCTAAATATACCATCTCGATTTTAATTTAACTTCTCCATTGCCAGAAGCAAAAGTTTTCTCGGGAAGCCATAGTCTTAAATGTACTTCGGGCACTGATACAAATTGCAGAGTTATCTGCGGTTCGCATTCGTGCCGGTTCGGCGATGGTGAAAAGGTTAAAATGAGTTAGTGCTGTGGTTGCCTTTATATTCTATAGACTTTAAGAGAGTTAAACCAATTCATACTAGACACAGTTAAAACCAATTTAAATCAATTTTCATTGCAAGAAAATCTGCACGAATCTCTGGAGAAAATTACAACAAAACACCACAAATGGCTTCCAACAAACACAAACAACACAAAGTGCGTTCGGGCAAGCCATCGGCTCCGCTAAATACTGAAGTAATCATTGCTGTATGTAAGTATATTTACAAATAATTCTAATAGACATTATAATTGTAACTTTCCATACACTTTTCTGAGGTCTCCTTCTTTTTTGTTGTTGTAATATAGTTTGTTTTGTTCCTTTTTTTATTGTTAACTAAGCCAACCTTGGGAAGACACTGACTGCTGCAACACAGCTAACGCTAAAGCAGCAGGCAGGGCCACCTATGCTATTATTACGATTATATTATATCGTATATAACTATTAAGTACGAAGTTTTATAACAATAAAGAATTTTGTATTTGTATATGTTTTATCATTGTATTAGATTTTAGTTAAGTTTGTTGAATTTATATAGATTAAACATTCAACTTCATCATCATCTCAGCCACTGTTGAACATTGCCTCCTCAATGATTTCCACAAGGACCAGTTGGAAGCGCATGCAGCCCTTGCCTGCGATCTTAGTCAGGGCGTCTAATGTCTATCCATAGATTAAAAATTCAGCTTACTATAATAATTTTGATTATTTATTTGCGAAATTTGATGAAATCTTGATCGAGAAATATTTGGCCACTGACTTGCTCGAACGCACTACAGCAGATCCTGGAATTGAGTCCGCGGCCGCGGCGGCGTGCCTACGCAGTTATTATTCCAACCAGTGCGTACAGTTCATCTCGAGCATGTAAACAGGTACTGTGGAGCTATTGCCTACTCTTTGATCAGCAATACCGCGAGTTTGCGGCCGCTTTCCCGACGCGACGCTGCGCCCGCGCCGCGCCGGCGCACTCTCCAGTCTAGGCCTCTCGACATAACGGCGCGAAGCACCGGCGCACGCGCACGCCCCGATCTGACGCGAACGCGACGCGATCGTACGGACCCACGAGTGTAACAGTGACGAACAGACACATCTCTAATTATTTATTTCTGTGACGTGTTGTGCTTGATACTGTAGCGATTGTTTTCTTCAGCGCTGCCGTTCACCGGTGAGTTTAACGTTGTTATGGTGCGGTGGTTTCTGGATCACACGCTTCGGTAAAGCGGGGCCGAGCGTTTGTTAACTTTATTATTGCACTGCTTAAAAGATAGAAAAAGGAAAAGGAGTTTTCTAAACGATCACTTTGTTATTATCATAGTCTAGATTAGTCAACCATTCTAATTTTTTAGTTTTAAATTTATACATAGTTAGGTTTTTAATATAACATAAATTAATATTATGTATAAGGTTAACGCTGAAATAATAGCCTATAAATTCGTTTATACAAATCGAACTTGTATAACCTCAATTTGAGAGTCACACTAAGTGTTTAATTAATTGCTAACGTAATGTAATATTATGCATGAAATTGCACAAACACTTGTATTTATATAATGCTATTGAAGCAAAATAAAACCTACACCTAAGTATAATAAATATCGTTGAAATTTAATCATTTTAACGCGTCCAGAAATCGGACTATACTGCAAACAAAAATCTGCCATGAAATGCAATATTTTATTGTGTCGATCTACACTAGTGTGATCTGCTGAATTAATCTGCGTGAACGCAAAAAACCCGTAGTAATTAAACCAACGCAATATCTCCGCTCATTAATGTGGTACCAACTCTTACTTTTATTAGAAACTTGAAGTTTTTTCGTCGAAAGTCGGATCCTCGCGAATTAACTAATTAACATAACAAATTGATTTAATGAACGCTTCACTTGAAAACTTCGGCGGGTGTCGAACCCGGTAGCACCGTGACGACAGCTGCGCACACATTGTGTCCCTATTTGGCTCTAATGAATGGAGAGAAAACAAGTCTAACAACACAGATAACTTTTAAAAATTGTACTACGTAAGCGTATATAATAAACATCATACCAAAAAATAGAACTAGCTTCAACACTCAAAAGTGTGAAATAACTTGTTGAAGTCAAATAGGTATGTTAGTTCAAGAGTAACTACATATCAAAATACTGTGCGCATGGTACCGACTTCGACAAGTTGTTGAGTATTGAAGTCTGTTCCATTTTTTGGTATAAACGTTTTTTTCACCCACCTTTGATACTCACGGGATCAAGGATGTCATCCAGATAGACGTGAGGTAGAAAAGCATTAAATACATGTACAGGTAAAAATCAAAATAAACTTTTATGACAACAAAAATACTTTTAGAAAGAAATGACAAATGTAATGAAATTACATTTAACTATAATGACGATACTTACATTCTCCACAAGGTGGCCAGCAGAGCGTTCTAAGGATAGGAAACCATACTGCGCCCGTCAACACGCCTGCAAAGCGTGGCGAGTATTCGCAAACCCCCCTATATAGGGGAGGCAAATGCCCAGCAGTGGATTTCTTATGGCTGAACTGATGATGACATTCTCCAAAGACATTGAATTGAAACATTATGAATATATAAAACACGGGAATTACTTACGTAGTATGTCAGAGGGTTGCAGGCATGAAGGTCTATTGTAACTTACAACGTTTTATTCCATAATTGTAATGTAACAAACCGAGTAGGACTCACGAGGTAAACATTGGAAAATTACTCTCCGACCAGTTTCACTTGAGTTTTCATTTTATTCCTTCAAGATAGAAGAGTGAAGAATACATACAATATTTTGGACCGAGACGAGATGTAATCATCAGATGAAGTAGTTTTGGCGCCTCCATCACCAATGTCGTCAAATAAGACACGGGAGAAAAGCCTGATATGCATAAATTAACATTGTATGATTTTCACCGAAATACATAAAATAACTTTCTTCGTAAGAATGTCACGGCATTTGAATATAAATTACAGCTTATACTTTGGTTTCTCCGAGACCATCTGAATTTGCCTACTGAACGATGCAATTTATTTGATTATTGCTCATTAGTTAATTATACGCGATTCGTACATGTGTGGATCGTCACGTTGAAATAGAAGTCGTTTGAAGCACTGATGATGTGCGAGTGTCTCACTGTCACCTGACAGTCGTCCTCACTAAAGTCGTGAGCTTTCGGTGAAGGCAACATCGTCAACTTGGTGGTAGGATACATTCCAGTAGCCGTTTAGCTACCACCCTCAAATTTGAAAAACTTTCACGAAATACTTGTTCAGCCAGCTGTCCTTGAGGATAACTTAATAGGTCTGGCGTCAGAGAACCTTCGAACGCATCGCGACTTACCATACGTGACGTAGTGGTCAAACGGTAGATCTTTACAAAAGTATGCAAATAAATTTTCCTAGAGTTCTTCTCCTTGTGGTGGCCTGAAGTTGAACGTTAAAACTTATTAATGCCGTCGTAACTATTTCTATAAAATTATTTTCGAAGCGCAGTTTCCCGAGATGTTTGTTGCTAACAATTGACTTTTTTTTTTAATGAAGCATCAATTCTCCACAGACTCTCCGGTCCGTGCCATTTTTTAGGAATTTGTTACTTTAAAAAAGAGAACATTAATAAGTGGACAACTTGTACTTTATTAGGAACAAAGATTGATAATAAGCTAACAATTGATTCAGGCCTATTTCCAACAGAAATAAATAAATATATAAAATATATGAATTAATTCAGAGATTCGCATCGTACGCATATCGATTGATGTATAGAGATAGAACATTTATTAGAAAGTATTTTAGGCCTCGGTGCCATTACTACGTTAAAATGCATAAACCAAAAAGTAGTGGAAGCGTAAACTATTTATTAATGCACTTCAAAAAAAATTTGATTTTTTAAAAATAATATCACGGACAATTGTTTTTGTTTGATTACACTTAGACCCCCGCACTATGATTCCCTGTGTCGCGGGAGGCATGGACATACACAATCACAGAACACAAACACCTTATATCCGGGACAAACATCTACAATCATCGCATAAATGTTTTTGCCCCTGCCGGGATTCGAACCCAGGGTCCCGGAGACACAGAAGTCATGTCTCTGACCACTGCGCCACGGCGACCGTCGAATAAATGACTATTGGAAAACTTTAATTATATGCGTCGGTCGATATGCCTGCGAGTGCATTGTATTTACAAGATGTCTTGTAAATACAATGCGTTAGGTACTATGCATATCACTTCAATAAACTATTGCCCCAGTAACAGAAGTGTGAGAGTTAAATACCGGCTGAGGCATTGAAAACATAAACTTACAGCTAAATACACACCTACTAAGTCAATGATATTATATGTTTATATGAGGTAGATGTCGCACAAGCGCGCGGAAACTGAGGCGGCAAAATTAAGTCATTTGTAGTAATTTTCATTGCGACGCGTATTTCAAGCGCAAGTCTAAACATATAGCTATCCTTTTCTATATTATTTGTACCGTATTTCTGTCGCAGTAAGCATGTTTATGTCGTAAAGGAACAAAATCTGAGCACCGCGCAGTATGAGTATACGTCATCTTTAGTAAAACATAATTGTACTAAGTGATATTTAAGCACGAACTAAGTGAGCTGTTGTTGACTCAGCGCGCCTGCCTCCCGTCGGGGTCGGGTGTGTGACCATTCTCTCACTTTAACTTTAAATTATATCGACCACTTATGTTTACTTTGTTTCCTACTGTAACGTAGTGTCTGGAAGAGATCGCTTTTAACGATAAGGCTTGCTAATTGTACTTTGGTTAGGTATATGTTTTATTAACCGACTTCAAAAAATGGAGGAGGTTATCAAATCGACACGTGTGTTGAATGTTTTTTTTTTATTTGTGTTTGTTACCGCATAACTTTCGACAGGGTGAACCAATTTTGATCGTTCTTTTTTAATTTGAAAGCTGGCGTTTCCCGTGTGGTCCCATTTAAATTTCATCAAAATCAGACGAGCACTTTTTGAGTTACAAGTCAAAAACTGAAAAATGTGTGCTTATACCTACACGATATTATAGTAGCGGGTGAAGACATCGGTGAAAATACCCACACCACAATTGTCATTGTGGTGATTGATCCCATGAGTAACAAACGTCACTAAAAAGACTGAAAAAAAATTGTTACCAAAAAATGGAACCGACTTCAACACTCAAAAGTATGAAATAACTTGTCGAAGTCGGTCATGAGCACAATATTTTTATATCAGTTACTTTTGAACTATCATGGTACCGACATCAACAACTTATTTCATACTTTTGAGTGTTCAAGTCGGTTCCATTTTTGGTATAAATTTGTTTGTTTGTGTAACCGGTGTGGAAAATGAACGTATCCTCATCTTACAAACAGATGAATAATACTATTGTCAGTATATTATATACTTATATGTAGTTTGAACTGAATACAAATTATAATGCTACATATTATAAAAGGTCACGGAATCATATGGAAAGCGACCTTTCTGTGAGAGCCTCTAAGGCCCTTAATCTATTTTTAGAATGTTTGCCTAGGCTTTGCCTTCTTAACACTTTCATTCACTTCATGAATATAATCCGTGTCAATTACCTTTCATGCGATCTCTACTTAACAGAACCATCTTACTCAAATATTTTTCCAAAATAGCGCTACATTTTGCTCTATTAACAGACAAATGGGTTGCAGAGTCTTTTACCATAGTGATGGACACATGTTTAAGGTTCAGGTCATACCTTCCTGCAAGTGTGTATTTACGCGTCTTTTCTAAAATACTTTCTATTCGCTGGTCGGGAATGTGCGGTTCCACATGGTCGGGCGCCGCGCGACATGACCGCAAGCTGCGCGCGCGTCACGCGTGCAACATTGTTATTAGATATCTGTTGCGACAGACGGATCGCCGTCACAATGCCGCTGAGACGGGACGTTTGCAACGTTGCGAACTTATAATTAGCAATGTTACGCTGCGATGAGTATTCAGGAAGCTATTGGTTTTGTAGGGAATCATATTCTATGTGTTTTTGTTTATATTGTTAACTTTGAAGAGCTTCAAAACTTCAATAAAATGTTCGAATGGTCCGCGCCCAATACCAGAGATTATGTGAAGTAACAACGTTACTATTATTAGCGATAGCACGTACTACAAAGACACATTAATCTACGTTACTTAAGAGTGCGTAACTATCTCCAAATATGACATAAAATATCAGTTAATGATCCAAGAAACAATTAAACACCTTAAGGCCAGAGTCTCCGAGCGAACTCCCACGATAGTGAACCTTGAGAGAGTCAATCACGAGTATCAATCAAAACATAAATAACTAGCTGCGCCCGTGGTTTTACCCGCGTGGTATTGATGATGATGATAAAAAGTAGCCAACGTGTTGAAAAGTGAAAAGTGTGAAAAAAAACATTTTCACACTTTTCAGTGACCTTTGCTATTCACGGGATCATTTGTTATTATGTTTGTGCGCCAACCTACAACTCGATCGTATCATCGAAATATGAGTAGCACTTTTCAGACATTGGAGTGTAACTCAAAAACAGCTTGTCCGATTTTGATGAAATTTAAATGGGACCACCGCGAAAGTATACCCTATCAAACAAAGAAAACCCATCAAAATCGGTTCATAAACGACGAAGTTATCCGCGAATACACATAAAAAATTATTTAGACGGTCGAATTGAGTAACATCCTTCTGTTTTGAAGTCTGTTAAAAATATCTTTTATTTGCCAACAGAATGCAGTCAAAAATAATCTCTATCGAGAGTTTAAAGAACCCTCGCCTTAACTCAACAATCAGTTGAGACATTTGAGTTTTTCTGTCAGTTTCACGCGTAACAATAGCGTGTTGCTACTCCAGTACGTATCCGAGAGATACGCACATAAGTAGTATATATTACGATGCAATTCAACCTCTCATTGAAGTCGAAACAATATGAGTTCTATGCATTGTGTGTTTTACATTTCAGTCAGTTTTTGTATTGTTATGCGGAGGCCGATCGCTTTGTTCTGCTCAGGCCATTGATTCTGATTGAGCACTGGGATTGCATTAAAACAATCGGTAAGAAAAGTTTAGCAAATCTGCCTACTAGTTTAAAATGGGAACAAAATGACACCAAAAGTCTATACAAATTTAACTTTTATCTTATTGAGTATTTTTGAAACGTTGAGCGTCGGCTTTCAAACTGACGACAGACACTGGTTGGCCACCGGTGGCTTGAGCTTCCGGTGAAGGTAACAACCGTATCGAATTCCCAGCATGGGCTAGGTTACTTGCAAGTACCCGCCTGGCTAGCTACCACCCCTCAAGTTTGAAAAACTGTCACCAAACACATAGTCCTTGAGAGCCAGTAAGCATTCTAGGTCTAGCGTGGTAACTTAGACCACGTCGTCACTAAGCATCAAGTGAGATAGAGGTCAAACGCTAGATCTACACTAGTATATAAAATAATAATGTTTAGAATTCGCAATCCCGGCGTAGTGTGCGATTTCAACCGATCAACTTCTCGTTCAAACCTTGGATGGGTGACCGTTAGCGGCAAAAATAGATAATCAATGATTTTATTACCTATACATCAACTTATATATCTTATGAATATCATAAGATTAGATATATTATATTATTATTCATTATTCTTATAAAATTTCTATACCAATAAAATATTATTTATTCGGAATTAATCATATTGTATACATAACACTGAGTTTTATATACCTATATTAATAAACATTAAATTTAACGTACATTTTTTACCATTTCTTGCATCTCAGCCGTATCATGATTGTTTTTTTATTTAGATTTATAATTGACAATTACACTATTACATGCATGCTAAATTCTTGGACCTTAGGTTGTTTGGAGCCGAGACGACAAGTAAAAAAAACATATCACATAAAACTAAAATAGTAATTTTAAAAAAAAACTAATTATTCAAGGCAGAGTTAGAAAGTAGGATGTTCCAGAGGCATTCTAGAATGGTATTTAGAAGCCTGTTGGGGTGTTCTTCAGACGAATCTAATATTGCCACATACTCGTTAATCAATAGTAATTAGTGGCCATATGAGCAGTTATTTAACGTGACCACCTGTGCAGTGAAAATTGCATCATTCGCTCAGAAAATATGTGCAAAAACTTGGCGGGTGAGCTCACCGGTTCTTGCCGGGTTGAGTAACGTTACTCCTAGATCGGGTCTTGCGTTACTTTGCCAATGTATGTGCAATTATTTATTTCTGTCTTAGAAGGAAACGAATTTACTTTGATACAGAATATAGCGTTATGTTGAGACGGCCCGCGAGTTAAAATGTTTTTTTTAAAATACGGATTCCAGTTAGCTCAATTCGTTATTTTCATTAAATAAAGATCCCATGAATTTATTATTACTTCGGTAGTCTATTAAAAAAAGATCAATATATTTTTGGAAGTGGATTATTTTCAATATTAAGTTGAAACTACTGGCCGGTTGGCGCCGTTGGTAGCACTTTGCCTTCTGAGCCGCTGGTCCCGGGTTCGATTCCCGGACAGGTCAAACATTTGTGTACATGAGCATGTTTGACCTGTGTCTTGGTGTGTATACGTATATATATATCAGTCATCGGGTTACCATAGGCTTTGCCTAATTTGGGACCTGCAGGCCTAGTGCGAATATTAAAATAAAAGTTCTTTTTGAAGAAACAATTCGGTTATTATTGGCATTTGAAAAGACTACAGAAGTGACAGAACGGTTTCTGTGGTCGGGGGTTTAAATGCAACAACAAAAATTTGAATTCAAGTTCCGCCTCTTCTTCTTCGTAGTCGTTCACTCTTGACAGAGTGGCCTTAGTCGCCACATTGAGAGTGATTTCGATAAATTTTTAGGGTATCAAAGTGAAAGGATACTTTTGCAGATGCATATGTAAATCCAATTCAGTTCGGTTAAAAAATACAATCGAATTGAAAACTTACTTTTTTGCCCGTCGTTAACAATTTAGAAACCATGCTCTTTGATGACAACCATGCTCATGACACTTTGAAGTCATAGAACAGATATACTAAGAATTTTGGGAAGAAGCTGGATGCAGCCCTCTTTCAGCCAGTCCTTGTCGATTAATATAATAAATATGATAATAAAAATATTATAACCAATAAACCTTTATTGGGCTACGAGTATAATGGTGAAGTATTGCAGCTTGGTGTCCCAGTAGTGGGACAAGGTGCTGGAGTGATGGGCTTAATATGAAAGTTATAGACATCACTAGCAACAATGACTTAAAAACTAGACTAGCTTGCCAATTCATACATGAATATAGCTATATCTCTTTACTATAATATTACTTACCGGTGACCTAGTTTTGCTTTAAGTCTTCGAGTTGGCCCTATAAATCTACATTTTAGCCCAAACAACATATTTTTGAGCTAAGATGTGTTTACCCTTTATGAAACTTTAATTTAAACTGTTTTACAAACCAATGGCGGTTAAGATTATGAAGTTCCTCAAATAATCGTTAAACCGCTCTGAACCTCGTCACATCCCAGATGTGAATACTTCCTGGTGGCACCATAGTTATCTCAATCGTTCTATAGAAGCTCAGCTCAGGCTAGGAGACAAAGCCACAGTAGATGTTTGCTCAAACGCACAGCAGAGGTATAACTCCCATCCCATAGCTTACGCAGTAATCAGGCGCGGCATCGTTGCTCAACGCATTGTGTGAGCCGTGTTCTAATTGGTGCACCGAATCGGAGCGTGCGACGTATTGCCGACACACCATACAAACTGCTGCCGAATCTGTGCCACACGCGGAAAGAGGAACACACGCGCTTTGTGACGAGGGAATCCGTGTCTTAATGCTTCACCTGCTTCCATGTGTTGAGACATTATGGCCCTAATTCTGCTAATCACACGAACTACCTAAAAATGACTAAAAATCTTCAAATTGAAAGTTCGTATTCTATTTACGCCAAAATTTTTCGTAGAACTCCATACAACGCTCTTACTAATATTAGATGAGTTTTATTCCATTGTTGGCCAATTGCGGTTAGTTTTAGTAGACACCAAATAAGTGGCCATTTAGACGGTCGCCGTGGCGCAGTGGTCAGTGTCAGTGACATGACTTCTGTGTCTCCGGGACCCTGGGTTCGAATCCCGGCGAGGGCAAACATTTGTGCGATGAGTATAGGTGTTTGTCCCGGGTCTTGGTCGTTTGTGTTGTGATTGTGTGTGTCCATGCCTCCCGCTACACAGGGAATCCTAGTGCGGGGATCTGAGTGTGATATAAAAAAAAAATTCGCTAAAACTACCCGCAAATTTAAAAAATACATTTAATTTAAGTTATGTTATTGATTGGCCGTGGGGTACCGGTCTAGAATAGTACTCCCCCATCTCTTCCCGTGGGTGCCGTAAGAGTCGGCTAAGGGATCACGTACCAGGAGGTGGGCAGCAGCGCCTTCTGAGGATCGGAAATCCTACTGCGCTCGCCAACCCGCCTGCCAAGCGTGGCGAGTATTGGCAAATCCCCCCTATATGAGGGAGGCATATGTCCAGCAGTGGACGCACATGGCTGAGAGAAGATGTTATTGATAAGTCTCATACTAATTTAGACTTTATCGTAACCGTATTGGAACTCATTTGGTTTTCACAATTTTAGTTTAGTTCTACATCTTCAGTGGTTCAGATCCGGGCGGCGACAAGAGCATAGAACTCTCCTTCTTGTCGCCGCCCGGACCTGAACCACTGAAGATGTCGACCGCAGTGATCGACGAAACGTCTGGAACAAAAGTTTCATCCAGACCACGGCCAAACAGCTCAGAAGCAATACATACACGTTATACGTTAGTTTATTATAATTAAGTTAGTAATTATAAGTTACTTAGTGACACGTCTATTCAGAACTCTAGAAGTTACCCTATCTCCTCATTATACTACTTTTACCGAGATAGTCATGTCTGGGGCATATACTGAAAATGTTCGCGAGTCCTCATCGTTCAATTATAGCTAAATAAAATTGAGTCAAACAGTACGAAGTTGACAACAGTTATTTTATTTCTGACTCACGGCAAATTCACCAAACCTGAACCAGCTACTGTCACTTAATATCCGACAACACGATGGTTCTACGATACCACGTAGGTCCATCACATTATCTGACATTAACGGAATCAATGTAAGATCGTGGAGTAAAATCGTTGATTCCTTTCTGTGTCCACGAAGTTACATACATAGGTTACATTGGAAAGTTTATCGTATCAGAAAAGAAAAAACACTATCGTAATTTTTTTTTTTTTTTTTATAATCACACTCAGACCCCTGCACTAGGATTCCCTGTATCGCGGGAGGCATGGACACACACACAATCACAGCACACAAACATCCAAGACCCGGGACAAACATCTACACTCATCGCACAAATGTTTGCCCCTGCCGGGATTCGAACCCAGGGTCGCGGTGACACAGAAGTCATGTCGATGACACAAACCACTGCGCCACGAGACCGTCTAAACTAGCTAGTCAATTATAAAAAAAAAACATTCTAATTTGCTACCACCGCATAAAAAAACCAAATATTTAGCTTTCTCGACGAGGTTCGACTAAAACAATCTTACACAAAAAATGTTTAAGTGAAATAGAAAGCCTCGACGGCTCCAGCGTTGTTAACACAAATCGTTATCAATACAGCATGTTCTTATTAACTACATGTGTTTTTAAATGTCATGTTCATCACTAGCCGTTATTGATCGTCAAGTTTTATAGTGTTGGGCGCGATATAACTGATTGACCAATCAATCAGCACAGTGTTTTCAGAACTCTCAATTGATATATAACGGAATGTCTGCCGATTTTTCACGGACACCACCGCCGGGCAGCACAGCACGCCACCGGCACCGCTCTGTCCAGTGGGTACCTACCTCTATCGCTGAGTCTAACTGCTAATCTAAGTAACAGACGAAAGCCGGTATTATTCTATGCACTTTTTATACTGTATTGATCTAGCATTTGACCACTATCTCACTTGATGGCCAGTGACGATGTGGTCGAAGATGCTATCACGCTAGACCTAGAATGCTCACTGGCTCTCAAGGACTGCTGCCTGAACACACTATATGTTTGGTGACAGTTTTTAAAACTTGAGGGTGGTAGCTATCCGGGCTACCACCTAGGGCTCGAAAGTGGGTGCGTAACCACCATGCTGGGAACACATTTGATAACGGTGTTACCTTCACCGGGAGCTCAAGCTGTTGTTGGGGATCGAACCAGTGTTCGTCAGTTTGACAGCCGATACTCCCGCCGAGCTATCATCGCTTCGAAGTACAGAAGACCACACTACTACGACGACTAGAATGTAATTTTAACAATACAAGTCAAATAAACAGATAATGGTTGCTAGCGTTGGTGATGTGGTGATGTGGTGGTATGCTACATGGAGAGTGGCGTGCACAACTCCTTTAAACTGAGATGTTATGGTTTATTGCATTAACACCGTGCTAGGCGAAACTTACGTTCAAATTTTTGAAGGAAAATAATCGGTTCAAATTGGTGTTTGAACCCGACACTATCGAATTAGTACCGATCGAACTCGTACCTAATTGCATCGAAATCGATTGAGCAGTATCAGAGTTTTATAGTATAATATATT
Organism: Apeira syringaria; assembly: GCA_934044485.1. Classification (NCBI taxonomy): domain Eukaryota; kingdom Metazoa; phylum Arthropoda; class Insecta; order Lepidoptera; family Geometridae; genus Apeira; species Apeira syringaria. The sequence continues at coordinate 12,185,577 of OW203669.1, read as the reverse complement.
TATACCCAGCCGTACCGGCTTAGAATTGTACCCCCCCCCATGTCTTCCCGTGGGTGTCGTAAGAGTCGACTAAAGGATCACGTACCAGAAGGATGCGCAGCAGTGCCTTCTGAGGGTCATATTTTGAAACTGCGCTCGCCATCCCCCAATTCCCCCCTATATGGGGACATCCTATGACTGAGATGATGTTAATTCTAGTATTAGTGACCATGCCAGATGAAAGACTTATGTAGGTTCACAGGACGTGTATTAAAGTAGGTAAGTAATTTCTCTGCCACAGCCGCGTCAAACTACGTCACGTTCGATCTTTTCGTGAGGAGAATTGGCGACGTCGTCAACATCGGGCGCATCACGACTGTCATTGGCGTCACGTGTTCGACCTCAGGGGTGATATCGCAACCAGTAGCGGCGTGTTGCCAAACGATAAGGGATGACCTTGCAAACAACAACCATTACAGGTGTTTAATTTAAACAATATATGTATTTTAATTTCTATTGGCGGGAAAGGGTTTGGTAACGTCGGCTGACAATGTTAATTTAATTCCAGAAATCCTTTATTCGTCTAATATTGGGTTTTTTTTTTCTTAATTCTCATTGTTCGTAAAATGTATATAATACTATCTGCGCCCCTGCTATTACCCGCGTGAACTACTTTCTCACTAGGTCACTAAGTACCTCAATCTTACGGAACTATATTTTTCCGTGATAAAAGTAGTCTATATGATATTACAGGGTATAAGCAATCTTAGTTCCAGATTTCATGCAAACCCGTTCAGCCATTTCAGCGTCAAAAAGTAATAAAATACAAACGTGAAACGACAGACAAAGTTTCGCCTTTATAATATTAAAAATAAAACATATATTTCAATGTCATCATTTTGTTGGCTGTTGATATTTTAAAAATTATACTTATCTTCAGGAATTTTCAAAACACAATAACTCCTAACATAGTAACATTAGCGTACTGTGAAACCAGATCAACGTATAAGAGTAATAAAAAAAAAAGCTATCTGGGTTCTTATTGTTTTGACCTATCTGTGTTGTCACCTAATTGTGTGAATTTGTACTATTTTAATTATTTTTTTGTATTTGTTGGCTGTTATGTTATTGTTTGCCTAAATAAATGATATTCTTTCTTTCTTTTTTCACATATAACTATGATGTATTGCCGCTGGTAGAGTATAACTTGTACCAATGTGTGTAATTGTTATAACAGTGCTGGATTACGTAATGCTTTCACACACAGACAGACATGCAGATTGAACTCGTTTGTACAGACAACATGTGAACTCATTGTGATAGTTACTATTGATGAGCGACTAAATAGACTTCTGGAAAGATGCTTTTAAAATATGCTATGGAAATTTATAATAATGCAAACGTGGCGCATACATATCTATGTACATAGGCGAACATACGCCTTATTGTAGATCAATGAACTTTTTGTTGCTTGTAACGCTCACATAACTTTATAACATGCCAATATGTAACTGTTCTCCACAACACAGGGAATCCTAGTGTGGACACCTGGGTGTCAAGTCTACTAATTCAAAGTTCATATTCAGTCTGCTGCGAAGCCGAGCCGATTCCAATAAAAATCCGTAGTCTGCTAAGTCATAGCGGCCTGAGTCTATGTTCAATCTATGCTCGGCCTGTGTCGATTTAGTAGGGCATTTGACATTTAATGTGCTAACAGACTATGGAAATAATGAGCTGTGTCATTGAATCTAGAATTGAATCAAGATTGATTCAATATGGACGAATTAAAATAGCGGACTACCAAAGCTGTCAAATTCACCAATTGTGAGCCGATCATATTGCCATATTGAATAGTTAGGCTTAGGCCCCAGAGTCAAATCATAAATCTTAATAATGAATTAGTATTCAGCAACACAAAAATTCAAATTATGTATGTGTACTCGTGTTATGAGCAAATAAATTATTCTTATTCTTATAACTATAATTCTAAGTGATTACCGAAATTTTAGCGGTAAACTATAGCTTTTTAGCTAAGCTATGAATGTTATACTTTTCTTATATATAAAATTGAACGGATCATTTTACTACATTTTAATATATTAGATATATCTTTTTAATAATTATATTGAAAAAGATATTGTTACTACACAGTTTTTCATATTAAAGAAAATTTCATACAAAGCCACATATTTGTTATATTTAATACACTACACTGCAGTTCTGTGTCTTTATTTTTTAATGTTATATATTTCTTCCTATATCGTATCGTCTTACCAATTTACAGTATTTTATATTTGTATACTAATTTCCACTCATGATATTGCCACATAAAATATATGAGACCACGTCAAGGATCACTGAGACCTTGTGAGAGCGTGCCGTGGTCTAGGTCTGGGCTATATTGTTAGGTATTTCTTGTAATAATTTCGGCAGAAACGGTCCATTTATTCGGAGTATTACTGGTTTCGTATTTCAGTTTTGTTAATGTACATATTCACACTCACACAATGTCTTCAGGTCTCAAATTAGGCTGAGCCTGTACTACGGTGATCATATGACTGATAAACATATATATACTTACTAGCTGCGCCCCGCGGTTATACCCGCGTGGTGATGAGGAACGGATCACCGTTTTTCATGATGGTGACGATGGAAATAAGCCTATGTGTTAATCCAGGGTATAAGCTATCTCTATACCAAATTTCATCTAAATCCGTCCAGCTGTTTAAGCGTGATTGAGTAACAAACATCCATCCATCCATCCATCCATCGTAACTTTCACATTTATCATATTAGTGGGATATACATATACACACCCAGACACAGGTCAAACAGACATGTTAATACACACAAATGTTTGACCTGTCCGGGAATCGAATCCGGGATCAGCGGCTCAGAAGGCAGAGTGCTACCAACTGCGCCAACCGGCCAGTCATCAGTCATTTGTCAATTTACTTAAACGTTTTCAAACACGTTTTTCTCTCCTCATAGTAACTTTTTTTATTTGAAAGGTGCTAAGTATTTTTTTTTTTACATATTTAAGTTTGCGTTTGACAACTGTCTCACCTGGTGTTAAGTGATGACGTTGTCTAGGATTTAGCACGCAAACCTAGAAGGTATAGTAATAATAATAATAGTAACCTATAGTATGAGTAAAGATGGGCGGATGAAATAGTAGCAGTAGCCGGCTAAGATTGGATATATCCTGCCAAAGACAAAATTAAGTGGAGAGCGAAAGTTGGAGGAGTCTCTCACCCAAAGGGGGACCATACAAAAATAATTAAAATTATGCTAATCATAGTCTAATTGAGTTGAAAACTTAATTTTTTTAAATTAATATTATTTTATGATAGTATTATATTATCTTTTGTATGTAATAAATAAAGGTTATTTTTAATAATATTTATTAGTAAGGAACAATCTCTCACACGTTCACCTCCATTTTCAGATATCTTTCATTAGTCGACACGTAAGTAGAATGTAGAAAATGATATTCACTTGAAAATAATTGCTCCTAATATTGTATCCACTAAACCGGAACGCGTATAAAACTCGAGATCAACTTGTAAATCTTGTAATGAGTGTAACAGTGGAACAAATTGGATCCATTTCTTAGGTCTGTAACACAAATGTCTAGCTGCTGCCATGCTGCGGAAAAATGCACTCTCGGAATCGCAATGTTATCACGCCGGCTGTAACTACACTCATTAGGCCGAGTGGCACAGTGGAAGAGACGCGAGCAGATGATTCTAGTAGCAAGCTTATTAATCTGCGATTAAAACGTCCTCCCCTCGCTTAGATTCAAAGGTATTCTTTGTACGTAGTTTTATAGTATTTTTTATATTAAAATTATTTGGTATCATATGGCTGAGTTAGATAGATCGAATTAAAAAAAGAATAGACTCCATATTTTTTTTGTTCTAAGACATGGATAAAATGGTTAAAAATGAAATCATTGGCACTACATACTGGTAGGTAACAAAATATTGTTAAGAAATGGAAACCTTTCGAATATGTACAATCAACACGTGTGCAAATTGCCAGTCTTATTATTTATAATCTTTAAATATAGTATGACAATTTATAATTTTCGGTCGCCGTGGCGCAGTGGTTATTGTCAGTGACATGACTATTGTGTCTTCGGGATCCTGGGTTCGAATCCCGGCATGGGCAAACATTTGTGCGATGAGTGTCCCGGGTCTTGGATCTTTGTATGCTGTGATTGTGTGTGTCCATGCTTCCCGCAATACAGGGAATCTTAGTGCGGTGGCCTGAGTGTGATAAGAAAACAAAAAAAATGTATCGGGTAAAAACAGGAATAAAAATTACCAATATTCATTATCATTGTAGTAAAAACACAAAAGACTTTTTAAGCTATTCCATAGCTTCTATCGCGGGCCTTGAGCGTGGAGACCGAATCCAGAAATTCCGTAACGAAAATAACCTAACACCCCCCACTCCGACCGGCACAGCGGTGATACTTTTTTGTTTTGCCATCTATCGATGAATAGCAGAACTTTTAATGACGTTTTTGAAATATCACGCTTGTCTGTTTAGTTCAGCAACTCGCCTATAGGTGGCATTGGTTGTATCGGCGTTACTGCATAAGTTATTAATATATTAATTGCATAAGTTGATAGAAAATGCTATGCAAAAATGCTTTACCGCGGCAGTCCCTGAGTGCCACATGTCTTTTATAGGATCCTTGGCCTTAGGCGATACAATTAAATTAATACACAACCCTTTCGTTTTACTTCTTATACTGAATAATGAAACTGCGAATGCGGTAAAGTATCGCTTCGCTATCACCTCGCCCCCACTGGGACACCGTCCTGAGGTCGTCGACACGTCAAAACTCAACAGTTTAAATGAACGATCGATCCAGATTCCGTTATTGTTTGTATCACAATCGACCCGCGATTAAGGTCGCCCAGCCCGCAACTCTTTACTATTCTATGGATTTACAGATTACAAAACACTTGGTATTGCAGTACGCGTGTTGTGACAATCAACAGTTAACGACAATACGTTTCTATCTATATGCTTTTTTGTGCCATTGGTGAAATTAAGATCAAGATGGTTAAGACCTACTTATGATGCTTATAAATATATGTTTTATTGTTATAGTTGAAATTAAATATGCTTTAGGAACTTTTTTTAGGTAAGTAAGGTACTCGACTGCAGGTCAAAGCTTAACTCTTAAATATACATGTGAATTTACTTCATACACAAACAATGAGTGTAAAGCTGCGTTCGATGGCAGCGTATTCGTGAAGGGAGTGAAAAATGTCCGCCGCGTTTGTTTAAAAAGCGTGCAGGAGCATGCACCCACTTCATAAATAGTATCACTGCATTACAGAATTTCACAGATATCACTTACATCATATAGATATATAGATATATATTACAGTCTTCTCGTGACCACGACCAATCCAACTTGGTCGAAACGTCGAGGTAAATAAATTACTAAATGTTTTTCTCGCGATTAAGCCCCGTTTGATTTAATAACAATATAGATATATATATTACATTATTATGTTAAATCTTACATAATTATCTGGATTTTTACCGTGTATTTTGTTAGTTTAATATGCCCGATGTGTCTGCAGGTTCCCCATGTTTCATGCCGCGCGGCGCATACCGTGAGTTATGTGTGTCGAGATCTTAATCTCGTTTTTAGTGACTTTTGTGATAGTGACAGTGGTAGCCATTGAACACAACAAACGTAAAAGAAAGAGGGTAGACAGATTTGTATGCTCTTAAAGAACATCTACCCGCAAAATCGTCAGTTTACTCGTGAACATGGCGCGTGCGACTGTGCCGAAATATCCAGAAATAAAATAAATAAAATATACTACAATACTACTAATACACTATCCAATAGTAGGTTTAAAAAAATTAAGTTCATGTTTTTAGGTTACTTCTTTGGAGAGATAAATATTTGAGAAAGGAGGATGGCAGAACCAGCCTTGCTCCCGAAAAACGAAATGACAACCCGTTCATGTATTCTTTATATATGAACATTTAGATTATATTTTTGTGGATTCCGTGAATAATTTGCATTATTTATAAAATTGGGAATCAGAAGTACTTTTATTTTATTTATTTATGTGGTGTTTGTAGTTTTCGAACGCACCCTATACTTCTCGTTATGTTTGTTGCGTTCGAATACTTACGCTCTGACATTAATTGTTTTTGTTACTCTATAATCTGTAGTCAGCTGCTCTGTAGACCCGGACTGCGTTCATAAACACACCCATGCCTAGTTTATTCCAGAATATAATAAGTAATCCGTATCTGTAGCGCGATCCATGCAATATTGCTTTCTCTGTCTACGATGCTATAGATGAATAGCGATCCATTGAATGGTTCGCCTAGGGACGTGTAGTTAGCATACTGATACAGATGATTTTCCATGATAACTTTTTACTCCCAACTTCTAGGAAAATGATTGAATATACAATATACAATGTATTTATTGCTCTATCGATACGTATAAGTTTCATTCATGAACGCGATTTTTTTCTTCTAGGTTGCAAATGTATGGGAGTCTGCCATCCTCCTTTCCGCTAAGCAATTCGACGTAAGAACGTTATAGATAATGAAATACTCAATTGCTTCACTCGGTAAAAACAAAAATAACACATGTTTGTGTTTCTACACTAGTAACAACTACTGAATCCGAGCCAATTTTTTTTCTACCTGTCAGAGACGCGCCATGTCGCAATGGCAGTACAGTTTTAGTGTATTAAGCAATTCCATTCAAAATATGCAATAACGCCAACTACTTGTCCATTCATCGCATTCTAAGAGACATAAGTTAGTTAGTTAGTTCCAGTTAACGTTAGGCGATTTATCATTTATTGACCGTAAATGTTTCAATGCATTAGGAAATATATTTTAACGTTAAATTCGTCCCGCATTATCAATGTCTCGTTTTAAGTGGAAATCGTGTGGTAAGGTAAGTGGTACAAGCATTAATGGAATGTCGTAGGTATTTATATGACAATTAAGTTATGTATTTATCGTTATATAGGTATGAGTAAACATAATATTGTCACGTTCGTACGAAGCCGACCCACTGGTACAGTTTCATAATGTTAAACCAATGTTAACAGATGACAATATAATGTTTACTTAGTATTCCATTGAACATTTGCGGAGATCTTGTGAGGTATATTAATTATTATAGTTTATTGCATTAAAAACACGCTAGGCGGAACTTACGTTCAAATTATTTGAAGGAAAAAATTCGACTACCAGTAGGACTTGAACCTACGACTACAGAATAGCGTCCTGTCGCTTTGTCCAGCTAAGCTACGGTAGCACTCCACTGGCGGTCCGAATTTATGCCTCCATTTTAACATCTTAGGGGATTTTGTTCTTAGCGCCATCTACCCATAATTGTATGAACAATTAAATAACAGGACTGAAAGATAAAATTTTTTTTCTTTAAATAATTTGAACGTATATAAAAGTGTTGTTTAACCATTGTACGATCAAGTTAGCCGTCGCGTCGTCCTAAACAGAGGTTATGTTTTAAGAAGGCATTATACCGTTTTTAGTTTCCGAAAATCCTTGGATACCTGTTCGTAAATGACATGAGTAGTCTCATGGCCCCAGAATATAATAATGGGGTAGAGCATTAGACTAGGTTGATTTCTTGAATTCGTGCCATCTGTCATAGTTCTGAAATGGATGTTTTTTTGTTTGACATGTGATTAATGTGTAAATATAGAATAACTCCTTTTGTACAATTTTAGTCGACTCCACTATACGGCCCAATCGTCATTTAATTCATTGAAATTTTAATCAATAACATTGAATACAATAAAGAATTCATGCAATACATAAAAATAATGTATTTACTATTATATTATTTATATTGAATATAATATTTTAATAGGCAATTTTTTTTTTATTGGCATATCTAAATGGATATTCATAAACTTACGATTTGTTGTTGCTAGTTAAAAAGGTCTTATTCTAAAGTAATGCGATATTGAAAGAGAAAAATATAATATGTCGAGATTATTCTATGTGCATGTGATAAAAAGCAATGACATAATACGTATTAGCATGTCGGATAATTAATTTAGAATAGAGATGGTAAAAAGTGAAAGATATTTTCCCCGGCCTGTGAGTTTCCCACTTGTCACCGCAATGGCGGTATTGTTACGTTTCAACTTTATTATAATTAGCACTGGCTTGGTTAGAACTTGGAACGTTACGTCACCCGTGTATATACGTAGCTTAGAACATGGCATCGTGCAAGCTTCCGTACTAATCTTTGTAGAGCATACTTCAATTAAATATACTATAGATACACAGTCTCTATGAAAATCAAACCTCAAAAGTGTCCTCTCGCCAGTGTTTACTTGTACAGGTATCCTCTCCAGATAATATAACATTAGTCCACAATGGGATATTGTTTTATTTTAATAAGGAACCTTAAGACCCTAGCAATAGCGTTGTGAAACATTAGTGACAGTTTTTCAACTATTACTTTTTGATACTCACTTCGGCATCGCAACACGTCACACGATTGGCGCGGTCACACGCGACTGAGAGCAAAACAAGCCATATGCCTTGTTTTGATGGTGCTGTTTTCGAGCGGGCGATCGGGTATCTACCCTATTTTATATCGCTGAGAGCATAAGCTAAATTAAAAATTATATCAGGCACTAGTTGGCAGGTATTACAATTACATATCGGTAATTATCTAAATAATAAAAAAATACTAAAGTTTAAAGAATTATAATTGTACTTAGTTTGATTTGATTATGTTATTGTTGGCGTAAATTGTTGTAGGTATGAATTGAAATATGATTTGAAATCTCGTAACGAGAAATATGATTAAATCGATTTAATTAAAAAGAGTGAGATATGCGCTAAAATGACTTTAATAGCATTTGCGATTATTCTTGTACATTATGTACGTTTACAACCAGCATTATGCTGATTTGGGACCAATGTGAGACATGACAATTAAAACACTAATTAGGTATCTTTATGTTTAATTTGGTTAAAATTTAAGTGTTTATTTTACTGTCTCAAATAAATCTATTTTCTTTCTTCTTTCTATAAACTTTTTAATCATAATATAGGCGATTTACAATATATATATTTATGAAACGGGTTTCATATCACAATGGTAGGTACGTATCTACATTTTATTAGTTTTTGACCAGTTACTTACTGAATACCAAATTGATTCATAAAACAGGAAGTAAGTTAGAGAGAAGGGAAGCTGGCCGTTCGCGAAATTATCTATCCTACGGACATGGGTGGTTCGGTCTCAATGCTCCTATGACTTGGACCACACCCCCGGCGATTCTCCCACGGTGTTCCACAGCCGTCGCGTCGCCTTGGACCACACAATGTGGCCAATCTCGACGATTAGCCGATTGTTTCCGAACTATACTGTTCTGTCTGTTTGTACTCCGATTCGGTTATGAAGGTTGGCAGCTCTGACATGTAGGTGGAATAATTGTGGGAAAAGAACACGATGTATGGCTTGTTGTTTTGGTAATTAGTGTACATTTGTTTTCAATTATGTTCTTGGAAATTTAATTATTAATTGAATAGCTAGTTTAGTGTACGTATCCTTTTGCTAAGGCTATACATTCAAATCTATAACTATACGCACTATGAATGTGGAAGGAAAACGCTTTGTGCGTGAAAGTGTTCCCCAACATAGATAGCTCTGTCCTACTTATAAGCTCGGTGTGCCGAAATACTAGACGTCTACATCAGAATCAGAATAATTTATTGAGAACTGATAAAAATATTACACATTTTTTGCACGATGGTATTGCAAGAGAGTGATAATCAGCTTACCCGTATCGGGCATTCAATGTTGCATATTATAACTAATTATTACATTACTTATATGTCAAGATAATCATCTTTAAAAAGTAATTTCTCATACAATTTTATACGACATAGGTTGTATTAATTTATTTCAAGATGACAGCATTAATAACATAAACATTGACAGCATAAGGTGATAAAAACAAAAGACTAAACTGTAAATAAAACAGAAACTGATTTTCGAACTTACACTGCCAGATATATATTCTATGGTATTATATGGTTATGAGACATTTAGTAAAAAAAAGCATTCCGCGTAAAATCAGACAAAAATGTGAACAAACTAGAGTTACACTGAAATAATCGCATAAGTATAAACATTATTACACAATATTTGTGGTTACGCAAAATCTTAAACAAAAAAGATCCTGACAAAAGAGAACCAAAAAACCACGAAAAGGCTTTACCATTTGATTTCCTTTACTAATTTATTAGTAGTAGTTATTTTCGTGCGACCATATTTTTCCTCTAAGAAAATTAGACAAATGCGCTGGTTTTTACACCAGAAGGAAATGAAAAAGTCTAAAAATGTGATAAGTGATTTTCTTTCAAGCCCTTAGGTCATCTGGTGAAATACATTTTAGTAATATTTTAAATATTGATTTAAAATATTACTAAAATGTATTTCACCAGATGACCTAAGGGCTTGCCTAAGCCGCTTGTAGCCGCGCCGTATAGATAACTCAAATGTTGTATGAACTGTTCAATATGTATTGACATATTGAACAGTTCATACAACATTTGAGTTATCTATAGGCTACCGATAGCTAGTGGATTGCTCAAATGTTATTGTAGTAGCTGCAGTATTGTAATTAGTTATTAGTGTTTTATTTTAATAAAGGCATACATATTAGGATTTGTCCACACCCACGACAATTTGTAATGTCATCGGCACCCGAGAAGACCTTAAGTTTCGTGGCTATTGTGTTGGTTTTCATTTGTTTGCTTATGTCTATAATCAATATTTATTGCCGTTGTGGTACCGGCCTAGAATAGTACTCCCCCATCTCTTCCCGCGGGTGCCGTAAGAGTCGGCTAAGGGATAACGTATTAGAAGGTGGGCATCAGCGCCTTCTGAGAATCGTAAATCATACTGCGCTCGCCAACCCGCCTGCCAAACGTGGCGAGTAAAAAATTATCCCTATATGGGGGAGGCATACGTCTAGCAGTGGACGCACATGGCTGAGAAAAGAAAAAAGAATAATAAATATGTGAGTGCTATTGGCGTGTATCGGAGAGTAATTTTCCATTAAATGTCACTTGAGTCCTATCCCAGCTGGTTCTTAGATATGGAGAGAGAAGATGTGAAAGACAAGTGTAGATTCATAAGGCCCGTTATGTGGTCATGTGATGTCGCAGCCAAAACAAATGTCGGAATGTATGTGGCTTATCTTATCTTATTCTACGTCCACACTCTTGGTCTATGGTCCACGGTGAACATTACAGGGCCATAAAGACAATCCCCGTTAGAGTCCCGTTTTCTTCCTCGTCCCGTGTCAGGCTATAAACTTAGTAAGGACATATTCACCAATTACAATGGTGTTGCGTGCGCCTACGCACGCTTGGTTCAACGTGAACCGAGCTTTATTAGTCAAGATAACGCGTCTATGCTGTATTAAAACAGACTAATAATCTGTAGATTTTATAACTTGCTTTCTTCATTTAAAATCGAACGAAAGTGTAGCCTTAGGGCTGTTTTTTTATCATAGCCCAGGCAACCAATGATGAAGTAATTACGTATTCAAGCTTTCTATTCTTGGTATCAAATATATAAACAATCAAATCAACGCTACTGAGTATTAGTTACTAGTGTGAGTAATTCCCGACTGAAATACTTGGCTTCCTATTGTCTACGCTTCTTATTAAAATCCTACTAATATTATAAATGCGAAAGTTTGTGTGTATGTTTGTAACCTCTTCACGCTCAAACGGCTACACCGATTTCGATAAAAATTGGTATGGAGATAGTTTAAACCCTGAATTAACACATAGGCTACTTTTATCCCGGAAGAAATAGAACGCCCGTGGGATAATTGAGATAGCGGTAAAACCATAATCTACGCGGGTGAAACCGCGGGGCGCTACTAGCGAATTATAATTATAATATGTTACAATACAGTTTTTAAAGGAATTGTTATTAGCTCTCGACATTTCAGCTTCATATATATGTACCTTACACCGCTTCATACACAAGCAATCCTAACATGTTTTTGTAATAATATTTTCTGTATCCATATAGTTTGGCCTCTATCATCATCATCATCATCTCAGCCATAGGACGTCCACTGCTGGACATAGGCCTCCCCCATTGATTTCCACAAGGACCTGTTGGAAGCGGCCCGCATCCAGTCCTTGCCTGCGATCTTAGTCAGGTCGTCTGTCCACCTTTTTGGTGGCAGTGGGCCGGGCACATAGCTAGAACTGATGGCCGTTGGGGCCGAAAAGTTCTAGAATGGAGACCACGGACTGGCAAGCGCAGCATAGGATGGCCTCTATAGTTTAATTATAGTCAAGATGCTAGTGATAGTAGTATACAAAAATGAAGAGTATATAACTCGGTAGGTTTTTTTTATTTTTTAATCTCACTCAGACAGATTTTATTTTAGATTACATTTTATTTGTTCAGTTATTTCCTACAGTAGCTGAATTATTTAAAATCTCAGGTGTACCCTAACCAATGGTTCCACGTAAGCAAATTTTAGAATAAATAATCGTGCTAAAGGGAAACCGGCATTAAAATGTACAACCGACTCGTTGACACAGCCCGCGTAAGCCTGCTCGTGAGTGATAGCTTCGCCGGTGAAGTGAAAGTTCGCATATCGGGTGTCCATTGATCTCTAGTTAACATCTGCGCCCGCGCATCAAGTTATATTGTTACGTCTGAACTTCCACCTTAGCTTGTTTACCTTTGCCATTTGGGATAGCCATTGTGATGTAGTAGGTACATCAGCATGTCTGAGGCCGAAACGGTTCAAGAAGGCCCGTACAAACGCAATTATGGCTGGGTTTTTGTTATGAAAAAACGAAAGCACTCTCAAGTATTGTAACTGTATAAAATGAAAATCTTGGTGCGTATCCCGTGTTTAACGAAAGCACTCTCAAGTATTGTAACTGTATAAAATGAAAATCTTGGTGCGTATCCCGTATTAAACGAAAGCACTCTCAAGTATTGTAACTGTATAAAATGAAAATCTTGGTGCGTATCCCGTATTAAACGAAAGCACTCTCAAGTATTGTACCTGTATAAAATGAAAATCTTGGTGCGTATCCCGTATTAAACGAAAGCACTCTCAAGTATTGTAACTGTATAAAATGAAAATCTTGGTGCGTATCCCGTATTAAACGAAAGCACTCTCAAGTATTGTAACTGTATAAAATGAAAATCTTGGTGCGTATCCCGTATTAAACGAAAGCACTCTCAAGTATTGTAACTGTATAAAATGAAAATCTTGGTGCGTATCCCGTATTAAACGAAAGCACTCTCAAGTATTGTAACTGTATAAAATGAAAATCTTGGTGCGTATCCCGTATTAAACGAAAGCACTCTCAAGTATTGTAACTGTATAAAATGAAAATCTTGGTGCGTATCCCGTATTAAACGAAAGCACTCTCAAGTATTGTAACTGTATAAAATGAAAATCTTGGTGCGTATCCCGTATTAAACGAAAGCACTCTCAAGTATTGTAACTGTATAAAATGAAAATCTTGGTGCGTATCCCGTATTAAACGAAAGCACTCTCAAGTATTGTAACTGTATAAAATGAAAATCTTGGTGCGTATCCCGTATTAAACGAAAGCACTCTCAAGTATTGTAACTGTATAAAATGAAAATCTTGGTGCGTATCCCGTATTAAACGAAAGCACTCTCAAGTATTGTAACTGTATAAAATGAAAATCTTGGTGCGTATCCCGTATTAAACGAAAGCACTCTCAAGTATTGTACCTGTATAAAATGAAAATCTTGGTGCGTATCCCGTATTAAACGAAAGCACTCTCAAGTATTGTAACTGTATAAAATGAAAATCTTGGTGCGTATCCCGTATTAAACGAAAGCACTCTCAAGTATTGTAACTGTATAAAATGAAAATCTTGGTGCGTATCCCGTATTAAACGAAAGCACTCTCAAGTATTGTAACTGTATAAAATGAAAATCTTGGTGCGTATCCCGTATTAAACGAAAGCACTCTCAAGTATTGTAACTGTATAAAATGAAAATCTTGGTGCGTATCCCGTATTAAACGAAAGCACTCTCAAGTATTGTAACTGTATAAAATGAAAATCTTGGTGCGTATCCCGTATTAAACGAAAGCACTCTCAAGTATTGTAACTTTATAAAATGAAAATCTTGGTGCGTATCCCGTATTAAACGAAAGCACTCTCAAGTATTGTAACTGTATAAAATGAAAATCTTGGTGCGTATCCCGTATTAAACGAAAGCACTCTCAAGTATTGTAACTGTATAAAATGAAAATCTTGGTGCGTATCCCGTATTAAACGAAAGCACTCTCAAGTATTGTAACTGTATAAAATGAAAATCTTGGTGCGTATCCCGTATTAAACGAAAGCACTCTCAAGTATTGTACCTGTATAAAATGAAAATCTTGGTGCGTATCCCGTATTAAACGAAAGCACTCTCAAGTATTGTAACTGTATAAAATGAAAATCTTGGTGCGTATCCCGTATTAAACGAAAGCACTCTCAAGTATTGTAACTGTATAAAATGAAAATCTTGGTGCGTATCCCGTATTAAACGAAAGCACTCTCAAGTATTGTAACTGTATAAAATGAAAATCTTGGTGCGTATCCCGTATTAAACGAAAGCACTCTCAAGTATTGTAACTGTATAAAATGAAAATCTTGGTGCGTATCCCGTATTAAACGAAAGCACTCTCAAGTATTGTAACTGTATAAAATGAAAATCTTGGTGCGTATCCCGTATTAAACGAAAGCACTCTCAAGTATTGTAACTGTATAAAATGAAAATCTTGGTGCGTATCCCGTATTAAACGAAAGCACTCTCAAGTATTGTAACTGTATAAAATGAAAATCTTGGTGCGTATCCCGTATTAAACGAAAGCACTCTCAAGTATTGTAACTGTATAAAATGAAAATCTTGGTGCGTATCCCGTATTAAACGAAAGCACTCTCAAGTATTGTAACTGTATAAAATGAAAATCTTGGTGCGTATCCCGTATTAAACGAAAGCACTCTCAAGTATTGTAACTGTATAAAATGAAAATCTTGGTGCGTATCCCGTATTAAACGAAAGCACTCTCAAGTATTGTAACTGTATAAAATGAAAATCTTGGTGCGTATCCCGTATTAAACGAAAGCACTCTCAAGTATTGTAACTGTATAAAATGAAAATCTTGGTGCGTATCCCGTATTAAACGAAAGCACTCTCAAGTATTGTACCTGTATAAAATGAAAATCTTGGTGCGTATCCCGTATTAAACGAAAGCACTCTCAAGTATTGTAACTGTATAAAATGAAAATCTTGGTGCGTATCCCGTATTAAACGAAAGCACTCTCAAGTATTGTAACTGTATAAAATGAAAATCTTGGTGCGTATCCCGTATTAAACGAAAGCACTCTCAAGTATTGTAACTGTATAAAATGAAAATCTTGGTGCGTATCCCGTATTAAACGAAAGCACTCTCAAGTATTGTAACTGTATAAAATGAAAATCTTGGTGCGTATCCCGTATTAAACGAAAGCACTCTCAAGTATTGTAACTGTATAAAATGAAAATCTTGGTGCGTATCCCGTATTAAACGAAAGCACTCTCAAGTATTGTAACTGTATAAAATGAAAATCTTGGTGCGTATCCCGTATTAAACGAAAGCACTCTCAAGTATTGTAACTGTATAAAATGAAAATCTTGGTGCGTATCCCGTATTAAACGAAAGCACTCTCAAGTATTGTAACTGTATAAAATGAAAATCTTGGTGCGTATCCCGTATTAAACGAAAGCACTCTCAAGTATTGTAACTGTATAAAATGAAAATCTTGGTGCGTATCCCGTATTAAACGAAAGCACTCTCAAGTATTGTAACTGTATAAAATGAAAATCTTGGTGCGTATCCCGTATTAAACGAAAGCACTCTCAAGTATTGTAACTGTATAAAATGAAAATCTTGGTGCGTATCCCGTATTAAACGAAAGCACTCTCAAGTATTGTAACTGTATAAAATGAAAATCTTGGTGCGTATCCCGTATTAAACGAAAGCACTCTCAAGTATTGTAACTGTATAAAATGAAAATCTTGGTGCGTATCCCGTATTAAACGAAAGCACTCTCAAGTATTGTAACTGTATAAAATGAAAATCTTGGTGCGTATCCCGTATTAAACGAAAGCACTCTCAAGTATTGTAACTGTATAAAATGAAAATCTTGGTGCGTATCCCGTATTAAACGAAAGCACTCTCAAGTATTGTAACTGTATAAAATGAAAATCTTGGTGCGTATCCCGTATTAAACGAAAGCACTCTCAAGTATTGTAACTGTATAAAATGAAAATCTTGGTGCGTATCCCGTATTAAACGAAAGCACTCTCAAGTATTGTAACTGTATAAAATGAAAATCTTGGTGCGTATCCCGTATTAAACGAAAGCACTCTCAAGTATTGTACCTGTATAAAATGAAAATCTTGGTGCGTATCCCGTATTAAACGAAAGCACTCTCAAGTATTGTAACTGTATAAAATGAAAATCTTGGTGCGTATCCCGTATTAAACGAAAGCACTCTCAAGTATTGTAACTGTATAAAATGAAAATCTTGGTGCGTATCCCGTATTAAACGAAAGCACTCTCAAGTATTGTAACTGTATAAAATGAAAATCTTGGTGCGTATCCCGTATTAAACGAAAGCACTCTCAAGTATTGTAACTGTATAAAATGAAAATCTTGGTGCGTATCCCGTATTAAACGAAAGCACTCTCAAGTATTGTAACTGTATAAAATGAAAATCTTGGTGCGTATCCCGTATTAAACGAAAGCACTCTCAAGTATTGTAACTGTATAAAATGAAAATCTTGGTGCGTATCCCGTATTAAACGAAAGCACTCTCAAGTATTGTAACTGTATAAAATGAAAATCTTGGTGCGTATCCCGTATTAAACGAAAGCACTCTCAAGTATTGTAACTGTATAAAATGAAAATCTTGGTGCGTATCCCGTATTAAACGAAAGCACTCTCAAGTATTGTAACTGTATAAAATGAAAATCTTGGTGCGTATCCCGTATTAAACGAAAGCACTCTCAAGTATTGTAACTTTATAAAATGAAAATCTTGGTGCGTATCCCGTATTAAACGAAAGCACTCTCAAGTATTGTAACTGTATAAAATGAAAATCTTGGTGCGTATCCCGTATTAAACGAAAGCACTCTCAAGTATTGTAACTGTATAAAATGAAAATCTTGGTGCGTATCCCGTATTAAACGAAAGCACTCTCAAGTATTGTAACTGTATAAAATGAAAATCTTGGTGCGTATCCCGTATTAAACGAAAGCACTCTCAAGTATTGTACCTGTATAAAATGAAAATCTTGGTGCGTATCCCGTATTAAACGAAAGCACTCTCAAGTATTGTAACTGTATAAAATGAAAATCTTGGTGCGTATCCCGTATTAAACGAAAGCACTCTCAAGTATTGTAACTGTATAAAATGAAAATCTTGGTGCGTATCCCGTATTAAACGAAAGCACTCTCAAGTATTGTAACTGTATAAAATGAAAATCTTGGTGCGTATCCCGTATTAAACGAAAGCACTCTCAAGTATTGTAACTGTATAAAATGAAAATCTTGGTGCGTATCCCGTATTAAACGAAAGCACTCTCAAGTATTGTAACTGTATAAAATGAAAATCTTGGTGCGTATCCCGTATTAAACGAAAGCACTCTCAAGTATTGTAACTGTATAAAATGAAAATCTTGGTGCGTATCCCGTATTAAACGAAAGCACTCTCAAGTATTGTAACTGTATAAAATGAAAATCTTGGTGCGTATCCCGTATTAAACGAAAGCACTCTCAAGTATTGTAACTGTATAAAATGAAAATCTTGGTGCGTATCCCGTATTAAACGAAAGCACTCTCAAGTATTGTACCTGTATAAAATGAAAATCTTGGTGCGTATCCCGTATTAAACGAAAGCACTCTCAAGTATTGTAACTGTATAAAATGAAAATCTTGGTGCGTATCCCGTATTAAACGAAAGCACTCTCAAGTATTGTAACTGTATAAAATGAAAATCTTGGTGCGTATCCCGTATTAAACGAAAGCACTCTCAAGTATTGTAACTGTATAAAATGAAAATCTTGGTGCGTATCCCGTATTAAACGAAAGCACTCTCAAGTATTGTAACTGTATAAAATGAAAATCTTGGTGCGTATCCCGTATTAAACGAAAGCACTCTCAAGTATTGTACCTGTATAAAATGAAAATCTTGGTGCGTATCCCGTATTAAACGAAAGCACTCTCAAGTATTGTAACTGTATAAAATGAAAATCTTGGTGCGTATCCCGTATTAAACGAAAGCACTCTCAAGTATTGTAACTGTATAAAATGAAAATCTTGGTGCGTATCCCGTATTAAACGAAAGCACTCTCAAGTATTGTAACTGTATAAAATGAAAATCTTGGTGCGTATCCCGTATTAAACGAAAGCACTCTCAAGTATTGTAACTGTATAAAATGAAAATCTTGGTGCGTATCCCGTATTAAACGAAAGCACTCTCAAGTATTGTAACTGTATAAAATGAAAATCTTGGTGCGTATCCCGTATTAAACGAAAGCACTCTCAAGTATTGTAACTGTATAAAATGAAAATCTTGGTGCGTATCCCGTATTAAACGAAAGCACTCTCAAGTATTGTAACTGTATAAAATGAAAATCTTGGTGCGTATCCCGTATTAAACGAAAGCACTCTCAAGTATTGTAACTGTATAAAATGAAAATCTTGGTGCGTATCCCGTATTAAACGAAAGCACTCTCAAGTATTGTAACTGTATAAAATGAAAATCTTGGTGCGTATCCCGTATTAAACGAAAGCACTCTCAAGTATTGTAACTTTATAAAATGAAAATCTTGGTGCGTATCCCGTATTAAACGAAAGCACTCTCAAGTATTGTAACTGTATAAAATGAAAATCTTGGTGCGTATCCCGTATTAAACGAAAGCACTCTCAAGTATTGTAACTGTATAAAATGAAAATCTTGGTGCGTATCCCGTATTAAACGAAAGCACTCTCAAGTATTGTAACTGTATAAAATGAAAATCTTGGTGCGTATCCCGTATTAAACGAAAGCACTCTCAAGTATTGTACCTGTATAAAATGAAAATCTTGGTGCGTATCCCGTATTAAACGAAAGCACTCTCAAGTATTGTAACTGTATAAAATGAAAATCTTGGTGCGTATCCCGTATTAAACGAAAGCACTCTCAAGTATTGTAACTGTATAAAATGAAAATCTTGGTGCGTATCCCGTATTAAACGAAAGCACTCTCAAGTATTGTAACTGTATAAAATGAAAATCTTGGTGCGTATCCCGTATTAAACGAAAGCACTCTCAAGTATTGTAACTGTATAAAATGAAAATCTTGGTGCGTATCCCGTATTAAACGAAAGCACTCTCAAGTATTGTAACTGTATAAAATGAAAATCTTGGTGCGTATCCCGTATTAAACGAAAGCACTCTCAAGTATTGTAACTGTATAAAATGAAAATCTTGGTGCGTATCCCGTATTAAACGAAAGCACTCTCAAGTATTGTAACTGTATAAAATGAAAATCTTGGTGCGTATCCCGTATTAAACGAAAGCACTCTCAAGTATTGTAACTGTATAAAATGAAAATCTTGGTGCGTATCCCGTATTAAACGAAAGCACTCTCAAGTATTGTAACTGTATAAAATGAAAATCTTGGTGCGTATCCCGTATTAAACGAAAGCACTCTCAAGTATTGTAACTGTATAAAATGAAAATCTTGGTGCGTATCCCGTATTAAACGAAAGCATTCTCATGTATATGAGTACCATAGTTTAACAACATGAAGCGGTTGCAACTGAATTATAGTTGGAGCAGTCTACAATGTGTCCCATATCATGACAAAAAAAAAATGTTTTAACAAAAAATGCAACCGACTTCAACACTCAAAAGTGTGAAATAACTTGTTGAAGTCGGTACCATGATAGTTCACAAAAGTAACTATCATCACAATATTGTGCTCATGGTACCGACTTCGACAAGTTATTTCACACTTTTGAGTGTTAAAGCCGGTTGCATTTTTTGTAAAACAATTTTTTTCACCCTTTTCAGTGACCCTTGCTACTCACGGGATCAATTAATTGTCATTGTGTGTTCTGCGATGTCTTCAACCGCGACAATAATATCATCAAGATAAGCGAGCACTTTTCAGTTATTGGAGTATAACTCAAAAACCGCTTGTCCGATTTTGACGAAACTTGAATGGGCCGACCACGAAAGTATATAACAAAAAAAAAATCATCAAAATCGGTTCATAAACGACGAAGTTATCCCCGAACACACATAAAAAAAACATATATACGGTCGAATTGAGTAACCCCCTTTTTTTAGAAGTCGGTTAAAAGATAACCTGTGAACTGTAGTAGTCTGTGGCTATATAAAAAATCATGTTTACGGTAGTTTAGTTATAAATGACGTAATGGTTGCATCAAAAAGACAATATTTTAAAGTAAATACACTATTACTGACGTGACCTATTAAAAAGTATATCTTCATTAAGATAATGTATCTAATAATCCCACTAATATTATAATTATAATATAAAGGCGGAAGTTTGTATGTCGTTTGTATGTTTGATATTTCTTCACGCTGAAATGAATGAACGGATTTGTAAGATATTTGGAGTGAAGAGAGTTTATATCCTGAATTTATACTAAACACATAGGTTACTTTTATCCCGGAAAAGGTTAATTCCCGTGGGGTAATTGTGGTAGCGGTAATTCCGTAGTCCACGCAGGTGAAACCGCGGGGCGTATATAATTTCTCATATGACAATTCAGCGCTTAGCATACTTATCGATCGAAACATTTATATATTTTAATGACAAAGACGATTACTAAATAAATCAGTCGCTCCACACGCACTCCTATTACCAGGGTTATACATACATATATTGACAATAAGTACGTATATTGCGGTGGAGGCATATGTTCAGCAGTGATCGTCTTATACCTGAGATGATGATGATGTATATTGAGGACCAGCATATTTCTATTTATTTCTAATTGATACAAACATAATATAAAAATAATTTAGAATAACAATAAAATAATCTAACTTAAAATAAAAACCTTAAACATTTAATAAAAACTAAATTAAATCTAAAACGGGCCCCTGCGGCATTGTACCCAAGATGCTGGCAGCGTTTCCTCTTTGTATTGCTAGGCTAATACGTTGAGCGAGGAAGCTGCCAGCTCTTCGGTCTCCTGAGACGTCAACCAGTCTCTTGGAGATTTCCTTGTAGAAGTTGAGCGCGCTAGGACCCCACGGGCCAAGGGTCTCGACACCGAAAGGAACAAAATTGTATTCCGCGCCGAGACCGCTGTATTTAACTACTTTTGCCTTTTCGGCCGATTCTGCCGCCGTTCCTGGCCTCGTGGAGGTTTGGTGGACATGTGAAGGGGCTAGTGTGTCTACACAAGTCGCATCCCAAACCAGTATCCGACCCATGGCCCACGGTATGAGAGACATACTGTCCGGTCTCTTGCCGTCGTTTCTGAAAACGCCACTTGGCTCCAGAAGGGCTGGCACGTTTACGGATGCAAGAGACCGGCGGAGGATGTCGCTGAGGGCGGCATGTCTCGAGAAGCGGCCTGCACTTCTCTGGCAGGAGAGTCCGTGGTGTCCTAGCGGGTCGACGTCATTTCCGCAGGGGCATCTATGTGGGGCGCATACCGGGACCCCGAGGCGGAGACAAACTGCAAGACGGAGAGTATTCGGATATATATATAGCATATTTCTTATTTATTAATTACACTCATACCCCCGCACTAGGATTCCCTGTATCGCGGGAGGCATAGACACAACAACAATCACAGCACACAAACATCCAAGACCCGTGACAACACTTACACTCATCGCACAAATGTTTGCCCCTGTCGGGATTCGAACCCAGGGTCCCGGAGACACAGAAGTCATGTCACTGACCACTGCACCACGGCGACGGTCATATAATAGCATGTTTACCCATGTATGTATGTAATGAAACAAGGTCTTCTTAATACTGTATTGTTCGCTGTGGTAAATGTTCAAGGGTAAACGAAATCAGGTCCTTACTTACCTGTAAATGTGTGGGTAATTTTTTACCATTATTATGCAGGTAAACCGAGAACAGTTTTTGGTTACCGAGAGTAACAATTACGTATACGAATGTTACATCGATAATTTCTCGTTTACTTCGCCTCCATCGTTAGACCACATCTTACATGCTTATATTATCATTATGTAAAAGCTTAGTAAGAGTTGAAGTGAAAGGTCATTGGGTTAGGCCAGATATATAGTTGAACAAAATTATACGTTGTTATAAATTAACCATTAATATATCGTACTTAGGTGTATGCAAATATATTGGTATTAGTAAAATGCGATGAGAAATCCTTCCGGCTTTCTGAGCAGGCTCAGAGTCGCACAATGAGCTATGGAGAGGGCTATGCTCGGGGTTTCTCTGAATCAGAAATGAGGAGATCCGTAGAAGAACGCAAGTCACCGATATAGCCCAGCGAATTAGCAAGTTGAAGTGGCAGTGGGCAGGGCACATAGCTCGAAGAACTGATGGCCGTTGGGGCCGAAAAGTTCTAGAATGGAGACCACGGACTGGCAAGCGCAGCATAGGACAGCCACCGACCAGGTGGACAGACGACCTGACTAAGATCGCAGGCAAGGGCTGGATGCGGGCCGCTTCCAACAGGTTCTTGTGGAAATCAATGGGGGAGGCCTACGTCCAGTAGTGGACGTCCTATGGCTGAGATGATGATGATGATGAGAAATCTTAACCATTAAATTAAATTAAATAAATCATAAACATTTAAGAAAAACATTCTTAATAATATGACGAGGGTTGTGGTGTCTGTATCTAAATTATTCTTTGACAATATATACATATATGTACTTACCATATTTATATCATATAAGTTTGCGTTTGACCGTTATTAAGGCGTTGTGTGAGTACCCAGTTCCATCGATATCCCTAACTAAAGTGCCTACAATTTTTTTTACAATAAGGTTGTAGGTTCTGCGGTAGACACGGGTAGTAACACTGTAACACTGCGGTAGGTGTTTTTATCATTAAAGCTCAACGATAGGTAGTTTAAAGCGGCGCGGCGTTTACAAAGGGTCGTGTTAAGCACCGTGTAGTGTTGGCTTGCAAATGAAACTCAAATAAAAACGCCGCGTATTCAGTCTACTGTCACACCGCGTTAAGGGTGGGGACACGCTTAGATAACACGAGCTTTAGCTCACATAGTTCCAGTTCAGGTATATTGCAAGTTAAAAATGTTAGTTAGTTATAGTTGTTTTATATCATATAAATCCAATATTAATAATGCAACCATTGCGTACACTATATGATAACGATGTCATTATACTTTTTGCGAGTGTAAGCCTAGAATTTAAAAAAGCGATTTTGAAATTATAAGGCTGTACAGATTGTTTGGCAGTATATATATTTATTTATATATAGACATAATACTACTTTTATTAGTTGACAATCATGTTTAATTTTACTAGCAACAACATTTACCAAAGAGTCCATCTCACTGCTTAGCCATTGCGGTAAATGCGTTAAACTTTATTATTATTAAAATTTTAAAAAAATACCTCGCGTTGGTAATTCCAAATCTATTATTTTTAAAATATTTGAAGTCGAAAAATATATTTAAATAGCTGTTAAATGGGTTATTAATATTATGTATTTAGTAACTCGTAATTCTATAATCCATGATCAGCTGAATCCCAAAATAAATAAAAAGTAGGATACAAATTTTAACGTCACCGTACATTTTTTCGAATAAAGATCGCATATATTTTATTATCTCCTTTTTTAGAAGTTCATTCAAATACATTTAGCTGTCCTGACGTGATTGAGCGACAAACATATATACATACAAACTTTCTATAACACTATTATGATGTTAGTACCTTATATCTTGCGTCACTTGAATAAGTCAACTTTCCTTCGTTTCTGATTAAATAATTATATTCTAAAAATCTTGTATGTATTAGAATAATTTCGAATCGAACATTAACGAGGCAGAAACCTGTTGGCTTATAATATATATAAGTTTCGCTATTCACACAGATTGATTTCGTTAAATATTGTTACACAATAAAATCTACAAATCTTTCGACTCTATAAAGAGATAGGTATTTTTTTGAAATCTATCTCGAACTATGAAATCAGCAATTCTTGTATACTCGATACCTATATGTCGAAATTTCCAAAAACTTTTTTATTATACTTTTTAATTCATTTAAGAGCAAACACGACATGTTTGCGAGCGGGTTTTAGATAATTTGCGCCAGTGTGCATCAACCTTTAACGCATGAAGAATGCGGTCCCATTTCCGTCAGGTCGGGGGCTGGTGTCATGAAAATCGTTGTTTAACACAGTTTTAACCACCTTCGTGGTATAATCGTCACATCAGTGACGGCGGCTCCGGCTCCGGCGGTTAATGGAGCCACGGAATTAAATCAAACGATTACGACTCAGAGCGTTTGCTTCTAGGAAGAGGATTTTAAAATGTAGGCTTTATACTCGTAGTTCGGGTTAAACGAGATTTGTTGATAAAAGATAGAATGTGTTCTGTAACTTGCTTTTTATGCAGAATATATCATACTAGCTACACCCCGCAGTTTCACCTGCGTGATGATGATGATGAAAAGTAGCCTACATGAAAGTCACAAATAATGTGGATGTTTGAATGGTAAAAGAATTTTCGAAATCGGTTTAGGAGATCCAGAGATATCCCCTATCTACAACCTCACTCAAAAACTTTACCTCATTGTAATATTAGTATAGTATAGATTACTATATTATGTACCTATATATAACGCTATTTTAATTACCTTTATATTTATTTTATCTAATTCAATGAGATGCGACTCCTATCCATGTATGTTTTTTCCTCAAACCATAATTTTTAACATTTTTTTTTTCATTTCAGGTGTGTTAAGTTTTATTACTCCAGTACATCCAAGCCGAACTGTAAGTATATATTTTCTCTATTCTCTTATTTACATCTTACTTAACCTAAAGTTTCTTCATAGCCCGGTGCCGAACCTCACAAGTCCTCAAGTGTAGCTTTCAACCCTCTTAATCGTATTCGAAGCTGAATAAATATGATTAATTTCAATGATTTTAAAGCACTTACATGACAGAAAAAATGTGAAAGGGGAATCGAACCCGCGTTTTCTTACTAAGTAAAGCAAATTCTTGTGAAAGCTAGGTGCTTTAAAATCGTCTCTTTTAAAATAAAATACTATAACATAAATTAAAATACAATACCACAGCTGCCACAATAGTATTTGAGCCCCACTAGCCGTTTCCAACCTCAAATGCTATGGTATGGTAGCCATGTTCTAAATTTCAATATAATACAGTGAAAATTGCAACATTTGAGCTATGTGTGGGCCTGGACTAGACTGCATTGATTCTCTTTCTTTTATTTTTTTTTCTAACGGACTAATGCTGTTTGCCTCTACCGGCATTTACAGCTTCACCGGAGGGGGGGCGAGCACAGATGGTGCTCAGCCCGGTATTTGTGCGGGCGCAGAAGGCGCACCGCCTAGTTAGGCTAGCGCTGACGGCGCTGTGCCACTAGGAGAGGACGAGGCGACTAGCTCAAGGGCACCACTGAGGTTCGGACCTCGGCTTCAGCTGTCGCCAGGACAGGGAGTTATCGGATCGACTTGCCCCGGTACCAAAGTGGTCCGTAAGTGGGCCCTAAGGATGTTTGCTCTTTGACTATTTGGAGAGAATATGACCAGGATGTTTTTGCCTCGAGCTCGGTGTCTGACTTTAAATGATTCTCTTTCTCTGACCGCTAGCGCTTTATATTTGTTCTCGTTGACCACGTGATATATCGCCATGAAGTGTCTGTTTCATACATGCATACAATTATCTTGTCTATAGCTACTTTACCGTTAAGTTAAATTGTATTTCGCAAAATAACGCTTTCAATTCTATTTTATTAGACATACATCTATATAGTTTATTATCTGATTTAGTTATTAACTATTTTATTTTGATCTTTACTAATATTTATCAACCCAAAACGGCCTTTGTAAACACTCACTCTTACATAAAATTCTCCAGAGTTAAAATTAAAAATAAAAAGACTGTTTCTATAATGTCAAGAAAATTAATTTTGTAACTTTACAGATTGAGGTCCAGATCTTTTTTTTTATACTGTATAAATCTAGCGTTTAACCACTATCTCACTCGATGGTCAGTGACGATGTGGTCGAAGATGCTATCACGCTAGATCTACAACGCTCCCTGACTCTCAAGGACTGCCACCTGAACACACTATGTGTTTGGTGACAGTTTTTCAAACTTGAGGGTGGTAGCTAGCCAGGCGGGTATTCGAGAGTACTTCTACCACCATGCTGGGAATTTGATAACGGTGCTACCTTCACCGGAAGCTCAAGCTGTTGTTGGGGATCGAACCAGTGTCCATCAGTTTGACAGGCGACGCTCCCCCCGTTGAGCTATCATTGCTTTCACCTGTATTTCTTCATATAAGGGGCAGGGGGCCGGTATCCCCTGTATGTTGCAGCTGTGCTTAATTGTGCGTTTTGCTCGGTAGTTGTGCGTCTCCGCCGGACACAACCCAGTTGCAACTATATATTTAAATGAGTCCTCACACTGCAATCTGCACATTCATGTCAATAACTATACAGATCGCCTCGTGATGGATGATTGCCGACCAACTGGGGGTTTTTACGACTTGACGTGTGGCACACTGGCTTAGATTTTTCTTCGGGGCGATAGAAAGCTATTCTGATCAGCCAAGTTAGTGTTTAATATTATGTCTTCCAGACAATGTGCTTATAAATGTTTCTCCACAATTTCACTACAAGATGGCTCCAAACAATATTCATGAGATACCTACTTTTAAAAGACTAGACGTTCCTATATGTATGTTTTTCGGACCGACATAGCGCGGAATCAATTGATTCTGATTGCTTTCCTCTGCTTGTTAAACATCACACATATTGCTCCTTTATTATGTATTTCAAAGATGAGGTATCTTTGAAATACATAATAAATAGATAAAATAAGTTAATAAGTTTATAAACTTCAATATTAATCAGCAAAAAAAACTCCAGTTTAGTAAAATGAAAAAGAAAAAATTATATATTATATTATATTGTACTAAGTATTTTATATTTCAAGTTTTGTATGATTTATAATAGACACAATTTTATTTGTAGTATTTATTACTTTCTCCCACTAATATTTTTAAAATGTGAAAGTTTCCATGGATGGATGTTTGTTACTCAATCACGCCAAAACTAGTGGACGAATTTGGATGAAATTTGGTATGTAGATACTTCAGATCTCGGAATAACACATAGGCCACTTTTCATCATCATCGTCATCATCAATCATCACCACGCGGGTAAAACCGCGTCGTATGGTTATTACTCCACATTTACAAACTCTGAAGCATAATTATCCGCTTATTTTCTCAACATCCCTTCTTACCCGTAAACATTACGTTTGAACTAACAAATTGATGACCGCCTACCTGACCTGGTTGGTGCATATTGAGCATAGTGTATCGAAGTTGATTCTGAGTTGACTTTTGGAAGATTCGTATCATACAGAAAGTAGCAATTTGTATTCCTATACGAAAGCGCGCATAATACTGCTACTATTTATTAATTGGCTACTTCACATATTTAGATGCAGTCTAAACCATCGCTATGTGTAGGTATATCATAGAATCACATACAACAATTAAACCAAACCACTTTCAAGGTTTCTCATAAAGAATATTTTTGCCAAAGCCGCTCTAGTTTAGGCGGTAAGTACCTCGTTACACATATTGAGAGCAAACCAGACAATAGGCTCATTTGCATGTGCACACGCATGCGCCCGCGCAGAAGGAGCTGCGACACGGTCCATTTCCTCAGCCGCTGCCCGTTGCGGCCCGCGTCCGCCGCGGCGCGGCTTCAGTGCGTACGCGCGCTCTGCCGCTTCCAGTGGTGATGCGGTACAGTATTATTACTTTTTGGTAACGAGTATTGCAAACAATACCGATACCGATATTAGTGACTACATTTGCACTTGATATTTATGCTGTTTCCTGGGAAATAGCGTTTTTGGACACGGGAAAATGATTATGTGATTAATTAATCAGGATTAATGACGTTTTTTAATAGAGTATACTTTCAAGTGTGTCTCTTATTTATAATATCACTCGAGTTATTTTAAAGGTATGTACATCAAAAATGTACTTAGTTTCGTATCATTTGTTCAAATAATAAATAATTAAATAAAAACCTTTAAAATTATTGAGGACGTTTGCAGATTTATTTATGGTGATCTACGATACTCGAATAGAATAATTAAAACATAAACCTTTTTTGGCCGCATCCAACCGTTCCTTGTGGAAATGAATGGGAGAGGCATATATCCAGCAGAGCACGTCCTACGGCTGAGATGATGATCAAACCCTTTATGATGGTCACTCATAATACCTATATATTATGAATAGATGATTATTTTTAAAAAACCCGCTCGTTTCTATTATGTATTGATTGCTAAAAGTCCACAAGATATAATTATTGTATGTGAGTGAATCTGTCAAACATAGTTCAACTCGTCAGAATCTAAATAAAATAAATACAATATTTTTACCACCAAAAAATATTAATAACTAGCGGCCCGCCCTTCGCTTCGCACGGGGAAAAAAATCAATATTAAAAATTATAAAGATCCCTACTTTATTTTTTAATATAATATAACCTTTGTTACCGCGGGGAAGTGTAGATTCCCAACAGTGAAAAAATTTTTCAAATTAGTTTAGTACTTTCGGAGCCTATTCAATCAACACAACAAACAAACAATTAAATCTTTCTTCAATAGATAGTAGAATATTTGGTAAACATGGAAATAATACTCTTACTATCAAGGTAGTCTTCAATCCAGTATCTATACTCTTTCTTCACAGTGCTTGATCCACAGCTCTCTGTTGGCAAGTAATAAGTTACTAAGTACTAAGTTACTAAGTATACCACACTATGGTTGTACCTGCTGTTGCACAACCGGCACATGTGTAACAACAATGGAGCTACTGGAGGAGCTCTACACGATAAACGCGCGAATTTGAGAAGTCCTTGGATTGCTATTTGGAGACTTAAAACTTTCGAGGTAAAACTTTCGAGTTAAAACTTTCGAGCAATAGTAAGATGAGTATAAGGAAAGCTAGCTGTGTTTAGCGACCCCGCATGCTCTCCTATAAATACTTTCACACAGATATTTACTTTTTACATGAATTATGTTTTCGTTATACAAGTATCTCTGGATAGACTCGGAGAAAGCTCTCCGGGAATTACGAGTGGCTGACCAGGCGGACTGGTTGATCACAGCGTCGGACAACAATTATTGACGTTTTCTTGACATTTTTCCGGAGTCGCTGATCTCATCGCTGGAGTAAACAAAAACAACCCTTCATTGTAAATGTTTTGCTTTACTGGACTTTATTATTGAAACATCCTGCAGTGAAGGAACAGTTACTCCCACCATAGCAACTACTACCCAGTCTGTGGTAGTCGCATTCCGCTTCGATGGCGGCTGTCGATGCGTCTGCGCCGCTATTTATCGCTTCCTCGCCACAGTTTGCGTTCCACGAACAATTGGGCCACGAAGACAAGCTATCTAAAAAAAAAAATTTAACAAAAAATGGAACCGCCTTCATCAAGTTATTTCTCATTTTGAGTGTTGAAGTCGGTTCCATTGTTTGTTAAAAAAAATTTTTCACCCTTTTCAGTGACCTTTGCTACTCACGGGATCAATTGTCATTGTGTGTTCTCCGATGTCTTCAACCGCGACAATAATATCATCAAGATACGCGTAGCACTTTTCAGTTATAGGAGTATAACTAAAAAACCGCTTGTCCGATTTTGATGAACGAAATTGAATGGGACCACCGCGGAAGTATACTCTATCTAACAAAAATCTACGAATCATCAAAATCGGTTAATAAACAACGAAGTTATCCACGAACACACAAAAAAATATATATGTACGGTCGAATTGAGAAACCTCCTTTTATGAAGTCGGTTAAAAAACAATCCGTTGACAACAAAGCTAAGATTTTTGAAACAATACTACGAGTAATACTTGTGACAGAAGTATTTTGTCGTGTTTAGGATCGGTTTTTTGACATTTTAATTTTTTTCGTAAGTTCCCCGGTATAACGGCATTTGCGGTTGAGCTTGAGTGACCAGCACACAATCATAACTTGAAATTCACTACCCTTGTATAAATTCTCATCATGAACCTTTCGACCTTATACAAGTAGTTGATAAATGGTTATTCAATTTTGAACGTTTAGGTTTTTTGATTTTTGAGATAAATAATAAAGCTATTTTATTCCACTTTCCTTTTGTACCCATACGCGCATTTACTGATACTAAATGTTTTAAATATTTGCTGCCCCGAGCAAATGATTTCAGTAAAAATCATCTTCTAAAATGTACATTTTTTTTAGTCGCCAAATCAATAATAATCACTATTAACCACCTGTCTCAATGTGCTTTATTTAATATTTCAATTACACATTTACACCAAGAATTAAACAAGAAAACCATTTTGGCAGAATAACATGAAATTTTCAAGCTCACATATTAAATTTCCGCCACAATGTCGGCAATAAGATTAAATTGCCATAAGCGATTGTTTCATGGCCACATTAGTGCAGCTAACGGCGACTTGCAATAACTACTGTAGATGTAGGATACTGCTGGTATTTGGACTTAGACGTTAGATCAAGGATATTGTGTTTAGAGAGTATTACATCCTCCGTTTCCTCTTCTCTTTAAATAATTATTTTTCAGCACATTTTGGCTATTTAGTTTCACTTACGTACACTCAGGTTCATTCAAATACACGCGTGTGTTTTCCATCCTAAGTACGTCGTAGGGTAATGTCGATTCGATACATCTCATGAGGAATGTGGACAGCACTCAAGGACAGATGTCTGTTACTGGAAATTACCTTACCATCACGTGGTGGATGTAATAAAAAAAATGTTTACCAAAAAATGGAAACGACTTCTATACTCAAAAGTGTGAAATGACAGTTATAGTCGATACCATGATAGTTCAAAAGTAACTATTTTCCAAATATTCATTCAGCACCTCTTAATAAAAAAACACTAATAATTATTATCTACCCTCACCGAGAAAAATTATTCCCAACTTACGATGATTAAGGAAAAGTGCATAGTTTTACATATTTTAAGTTTCATATAGGATTAAAATTTAAAAATAAAAATGGATCCGACTTATACACTCAAAAGTGTGAAATACTCGTAACTTGTTGAATTCGGCACCGTGATAGTTCACAAAAGTAACTGTCATCACAAGATGTGCTCATGGTACCGACTTCCATTTTTTGGTAGAATATCTTTTTTCACCCTTTTCAGTGACCTTTGCTACTCACGGGATCATTAATTGTCATTGTTAATAAATGAATGAAATGAAAAATGAAAATAAAGGATATATTTATTACTGCAAAAGATATAAAAGCTATTATTCTATTACTTATATAGAACTTAAATTACACACATAATTATGACACTATTTGACATATTTTTGTACAAAATTTTTAATTTAATTTAAATCAATCGGGACTTGATCGCGAGAAAAATATTTAGTAAGTAGGTAATTTATTTACCTCGACGTTTTTAGATCAATTGTCATTGTGTATGTTACCCGATGTATTCAACCGCAATTATAATGTCGTCGATATACGTAGCACTTTTCAGTTATGGGACAGTAGCTCAAAGACCGCTTGTCCGATTTTGATGAAATTATCAAAATCGGTCCACCCAGTCGAAAGTTCAGAGGTAACAAACATACATAAAAAAACATACGCATCGAATTGACAACATGCTCTTTTTTAGAAGTCTGTTAAAAATATCGATTCCAGCGAAAGCTAAAGCCAGGAGTGGGGATAACCAGTGACTTTGATATTGTCAACTAATGCCTATATCGGTGAGAGTCTAGAATAATAAAAAAAAAGAAAAAGAAAAACGCTTGATCTATTCAGTACAAAAAAAAAGTCTTCTCTATTTCTGCGAAATGTGTTATTCTTGGTAATTACCTATTGGGACACTTGATTGAGGCGATCCATTAGTATTCTCATAAAATTATAGCCATAATCGTGTCAGTAAGGCGTCTGATAATTTAATTAATACTTATTTTATCACTGAACACAGTTAGCATCATTCAGGCCAGACAGTTAAGGCAGCTTTAAAATTAAAACGTAACTATCAAGGAGATGCTTAAAGCACCGTTTCCATTGATGGGATGACTTTTATTTCCTAATTATAAAATGTGAGTAATAATAGGGAGAATATGGCGGGAATTTAAGATTGTCATTCTTTATTATTTTATTTATTTCAAATTAGAACCGCTTAAATAAATAAATAATACACAATTAATTACACTAGTGATAAGTGTAGATGCAGTACAATAAAAAGGAAGTCAATAAAAATAGTCAAACAAAAAAATATAAAATGAGAAATGTCAACTAAGAATACGCACGATTAGATCAATATTACTATGATTATTTATTATGGGTATCATTATTATTTATTATGTTTTGTTTATCCGAATCGCCGGATTAATTTAAATGCAACAATAAAAAAATCGATATGTTTGAAGCGCTGACAAGCCTATAACGGTGTGAGCGTAAGCTATCACCAAACACACTGTGTATTCAGGCAGCGGTCCTTGAAAGCCAGTCAACATATCAAGTCTAGCGTGATTCAATTTATAATTGAATTGATTCCATCTTCGAAATATTTGTTACTGACCATTTAAAGCCAAGGTCGAGGTAAATTCTAGGTCTATGAATTATGAAACAGTTTATGTTATGGTTTATTATCATAGTTACATGTCGCGGGCATTGAACCCGCCCTACCGGCCCCCGACAGCGCGAACCATGCAAGATGTCCTAGAAAGTGCGCCATAAGGCTTTTCCCTTTCATGCTTTGTACTGGACGATGAAACAGGTATCACTGTCATATCGCTGTAAGTTGTTGAGTCGAGAGTCGATGGACTCGGGTATTATTGTACAAGTTATAATAAATACTAGTTAGCGCCGGTATTACGGTTTTCCTGCTACATCAGCTATTCCACGGGAATAATCGATGTTTTTGTTTTTTATCCGGGATAAAAAGTAGCCTATGTGCTATTCCAGACTATAATCTATCTATGTACCAAATTTTATCCAGATCCGTTCAGCCGTTCTGTCGTGATTGAGTAACAAACATCCATCCAAACTTTCACATTTATAATATTAGTGGGAAGGCCCCTTAGATAGTCATTATGACAGAGGCATCCTCAAAAATAATGATTTTTTTTAAATCAGCCCGTATTGTACAACAATTGGATTTGTATGAATAAAATTGAACTATTTACCAGTATTGGAGGCTAGCGGTAAATCGTAGTCGGCTTGGGCTCGGCTCATCGGCTCATTTTCAACCCGCTGGGTGCAATTAGTATATATATAATGTATAAGTCTTCTGGAAAAAATATCTACTTACATGAAAAAAAAACGTTACAAAACCGTTGCAAAGTCTAGGAGTCAGCGGATACATAAAAGCAATCTCGATAACCTTGATGGGAAAATCGAAAGCAAAAATTGAAAGCAATACAGCGGTTAATAAAAATCACGCAAACTAGTGTAGTAAGTACCCGCCTCATGCTGGGTGTAATAAATGCTGTAATATTAGAATTTTATAACTTAGAAAGATAACGAAAGCGGTATTAGTTATCTTTATGGAATAAAACCGTTTTTCAATGAACAGGTTCCTCAATTGTATACCTTAAACTGTGCAAGTGAAAGTTCAAATTGATTTTCTGTGTATCATTATAAACTCCTGCCTTTTTTGTATGTTAGCTATAGCGAAATGTATGGGAGTGCCGTTAGTGGGCGATAGAGATAACAATTGTGTAATATGTTGTAATTTGTTTGCCATCGTTTTTCACATAGTGTTTTTTTTTATTTAACTTTAGGTTGTATACCTGTAGACTGACGTCAGGCAAAAGACTTTCTGGAAAACATTATCTGGGTAGACAATATGTCACAATACATATGATGACAATATTATAATATACAATGAACACACGAGCGAAATGTCAATTTAAAATGTTATAAATTTTCAATTGACAATTGACAACAATAAATTTTAAATGCATTTTGTTTTTGAACGGCCTGAAAAATTCGAAGGAGTACTATTATTTTTTATGTTGGTTACCAAAAAGGATATATTTTCTTTATTTATGTCTTTATTTTTTTAGATTTATATGGATATATTTTCAATCGAATTACATATAAATTTCATTCAACTCAGTCTTATCAATCATTTTCAAGAAAATATTCAAAATATTTCACCTCTAATTAGTAGACGCCGGCTTCTAAAGTTCTATAGGTTAAAAAAAAAGTGATAAGAATATTTTGCAGTCGGCGTTTACAACAGACTTCGTGATTATTTACTGCAAGTGGCGAGATTATCAAATCTTTTTTTTTACTTATTACGTTTGACCACTGTCTCACCTGATGTTAAGTGACGACGCGGTCTAAGGTGTTGCACGTAAACTTAGAAGGAACCTATTCACTCGCGACTTGAAGACTCCGGGGTTGTCTAATATCATATCTTCTCAAACCTTTAAATGAATATAATTTATAGCTTTATATAAAACAGTATAAGAAATTTGAGTCTGAAAACTATCGCGAGTTTCTTCCATAATTTTCCAGTGTTTACCACGTGAGTCCTAGTCGATTTGTTACATTACAGTATAAGAAAGCCTATAAGTATAATTGAATAAAAGCATTATTTATTAAAGCATTATTATTACCTTACCTTATAATAGCATTATATTTTTATAAAGGCAGGATATACGGCAAATACCTAATGACACAACTATAATTTAAAATATTACTGTTTTAAACTTTCATGGCTTTTCACAATAAAACTATTACTGTTTTTTATATAAAGAGAGTCGTTCGACCACCTCACTTAGGCACTTAAAACGGTTTCATAACACTTAGGGTGCCCTCACTACATATATCACTACACTACAACAATACTCCACTTTCCTAATACATAATTGTAGCAGCAGAAGGAACGCAAAGAGCAAATTCGGCAATTATCTGATTTACTCAGCAATTCGCGCGCATTACAATTGATACATTTAAAAAATAAGTATTTTAGTAGCGGTGGTTTGTCGTGTTAAGTAAACAAAATATTGAGTTTGAAAGAAAATGTGTCAGTAAAAATTGAAACATGCTCCCTTTCATCTTCCTATGCTCATCATTTACTGGGCCTAAGCATAAAGGTTTGTAACTGAGTGAACTTTGTTAAGATAATTATAATGAAAAGTGAATGTGTCATAATGTGAACATGCAGTGGGATCCAACAAACTTGATCAATCATCACACAACGATACAAGTAGATCCGTTTATATTAGCAAGTCGCACCTTAAGCATCTCGCACCGGCTTGCATTGCGCGCTGTAGGTCAAGCCGTAAGATATGGTAATCTCGCGTGCAAGGCTGCGCCCGCGCACCATTTGTGCTAGCAGCGCTGCAAAGAGGCCTTCTAGGTAGCACTGGTTTATTCATATGTAACATATTATGGTATTCAAACTTTTAGTAAAGTCAGTGCATGAGTCTGTGCCAATCGATGAAAGATTAAATGAGTCAGAAAAAATATAAAGTACGAGCATGAGCTCGTCGCTTTGTTTTCACTTGAACCAACTTCAAAAAAGGATGTTACTTTCGAATTCAACCGTGTAATATATATATACGTACAGCTAACGAGTGGAATTCATTGCCTAAGTCTGTGTTTCCACATGGATACAATCTGGGCATCTTCAAGTCACGAGTGAACAGGTATCTTCTAGGCAGGCGTGAATCATCGTAGACCGCATCATCACTTAAGATCAGGTGAGATAGTGGTCAAACGCCTGTCTATTGTGAATAATAAAAAAAAAAATATGTGTATTCGCGGATAGTACACAAAAGTAACTTTCATCACAATATTGTGCTCATGGTACCGACTTTAACAAGTTATTTCACACTTCATCATCATCATCATCATCTCAGCCATAGGACGTCCACTGCTTCAACACTCTATTTCACACTTATGAGTGTTGAAGTCGGTTTCATGTTTTGGTAAAGATTTTATTTTACCGAAACATGTCAACAACAATCGTTCCACTACACATTTCTGATTACATACATACTTAATAATATAAGATACAAGATACCCCAAGATACAGGCTCGCGTTTAGTGTGGGGCTCAATTTGTTACATTTCAGAAAACTATGGAATGTAAATGTGTTATGTTTAAGTCATTCTTTATGATAATAAATATTGTCTTATCTTATGTTAATAAAAGCTCAATCTACGGGGATCCAACCTAAGAATTCATTCATTGGTTAATGTAACGTTGTTTTTAACAAATAATATAATATATTATATTATCATTTAACAGGTTGTATTATATAAGTAATATAAGTATATAAAGTTCTGTTAAAAGTAAATTGTAAAAACTATTTGAAACGAATGGCCCCATAGTTCCGTGCGACTTCTTCTGTGGTAGATCTATTTATTTTGGATATCTAAGCAAGTATAAGACAATTATTATTTTGATTGATGTGAATTGATATGAAATAGATACTATAATAAAAATACAAACGATATGACATGTTTATAGTTATTGTTAGTACATTTTGAGAAAACTCATTTGACATTGAATTGCTGAATCTGTCTTTGTTGGGCGAACACCAAGTCTCTACTCAATATTTTATACAAGTCTAACTCGGCCAGGAAGGAAAACATTTTTGAAACTTTGACATACAATCATCATCATCATCTCAGCCATAGGACGTCCACTTCTGGACATAGGCTTTCCCGATTGATTTCCACAAGGACCTGTTGGAAGCGGTCCGCATCCAGCCCTTGCCTGCGATCTTAGTCAGGTCGTCTGTCCACCTGGTCGGTGGCCGTCCTATGCTGCGCTTGCCACTCCGTGGTCTCCATTCTAGGACTTTTCCCACTGCCACTTCAACTTGCTAATCCGCTGGGCTATATCGGTGACTTGCGTTCTTCTACGGATCTCCTCATTTCTGATTCGATCACATAGAGAAACCCCGAGCATAGCCCTCTCCATAGCTCGACATATAATGAATTGATGTAATCATAAAGCTACAGCGGTATTACAAAACAACCACCAATTACCAACTTCGCAAGAAATGAACATAATTTCGGTTATTACGAATGCTTTGTCAATATATCAATCCCACGGCTCGTTGACAACAGTACCTACAGTAGAAAGCGAAATGTCGGCCCAACAGTACGTACTCCGGCTTTAGACAAATACTCCACTTTCCCGCATTGTCAATACTCCTAATTTGCTTTGAAGCACAAGAACATCTTTGTTGTTTGAACTCAGCCTCGACGCAATGTCACGACATGAACTATCCAACTGACATTATTAATGCGCAAGTTTGTATGTTTGTACGTAGGTACTATTGTCACGGCGTAAAACATTCCAATATTTTTGAAGTGACAACTTCAACTTTTGGGTCTTTTCAGATTATTTTGTTGAAAGTCATACATGGCTAATAAACTTAAAAAAATACCACTTATGAACAGTCCATGAAGGTTAAATCTGGTTAAACAAAATTTTATTTTATTTGTTACTTTATTTTAGAAAAAATATTTTTGAGCGACTATACTTATCCTTTGTCAAAAACTCTTACGGTAACAACAAATGGGCTTGAATTGTGTCTTACACCAGAAAAAAGGAAATTAAAAAAATAATAATGTGATTAAAATACATTTTTTTTAGCCCGTAACACATCTATATAGTACTTATTTGTAACATTTGAAACCAACACGCATCAGGATTTGTCCACCCTCTCTGCCTGTAAACACCCGCGAGTTGCCAGCTGTTAAGCCCTCTTAACTTATTATTTTGTATTAATATTTTATTATCAAGGCTTTAGTTGAGTTACCTAGAATTTGTTTTAAACTATAAACATATTTCATATCCTTGAGTACCGATGGTGGTGTTTAGTGGAAATGTGGTAGGGTGGGGACATTTCACGGCTTGGCTCGCGCTCCGTGTCCACTGGGAAGGGCACACAGGGCGTTGGCTAAAGTGAAAATCTGACGGAATTAGGTGATTGACCGAACCAACAAGCCAGTATGAGACAAATTGTAGGTATTTTACAACACCAATTATCATTAAATTATTAGAAAAGACCACTGCTGTATTAAGCCTTCCCTAACTCACAAAGACGATTTTTGTATATGCAATAGGCGGCTAATAATCAGACGGGCCGCCTGATGGGAAACAAATACCGTCGCTAATAGATCCGTAACACTGGGGCCATTACGATACGTTACCATGAGGCTGTAGCCTGTTTCTGAAACCCTTACCAGGGTATCGGCGTTGTCAGAGAACGTTCTACGCTGCCCTTTCCACAAAGTTCCCCTCGATTAAGAAAGAAAGAAAGAAAGAAAGAAACCACATTTATTCAAGACACTCACAACACACATTACACAAGAGATACATACAAAAACAATAACGAACAGAGTAATAATGATGTTGTGAGTGTCATGAATATGGGCCCCGACTCAGCATAAAACTAAGGCAAAAGCCTCAGTCACTGATTTTCAGTCGGTGCCCATAGACATGACCTCACAAACCTCAGGACAACATTAACGTTTATAAACCTATGTAAATAATAATAATAATAAATATACTTATATTT
Source organism: Apeira syringaria (assembly GCA_934044485.1). Lineage (NCBI taxonomy): Eukaryota > Metazoa > Arthropoda > Insecta > Lepidoptera > Geometridae > Apeira > Apeira syringaria. Next base: position 12,146,664 of record OW203669.1, on the reverse strand, counting down.
AAACAAGAAACACAACAAAAGAAAGAAGAGAAAAAGTAAATTTACCTTTTGATTACCTTTTGGTCCCATTGGATATCAGTTCCTGCCTCCAGTTCCTTTGATTTTTATACCGATATTCTCATATCTGGGCTGCGAGCATGGATCGTCGACTCGATACAATTCGACAGTAAGTGCTTGTTCAGACATAGCGATATCCGCGCGGTTCGGGGATCTCATAGTAATAGAACCGCGCGGGTGCCGCACAATGCGCGTGTACGCCATGTCTGAACAAGCACTTACTGTCGAATTGAATCGAGTCTACGACACATGCTCGCAGTCCTGGTGCGATATTGCATAGAACCCCTTAGCATAGCCCTCCTCTGTCACGCTGTCAAGTTTGATGTGCGGTCTCCGTGGCTCAGTGGTCAGTGACATGACTTCTGTGTTCTCGACGCCCTGGTTTCGAATCCCGGCAGGGGCAAACAATTGTGCGATGAGTGTAGGTGTTTGTCCCGGATGTTTTGGATGTTTGTGTGTGTCCATGCCTCTCTCGACACAGGGAATCCTAGTGCGGGGGTTTGAGTGTGATAAATGAAAATATAAAATAAAATAAGCTGGTACATGAGCCACAATACGAAACGCCGCACACAATATTTGAAAGAATATTTTAGAAGTCGAACTATTCGATGTTGTTTGACATTATTAGTTTTTTTTATAAATTGGGTTGCAAGTTTTCGGAACTAGAGCTTTACTGGTATATTTATAAAACATCAAACTACAGAGTGTCAAAGTCAATACTGTTCCGGTCAACTGTTTGCTCTTCGTGTGTGTGGGATTATTTTGGAGACTAAGAGGAATCGATAAAAATAATCACTTCAACAAACACTTGATCTAAATATAGATAATAATATTTATTTCATAGTAATATTGTATCTCCAGTGATATATAAGGTCGGTTTGTAACTTACCTTAATACGAAAACGTGTATGATAATTCTATAGCTATATATTTTTATTAAGTTGTGGGTGGTACATCAGCTAAGTGGACACGTAATTTGGTACTAAAACTACCCGCAAAGTAATACAACTACCTTCAAATATTCCGAAAAGTTAACTGTTATGTTTTTTTTTATATTTACAATAGACAGGCCACTTTTGACCACTATCTCGCCTCAAACGCCTGTCTATTGTCTTATTTGAGTTTTAGATTAAACAGAACACGATGGATTTTAGACAATTTTATTTTAAATGAGTAACAGAATCACCACCTATTACTACCATATCACGTTGCGAAATAAAATACATATATATAAAGATAATAATAATGCGCCATCACTGCCATTCTTACCCTTACATACCCAAGTTTGCGTGCTTCATCTTCGATAAAAGTGTTGCTAGGCAACTGACGAGTTTTAAAAGAACCTTTACCTCACTCTATCCGTTCAGCGAGGTCAACCAAACATCCAGCGTCTGCTACCTATACAACTCGTTCATTAATTTACTCTCTCTTTCTAATTAACATATCGCTCTAATCAATTGCAATCACCATTGTTGCCGTGAAATGTTTAAACAAATCAAATTACTTGGATATTCGTGAATTAACATAACCAGTAAGCGTTTGGCGGAGCCCGCGTCACTTTCTCATGGTGGCTGCTGACGCAGAGATAGCTATGGGATGGTATATAGTACAGTTCCTTGGGCGTGTCAGCTTTCACACCTACTAATTAAACATTCGTTGTAATAAACTTTGCTTTGACAGTTCTATTACAACACGGCCTTAATTCAGGTGAGAAAATAATTAGGATTCTATTAGGAGTGTAACCAATGGTTGAAGAATATGTTTTTTAATAAATTCCGCGATTCACATGTGTGACGATTGACACGAATAAATAAAAGTTTTCTACCAAAATAAGAATGTTTGTCTAAGTAACAATATAAAAGACTTATACTAACGCAAACACGAGATTCCAGGAAGCTTTATCTAGGCGTGTCTATCGATGCGCGTGTAAATCAGCGATAATGATGATAGATAATGAATATTAAACATAAAGGGTTTAAATCTATAACTATCATGACCAGGTTATTAGACCGATGTAGATCTGATACCGGAAGCAAAAGGCCTTTTTGAAAACCATTATCGCATATCCTACTAATCCTACTAATATTCTAAATGTGAAAGTTTGTGTGTTTGTGTGTATGATTGTTACATCTTCACGCTCAACCGGCTACACCGATTTCCATGAAATTTGGTATGGAGATAGCTTATAGCTTGGATTAATACATAGGCTTATTTTCATCATCCCTATCATCACCGGTTTTCATCACCACGCGGGTACAACCGCGGGGCACCCCTAGTGAGATATAAAAGCATATGATTTGGGCACGGATATGAATCACCGTATCCATTATTTTTTTTTTGCAAGAATTTATTTTGGTCTTTTGCAATAGTGCCTAGTTCGAAATCTTATGTATGCGGCAGCGGCAACGTCACGTATATATGCGTTTACAATTAAGCTAAGTCCTAAAAATGTTTACTAGCCTTAGACACATATCAACCATTTTAATAGTTATTAAAGTTGGTAAATAAATTACATAATTATCGTACTAAAGCAACCTAAGGTTAAAATTAGGGATGCGCTCGCTGACCTTACAGCAGAGGTGACAAAAAGCCTGTCCCATAGATAAAACATCAGCTTGTAAGTTATCTGTGGCGAATCGATTTCACGCTTCAAGTGCGGGCTTCGGCAGTTTTTACGCGCGATTAGACCTTCCTAATGATATTATTTTGGACGCATTCATATTGTAATTTGAGAGTTACAATGAGTTCGTTCGTGTCCTTGGTCATGGCCGTGAAGTTATTGTGATGATATTTTGTGTATAGAATTAAAACTGTGTAAGATATTACTCGGCTCTTGTCTTCAATGGCCTCGCTAAGCTAACGAAATAATAAATATATATGCTGATTTGTAAACGTACCATTCAATTTGTTAAAGCTCAGTGTGGAAGGCCAGGTGAGGTACAGGAAATGGGCAAGTAGGATACAATTGAGAAAGATGTAACGGGCTATAACGCTTAGGCTGACTCTCTGCGTCGTGGATGCATGGGAGGAAGGAGGATGCAATACGCTGATCGCCTCCTCGCTCCTCCGGTGTAGTAGGGCCATCGGCGGGGGGGTCGGGGGAATCAGGCTGCTCAACATGGTGGCTTGGTGATGCCCCTGGACTATCCTGCTGTATCCTACCAAGGGTGCAGCTGCCCCCTCCCCCTGCCTGGATAGTCACCACTGCGTTAAAAAAATAATAAAAAAACGTTTCAGGGGCTATCTGCGACCCCTACATTCCCATGAAACTTAAGGGCAAAGTTTACAAGACAATGACACCTGATATGACAAGATATGGATCTGGATGTTGGAAGGCGAAAGAAGTAGACGAAAGAGACCAAAATAAACAAGATCAGAACTTGAGTATATCAGAGGAAGCTTCAAAGATTCACCAGTGAATAAGAAGGAAAGGCATATCATTAAATAAGGAAGATAGCAGTAGTAATGTTACAAGGCCTTTTTAGTTTTTTGAAGCATAACGTATTTGATGTACCGGGTCTAAGATCCATACCAAATTTTATGGGAATGGGATCAGCCGTTGCGTTGTTGCGCTGAGTTTAGGATTAGGATTAGAGAGAGGTTTATATTTACACAGATAGAACGAATAGGTACCTTTGGAATTACTTTCTGAATGATAATAAATTAAGTAGTAAATCTGTCCATGGGAATGACATTAATTAATTATGGTATAGATGATTAAAAAATAAAAAATGAAACATTTAAATGAACTCATCATGTGTCTCGAATTTCAGATCACTGGTGTTTGTATTTCAAATTATCCATGGTGTTCGTTTGAATATAAAATATCAGCCCCTAATCTTAAGTTAACCTTTGGTAACCAAATAAAACAGGGATAAATGGTCAAACCTGACTTCAGCAAGTGGCCCTTATAGAAAACAATGTGAGACAGATATATTGTAACGACAAACAAAACCTCACATTAAAGAGCTGTGCATATTCCAAACATTGAACCGCAAGCCTTACTCAATGTTGGAGCGGAGGTAATCTTACCACTCTTCAATTTAAAGCCTTTGCACCTCTCCATAGGGTGTATATTCATATCATGGGGGTGTTCGGTATTGACGTGTCGTAATGGTTACACACAGTGCAGTTATTCGAGACCGTGCGAACCGCGGAGCCGGTTCATTCACGGTTTTTTGCATAAATTGACGCGAACTGTTACAAAATACTGGTTATTGTTCGATGGGAGAGCTGCGGTGTAGGAAGGAGGTTCACCTCTTTAAGTATATATGTACCTAGGTATATATGTGCCTATTTTGAGTCCAGTGGGGTGTGCTATATTTTGATAAATAATGCAGAAATGATTAATACGGACAAGACAGTGTAGGCTTATTATTCACTAGCTGTGCCCCGCGGTTTCACCCGCGTGGATTACGGTTTTGCCTCTACTTCAATTATCCCACGGGAACCAAACTTTCTTAGAGGAAATCTCGAAGTCTTTTCTTAGGGGATGCCTACGTCATAGTAGCTTTATGCATGCAAAGTCTCAGCCCGATCGGTTTAAATTGACAAAGTTTCATACAAACTTTCATTCCCTACTTTATCCTCTTGGGGGTAGAATTAATCAAAATCCTTTCTTAGCGGATGCCTTCGTGATAACATCTACCTGCATGCCAAATTTGAACCCGATCCGTCCAGTGGTTTGGGCTGTGCGTTGATAGAACACTATCTCAGTCAGTCAGTCACCTTTGAGTTATATATATTTAGATTGTATATGAGGTAGGTACCCTCAATATTTGTTTGAAAATTGTATGTAATTGTTATGTATTTTAAAATGTTTTGTTGTAAACTTCATTATGTAGAAGAGCGAAAGCGCGAGTATTTTACGTCAAAAGTGTTTTCAATCATGTTTGACCATTTGCAACTTTTATAATTGAGTAAAGCATTTATTTATTAACAAGGTGACAAAGAACGCATTATGTCATATTTGCGTGCTTTTTAATCGCTGTGAAGTACAATGAATGTATTACTATTTAAAAATATATTACACAGGTTCACTCACGTTAATATTTGAATACTAAAAATATTAAAACTAAATACCTTAAAATAAATTTATGACTTATGGAATAAAATAATCAATATTAGTTATAGTTGCTTTTGTTATAAAAGAGACGCTAGTGTGGCCTGAAAACTCTGATTAGATCGGCCCTCTGCCTATCCGCCAACCCGCATTGGCCATCGCGGCGGATTGACCCCTTCACTCCTCTCTGAGAGCGAGGCCCGTGCCCTTGCAGTGAGAACGCATTGGGCTGAACACGCTACACTATCAAAATTATAAAACCTATGTAAGCGGGGGTCTTTATAATCCCTTGACCCTGTGTTTATAACCTAGGTTTTCTACGCCGAGGTTGGTTTTTGGAAGGTTCTTCTTCTTCTTCTTCTCAGCAATTAGAAATCCACTGCTGGACATATGCCTCCCCCATATATAGGAGGGATTTGCCAATTCTCGCCACGCTTGGCAGGCGGGTTGGCGAGCGCAGTATGATTTCCGAACCTCAGAAGGCGCTGAGGAAAGTATGGAGGGTTATCTCTATTAAATTATACATGAGCCTGCACGGTTCTGTCATCAAGTGAGCAAGGAACTTTTGTGCTACATTTCACTAAATTCCATTCAGCTATTTTAAGCTGAGTGATAACAAACATACAAAATACACAGAAACACAAAATTTAGCAATTTTCATATTTGTTATGATTACATATACATATACCAGACGTAAGATATTGTTAATATATAATATATGGCCCCATATTTACGTATGGTAAAAAGGACCCCGGGATACGAATTGCCAAATTGGTTGTGTGATATTAAACAATAGGAAATGATGTAGAAAGCGGTTGTCAACCTTTTATTTTTCCTAAAGCAATTCTGGTATCCGTTGCGTTGATATTTCGCATAAAGTAATTGTAATGGTATTCTAATAAATTGTAAAATAAAGTCTTAATTATAATTGTTTTTTTGCATCATTTCGTTACAAAAGAAACTTCATATTTTTTCTAATTTTTATTTGTCTGACAGACGGAACAGTCATTATGTTCATATATTAGTGGGACTCATGTGATGCGCAATGACGACGACACTTGGATCCATCATCCATTTAAAATATGTGTCGTTTGAAATCTACCACAAATAAATGGTTTATCTTTATGATGATAGGTAGGTTTGGTGCAATTATAATACAAAATGGTTATATCGGTTTTACACATACATACACGGCTTTACATAATTACATAAACCGACGTGTGACCTACTAATGAACCGTTTACAACGTTTTCTTGACTATAAAGTGAAATACTGAACACAATAGGGTCCTATTGAAAAGTAAACAAAATTTTCAAAGTCTTCTGACTAAAAAATAGATGATTCTGAATGTTTTTTATTTCTCAAGTAACAAATTAAATGAGGCCCCAGTATATAACCCCAATGGCAAACACATTTTTCATTATATGTACACCTATTACAGGCATATACAGCTTACACAAAAATAAGGTAATTTTAGGATTGTATGAATAAACTATGTTAAGTGCAGGTGCCTACGAAATATGAGTAGGTATAAAATCATATTCATTAATCAATTCTATTGTTTGAATCTCTAGCTTATGTAAACTGAATGATTTCTTGTAAATATTATTAAATAAATTATTAAATAAATTAAAAATGTTAATTCTAACATATTGTTTTGTTATTAAAACTGACGTGGTTTTGACACATTATAAATGTATAAAACACGGGAGTTACTCACGTAATAAGTCAGAGCGCCCCGTATTCTCCTTGAAAAAGACCACCGAATGTGGTTGAAACTATAGTCGGAACCCTCTGACTTATTACGTGAGTAACTCCCGTATACATTTATAACTAACAGATTGGTATCATAGAAATTTCATTGAATCACGTATTTCACATTATTTGATTTCCAGTACCTGCCTGGGTAGCTACCACCCTTAAGTTTGACAAACTGTCACCCAACGCACAGTATGTTCAGGCAGCTGTCCTTCAAACCCAGTTAACATTATATGTCTAGCACGGTTCCTTCTTGTAACAAACCGCCACTGACCATCTAGTCAGATAGTGACCAAAGTCTACATCTCTAAAGTATATCACCTGTAGTTTTTCCCAAAATTTTAGAACAAACAGGTCATTCACCCGATGTTTACCGGATGCTAGTCAATTAAGCAATTGCTTAATTGATTATTTTCTAACTAAAATGTTATTTAGGGCACGTTTTCCTCAAGTATTGTGTGAGATTCGTCGCGGTTTATCAATCGAGCGAGATCGTTATCTCGTTTACGCCATTCTGGGAAATATTCTCGATTGATTTATTGAGCATTGGGAAAGTCAATTTAACGTTGGAATAATGGACGAAAAAAAAAGGTACGGAACATTGAGTTTCTAGTGTGTAGTTTACTCAATAAAAAAAACATGTACGAGTTCTGCCTTTCGGATTTCGATTTATTTTACTACTATATACTGTAACGTTAGACCACCATCTCAATTGATGGTCAATGATGGTCTACGGTGAAATCACGCAAAACCAACAATGTTGAGGGAGGTCAAGGATAAGCTGTCAAGTAAAAAAGATACAAAACATGTTTTTTAGACATATGACTTTGACTCTAAATAACGTTAGTTTTAAACATATACAAAAGTAAGGATAGCTTTGATGTCAGATTCATAAATTATTTGACGGTCGCCGTAGCGCAGTGGTTAGTGACACGACTACTGTGTCTCCGGGACCCTGGGTTCGAATCTCGGCCGGGGCAAACATTTGTACAATGAGTATAGATGTTTGTCCCGGGTCTTGGATGTTGTGTGCTGTGATTGTGTGTGTCCATGCCTCCCGCGATACAGGGAATCCTAGTGCGGGGGTCTAAGTGTGAAAAAAATAAAAAATTACATAGGTTAAATTTAAAATGTAATAGTACCTGGGTAGGTGCTAGTTAAATCGCTTGAAATATTTTAAACCTGAATAATGTGAATATTGGTATGGAACCCTCGATACGCACGTCTGACTCGTACTTAGCTAATGTTTTAAAATGATGCTGTAGAATGGTGAATATTAATAATTAATTGTATTATATTATTATACTTAATTATATGACATAATTAGTAGAACAGCTTTATAACTTGACCGTAACAATAAATACTCCTCACAGATTAACAACCTGTTGTGAATAAATAATTGCTTATTTAGCATAAAATTGGCTAATTTATAATTGCGTTTTAACCTGCAATAAAGATCCAGAGGCTATTAAATCACACCCATTAAACGGCTAGATACACGTAACTACCCTCACACTCCGACAACACCTACTTACTATCATATGCTTAGCTATAATCACGACCCGAGCAATTATGAAGCAATAACACTAATTAGCAATCGTAAGCAATTGCTTATTCGTGATACATGAAACGCATCGGCGCTCCTTATCTTAATAATGACGCGGTGAAAAGCTTCCTTCATGCTAATGTGTTGCTTTCTATCTCAGTGTAATATATTTAAATTAGACTTAACTTTTTGGTGTTGTTCATGTAGGTAGGCTTGTACGGTTTTTTGTTTGGCGGGCGAAAGTGTGTAAATGTTTGCGGATGCGATGTTTAGAGAATCCAATTGATTGTTCAATTTAATTTGTTACTCCTTAACAATAGTTTACATTAAAACAAGTAATCAATTTCAAATGACATTAAATTTAAATGAAATAAATCTTTTTTATTTTTATTTTATTTTTTATCACACTCAGACCCCGCACTAGGATTCCCTGTATTGCGGGAGGCATGGACACACACAATCACAGCACACAAACATCCAAGACCCGGGACAAACATCTACACTCATCGCACAAATGTTTGCCCCTGCCGGGATTCGAACCCAGAGTCCCGGAGACACAGAAGTCATGTCAATGACACTAACCACTGCGCCACGGCGACCGTCATGATAATGCGGTTGCGATTGCGTTGCATTGCATGCGATTTAATGTCATATAGGAATATAACAAAATAAAAATAATAATGAAATAATGTTTTTCTATTTTTTGATTAAGTATTGATACCTAAATGACTAATAAATTGTATTTTATATGTTATTTATTAAATGAAAATAAATATTTCACATTATAACAGTCTGTTCTGTACAATATTCAATAGTTCTAGCGTGATAACATCTTCGACCACATCGTCACTGACTATCAAGTGAGATAGTGGTCAAACGTCATCTATAAAATGTTTGAAACAAAAGTACCTTTTATGTATCATTTTATTATTTCATGTGATTTATACTCGCTTTGGTCAACGCATAGTTACTTATGCTACTACATTTAAGAGACTACTTCACATTAAGAGAAAGGGCTGCCTGGATTCCAAAAGCTTAACTTTGTACAAGTTATGTCAATGTGTTCAACTGTCTGACAGAGGAACAAAACCTTTGTGCTTGTGAACTAATAAAGTAAGGAGTTAGGTTTATAGTCGGTTGTGTATGAATAAATAACGATGACTATTTTAATGTTTTATTTCTTTTCTTTGTTGGAAATACACAGCAAAAATTATCACACGTAAAAGATACAAAGAATGACGTGCGCTCCGCGTATTATGTCGCTGTGCACTGCGGCAGTCGAACGAGCGATGTCGCCGGGCCGGCCGGCGGCCGCTTGACGTTTTCCATTGTTCTCGTGCGCCGCGCCGCGTTCACATTGCGTCTGCGCAGGTGCCTGTCCACATTAGTATTTATTGTGGTTCCACCACATCACTCCCCTTCAGAGACCATCCTATGGTCGATAATAGTCTGGAAATCTGACTGTCCTACCTGACCGTGTACAGATTCTTTTTTCAGGTGGAGATTCTATTCTAGGAGTTGGAGTAATGTTTTCCGTGGTCGCTAGTAAATAAGCCGGTTTCAATCTGTCAATCGACACTTCGTTCTCTTTTCCTTTCAAGAGAATTTTGAAGGTTTTTTCATTGCGGCTTACAACTTTATGAGGGCCCGTACTGACTATGTCAAGCACTGTGTCTGCCAGGTCTGCAAGGCTACTTAGGTCAGTATGTGGTTGTGAAGCGACGGCTGTTTGTACGTTTGTTGGGAGACGGCTAGTCCATATGGTCTTTAAAAATTCTTCAGGAACTTCAGGTCCAGCCAGCTGACGTAAATGTCGCAGAAACTGTGACGGACGGCGATCTCCCATCTCTTCGTGTGTCAGAAGCTGCTTAACTTCTTTTTCCCGAGACTGTGATAATCTTTTGACAAGTTCTGTTTTTAGTGTAGCATATTTCGACTCAGATGGTGGAGATACAATTATGTCCTCTACCTCGGCAGCATAGCGGTGATCCAGTTGCGAGATGACGTAATAAAATTTAGTTTGGTCATCTGTTATTCTCGATAATGCAAAGTGGCCTTCCACTTGTGCGAACCACACGGCTGGTTTCTCCGGCCAAAACGGAGGTATACGTACTCCAACTCGAAATGTGTCCGACGACATAGTGTGAACAGTACCTTTCGTGGAATCTTGACTGCCCGTAGCTGTAGAATTATTCGAAGTCATACTTGCTCACTATTCACAATTCACTTGTTTTAGTCCGTGTCCAATCACGTCGGGGTCACCAATATAGTCGGTTGTGTATGAATAAATAACGATGACTATTTTAATGTTTTATTTCTTTTCTTTGTTGGAAATACACAGCAAAAATTATCACACGTAAAAGATACAAAGAATGACGTGCGCTCCGCGTATTATGTCGCTGTGCACTGCGGCAGTCGAACGAGCGATGTCGCCGGGCCGGCCGGCGGCCGCTTGACGTTTTCCATTGTTCTCGTGCGCCGCGCCGCGTTCACATTGCGTCTGCGCAGGTGCCTGTCCACATTAGTATTTATTGTGGTTCCACCACAGGTTTTATACGCAACATGAAAAAAGCCCAACCTACAGAAGTATTCTTTTTAAACCTTTTGTGAGAAAATACAGAGCAAGACAATGATGTTTTACCAAAGATGACGTATATTCATACTGCGCGGTGCTCAGATTTTGTTCCTTTACGACATAAACATGCTTACTGCGACAGATAATACGGTACAAATAACATAGAAAAGGATAGCTATATGTTTAGACTTGCGCTTGACATACGCGGCATAATGAAAATTACTACAATTGACTTAATTTTGCCGCCTCAGTTTCCGAGCGCTTGTCAAATGCGAAACATATAATATCATTGGAGCAAGACTCTAGTGAGAAGGTATTATAAAAAATATCTATATTTTATAATTGCGCATTATTAGCGCGTTTTTGTGTGTGAGGACGAAATCAATTGTTCGCTGTAGAGAAGTTGATGGTTAATAATCTAGGTGATAACCCCAGAGGATAGTGGCACATATTATAATAACTAGAATTAATTGTATAAATGATTCATTAACCTAATTGCGCAAACACGATAGTAATTGAAATATATTTCATGTTGGTTCGAGTTTATTGACCCATCGATTGCGTCAATGTGTGTGTGAATGTATGCGTAAGTGTGAAATTTCACTTTCGATTGCGGAGTTCGAGCCTCTCTGGTCGATGGACGAATCTTTATTCTTATTCAGGGTTGCCACTTACATGTTCCCGATACTTGTATAAATGATATTTTTTGGAGTCCATCAGTATGTAATTTTAATGGTAGACACTAAATTTTTTCGGATGTTAAGTTAGTAGTAGTTATCTAAGTACTTAAATATTCTGTGTCATTATTATTTATTATTCCTATCACACTTACTATACCAATTTGGCTTAGACTAGACATACTCGTACCTTGTTGATATTGTTTTCTTATAAAGCATAATTGAATTATATACCTATTTCTCTTTGAACGTTATTTAAAATGATATGGAGGAATAAAACTGGGTTTAAAATCAATAACAATATCACTCAATTTTTCAAAACAAAAACACCTACCAAAAGCTTGTTTCTACCACCTCTTTACTCGAAAATTGGTTGAAATAATCCTGCAATTCTAGGTCCAAAATGATTCTAACTCCGACCACACTGTCAGTGAACATTAAATAATATAGTGGTCAAAACGATACATATAAAAAGGAAAAATAATTTCGTAAATTTATTAACTCTTAAATCGTACTTAGTATCCATTGTAGTCTCAAGATGACGCGTGAACTGCAGTTCCATTGAAATATTCAAGGCTCTACATAGCCACGAGAATGTCACGGGCACTCGTGGCGTATCAAAAATAATGATTGACCTTTGTTATATCATAAAAACACGATTTAATTAAAAAATATTAACTGGCAACCCTAAGATTTAAAGAAAACACATAACAGTACGACATTCCTACTGATTTCTTAGTCTGTATATTAATTAAAGACACAATAAATATGTATTTCTGTCAATTCTGTACTTTCTAATTTCTACGAAACTATGAACTTGAACCTGAGTTTATTATTAATATTAATATTACCTTATCGATACATTTTTGGTAACTTTTTCGCTGCTAGTTATTGAGATTTCATTATGTATATTGAAGAGATGTTTGGTGTAGTTTGACCATGTGTTGTTTTTATCTGGTTCCGAAAAAGAGGAGGTTGTCAATTAACTGAAAATAACGCTGTGAGAAGCGTTATTTTCACCTAGTCAGTACAGCAGGAAAATCTCCGGGCCGGCACTCAGCATGTTCCTACGGACCACCAACGCTCTGCTTTCCGTTTCAACACCTTCAACGTGTGCATCGTCCTTAAGGTCATCAACAAGTATATGTCCGAGGTATTTTAATCGAGTGACTTGATTTTATTTCACGCTTACGCCATTTAGGGTAATCACAGAACGTCTCTGAATACTTGCCTTTGGAAGTATTTTATTTTAATTTTATATACTGTATAGATCTAGCGTTTGACCACTATCTCACTTGATGGTCAGCGACGATGTGTTCAAAGATATTACCACGCTCGACCTAGAATGCTCACTGGCTCTCAATGACTGCTGCCTGAACACATTATGTGTTTGGTGACAGTGGTATAACGCTTTTTTAATGTAAATGTCTGTTTCACAAGGAGGTTTATATAAGATCGCTAATTTGGCCCTTTTCTACCAACTTCCCAAAAATGGGGAGTTTCTCTTCAGGTTCAACAGTAATATTAGGTCTGCGTGCATCAGTTAGCCTGAAACTCACTCCCCGTTTCCTTTTTTTAAAGCAAGAAGCGTGAAGCTACTACAACTGCAAATGAACACCCTAAAACTCTCATTTTAAGATGATATAACAAAATTTCAAATTGACATCTCAAACTGCCGCCTTAAACTCTAAGTAGGCTAGGGCATTATAATGTTATTATACTTTATTCATTTAGCAATTCGCACGGTGGTCGGTGGATACACTTAGAACAAGTCACTTTTGATTGTGAAATAATGTTCTATTTAAGTATGAATATTACTTACTTAGCATGCACGCTATCATTCTTGAAATCACATCAATAAGTCTGGAAGAAATCGCTTTAAGCGATAAGACCGTTCATTGTACTACCTAAGTATACAGTAATTTTGTAATAATTTATAAGTACATTTATGGTAAAGTGCAATACAGAATTATTGTATTGCATTAATAAGAGGTGTCAATGAGCTCTCTCACGGTTCAACGAATTCACTCAATACCTTTTTTTGGTATGTTCATATTATGTGCATGCGAAGAGCTGTGATGTCGAAGTAAAAACATTTTATTTTCTGAATGCATATTGAGTAATCAGTTAAGTGTAGTCGCGGCGTGAGATTACTTCATAAGGGCCAGTGGGGAAGTGCAGCTTCGAACCGAGGCGAGGCTCCGATAATTATACAAGTGACCAGTCACAGTCTCAGCAGTGCCGCAATCGAGGCTTCGGCATAATCAGCACATCCGACTTCATAAAAAGGAGGAGGTTCTCAATTAGACCCGTTTTTTATGTTTATTACCTCTAAACTTTCAGCTGGGTGATCATTCTTTTGTTTTTCCCGTGTGGTCCCATTTAAATGTCATCAAAATCAGTCAATGGGTTTTTGAGTTACACAGCAATAACTGAAAAGTGCTACGTTTACGTGGACGATATTATAACTGCGCGTGAAGAAATCGGTGAACATACACTATGACAATTATTTATCCCGTGAGTAGCAAAAAGAAAAGGGTGGAAAAAAAATGTTCCCAAAAAATTGAACCGATGTCAACAATCAAAAGTGTGAAATAATTTGTCGAAGTCCGTACCATGAGCACAATATTGTGATAATAGTTTTAAACTATCATGGTACCAGTTTGCGATTAAATATTCGTATTGTTATCGGATAGTTTAACAAACGCACGTACTAACTGTAGTTGTGCTAGGAAACTTGTTATATATGTTCAATAATGTATTTAACAGAATAGTATTTTATGAAACTGTATCTTAATAAGGGTTCTTAAGACTCGAGTGTAAGATAAAAAAGTTAGTCTTTTTAGAGCATTACACGAGTATTTAAAGACCAAATTATGTGCCATTTCATACACTACTTTTTCTTATCTCATAAAATATAAATGAAATTTAGGTAAAATTACAGCATATGTTTGCTTTTGTTTAGCGCCGAAATCCATTTGCTGGTCGCGCATGCGTGTTGCGCCGCGTTCACAGATTATATGTAGAAAAACTGCATTGCCACCTCCTTGGTCTAGCTGAAGTTGTATCTTAATGGTAATAAAGTAACATTATGATACAGTTGTCTGTAGAAGAGCTGTATCATAATGTAACTTTTTAAATTTATTTTGATATACTGTCTATGAAGACTGTCATTCGAGTTCTGATTTTGATTTTTAATCTTTATAATTTAGTATGAGATTAGACAAAAACCATCAGAATACAATTTCGGTAGTGACTCTGTAAGTATTAAGTCATTCATGTTATTGAATGCTTATATCAAGAGATAGAAACTAATATGTATATTTGTATTGTTTCAGAAGCGCAGAGGTCGTGTTACAGGCTTTCCTTGTGTTCGTGACCTGCAGCCAAGTGTCTAGAGGTGAGTTATTACTCAATTATATATTATCAGTATGTTTAAGTAGTAGTTTATCTGTGTCGCCGTTACGTTTGGTCAAACCTAGCAAGTAGAATACCAATTCCTCGTAGTCTATAGAGTTGACATTTGACACGTTGACTTGGTTGTGATGGCAGAACACTTTCGTGGTAATCATAACCAAATATTACACCCAAGATGGGGTAATGCCTCACTGCAGCAGTCAATATATGACATTTTGTATTAACATTGAAGTAGCTCCTACAGATAGAATTATTGTTAAAATGTCAGCGGCTTAGACGTGAAACTTTCTATACCTACGCATTCAAAATAATGTTTAACAAATGTTGTTTATATTCATTTATTTATTATATTAACATTTTGATTTATTTCTGCTGTGAGTTGTTTTATCCATACAATAAATTTTAAAAAACGAAGGTTTATCTATTATTGTGTTTTACGGAACATTTTGCGGTGATGCTTAGATCCCGCAAGCTACAATTAAACCGTGACTTGAAATTTTTATCATTCCCTGACGACCGACGAAGGATTGGAGTATGGTTAGATTGAATCATTTATCCGTAATTTTTACTCGTTTTTGGATCTGTGTGTAACTCAAATCGAACAAACTGCGCAGAAGTGGCTTGCATCAAATTCAATGCAGTTTAACTGGTAGCCAATAATAATTAGTTTCCCAAACTATAAACATATAAATGTGCTGCCATAACCTACCATAGAGCAGCTGCAGCCGTGAGCACAGATACTAGTTTAGTTTAGTTTAGTATTGCAACTACATATTTGTTATTATTGACTAATTCTCTTGATGTGCTATTTCCCTGGTTCTATGTCAATCAATCGATCAATATATATGAGATGGATAATTCTTTACTGTAACATAGAAGACAATTAAATACTATAGATATTTCCAAAAACATAATGTGACAATAGGCGGACTTATCGCTGAAAGCGATTTATACTAGATTGTACGGATTGGATTGTAGATCCTATATGCACGGGATGGTGTGTTTACTATAGACAATTTCTAAAATAAACACTTAGCTAATTAATTAAGATAAAAAGTAATAATTATGGTATAAAATATTAGTAGAATTCTTAACGCACTTAATAATATACAAAACCAGGTTATTAGAGAATGTAAAGTACTTATTATTAAACAGCCAACGAAAAGCTTACTTTTCGACATAGTTTTTACGTGAAACTTGACATAAACCGGGCGTCTGACCAGCGAAGCTCATTTATTGCTTCTGTCCAAGAAAAGACTTCAACGTGCGCTGTTTAAACACAAAATCAATAATTTGTAAATGACGTGTTTTTGACACATTATGAATATATAAAACACGGGAATTACTCACGTAATAAGTCAGAGTGTTCCGACTACATTCGGTGGTCTTTTTTGAAGGAGAATACGGGGCGCTCGTGGGCGGGGTCGCAGTTTGCCTAGTTCTAGTACTAAAGACCAGTTTTTATTTAAATATAAAACTGCCCAATTGTCACGTTTTTTGACAGTCATTATTTCTCTCGCGTTGTAGGCAGTATTAAATCCTCCCTCTAATGGAGAGCGAGCTCAGGCTGCTATCAGGTGCGCATTGTCCGTGAGGGTAGCATCTATACATCATATCCCTCGGGATAACACTGTAGCGCGTTCCGGGTCTCCCTTAATTCGAATCCGACGCCACTTCAATACACTCCTTGGCGCTAACACCGATATTGATTTAATGTGCGACAATTGGAATACTATTCATTCTGTCACATTATTAAGTACAAGTAGCGCCCTGCGGTTACACTCGCGTAAATTGCTGTTCTCCCGCTATCTCAATTATCCCACGCCAACTATACTTTTTCTTCTACTACTACTTTTTTAAAGTAGCCTATGTGTTTTTCCGATTTCATCGAGATCGGTGTAGCAGTTTTAACGTGAAGAAGTAACAAACATACACACAAACTTTCACGTTTGTAATATTACTAGGATTGTGAGTCTTAAAGACCTGTGGGACACGTCCTAGCATTGACTCTATTAGTAACTCGGTAACATTTGATTTTTTTTAACATTCCTTTAAGTTGACCTTACTATATATTTGTACTCAATAATGTATCTTTACTGTGTGATAATTAGTAATTATTTATTGTACGTATTTTATCATATAAAATAAATAAATTAAAGTTTAAAAAAGTACTGCCGGAACACCGCCGCACCAGTCGAGAAGTAACAACTATATAAAAAAACGTGAAACCTATTATTTTTTACGGCTGTTCCTTATACCACCGTGCTGGCCGCCATCGTGTAAAAGCTCATCTTCATATAAATGTTTCATTAAGGTCACATATTATTTATACGATATGTACATATACAATATATGATATGTACGCTACACGAACTGTGCTATATAAGGTAGATTATGCATATATTTAATTAAGTTGACTACGCTTTTTTTATTGGGATCATGTAAAATCGATGCAGTAATATTTGTAATGTGAATTAATAAATTAAATATATATATATATATATGTTGAATCGCTCGCTCTACCATTTTTGCCATACACCTGTAAAACGTCCTCTCTCAATTTTCCCAAATAGCTATACCAAAGAATCCTTTTTTTAAATATTATTAACTTGCTTTTGACCACTGTTTTACCTGATGTTAAGTGTCAAGGATAGTGAAGAGTAGAGTGCTACGATACCCACCGGCTGCGGTGAACGCTCACTAAATATCTCAGACGGCCTGTCTGTTTGTTTACCACATGAACTAATGTAGGGTGTGTAATAATATAATAGAGCATTTTCAGAGGAAAGTTTGCTAGCGATGGTGTAAAAGTTGACATATTCATAAAGGAGATACAATCTTGTCACACGTTAAACTTATAGTATCGTGTGAAAATTGAAAGCGAAAAGTTGCGACCCATGCAGTAGCTGCTCATTTCCACTTTGTCGGCAATTCAATAATTACTCCTGTTCTGCATACTGCATGGGCGGGGGTTTATGGGCAATAAATATGAGCGTCCGACTGTCTGCCTACTGCTATGCTAAAAATAGATATTAAACCAGTTAGTGTCATACATTTCATATTCATTACAGACATGTCATATTCAAACCTGTTAAAAATATATACAATTTTTTTATAGCCGTGCATTGTCAAAACGGTATCGTGCTTTTTTTATTTAATGTACAATCTGGTGTTCATAAAAAACGCATGTATAATTAAGTACTCATCGACACGAAAACATTTGTTTCTTTTCGCCAGTTATTTAAAGTGTCTTTGTTACTGTTTTCCTTGACGTAGCGCAAGCTTGCGATAAAGTGTCGCATGAAGGACTTATACACAAACTTAGAATAAAATTACCGAAACAGTTTTCGGATATATTACAATCGTATATCTCAAATAGAGCATTCCTCGTAAGGCAAGAAGATGCTTACACATGAATCAAGGAAATAAAAGCTGGAGGGAGTGGGGAGCTGGACTGATCTAGTGAGAAGACTTAAAAGAACAAAACCATTCGAATTAGTGTAGTATTCAGTAATAGTGAGACATCTCGAGAACATAGAGAACACATGAACAAAGTGTCTCCCCCTTAAATAGAGACAATAAGAAAAGTGTTAATGGACACATTCTTAGTACAGTAAATTGAGCAAAAAGTGAGACTTAAATTACTTATTAGCTTTTTTAAGCTATATTGTAATATAATTATAGGATGCATTTGTATGTGTACTATGTTAACGAAAAAAAATTTAGTGTTTCAAGACTCCAAACACATTTATGTACATCTAAAATAAATATTGATTGATAATATAATATAATATGGATTGCTTAAATGTTATTGTAGTAGCTGCAGTATTGTAATAAGTTATGGGTGTTTTATTTTAATAAAGGCATTTGCTCAATGAAAAAAAAAGGCAAATTAAATGTCAGCTATGAATAGGTGTCTGAAACCAAATTACAAATGACTATCGCTGACGCAATTATTATTACGCAAGAAATAATAGCATTTAATTAGTAATGTTATCAAGTAATTTTTGTTTATCGTTTTAACTGTGTCGTTGACGGCGGGCGGCGGGCGGCGGGCTGTCTCTGACCCACCAACTTCGGACACAGTAATTATTTAAATTACAAAGTTACATAATTGTTAAATGGGTTTTTTAAAGTTAACTCATATTGAAGTGAAATGAACTGTTTGAGATAAGTTCATGAAGTTTATTGATTACAAACGGAGTCCTTATTAATTTGGATGCCTTTGCTCAACTCCAACCTGTCAACCACTGCAAACAAAATGACTTTAAAGGCTTAACCTTATTGTGTTGGAAGCCAAATGCTGCGAAACTATGTAAAATAAAATGAATAACATGTGTTTACAGAGGGACGCGAGATCAAAGATAAGTTGTAAAGTTTGCATACATTGTGAAGTCTGCGTTTCATTAGGTAATGTCGTGGAATCCAATCTCGAGACAGGCGCATCCGCCGGAGGCTCGGCAGTGGCACAGGTGCGGTGATCAATTAGCGGCGATCGATCGCGGGCCGGCGCGGCGCGCGGCGCGCGGCGCGTGCGCAGATACGCACAGGATGTCGCCGGCGGGACCAAGCCATAGGAGAGAGCGGGTTTATATAATTTATCTCTAGCGTTGCTTCTACTTCTCTTGTTGTCAGTAATAATCTGCCGGAAGCTAGAGTAACTAGCTAGACACACAGATATAAAATATCATAACTCGCTAGATGTTTTGCTGGAACCCAGCGTTAGTTTTTTTGTAGTACATCTTGGATTATTAAGTTGTACTTTGACTAGTTAACAAGTAGTGAAAATTTATGGTGCGCTTCATTTCTGTGGTATAATACGCCCCAGCGTTTTTTATCACCGATAATTCAATATTGCTGTGACACTGTTGAAACACTTATAATACGAATCAAGTCTGGTGGCAAATCTGTAGCTCGCATTATTCCATTTAGCTTAGTATTGGCATCAATTGACTTCTTATATGTTTGAACTTTTTGCATACTGTTTGACAAGATGTAATGTAAATGTCTCGAATTTGGTAGTAATATAAAGGTCTGCTTTATATTACTATCTAATATGTACTCATACTTTTTACAAATAAACGATTATTCTGTTCTTTTCTGAAATCATGTAATTTAATCCTTTTTACAATAAAAACATACTAATGAAGAAAACTATACATATTTTTTTAAATTTATTAACATTCACACAAGGTCTTCAGGTCCCAAACTAGGCAGAGCCTGTGCTATGGTAACCTGATGACTGATATATATACTTATATACATATACACACCCAGACACAGGTCAAACAGACATGTTCATGCACAGAAATGTTTGACCTGTCCGGGAATCGAACCCGGGACCAGCGGCTCAGAAGGCAGAGTGCTACCAACAGCGCCAACCGGCCAGTCGTATGTTTTTAAAACTAAAAAAATTGTATTGTTGTAACAAACCAATTGTAAGAATCTCTCAATCGTTTAAGCAGATTAATGCGAAGAAAAAAATTTGTAATACGTAATATTTAAGAGATAGCCTCTGAAAAGTAATAAGTAGTAATTATAGACTTTTTGACAGATGTCTTAATAAAAACTAAGTAGATATACCCGAACATATGATACACCTATGTATATCTACTGAGTTTTTATTAAGACATCTGTCAAAAGTCTATAATTACTACTGATTACTTTTCAGAAGCCATCTCTAAAATATTTTCGTTAAAAATCAAAATGGTTTGAATAGTTAAGGGTAAATGAGTGTACTCAAAATGAAACTGAATTATTAAAAATAAGTATTTCATTAGCTCAATTAAACAATCTCAAATATTGTTAAAATAAGAAAGTTATTATAAATAAAGGGTCACTTCTAAATTAGTACAAACGATAGGATTGACAATATTTAATTTTTTTTTTTAAATCGATTGGGGATTAATTTTAAGCTAACTAAAACTTCCTGCATGCGGATATAACTGTTCTAATAGTTGGAATAGCATTGTTAAAATTCATACGACTTTCATTTCTAGTATTTAAAAAAGCTTTTTCATGTTAAATATTTTTTTAGTTACTTAGGGAATTCTATTTATATTATCATGCATCCAGAAATAGGTTTCACAATTCCAATTGGTAGTGATTCTCTTGTTCAACTAAACTGAACTGAAATCCTGGAAAAAAGATAAGTAAGATAAGGTTTTATACGGTTACGATAGAGTGCAAATTAGTATGACACTCATCAATAACAACATTTAAATTAGATCATTTTATTGAATTTCAGGTAGATGTAGGTGGCATAAGTCACCGCTTATTCGGTGCTGACTAAAGATACCAAAATTGAATAAAACTCGTCTAACATTAGAAAGAGCGTTGAATGGAGTACAAATTTTAATTTTAGCGTAAATAGCATATGAGCTATTTCATTTTGAAGGATTGAATAAATTTTAACAAATTCGAATGATTGAGAGAAATAGAGGCCGTCTGACTAAAAACTATTAAGGGCAATGCAACAACTCTAAATACTGATTTAGAGTTGTTGCATTGCATCATCAAATATTCAAAGCCCGTGTGAGTACAAGTCTTTTTAGACTTGGGCCACAGCTTACTATAGATATATTCTCTCGCATTCCAATCACTCGCGTTTGAGTGGCAGATCATGGCGATAAGCGCATGCGCACCGATCGGTAACTTTGCAAGAAGCGCATTTGACTGCTTGTTCCACTAACTATATTACTTATTCTGTGACACTGGATGGAATCAGTTCCCCTGCATCTGATATGTGGAGGCAGTAATCACATCTGTGGCATGTCATGTGCTGGAACGAAGAACGGACGGACGATTTAATCTTATGTTTTCTTTGCCCTTTTATTTTCGTCTATCTCTGTTTAGTTATTTAGTTGTGTGTTATTTATCACACAAACTGCTCTTACAAGATCAGAGCTGAGGCGCGAGTTCAGGCTGGGGGTCTTACGTCCAGATATTTTTTTTAAATCATAGAAACATAAAAATAAACCATTTTCAGTTCATATTTCAGCTTAGACGCTCCAAAGTCCGACGACACAAATAGACAATTACATAACATAACATACATAACAACATTTTGAACTTAAACCAATCCTTTTTTGGGTACGCATACGAATGGTAGCTATGCATGTGAAAAGGTCTAGTGTCCAAGAACTATGCTGTAGGGTTAATAATATTAAATGGTTAAGGTTCTTATTAAACTATGTGACATTTTAGTTAAATTTGTATAGTGAATGAGCTTCCCACCCCCCGGGCTGAACATCTATTAGCGAATGGCGACGAGCCCTCACGAGGCCGGTGGCGCGGGGGGTGGCGGGTGGCGGGTGGCGGGTGGCAAAACTGAACAATGGGTTCGGGCGAACAATGAGACGGCCGCGGGCTCCGCGATACCAGGGTAGCCAGCATCTTTGGAGAAGGCACTTTCGTGAACCTTTTCATTTTAATCAACTCATGTCAACATATCACATGTAATTATTCTCTGATTAGTTTTAAATTGTGTGACGAGCGAATCGACCTTCATCAGATAAGTGAGTTATTAGTAAATTCTCGTGCTTGTACTTATTTCCAACATATATAGTCCAGTCAAATAAACTTTTAAATCAAAATTTCAGTCTAAAGGCTGCAGCTCCTAGATAATGACTGACATTTACGAGAACCTACATGAAACCTAGATCATGATGAATCACTGTCTGTAGGAATGTTTAGATAAAAGAGCTCAATTTTTTTTATTGCGATGGCAGAGGTACCTTTTATTTCTAACATTATTTTTGCACCTTTTTGCATACTGTATAAATCTTGCGTTGTACCACTATATCTTTTGATGGTCAGTGACGATGTGATTGAAGATATTATCACGCTAGATCTAGAATGTAGGACTGCTGCCTGAACACACTAGGTATTTAGTGACAGTTTTTTAAGCTTGAAGTTGTAGCTAGCCAGGCGATAACTCGAAAGTACCGTACCACCATGCTGCAAATTTGATAACGTGTTACCTTTACCGGAAGCTCAAAATGTTAGTAGGGATCGAACCAGCGTCCGTCAGTTTAACAGTCGACGCTCCCACCGCTGAGCTATCATCGCTTTTTTAAAAAAAATTAAGACGTCTCGTTGTTCATATTAAAATTTACCAAAGTTGTTGCAATGGAGTTTTCCGATGAGACGCATAAATTGGTCTCTATAATTATACAATTACGGACATAGTTATGTCAATAAGATACAATGGCTAATTAATGTCTATGAAACGTCTTCGTATCGTCGTGCTACTATTTGTGTGGGGGCGCGGGCGCGGGGCGGCATAGTTACCAGTACGCACTGGTTTTGCTTTGACATTGTTAGTAACTGTTATTTAAGCTTAGTTACATGCTTAAGCACGGCATTAAAACTGCAACAAAGTATCTAAATGTTTAATGAAACATCACTGGGTATCCGTTCAGACGCTGGAGGTCCTCACAGGGATTCTTTTCTAAATAATCGGCGTACCTTCGCGTCCTTGCCGCCACATCAAAAGAACGTCTCACTTAGAGCAATACTTCTTAAAGTTTCTGGTTTACGTCGGCAAGGCAACAAAGTGTATACATAATAATATGTTGTTAGCGGTCTTTCCAGAAACTCGGCAGACGCTTATCTAATGGATTAATTACGGCCAGTGCTGATTACGTGATAAAGTAACTATAAAATGTTAAGTACTCTATTACTAACTATGTTTTAAATAAAAATGTCAATGTGTCAATGTAAATAATTTAATTTTGTTTCCAAGACATTATTTGAATAATAAAATATTATCCTAATTCCTACTAATACTATAAATGCGAAAGTTTGTGGGTATGTTTGTTACTTCTTCACGCTCAAACGGCTACACCGATTCCGATGATGTTTTGGTATGGAGATCGCTTATACCCTGGATTAACACTTATGCTCATTTTAATCATCACCATCATCACCGTTTATCAGCACCTCGCGGGTAAAACCACGGGACGTAGCTAGTTTTATCATAATTATACATTAATACGGTCTCAGCCTCAGCAGATACAGTTCAAACTTTGGCATATCTGCCTGTTCTACTAATCTTCCATTACTTGTCAAAAGTGTTAACTATTGTGTCATGATTATAAGATTCCGTTACTGAACAAGTTAAAATATAATAATAACAACATTATCTTTCACCCTTCAAGTATTTTTGTATATTATAGTGTCATGCGCCATTATTGTCTTGTCTTATAAACCACAGTTTTGTTTACCTAGTTTGTGAAGAATCACAATCAAGATCAGAAGAAGAATCAAGATCCACAAATACTAATGTGTAATTAGCCTATAGCGTCCTAAGTTGTATTAATCACGAAGTTTAAAGTAATATAAGACTTTGTATAAATTAAGCTTAATTTTGAAATGAATATGCTCGTAGAGTGTTTATTTTGTAGATTAATATAGAGGTTTATATATAATATGAAATAAAACGTTTCCATTGAGTTTTAGCGGGTTATTAGTTAGTAGTTTAGTATATGCAAGTAAAACCGCGGCTTGTGCAGAGTCGTTCTATTTGTAGTATTAGTATAGGTAAACCACTTAATTCTAAAATCATAAACAATGCAACAGGACGAGCAAAACCCGTACCTGACGGGAAGTCACCAGCCCATCGGAGCGCCCAGCACCTGCGTAGTTTAGCAAGGTGATGTGTCTGCAGACAGAACCTTGAACTAATAGGTCTTTGACAATCTAAAGATTATCAAACATCACTACCAATAACGGTCGGTTTGACGGTCCCGTGGCGCAGTGGTTTGTGTCATCGACATGACTTCTGTGTCACCGAAACCCTGGGTTCGAATCCCGGCAGGGGCAAACATTTGTGCGATGAGTGTAGATGTTTGTCCCGGGTCTTGGATGTTTGTGTGCTGTTATTGTGTGTGTCCATGCCTCCCGCGATACAGGGAATCCTAGTGCGGGGGTCTGAGAGTGATTAAAAAAAATAAAAAAATAAAAAAATTGTAGACTAGACTTTATCATTTATAATATATTATCAGGCTCACGTTTATCGTCGAGAGTTTGACCTAGGTTTGGATGAGATGATGGGCATCGAGAAATGCCCGCAGCTTACTACTTAACTTACAAGTTACGAGAATTTTCAATAAAAAAAAACACTAAATAAATGTATATGTAATAAAATTAAAAAAAGAGTGCAACCCGTTGGTTGCACTCCTGGAGTGTCGGCAAAAGTGAAAACTTGAACATCAACGTTGTGCATTTCTGAATGTTTTGGAATGGTTAAGAATAATTTCGCACGAATTGTTTTATTTAAAACTATAATATTACTATTCTTTATGTGGTAAAATCCGATATTCATTTATTGCGCTATCGTGCACAAACATGACAATTTATATAACATTATGTCTACTCTCCCTTCGTCTTCGTCGATGACGTCACGCGTCTTACGAATTTTCGATCAGTGTCGCTTGGCCTGACGCTAGCTTAACATTTTTTCCCCATACAAAAATGCACAATCCGCTTAAGAAGTTTTCAACAGAACAACTAAAATCAAAAATATTATTTTTCAAGTTCCATGTCCAAAGAGGTTCCCCTCGTTTCTAGGCTCTATGGGCGCACGGCTGGCTATTAGAGCGTTTGGTAGACAATATAGGAGATGTTAGATTGTGTCCATTGTTCGTGACAAGGCTTTGGGCCGAAGGGTCCCGGTCGGCGCGGTGTGGTCCGTGGCCGCCACGCGATCGCGCCGCGCCGCAGACGCCACGCAGCCGCTTGCCGATCGCCGCCGCCGATACCGCATTCAATGTACTCCTTGCCTTACAGGATAGTTTATGACTATTGCGAGTAATATCACGGTGCAATTGAATGGGCGCCCGCGCCGCTTCGAGTGCGGATATGATAGCCGAAAAGACTCGACATAATAAATGTTCCGAGTTACGATCGGTGAACGTAGACATGTTGAAAGATCGATCAGCTTGTGCTTTAGTTCTTCCTCTTCCGCGCGATTGTTTTCACAATAACTTTGGCTGTGCCTCACTGTCATCCTATAAAGTAATTATATAGGAGCCATAAATACTAGATTGTTATACAGGAGGTTCAAATGACCCCACATATACAATGTTTTTTATTTAGGATTTAAGTTCCATCTTCTAAAATAGATAACCTGGTGATGTTCGATGCTCATCATCAGATCTGCCAGATCGCGGTGATCACGATCGATCTGACCTGATAAAGAGCATCTGACATGCCCAATCCTAGGTCGAAGTACTTTGACTACAAACGTGAGTAAAGCCGGATATAAAATGCATGTAAAATTACTTTATTCTGTTATATATATGAAGAAAAAATCACTCTCAGTGATTTTTCGTTTTAGTTATCATTGCATCCAGAAAAGCTTCTTGATTACCAAAATATACTGTTCAAATTATTGAAGGGACAAAAAGTTCGGCTACTCTCGGGAATACCCACGACTACAGAATACCGTCTCTGTTACTTTGCCTTTTAATCTATAGTCGCACTCCATAAGCAGTCTGAAAACCAACATATGGGGACGTTTTTTCTTATAATTTATTGACCAATCTACGTTTGGTATTTTTATTACATGGTTATGATGTCGTATATCTTAATCTTAAGTTTATGGATTACTTCTAACATTTTGCAACATTGTCAATAATTTCTCACGAATTTGAAATTCAAAGCCTCCCGGAAAGCATGGACCCTCATAGATTGACGAGGTAGATACTAGCTGTTCTCTGTGCTGACGTATGCTAATCCTGGGCTTGTTGAACTGTGCTGACGGTGGGTGATGGCTGACGGCTGCTCAGGAAGTGAGCTTGGGTTGAGAATTGGTGCAAGAGACAGGTGGAACACACATATTTAGGTTATATTGATATATGGATTGTCAACATCGTTAAAGGAGAACTTGCTTACTTATCACTCAGTGATAAATAAGAAAAAAAAACTTGTAGTCTTGTAAAGTTACATTTTTTAGTATTATCTGTTTCCGCATAAATACAATCTGAATATCTTCAAGCCACGAATGAATATGTATCTTCCAGGCGGGCGTGCTCCATCGTAGACCGCATCATCACATAGCATCAGGTGAGATAGTGGTAAAACGCTTGCCAATTCCCTGCAGTTTTAATAAAAACTTATAATATTTGACTTTTTATTGATATATAAGTGTCATACTGATTTGGACTTTATCGCAATCATATAAGAAACTGTCTTACTTATCTTATTTTCTTATCTTATCTTTTCCTCAATTTTAGTATATTGAACAAGAAAATCACTACCAATCTTCAATTAAATATGTATAGGACGATAGATACACAGTCTCTTTGAAAATCAAACCTCAAAAGTGTCCCCTCGCCATTGATTACTTGTGCAGGTATAATATACTAATATACAATTAGTCCGCAAGCGGATATTGTTTAGCAATAGCGTTGTAAAACATTTGTAAGAGTTTTTTTTGGATTCTCACTTCGTCATCGTAACACGTCACACGATTGGCGCGGTCACACGCGACCGAGAGCAAAAGAAGGCATATGCCTTGTTTTGACGGTGCCGTTTTCGAGCGGGCGATCGGTTATCTACCCTATTTTATATCGTTGATACCAATATAATATAAGTTATATTAATTGCAATCCTACGAGAACTACGTAATCATAAATTTCTATTAAATCCATGATTTGTAATTACGAAGTTTTAAAAATTATGTAGAGAAATCTTGACAAAAATATGTTTATATTATGATTAATTTGCTTTGATAAAAAAAAAGAAACAGGCCATTAGAGATAGGTAATAGCCCGCTTGATTGCGTTTCATCGCTAATAACTCTCTCACACTTTCATTCGGCCACTCATGCTCCATTGTGTGTCCACAGAACCAACGTAACTTAACCTGTCCTGAGCCACTTGCGTCCAGAGCCCAAGTGGCTTAAGTCATGTTCAACTTCAACTCTTTTGTATGATTTTTAATCACACCTATTTGCAGCGTCACTGGCAACCTCATATTTCTTTTAAAACGCATTAGCCCTGCCAAATTGAACTTAAAAGCTAAGCTGTAAAGTTTAATTCCTGTTTTTTGACTCTACTATAAAGCTGGAATTATCGCAAGACGTTACAGGAATGAGTAATCGATTCAGAGTCTTTACATTGGAAAATTATAGAGTGTTTTAATTAAGTACATGCCGTATGGAGATCAGTAATTTTTATTATAATTTGATGAAGAAATAGATTATTTGTTTGATGATTCTATATCCCGCTGAGTTCATTGTTGACTCATGGTTGCCATGGAGATAATGAGTCGAATAATTGAATGACATGCAGAAATGCAACAGCGCTTGCACAGACCAACCGCATTGCTGGCTGCGTTGCACATACCTAATTAAAAGTAGATTTATTAAAATATTTAAACGCTATATGAATTCTCATGAAACAAAGCCGCTGCACAACAAACCGGCCATTCCGACAGTTGTACAAAATAATGTGACATTAAACAATAATTATGGTTTTGTGAAGTCTTATTGTTGTTGTAAACGCTACTATTACGCCGAGAGCGGTCGTGTATTACATGTGGGTAATTGTAATTATAAAATAATTATATAAAAACGATGCTAGACTCGTTGACTCGTTTATTAATGCGTGTAGGATTGCGTACCTATCGTTAGGGACGCTGAGAGGCGGGCGGAGCTGCGTGCGCGCACATGTAAATACATAATTGCGGTGGAGAATTACTTCGTATTGTGTACGTAATGAGCTCTTAAAATTATAACTGCGTGGTTTTATAATTGTACTGGATATAATGTTACTGGCATTTGAAATGTATTTTTAAGTATAAGAAGAGCAAGCGAGACCTCTTATTTTTTCAAGAATTGATCGGGATATTTACCATGTATTTTATTTAATTTCTATGCTCAATATTTCGGCACAGTTTGCGCCATGTTCACGTTTAAACCGAAGTTTCTGCGGGTAGCTGTTCTTTAAGAGCAGACAAATCTGTCTACCCTCTTTCTTTCACGTTTTTTTCGTTTAATGGTGTTACCACTGTCAGTCCCACTGTCGCAAATGTCGCTTAAAGCTCGATATTGATCTCGACACACATAACTCACGGTATCCGCACGCGTATTTAATTTAGATATTTTTCCGTTTTTGCACAGATGAAACATTGAACTCTAGGTTCACGACAGTTAGAACCCGTCATTTCTATCGAATTTTTTGTATTTGCTCATTTCAATTGCCTCCCTGGCCAATCTGGGTATAGAGTGGCGTTCTGTGGAGATTATCTGAGGGTTGTGGAACTCAATCCAATGGTTCGTTCCCGATTCCTAAATAAGTTGGGCAATGGCCGATATTTGAATGTCATTATTTTTCACGGTGCATTTGTCCGCCGTTTGTCCGCTATAGGTACGACTCGCTACAGCAGGTAGATTGTATCTACTTTATGAACGCCTGGTTTTTCTAAGGGAAAGCTGTCTTTAGGCGAATATCAGATAAAAAAAAATAAAAAATAAAATTTAATCACATAACACTATGTACAATCTATATACAAAGAGTAATGTAAACAAAGAGTATGAAGTAACAAAGTATGACAGCTTAGCTTGCTACTTCCTGCGTCATAGAATCGCCTGCTGCATATATTCATCTACAAAACGATGTTTATTATAACAGAGGCATACTTCAAAGCGGCCTGTCTCGCCCACGCGTGGGCTTGCCGCTCTGGGCAGCGTGAGAAACCGCGCAGATGTTTATATGATGTATTGCAGTGCATATATATTGCAGTTTAATAAACACGCTGGTTGCCTGAGATTTAACTTCGTATGGGATATACATTTTATGTAATAGATAAATGGTTTAACACATAGACCACTTTTGTCTCGGAATATTGGGATCACCGAGGTAATGAGACCCGTAGTTCTGGGAGTGAAGCCGCGGAACGCAACTATTACATAATAATGATTACTAATGTGGTTAGTCTGATGAGACACCGATAAACCTAGCCTCATGGAAAAATGTTTCGCCCAAAAATATACATGTATCAATAAATTATGTGTGGTACATATAAAAGTCTAGCATAAGTATCTCATTTGATATAGTTATTTAATAAAGAATAACTTCCCTCTAGGCTTTCGTGCTAAATGTTAGACCACATCATCACATGACATCAGATGAGACAAGATTAAAATGCAGAAGAAAAAGAGTTAAAACAAATGTAAAAGACCGCGTTTGCGTATTATGGACCTGTTTAATGTACATATTTCGGCTAACAAAACTGTTTGTTTATGTAGATGGAATGTAGCATTTCTAGTTTTGCTATTACACTGCAGTTGTTTCGTAAGCAAACGAAATGACCTACTAAGTCGTCAACCTGTATAGTAAACCTAAAGTAATAGGTACCTACTCTTCCTTTGCACCGAGCGAATACCATACCTATAGTTATGTTTGAACGATCCCCATGCAGTTGTGCATTCGACTGATTCAGCTTTCAAATCATTTCAAATGTTATCTTGCGGGAAGTCGACATATATATTCTCCGACTTTCAAAACTCTGAAATTTATCGACGGCATCGCCTGCAGCGTCGAATTTTCGCCCAGAATAATATTTTTTTAGCGTTGAAAATAAAAAAACACTTGAAGCTGGAGCTGTACAGAGGATGGAGTAAGATTTATGCTTCCGAAGTTGTCAAATAGTCCATGGTTCTAGCAGCTGTGTAAGGTAAGAGCTTACCGGGAGACTTCCATTGTTGCAAATAGTCCATGGTTCTAGCAGCTGTGTGAGGTAAAAGCTTACCGGGAGACTTCCATTGTTGCAAATAGTCCATGGTTCTAGCAGCTGTGTGAGGTAAAAGCTTACCGGGAGACTTCCATTGTTGCAAATAGTCCATGGTTCTAGCAGCTGTGTGAGGTAAAAGCTTACCGGGAGACTTCCATTGTTGCAAATAAAAAAAGACTGACACAGATAATGTTCAAAAATATTTCTTAAAAATATTTACCTGTACGGAAATTAACCGTTAATTCAAAATAGTTTCAGACATAAAGAGGCTATACTTGTTCTGTGGCTATAAATCTTGAACAACCTAACCTTGTACCCGGCAGGGTCTCTAATGATCTGTATTATTACACTAGTACTTCTACCTGTTTTAGTACTATTAGAGAATGCAAGAAATTATTAAAATTAAACTGAATAAAATAACATTTTCATCCAAGTAGTAACTTTGAAAACTATGGGGGTACTAAAGTAGATGTTTTTAATTCGTATCCTGTATGAATGGTTTCAAATATAAAGGCATTTCTTAAATATGTTACGATTTTTCATTATTGTACCTATAGTTGGAAATGTAATAATTTAGATATGATGTAAGACAATGACGCGAATATCAGCACTGATACATCTGGATCTGACGCCAAACATATAAAACAGGTATTAAAAACACCTTTAACTTAATAGTATGCACACAAAAGGTGAGCACATAAAAAAAATAACGAACCAGTTGAAACTGCTGCGAGTCTAGTAAAAGCATTTATTTTGTAATGATGTAATGAACAAAAAGTGCAGTCATGGCAATCATTTCGATACATTATATTATTCAGGTGTGATTACACTTTATGATTAGTGAGCTAATACCGCCGCCGCTGGACTATTTCACAATTCTAATCCACTCCACACATTACCACCGCGACGCCTCCAGAACTATTAGGTACAATATCGCGGCAAGTGTATCATTGGCTTTAGATATAATATTTCCCATCGCTCTGGGAGGTGTTACGTAATCGTGTCCCGCTGAGCTAAGAGCTTGCTCAATGTCACAGTGCTGCCTAGTACAAATGGTAAAAAAGATTTTACTGCAACGTTACAGTAAGTTAGCTATTGGAAACTCTTGAGGATACCAGACTTGATTTCCAGAGCATTATCACAACGACCATTAGAAACTTCAAATAGACATTTAAACACACGCATTAGCATGTGTTTAAATGCCTATTTGAAGTTTTATTTCAAGTATGAAATAAAACATTTCCGAATATCCGAATATATATGACACATGAAAAACTAATCTTGAGAAGCAAAATGATATCACACTATATTTTTTTATCTAAATCGTAAGAGTTGAGAGACCACTGAGTACATGCAACATTGAGTTTCAATAAATCAATCGGTCGATACAATGTTTATTCAGATCAATACTTTTGAAGTGGTGACAGCTCAGAAGGGCCTCGGATGTCAAACTGACGGACTCTGGTTCGATCCCCACTAACAGCTTGAGCTTCAGGTGAAGGTAACACCGTTATCAAATTCCCAGCATGGTGGTTGAGTACTTTTGAGCACCCGTCTGGCTAGCTACCACCCTCAAGTTTGAAAAACTGTCACCAAACACATAGTGTGTTCAGGCAGCAGTCCTTGAGAGCCAGTGACATCTACGACCACATCGTCACTGACCATCAAGTGAGATAGGTCAAACGCTAGATCTATGCAATAGGAAAATGAAATAAAATAAATACATGTTTTACATGAGAAATAAATATAATATAAAAATTGTGTAAAGTTACAACACAACACAAGTTTTAAACTATTTGACTTGTTCAATCCGCTGTACAATGTCAATTATTTATGAGCGAATGTTTGCGGTTCTCATTTAAGTGATACAGTTGTAAATTTTCGTACAACATATTCATTTTCAATACGAGAAATTCGTGCTGAAGTTGTAATCAAAATCAATTCAATTACTATCATTGAGTACTGGGCGAACCGCGACCGCGTCTGCTCCATATTCTCCTTGAAAAAGACCACCGAATATGGTCGAAACTATAGTCGGAACCCTCTGACTTATTACGTGAGTAATTCCCGTGTTTTATACATTCATAATGTGTCAAAACCACGTCAGTTTTAATGACTAAATTATATTATTTTAAAAAAGGCATCAGCCCGTAACAAAAAAATAATAATTCAAGAGTAAAGTCAACATTGCCGTAATTTGTAACTCTGTTTATATAAGCACATTCGCAAGCAAACGGCAAAGTCATAAATGAGCCGTGAATGATTTGAATACTGTGACATCATGAATATAAACATTACGTAAGTTCTCATGGTGAACATAAAACATTAGAATCCACACGAGGACGGTTTCCGCATGCGCTTCCATCAAACCCGTGTAATCGAATCACGCGCAGCGCAAGCGCAGGCGTCGTCAATGCATTCTACGTATATACAGGGGGTTTCGGAAGTTACATTAATATTGATAGAACACACAATTAAATAGTTTGTATTTGAGATTAAATTTGAATTAGCGTAAAGAAACATTATTAAAGGTAAATTTTATATCATAGGTTTTTACGGAATCGTTTATTCGAAGCAACGCGAAAGTTGTAAAAATAAACTTTAAAAGTAACGTTGTCTTGAAGAATGTTAAATATAGTATATATGAGAATCGGGAATAGATATCTGTAGATGAACAAAAGAAGGCTAGCTGATTACCAATTTATTTTACTTTGATTGTTACATTTAATGTGAAGCTCTATGGTCGATTGTGATTTGAAGTTTTCGGTAAAAATTAAGGACCTGCTGGGGCAGTGTAGGAAGTCTTACATTTACAACCAGATAAACATTGTAAAAGAGAGTGAGGTGAGTGCTTCTCAAAGTCAGTTAAGTTGGAGATAGATTTTGTAAATGTAATGGTGAAGATGATTTGAAAAATCTTATTAACGAATAGTAGTATATTATGTGATTTATACTATGTTGTAATTAATGTATGTTATTATTTTGTATTTCTGAGAAAACATGGCATACGTTTAAAAAGCGTTTTGAGCTTAGTTGTAAATTATTAACTGAACAAGAATGAGACAATGTATATTTAGTTTTTACGTTCGTCACCTTAGCACTTCTTCGTCGTATCGCATCGTTTATAAAATGTTTTAGCTTTTTTTAATTCAAAAGGATGTATATCCCCCCTTTTCTATTTTTGATTAATCTTATACATTTTGCTGAAAACTTCGTTTTCGGCAAAATGTTGATATTATTCCAATTGAAGTTGTAGATTCTTTTCCTCATCGTTTTGAACTGCACACTACTTCAGTTTTCTTACGCCTTTAATGTATTTGTCTAACTGAACGGTCATCGGGAGCAAATTGCTGCTTATCTATAAGGCCGCTGATTTTACTTTTATTTTAGTCTTAGGATATTCAAGTTTATTTTTAGTGTAAAAGGGTTGTCTATCTGTCTATATAATATATAGACAGATAGACAACCCTTTATATTAATGATAGATATTATTTATCTAATTATTATTATCTGTTGTGTTCGAACATCCTGTAGAATAACTTTAAAATTTCCGAACGGGAGCTTTCGCCTTAACAGCGCTCCGTTCCCACGAGTCACGGCCATCACATTAGAAGTTATTTGAAGTTATTTGGTGGAATGATGCAGTCACAAGCTTATACTATAATTGACAAATTACGTGTCGTACTACGATGGAATCAATTCGACGTGCCGGCCTTTTGACGTACTAGGGCATTCGAACACGATGTGCACTCATAATTTAATAATTATGCTCTACGAATGAGGTACGTTTAATTGTGGTTTCCCAAAAAATATAATAGACGTTTATTTATTAAATATTGAAGACAAATGTGCAGAATAATGATTAGATACGGTCAAAATACGGTACCTATTCACCATAGCCTTCTGCGGGATAGTATCTTAGTTTTATTCAACTTCTAACTAGTTATGGCGTGGTGGTACCGGCCTAAAATAGTACTCCCCCATTTCTCTTCCCGCGGGTGCCGTAAGAGTCGGTTAAAGGACCACGTACCAGAAGGTAAGCAGCAGCGCCTTGTGAGAATCGAAAATCATACTGCGCTCGCCAAACCACCTGCCAAGCGTGGCGAGTATTGGAAAATCCCCCCTATATGGGGAGGCATACCCACACAATCTTTATTTATATTATTACTAGTAGCCACCCGCGGTTCACCCTCGCGGATTACGTTTTTACCGCTACATCAATTATTCCGCAGGAATCATACATTTTACCAGGATAAAAGGCTATGTGCTATTCCAGACTATAACCTATCTCTGTGCCAAATTTCATCTAGATCCGTTCAGCCGTTCTGGCGTGATTGAGTAACAAACATAAATCCAAACTTTGGTATTTATAATATTATTTTTAAACTGGGATTAAAATTTCGATTTTTGACGTTCCGAGATGCGTCTACGTCTAATTCAACAGTAAGATTCGAACTTCTTTTTTTTATGCACAGGTTAGCACTTTCCTACTCGATGAACCAGAATATTGTCTGGCTCTCAATGACAGCTGCCTGAAACCACTGTATGTTTCTTCCAACTTAAAGCTAGCCAGGCGTGAACTGGATGAAACCTTAGCATGCATTTCCATTAGCATAGTAATCTCAGTATTTCACAAATTTAAGTATACTCGTTTAAAACTCGTTTACAAAGACTTTTTGGCTAAACCAAAATACTGATAACATTATTGTCGACCGCAAATCGCTCAATGAACGAAATGGTACATCTCGTGACCATATGGCCGCGCGCCGCGCGCCGGGTCACCTTGGCCAAGCTATCGTGACTCGACGAACCAACCTGCGCACCTTCCACATCGACCAGTGTCACTTGAGCTCTATAGGATCGGCACATAAACAACTATTATACAATATATATATATATATACTTACTCGATTCACGTTAGCAAGACGTACCTACCAGCTAATCAGCAAATAAATAATCCACATCTTAGGTATAATGTAAGTATGACGGTCGCCGTGGCGCAGTGGTTAGTGTCATTGACATGACTTCTGTGTCTCCGGGACCCTGGGTTCGAATCCCAGTAGGGACGAACATTTCTGCGATGATTGTAGATGTTTGTGTGCTGTGATTGTGTGTGTCCATGCCTCCGGCGATACAGGGAATCCTAGTGCGGGGGCCTGTGAGTGATTAAAAAAGTTAAAATCCATTTTCATTAAATATATTACAAACAGTATCAGTTCTACATAAATTAAATATTATTCGAAGACATTTATTTTGCAGAATAAAAGTAGAATCTACATTTACTGAATTCCCCCAGAATATTACTCCGTAACGTAAAGGATAAATATAGCCGTAGTAAGCGTTCGCCACAATTAGTTGAGATGTAGCATTTTTAATTACTGATAAAGTGAAACAGTATTGCGACAGCTTTCTGTTTATGTTATTTAAATGGGATGCCCAGTTTAAATTTGTATTAATTGTTACTCCTAAAAAGTTTGCCTCGTTTACCATGTTACCTTAAGTGCCAGTGTTTTAAATATTAAGATGCATTGAATGTTGTATGTAATTTTTAAAATTTAACATTTTTGTTTTGTTTACATTTACTTTAAAATTTATATTTCCTAGCCAAGTTACCACCTTATTCAAAGTATCGTTGATTTCTTTTTCATATGATTTGGTACATAATAGATTTTTCGGAATATAGATGGTTGCATCGTCTGCAAACATTACGCACATAATTATGCTTGGTTATGTTAGGTAACTCGTTTACGTATATTAAGAAGAGAAGTGGCCCAAGAATACTTCCTTGAGGAACACCTAATGAGATGTTTTCAATTTTTGATTGTATTTGCTCTATTGATTTTGTTTCCTTATTATACGTTTGTAAAATTGTTGATTGTGTCCGATTTTTTAAGTATGATTTGATTAGTTGTAAGGCTTATCCGCGTATCTTCCGCCTTGCATGTTGTTAATGCAATAAACCATAAAACTCATGAAAGATTTCAAGAGCAGTCCAATTAGATATCTCATATATATATAAATACTTTTTGGTAGAACGAGCGTCAACTAAATAGCGCTAAATCTCTTACCTAAAGCGAATGATATATTTCACTGAATCAGTTTCCCTAAAATGTATCACGGGCGATTATAACTACAGTGCGCTTTCATTTCTTGAGTTTGTGTAGGCCTCAGAGGAAACGACTCAAAAAAGGAAGTAAAAAAACATATTATTATAAAAATCATCACGAACTGAAAGTTCATGGACACTGGAGAACAAGCACGCTAACTCAACAATATAAATAAATATTAACAAAATCATGTTTACAATCAAACATGTCTCGCAAAGCTCATGTCATAATGGTCAATAACTGGATCTAAGAGTGAGTGTAGCGACCGGTCGGCCCGTCCGTCTGTCACCTTCGTCACGTTAATTTATGTGATCACTCTTTTGAGGTTTAATGCGACCTTTATATAAACTTTCATTTTCATTCCTAAAAATTCATCGTTCATAAAGAAAGTGGGTAAACCGCAAACCGAATGTGTCCACACAACGCGACCGCAGAGATTCCCCAACGCAGAGCGTCAATCTGAGTCATAAAGGCTCGCGCACACCGCGCCGCGACCACACCTGCAGTGAAAGCTATCACTCGGCGATATCGCGTAACGAGCGCACCTCGTGCAAAAAATGCGATGACACGCGCTCTCGGTACCGCAGCATCATTGAAACCTGCTTGCGATGATGTAAGTTAATTATTTTTATTATTTGGCCATCTGTGATGTTATGTCACCGATATAAGTGTTTACAGCTATGGACTTTATCTGTGATCTGAGCGGCATTTTTGATGAGTACTTTTTTCATATCGGTGTCATTATTTTATTAAAATGAGTAAAAAAATTATTATGCAATAGGTACTCATAATAATAATGCTACGTGTCGTAAGATACGCATTGGTGATGGTGACTCGAAACGTTGAATCAGGATATTGGTCTTTCTAGTACCACTCCACATTTGGATACCATAAGTCCACGCCCCGGCACGAAGACTTGTTTTATTGGGTGTACCGACAGCGAAGAGTATTTATTCTCTGAAACTGTAACTCGTCTCGTTTATTTTTAAATGAGCTTTACAGCAAATTAGCTTAGCATCCGAAGTCATGTCTAGATATTTGTCTGTATTCCCGTAGAACAGAGCATGTCTATGTATATTTACCATTATTACACATTTTGTTGGTAAAACCAGCGTGAACAGATTTGGATTTATTCAAACTTCTCCAAGCCAATAACAATAAATACATACTAATATAATTCAATAATAATATAATGAACATAAATAGTATATGATAAATAATCATAATATTATAATAATACAAATGAGGAAAGCTTTTTGTTACATAGTAAAAAGACCGCTGTTATTTCTTGTTTCGTTTGTAAACAACGAGTTCATGTATTTACTTTTTACCAAAAGTGCATAATGAACGAAAGTTGTAAGTTACGTAAAACCAATTTGCGATGTTTAAACAGCGCTGATGTAATAAGCACGCACCTTTACAGTATTTGTAATGAAAAAATTATTTCCTTTTTTACCTACGGATAAATATTAATGTCCAGTAGGTTTTTTTTTTTGTAAGTTACTGTTTGATCTGTGTTTCGCCTGATGTCAAGCGACGCATGATGACGCGACTTGAAGGCTCCAGGATTGTATATTCCTGCTATTTCGGTGTCAGGTCATACTCCATAAGCACTTTACGATAGATGGTGACTGATCATTGAGCCATGTCTATCTCAAAATTAAAAATATTTAATGAGAAATACAGTACATCCTTATTTGAGCATTTTGAAATTGAAACGCTTGGACCGTGGAGACCAGGGGCACACCATATGTGTAAAGGCATGTCGGGGCGACTATTACTAAAACACCACATGTGTAAAGGCATGTCGGGGCGACTATTACTAAAACACCACATGTGTAAAGGCATGTCGGGGCAACTATTACTAAAACACCACATGTGTAAAGGCATGTCGGGGCGACTATTACTAAAACACCACATGTGTAAAGGCATGTCGGGGCGACTATTACTAAAACACCACATGTGTAAAGGCATGTCGGGGCGACTATTACTAAAACACCACATGTGTAAAGGCATGTCTGGGCGACTATTACTAAAACACCACATGTGTAAAGGCATGTCGGGGCAACTATTACTAAAACACCACATGTGTAAAGGCATGTCGGGGCGACTATTACTAAAACACCACATGTGTAAAGGCATGCCTGGGCGACTATTACTAAAACACCACATGTGTAAAGGCATGTCGGGGCAACTATTACTAAAACACCACATGTGTAAAGGCATGTCGGGGCAACTATTACTAAAACACCACATGTGTAAAGGCATGTCGGGGCGACTATTACTAAAACACCACATGAACCCAATGTTGGCCTTTGTCTCGCTCAAAGATAAGCATTTTGTTACGCAACGGATTTCCATGATATTTGGAACGAAGTTAGCTTATAACATTTAGGCTACTTTTTATCTTGAAAATATTGATTGTTCCCGTGGGATGACGGGAGGACAAATAAATAAAAAATTAAAGCTAATGGGATTGTACCAAACTCAGATAAATGTACTCTCCTGCAGTACCAGACTCGAAATGACTGAAAAGTGCTACGCATACCTCGACGATATTATAGTTGTGGTTGAAGTCCTCGAAGAACATACACAATGACACTTGATCGATCCCATGAGTAGAAAAGGTCACTGAAAAGGGTGTTTTTTTTCTTCTAAAATATAGAACGGACTTCAACACTCAAACTCAAGTGTGAAATAACTTGTCGAAGTCGGTACTATGAGCACAATATTGTGATGATAGTTACTTTTGTGGTCTATCATGGTACCGGCTTGAAGAAGATTTTTCACACTTTTGAGTGTTGAAGTCGGTTCCATTTTTTGGTAAACATTTTTTTAGGCTGCACCTTTTTACACAGTCAGTCATTCAGCACTAATTAAAAGAGTTTGTAAAAAAATTGCCTCTACTCACTATGCACTGCCGAAGCTCAAACTCCTACTACAGAAAAACGCAATTACATCTGTATGTTTTGCATGAATCCATTCTCTTATAAGATATGCTATCACGATATGGGGTAATGGAGCAGAGATCAAAAGCGTTCTGCGTTCTAAAAAGAGCGTTAAGAATAATGCTTGTCTCACCGGTGAATCCGTCATGTATCAACCGACGGGAATTTTTTTTTCTTTTACATTCAAAAGATGAAAACTTCCAGGTTGATCTCATAAAAATATCACGAAAATTAATTAATTATGCAAGGTAAGTAGTGGAAGTCAGTCAATATCGTGTTTTAACTTCGTAATTAGTATTGAAGAACGTTATTTTCCTCAATCATGTATTTCTTAGTATAAATTAAGCGTCATTATGACAATAATTATATGATTATATGAACTAATTCCGCGTTATACGCTTTACTCTTATGGTCATCATGTCATTACTGTAATATATACCATATCGGGCAATGAAGAAAAGACAATACCTACCGTTATATTTTGTAAATTTATTTATTTTTCAGGTAAAAGAATATTTTTTTTTTAATAAAACAACCGTAGTTGTCATAGTTTCTACATTTCATTAGCCCTACCGAATGGCGCCAGTTTAAGACGATTACATGTGAAAGGCTCAATTATGTTAAAAATGATGTCATTTGGTATTTTTTTCTATTTCTTGCTTAGAAAGTGAGAACTCTATCAGTTCAAGAAAATGTTGAAAATGAAAGAAATCATTTGATTTAATTCATTTTCAACATGCTTTCACGCGCACTAAGACTTCATCCACAAGACCCGCGACGGACATCTTCGCTCATCACATAAATGTTTGCCCCTGCTGGGATACGAACCCAAGAACTCAGGAAATAAAGTAGGATGACTTACCACTGAGCCAAAGAGACAACTTTGAACTTGCGCTTTCTGTGGTATTACGGAAATGCACTTGTCGATATAATAGACGAGAAAAGTAGCACATGCGCCATAGACAAAACAAATAGTAAAACAATTTTTATTTTTATCTCTTTTCTTTTATTAGGCCACAAAATCAGGTCACAAAATAAGAACTCAAAATATAAAATTGACAAAACAAATAACAAAATACACAATTTTTATAACTAGCCACACAGCGTTAGTTTCGCATACAATATGCAAACAAATCGCTTTCCCTTCTCTTATCAAATTTAAAATCCCGCAAAGCGAGATCGATTTTGCGGTCCAAATTTGTTGGATGTTAAATTTAAAATCTGCTTTGTAGTGAAGCATATCTTTATCCGAACCATGGCATAAAAACCTTATGATGTGTAAAAGTATTGGCCCAGCCGTTTCGAAAGCTTAGAAGCGTTTTGATCTTATTTCCTACAGAACTATTTGCAAAGTTCGTGCATATTTAAAATGCCATAACTGTGGAAACAAGTGTAGTCTAGTCAAGGCCGTTTCCTTTTCCTTCTATCTTAAATTTTATGAATTTAAATTAGGCTCAATTTCAGTATCAATTTTGGTATAATTTAGCGCTTACTCAATATCAATTTTGGTGTAATTTAGCGCTGATAATTTAGGCGGTTTCGCATATGGCAATAGATAAACTTAAAATATTAATTTACGTTTGAAATAGCACTAAGATTGTACATCCTAAATAATGTAGACACGCCGACTGAAGTTAGGTCATGTACTGTTTTCAAAATACTGAAGTACATACCTAGTCGTTGAAAAGTTATGCTTTCAGATGTGATTATTTATTTATTTTATACATTATAGACGTTTGACCACTTTATGGTTATTGAAAATGTTGTCGAAGATGTATCAACGCTAAACCTAGAATGCTGGCTTTCAAAGACTGCTGCCTGAACTCGCAATGTGTTAGGTATAATAGTGTAAAGTAATAGGTAAGCAATTTCTCCCCTTTATATAAATTTAAAACATAGATTAACATAAAAAAATTGTTTGCCAATAAATGGAACCGACTTCAACACTCAAAAGTATGAAATAACTTGTGGAAGTCGATACTACGATAGTTCAAAAGTAACTGATATCAAAATATTGTGCTCATGGTACGACTTCGACAAGTTATTTCATACTTTTAAGTGTTGAAGTCGGTTCCATTTTTTGGTACAATTTTTTTTTGTTATCACCGGTTTTAGTGACCTTTGTTACTCATGGGATCAATAATTGTCATTGTGGTGTAGGTATATTCACCGATGTCTTCACCCGCTACTATAATATCGTGTAGCTATAAGCATGCATTTTTCAGTGTTTGGAGTGTAACTCATAAAGTGCTTGTCCGATTTTGATGAAATTTAAATAGAATTACACGGGAAGCACCAGCTTTCAAATAAACAACAATCAAAATCGGTTCACCCAGTCGGAAGTTATGCTGTAACAAACATTTAAAAAAAAACATACGGTTCGAATTGAGAACCTCCTCGGTTAAAAAGAAGTCGGTTAAAAAGTTACATACAAGTAACTGGGTAGGTACTAAGACGTGCTTATACACTTACAAGAATAAAGTTGAATCTAAATATTGAATAATTGACGGTCCCGTGGCGCAGTGGTTTGTGTCATCGGCATGACTTCTGTGTCACCGCGACCCTGGGTTCGAATCCCGGCAGGGGCAAACATTTGTGCGATGAGTGTATTTATTTATTTATTTGTAATAAAATGTAGATGTTTGTCCCGGGTCTTGGATGTTTGTGTGCTGTTATTGTGTGTGTCCATGCCTCCCGCGATACAGGGAATCCTAGTGCGGGGGTCTGAGTGTGATTTAAAAAAAAATAAAAAAAATTTCGTTATTACTCAACTGTAATAGCTCGTATACTTGTTGACACATTATTTATACC
The DNA here is from genome assembly GCA_934044485.1 of Apeira syringaria. Lineage (NCBI taxonomy): Eukaryota > Metazoa > Arthropoda > Insecta > Lepidoptera > Geometridae > Apeira > Apeira syringaria. The sequence continues at coordinate 12,103,966 of OW203669.1, read as the reverse complement.
TTATTTGTTTTTTCTGAAAACGAAATGTTTCGTTCTAAAATTGAGCGTTAATACTGCGACATTTCATGAACATGATTGCTTTCTTTGATTGCTTAACACTTTATTGGACACCATACAAAGAAAACTTCTAACATATGTTATACTGTACAATACTTAGGTGTAACAATGAGCGGTCTTATCACTTAGAGCGATCTCTTCCAGACAACCCATTTCCATATACGATTAGTGTTAAAGACCATAATATGATATAATACGTCCGCATTCTTCATTATAAACATACTAGCTGCGCCCTGCGGTTGTGCACGCGTGGTCATGAAAAACGGTGACGATGAAAATTAACCTATGTGTTAATCCGTATAAGCTATCTCCATACCAAATTTCATTGAAATCGGTGTAGCCGCTTGAGCGTGAAGAGGTAACAAACATACACACAAACTTTCGTATTTATAATATTAGTAGGATACCAGTGTAAATACTCACAATATTTGCTAATAAAATTTATTTGTCACAACAGGCCAACTTCGAGACAATAAAATAGCTCTTATTTAACTACCACAAGATGGCGCTTGCGCTGTTTTGCCACTTGACCGGCGCAAGCGCATGACCTCCGTCAGCGTCGTAAACACGCCACGACATTTTTATAACTTTCCTCGTGTTTTAAACGCAATTATGTTGAAGGGACATAACTAGTGTGTTTACGTGGATTGATAAGTTTATTTTGTAAATATTTTCTTAATTACAGTCTCAGTAGAGAATGTGATAAACTTCTTTCCATTGTTAGAATTGCTATAAATATCTTGTGGCGGCGTTGTTTGTTAGCATGTTCGAATAAATGTGCGGTAATATATATATAATGTGCGTAATACAGATTAACATATAACTGTATAACAAACGTTTGATTTCATTAATTCTTTTTACACAAAACTAGCTGGGCCCGCGGCTATTCCCGCGCGAAGTAACATTTACCGTTATCTCTCCAAAATTTTCAAATATTTTATTCATAATTTTGAAACTCCGAAAAGTGTTAATCCTCTTAATTATTGTTTATTGAATGCCTATGGCGTCTATTTGTGTGCCAAATTATAATCCATTCCATTTAATCCATACAGCTTGGGCTACGTGTTGATAGGTCATCTATTCAACCACCGTTTTTTCCCTACATCGACGCATGAACTATTACAATTGCCCCAATCAATTGAGCTAAAATGAAAGTTGATCTTTCCCCACAACACGTTTAAAGCCTGTTCATGGACGAATAGCCGTTTTGTTCAAACTATAGTAACAAATATCGTGTTGCGAAAGATTACATGTAAAAGTGATGTATAATGTACATACCTATAATTTAATTGTTCGTTTAGCCATAGTTTTATGGTCTTGCGAGCATTATCTGCTAGATCTAACGTAACGTAATGGTATTTGGCCACTTGGTCACGATTCGACGGTATCAGCCACCTGTGCAGCCGGGTTCGCATTGCTGCCCCGTCAAAGGTCAAGCTCAAGAAGTTGCGACTAGTCCAACATCGAGCGTTTTAACCTTTAACAAAGTAGTAGCAAATTACACCTGCGTGAAGGTTTCGAGTTTTTATCGAGTTACCTTTAACCCCTCGCTTGAGAAACAAAAGATTTCTTGGCAAAACTTTATCTCGGTACGGTCGGTACCATACCAGTCGTTCAATTAAAAAGAAAGCACATTACAAAACACAATTTTTAGCAAAAAATGGAACCGACTGCAAAACTCAAAAGTGTGAAATAACTTGTTGAAGTCGGTACCATGATAGTTCACAAAAGTAACTATCATCCCAATATTGTGCTCATGGTACCGACTTCGACCAGTTATTTCACACTTTTGAGTGTTGAAGTCGGTTCCATTATTTGCTAAAAAACTTTTTTTTCACCCTTTTCAGTGACCTTTGCTACTCACGGGATTAATTTTCATTGTGTATGTGCATCGATGTCTTCAAACGCAACTATAATATCGACGAGGTATGTGAAGTACTATTCAGTTATTGGAGTGTAACTCAAAAACCGCTTGACCGATTTTAATGAAATGTAAATCGGTAGTCCCATTTACATTTCATGGACCACCACGGAAGTATATACTATCAAACAAAAAAAGAATCATCAAAATCGGTTCATAAATGACGAAGTTATCCGCGAACACACATAAAAAAAAATATATACGGTTGAATTGAGTAACCTCTTTTGTTTGAAGTCGCTTAAAAATACGTATTTGTATATATGGATCACCATATTATATACAAATACGTATTTTTAATATATACAAATACGTACGAACCGTACTTTGAAGTTTGAAAAACTGTCACCAAACACATAGAGTGTTCAGGCAGCAGTCCTTGAGAGAGTGAGCATTTTAGGTCTAGCGTGATCACATTGTCACTGACTATCAAGTGAGATAGTGGTCAAACGCGAGATCTATACAGTACCTATATAAAAAAAGGACTTTCAACAAAATAAACTGAATAGACTCAAAAAATTGTCTATTTAACAAATGATAAAGCTTTAAATACTTTAGACTCTCTGTTGCTCTGATGGTCTGATGGTGACGATGTGGTCGAAAGTCGAAAACTTTCGATCACATCGTCACTGACGATCAAGTGAGATAGTGGTCAAACGCTAGATCTATACAGAATAAAAAAACCTAATATATATATTATTATATAATTTAAATAACCTAATAACGAAATCTACTAATCCCACGAATATTATAAATGTTATGTGTATATGTGTTTGAGGTGTATAGTATAAATTTGGTATGTAGATACTTCAGGTCCCGGAATAACACGTAGGGTACTTATCATCATCATCATCATCATCATCATACCAAATAAAGTAAAGCCGCGGGGCGCAGCTAGTTATATTATACTGGAAGCCTTATTCTACTGTTTTATTTCAAAAAGTATGTTATGATGATTATGATGACGAAAAGTTTCACAAATTACGGGGTTGTTTGCGTTGTAATGTTTTCCCCGGAATGCGTCCATTTTCCCGCGCTATCCGACAAGTGCGCGTGAGTCGACCGGCCTTGCTCGTGCCGCAGAGTACGTAATAGTAGCTCCTCCACGCCCACCGCTCGTTATGTGTTTGTTTATACCGCTGCGCTGGCTTTGTTCTAATATCTAATGCACTGTGATTTGTAAACCAAGTGAAATCAGAATATATGAGCATATTTGAGTGTTTAGTATTTGACATGTGCCGATAAAATACAAGAAACAAAGTTTCAACTATGTTCAATAAAGATATTTGAATTCGAATTTGTAACTACTCGAATTTACAATTGACGATTTTCGACATATTAACATACCTAATTTATTTTTTTAAATTACTAGCTGACCTGACAAACGGTGTTCTCCATTGTTGAAGATATTTTATTATCAACAATTTAGAGTTCAAATAAATAATTGTGAAAAGTGAAAAATACAAGTTGTGTGTAAAATAGTGGTAACATTTGTATACGATCCCTCAGTAGTGCGACCAGCCGTGTAAATTAACGGAATGTGACACGACACTTCATATAAATAACTTCTTGTCAATGATCGCAACACCTGTGCCTAGCTCAACTAAATTTAGATATTAAATATCTACAATCCACAGCACAAAATTACCGAGTATTGTAAATAAACAAAATCACTTATTAAACAGCGAGAAGTGGAGCATATTAAATAGGTATACTGCTATCAACTATTAGATCGCCCCAAAAAAACATTCACGTTTGTTTTTATCTAATTGTGGCAGTAGTCACGTAAATGAATCGCGCGACTACAGTAGACACACCCAGTTCGCAAACATATCAGGTAGGCACGTCTGGTCTACGGTGAGGGTGGTGTGGCAACACCATAATGGTGATTTACTGCTATCCAGGGCCCGTTGATACTGTTCAAAGGGCAGAATTGGAATTTAGAACGTACAGTGGTCAGTAGTATATATGGAATTATTCCCACGCTATTTGGTCCCTTGTTAAAATGGTAATTTACAATGCGGTCGGCAAGACATGATTAAAATTTCTAAGTTAAATTTGCTACAGTCTTTGTAAGGAAACTTTATAAGCAATGCTGCAATAATCAAGGCTATATCCTCTCGGCCAGAGAAATTTGAACCGTAAAACTCAGTACTAGCCTTGATGTCAGTTCTCAGACTGGTAAAGTGGTGATAAGTGTGTTAAAGTTTTAAAATTTTGACTTAACAAAAAATATCTTTGCACAAAACCAAGCACATGTGTATAAATGTAGAAGATATTGCTGTAAAGGATTCGAACAGAACAGAATTACAAGTCTTACGAGCCAAACCCTGACACATGTACTCGCTGTAAATCCGTGCAATCTGTCAAATCAAAACTGTTTGTACAATCCCAAAAAAATCGCAACTCATTCCCACCATCAAACACATCCTGTACAGATCACTGATAAAGCAATCCTAATGACTGATCAAGACTCTATTGAATCCCTGAACAACCTTGAGAGCAATCTCCGGAGCTCAGTATTCAAGTGGTCAGCGGTGAGGTGAACAGTCACGGTGAACAGACCTGGCCGATCTCCCACGAGATAAGCGCTGCGCAGGTGCAACCGTTGATTAATTGATGCTTGCGCAAAATCAATGGTAACGCTGAATGGATTATGTTGAATATAAACGCAATTTTCTCAGTATGTACCTTGTGTATCTATATTAGACTTGCTAAGCGTAAATATTCGGTAATTATTCAGTTTTGACGTATGCGACATCAGGGAGGATGTTTTTCTTAGCGCTATTAGAATAAGGACTGTATTCTGTAGTCGTGGCTTGAAAATCCTACTAGAAGCCGATTTTTTCCTTCAATAATTGTAACATAAATTTGAGATATATTAATAAATCAAATTAGTGTGTAACGAACACACTAATTTGATTTATTAATATAAAAAAAATAAAAGAACGTAACGTTACGAAATGACGTTATTAAGTGCGTGAAAAATGAATATTCGACAATGCAGCACTTTTCTAGGTCAAGTTATCCAAACATTTTATAAGAGATATTAATTTTAAAGTATTTTATTGAGCCATAATTAAATAGTCGAATGTAATAAACTGTCAATTAAATGTGTACGTAATTAAGTAATATTATGTTTGGTTGTTGCAGGTTGGTGTCCCAGTGAGATTACGGCTAAATCATAGTATAGTAAGTTTTATTAATTGCTTTTGTAAGTTTTGAGTTGAGATGAAATTTAATTCCCACGAAAATTTTTTTTTTTTTTTTTTAAATTTATTAACATCCACACAAGGTCCCAAACTAAGCAGAGCCTGTGCTATGGTAACCTAATGACTGATATATATATATATATATACTTATATACACACCCAGACACAGGTCAAACAGACATGTTCATGCACACAAATGTTTGACCTGTCCGGGAATCGAACCGATTATTATTATTCGATAAAAGATTATAAATAAAATAAATGAATAATGTAAAAATATTTTGATTTCAAATGTAAAAGTGATAAATGGGTAATTTTACCAGTTTTGTCGAATCTCAATTAATAGTAAAATATAGAAAACTTTTATGAATTATCTCAACCTGTTTTGTTCTATTGGCGGGATACAATAGTGTCGTATCTTTATGGAACTAAGTCGTGGCCTAACTAGCCCAAAAGCGCTCAACGAGCTGTGAGGAGGACTACGGTCCGGCTACCTCTACAAAATTGAATGAGGAATGAGAAAGGCAGTCATGAGCGAAAGTCACCGCGACTTATCTACCGCCTGGTAGATCCTCAAGTTGAAATGGCAGTGAGCGGGACATAAATGCCATGTACAGCTATTGCACAGACTGTCCAGTGGTTTTTATGAAAATATTTAACAGGTACTGCGGCGAAACTAGCAAATCCGCGCAACTTCTCACAGAATTTCCACTTATCCAAGAATGCACCAATTTGTGTACGTAATTTCGAATGTGTTCAGACCTTGCCCAATCCTGCCGTGGCCAGCGTGCGCCGTAATTTGGAGTGCACGCCGTGCGCCGCTCCTTGGGCGGCCTAAGGCCTATTCTAATGATAGTCTCGGGCGTGCTTCATGTGTCACGAAATGAATACCTGACAGCTGTCAAACGCAAACTTATAATATGTAAAAAAAAAGCTGACGAGTTCAGTTCGGCTCGAGTACACTTGTGATTGTGTGTCCATGCCTCCCGCGACATAGGGAATCCTAGTGTGGGGGTCTGAGTGTGAGTGTAAGTGTATGAAAGGAGACCGATTTGGAAAAATGTAAGCATCAGTTTTGAGGAAGGCTTGATGAATGACAGCGCTCGCCTTGAGCTGTCATGGGTATCTAATGAATGCCGGTAGCGTGAAGACTTGCGGGAAAGTGTTCGTGTCATCGTAATAATTGAATAATGCACTTATTGATCGTTCAAACTATTTATTACCTGTTTTATACTAGTTAAATGATAGTCGGTGCTCAGTTCAATAGTTTGTCGATTATGATAATCATTCGTGTTGGGGCCAAAGCTTAAACATATGAATGCGAATTAAAAAGAACTGTATCGTTTGTAACATAGTCTCCTTGACTATAAAGGGAAATACTAAACAGAGTTTAGTTACTCAGCAGCTCACATTACGATTGTGATATTCACTTACCATGTATTTTATTTGTATAAAACCAATTCTAATGTTATTGCTTCCAATAATAACGCAAATCTTTGTAAACCGGTTTTGATGAAATTTTTATGCAACCATAAACAATATAATATTTACGTTTACGCGCACCATCTGTTCTTTTCTTTAAGTCGGTTGAAAATCGTATTAATGTAAGCTCCGAACTGCGTAGGTACCCTCTTGGTATTCAACAAAACTGGATCTCCGCGCTATAATGGCACCTTCACAGGTCCCGGCTCCAATTAAACACAGAACGGTACTAGTACAGTTAACTATTTTGTTTAATCGTCAGATGAACAAATTAAAACGTGCGCAGACGCAGGCGAGCGGGTCGACTCCGGCAATTTGTTTATTGTGACTATTGTGTAAGAGATGTAATGAATGTAACAGCCATCTATCATCGGCTTAGGTAATTTGTCTTTAGAGAACTGTTTGGTTGTCTGTGCCACTTTTTTATATTTTAGCTTGCATGGTCTTTTTGGCCGATGTTATAGTACCGTGACATGCAACTTTATAAATTCATTTTAGATATATTTGCAATGACATTTCATTAAAAAACATGGGAAATTCAATCGGAACCCAATGATTGGTAAATGTACGCGTTCTTACATAATCTCATGTTTGCGGGGTCGCTGTCTCACCTGATGTTAAGTAGCGACGCGGTCTAAGGTGTAGCATGAAATCTTAGAAGGTACCTCACTCGCGACTTGAAGACTCCGGGTTTGTACCTGTCAGGAAACTGTATATTTGATAATCAATGCCTCTTTTTATTTACAAATTATTTTTAACAGATTTTGAAAGAAATGCACACGTTACGATGGACACATTAAATATTATATCATAGATATCGGTTCAGTTTTAATTTAAATCATATGTTTAATATTTACCTTGCATATATAAACAATTTTAAAATTTTAAGCTGTAAAAATTGTATGAATAAAACTATAACCTTTGAAGCCATTTCAACAACAAGTAACCAGTTAATCAATGTAGATCATTTCACAGTGAGAGATAACCAAAGATCAAGGCCTTCACCCAATCATTCACAAAAAATAAACCGTGTAACATATAAACTGACACTGCCAGTCTATTGTCCTCCACAGGACCATTGGATCCTGTCAATCTACCGACTGACAGTTATCGTGTCTGCTTAGACATGTATGACTGCAGGCACGCTCCTCGATATAATTCGATGAGACCATTTGTCATGGTTGTGTAACGTTTTGACAGTTGTAATTAACAGTTAATAACATAGTGTATGACAGCCCGCCGCCGGCTGCTCCGGCTAATGTGACGATGATAGGTGTGCCTCAGATTCTTGCGTAATGAGTTGGGCATCTCTTTTTTTAACCGACTTCAAAAAAGGAGGAGGTTCTCAATTCGACCCGAATGTTTTTTTTTCTAATTTTTTTTATTTGTGTTTGTTACCGCATAACTTCCGACTGGGTGAACCCATTTTTATCGTTCTTTTTTTATTTAAAAGCTGGTGCTTCCCGTGTAGTCCCATTTGAATTTCACCAAAATCGGACAAGCACTTTTTGAGTTACACTCCAAACACTGAAAAATGCGTGCTTATACTACACGATATTATAGTAGCGGGTGAAAACATCGGTTAACATACCTACACCACAATGACAATTGATCCCATGAGTAACAAAGGTCACTAAAAAGAGCGAATAAAAATTTTTTACCAAAAAATGGAACCGACTTCAACGCTCAAAAGTATGAAATAACTTGTAGAAGTCGGTACCATGAGCACAATATTTTGATATCAGTTACTTTTGAACTATCGTCACTTCAACAAGTTATTTCATACTTTTGAGTGTTGAAGTCGGTTCCATTTTTTGGTAAATTTTTATTAACGTGTATAGGCAAGCGTTTGATCGTCTTATATGTATGTGGGTAAGTAGTAAGTAAGTAGTGGTAATTATACGCGCAGTAGATGGTTAGTAAAGGAACTTGCTTGGTTCTAGCTCAGCAGTACATCATCAGCAAGTGATACTATCTCGCGATCTAACCCTACCACTGTAAGTCATTATAATATTTTCTACTAGCTGCGCCCCGCGATTTCACTCCGCATATACGGTTTTCCCGCTACCGCAATTATCTCACTTTTTTCGCGATAAGAAGTAGCATGTTATCCAGAATGTAAAATATCTTCATTCCAAATTTCAAGCAAATCCGTTCATCCGTTTCAGCATGAAGGAGTAATTAACATGCAAACGTCAAATGACAAACTTTCTCCTTTATAATATTAGTGTGATATTATATAGTGTCATTGTAACACAGTACATTGAAGGGAAAAAAACAGGTAACGAGTGTTCGATTGAGAGCGCCATCTATATTAAAAGTACGGAACTAAAATTAACTATTGTGTTTAATGTAGTATAATATTATTCGTACATCGATTGCCTCAGAATAGTGAGTGTCGGCAGTCTTTTTGTAACAAGTCAAAATTGATTAAGCTGCATGTATACTGCTTCTAAGGATATCTGAGATCCATATGAACCGGCTAGAAAGATATTTATATTACTTAAAGGTTACTTCTATTGAAGCGAATGAGAGAGGAGAATATTATTACATTACATAAGTACTTACCGCCGCGCTCATAACGAACACTAAGCTATTGCTAACAATGAATCTCTCTCTAACGTTGTTACGTTTTCAGAAAATTAACTTTCATTACTCGTTACAAAGTTTATGTCTTCCTCGAACACATGAAGTCACCAAAGTTACAAAACACTTTCTATTTACCCTGTCCGCTATCATAAACAAAAGATTTCATGGAAACTCTTTATTTAAAATATGGCATGAGTGCTGTTGCGAATCGTTCAGTTAAAAGAAGTGTTACATGAAAGAAATTGTGCTTAAAATTTATGACTTTTCTCTGTGGCAAGTTTAATAACTTAATAAATAAATTGTTTCCTTCTTAAGTCGTATAGTTAACATTTGTGTTGAGTTACAATAAAGGTGACTTTCAGAGCCCAAACTAAGAATAAATCTCGTGTCGTGGGCGTCTGTTTCCTTCTGGGACATAATATACAAAAGAATGTTGTTACACATTATTTTGATACACATGTTAGCGCTGGCGCCGCGGCTTATTCGGCGGAGCAATTGAACCGGCGAAAATATGCTAACATGGGTAGTGGTTATATATTTGAACCGTTTGGGGTCGAGACATTGGGCCCGTGAGGACCGGGTAGCTTTTCCAAATCTTAACAGAGCGTTTGATCGAAGCTACGCGTTACCAAAACGCTGGTACATATATTTGGCTTCAATGTAGCAATGCTGCTAGCATTCTGGGCACGTTGCCAATTGGTAGCGGGTTAGAGCATTTGAGTTATCTATAGGCTAACAATAGCTAGTGGATTGCTCAAATGTTTTTGTAGTAGCTGCAGTATTGTAATTAGTTAGTAAATCAATCGGGGCTTGATCGCGAGAAAAACATTTAGTAATTCACTAAAACTATATAAACTATGTGTTCGAATCGCGAAAGTATAAAAATTACAATTGTAATTAGTTATTAGTATTGTATATATATATATACAATACTAATAACTAACACTAGTAATATATATATACAGTCGTGGTCAACTAATTAGGGACATTCAAGATAGTGAAGGGCTATAACCGGTTATGTACATATAAATATAAAACCCTATTGATTTCTCAGCACCTATTATTTGCATAATGTGGTCCGATTATTATGCTATAAATGGCTGTAAATAAAAGATTAAATAAATAGAAAAAGTATTTGATATCAAAGATTAAACATGTATTAAATATTAAGGTACAATTCTTTAGTGGACATTTAATTAAGGACAGTAAAGTATAATGAAAAATACAGTTAAACAAAACTTATAATCTGCAGTGTTATAATATCTTTAACAGCTCTATTTTATTACGTGTAAAATCAGTACCTAGTAGCAAAACCTTTGTTAGTAATTACCGCTTGACACCGATGTGGCATAGACATTATCAGTTTCTGACATGTTTTGACAGGAATGTTTACCCATGCCTCACAAAAAGCTTCATGAAGTTCATCCAAATTTGTATTACGATAAGTGGCAACTTTTTTCTTGATTTCGTGCCAAAGGTGCTCAATTGGGTTGAGGTCCGGGCTATTTGCTGGCTAATCTAGCACCGATACAGACTGACTGGTAAGAAACGACTTGACTGAATGGGCGGTATGTTTCGGGTCGTTATCCTGCTGAAACGTCCATATAATAGGGAGATGCTCCTCAGCATAGGGAAGCATAGTTTCTTCCAATATTGCCTTGTATTGATGTTGGTCTAAGTTACCCTGAACTTTCCTCACAGGTCCCACTCCACGTCCAGAAAATGAACCCCACATTTTAATGTTTCCACCGCCATGTTTCACCTGTTTTTTTGTGAATCTTGGATTCATTTCCGCTTTTACAGGACGCCGTACATATTGCCTTCCATCTGAAGAAATCAAATTAACCTTGGTCTCATCAGAGAAAAGTACATGTTGCCATTGGGCGTAGGTCCAATGTCCATATTTACGTGCACACGCCAAACGAGCATTTCTATGTTCTTTCTTCAACAACGGTACTTTGCGAGCCACTCTTCCGAACAACCCTGCTTCTACCAAATGTCGTCGAACGGTCCTCGCAGATACACCGGCTCTTTCGTTTGCCCCAAACACTTCGTGTTTCATTAAAATAGAGCCTAGAAACGGATCTTTCTTAGCTAACCTTGTTATCATTCTATCTTCTTGCGGAGTCGTTTTTCTCGATCTTTTTGTTCTGGACACATTTAAAGCTGTGTTTTAGCGCTTGAAATGTTGCACTGCATTGCATACCATAGTTTTTGAACAATTTAAATGTTGTGCTATCCTTCGGTATGACCAACCACGCTCGACAAACTCATGATAATTTTTCGTAGTGTTGGATCGCAACTTATATTTTTGCCCATTTTTCTTCAAAATAATTATCAAAACTTAAAATAAAAAATCTGGATTGCCGCCAAAACGTCCACGAAACAATAAGAAAAGAAACAAAAAAATATTAAAATTCCAATTTTGAAATTAGAACGCAATACCTCAGTGTCCCTAATTAAATGGCCAGCCAGCATTCTTTGAACAAATAGCACTATGATAATTTATCAGCTATACTGTAAAGAGGTTTAATATTTAAGAAGTTGTTATTGTTTGTATAATCGCGCACATAAATGACTAATTACACTTACACGTAAAAGATATGGAATATTGTTAAGACTCGTTGGAAAATAAAAAAATAATTCACAATTTGGCTTAACTAGAGACTGTCCCTAATTAGTTGACCACGACTGTATATATATATATTAATAAAGGCATCGGCCCCTGTGAAATCCTCATGAAATGTCCGTTAAATCGGTTGATTATAATTTTCTTTGAGTAAAATTCAATGTGAAACGGCTCAAACAACTTTCATTGACGGTTTCCCGTCCGCTGCCATGTTTGGGCGACGCGGGATGCTCGTTGAAAACCAGCTTTTCTTAGGGCCGGTTTTATGATTCATTAAATGGAACCAATTCAATTAGAAATATAAAATGGGACGGCCTTTCGTTTGGAATGCGGCTTGTGTTGTGAGATGCCCTTGCGCCGTCTCATCTTCCAGCGATGAGATTAGGCCTGGAGCTGCGTCTGAAAGAGCAGAAACCCTAAAAAAGCGCAAATACAGTACTATTGATATCGGGTTTTCTTTTGAGCTTTTGGGGGGAACTAAAACGCTTGGACCGTAGGAACCAAGGGTGCACCGAGTTTTCAAACAAGCTTCATTTTAGGCACCCCAACCTATCGGGGCGACTAAAATGAAGCATCACGTGACTAAAATTTTTTATGTTGATCAAAGATTAATTATTGCCATTCAACGTGGCAATTCTGCCAGCATTTTTAGAGCTTTGCCTACTGGTAGCGGTGTAAAAGACTTATTTCCTTATATTATCTTGGTTGTAGATTTGTTATTTTTTTATACTTTTAACTGTTTGTTATTTTAACTTTGAAAGAAACAAGTAACCGGCCCTATGTTTATGTAAGGGTTGATCCGCTGATAACTATTTAGGTAAGAACGCTCGGCTTGTCCGTTTAGGTTGATGTGTAAATGTGAGAATGTAATATGTCTAGATATGTTCCTGCAGTGACAGGTCCGTAGCCTCGATAATGTTGACATAGGTACTCGCTGCCACTTTAAATTATGAATCCATTCGGCTGTCAGTGACATTCCTCTGAATAGTCTTCATGTAATTGTATGTCCCTATGTAAGTAAACCTTCCGAGCCATATTCTACATCAAATCAATCATGTCATTCAGTTCCATTGGTGCATGTAATGCCTACTTGTCTTACCCTCATTCTGATAAGGCAAAAATGACACTAGAATTAGTTAAGCACGGTCTTAAAATTAGAGATCGAATGTATGCTACAATGTATTGTGTTTATTAGTATTAGAAAATAGATTGTATATAGATTTAGGTTTCACAGAGCGGCATATTCGCATTAGCAAAAAAGCTCTTGAAATAAAGAAAAAAAAAAAATCATGTCATTCATTTCAAGTCAAAACTCAAAAGCAAATATTTTTTAAAAACCATTATTCACATTGAAAAATATATAAATATACAATTAATTAATTGCAAATTAGAAGATCGTTATACAACATACAAAAAGAAAGGAATTGGGAGGCCACACACAACATCGTGTTGTTTGATGGGATTACATAAAGGATTTACACTGAATTTTTGTAAACAAATGTTTTAGACAATACAAACTATACAGCCATTAAAACCAGTCCCATCTGATTGCTCAATTCATCTTAAATCTCGAAAAACATCTTAATCTTAAACTCGCCCGATTCTAAACAAACTTTCAATCGTCTCTAACAAAGAGAGACAACACTTCAACAAACGTTTGGCCGATGATAATCAATGGCTCGTCGTGTTTGAGGATCAACAGACACACGGACAAACAAACGGACTTGAACAAACATGATGTGTAAACGAGTTGTAGAAGTCAGAGTGCTACAAGGGCGAGCAAAGGTATATAAACTGAAGGTGATTGATTAAAATATTATTTTGGTGTTAACATTTTTTTTAAAGCAGGTAAAGACACTTTCAAATTTATTTACACAACAATAAAAATCAATAGACAAAATAACATTCGTGCTTATTAATCACTCATTTCATTTATACGTAACTAACATGTCGTACCGTGGTGGTACCGGCCTAGAATAGTACCCCCCATCTCTTCCCGTGGGTGCAGTGAGAGTCGGCTAAGAGACCACGTACCAGAAGGTGGGCAGCAGCGCCTTCTGAGGAAATCATACTGCGCATTCATTTCAGCACACCAGCGCACTGGTTCATTAACAGGTGTGCTTGGAATTTTGCTCCGAGACTATTGCCAATATATGTTTCTCTGAAATGAGCGCCCCCATTAGAAATATAATCAAAACATACGCATTTTTTGAAGATAACGGATCAGTGAAAGCAAACTCTCAATATAAACGTTAATATCAAATTCCAGTTTGGAACCTTTTAACCCAGTGAGAAACCTGTTGGTAACCTTCGTGACTCTTGTTGGACGGGCTCGTCGGCTGGCCCATCCATAGACAAACATGGGCCCATTAGCACGCCGGGTGGCCCTATGACACACAAACATACAGATACATTTGCTTATTAGACGATAACGGTTCTCTTTCTGGAAAGTTTCGTTTCAGTTTTGTTAAAAAAATAAAAAATTACGGGAAATACCTCACATGAATTTTAATTTGTGTGGCGTCTTTGTCACACGTGGTCACTTTTGTAACGCCCCCTTCCCCCTTGTGTGACGTTACATATTTTACAATAAATGTACATCGCTAAGTATGGGTGACATTTCTTATAGATTCGCGACAGTTGCTTGTGTGACGATGTGATCTCCGGCTGTGATTCTGAAGCTCGCTAGTATGAAGCTTGAGTTTTCAATGATGGTAACATCTCCATCGATTTCACAGCATTGTGGTATAGTACTTCCCATTTTAATGAAATACGTATTAACTATGAATACTAACGTCACCAAACCACTATGAGCTATTGCTGTGGAATGTGTTTACATTATGGGCATACAAATGTACAATGCGCTCCCTGAAAATATAACAAACGCACCTAGCTTCGACTCTTTTCTCCATAAGCTTAGAATCCTACTTGTTGAGAAAGCATATATTGACATAAACGAGATTTGGTGAACGGTTCACTGATTCACCCTAATTACTTCGAATAAAATGATAGTAGATATTGTAAGAAGTCTTTGTTAGAATATCGATAACTACTATGATATAATTATAATACTCATATATTTAATGTGACTTGTAAGATAATTCTTATTAATAAATGATTATATGATATGATATAATACTCTTAACAATAAAACTAAGCTGTATTATGCACACATACACGAGTTAAAGTGTTTTTTCCAAACTTTCACTGGTATTCACAATCATACAGACCTAGTAGCCCTCAATTCGCAAAACTCGTGATTACCATCGTATACATTGCGCATTTGTTTTGTTATTTTGCACTAAAACATGCAGTTCACCCGCTTTCTCATTGGATAAACACTAGTAGCGGTAGAACAATGTTTGTAATCGCTGCGCCCGCGCCGGTGCGCCGGCGCAGCGTCGGTGTGCCCGATCTCAAATGAAATGTCATTTTGAGAGCGTGCTTACGCTCTGATTACTACAGTTCTAGATATAGAGATACATATACGCCACATTTATAGACCTAACTATAGACACGGTCCAAGTCACGCTATATTCACTTTTAGCATACTTAAACTCGTATCAAAACAGTATTAACAGCAGATATTGGAAGCGATGATAGTTTCGGGTTTCTGAGTGTCGACAGGTAGAACGCTGAAGGCTATCAACAGTAAACCTTCGCTTGCTGATGCGATCTGCATTGGTTTGAGCTCCGGTGTATGTAACATCGTAATTAAAAGGTATTCGGTTACTTTGCAGTACCATAGCTACCATAGTTTGAAAATTTGTCAAACACCTTGGACCGCATTGTCACTGACCATAAAGTGATATAATGAGAAAACTCTAGATCTTTGTGGGCCAAAAATATTATAATACCGGCCCGTTTCCATAGCGTTCTGACAAAGCTGTGCTCAACAACAGAGTATTTAACTTAGACCGACATGCCAAGCATTTTGAGCGCTGTAGGCGATGAAATCGCAAATTGGACCACACTTGTGGTTAAACAGGGGTGTGTGTATTGTGTGTAGTGTGCGTGAAGCGAACAGGTGCGCGGGCGCATGCCTTGCACTCCCAGAGTGTCAGCACGCGAGCGAAACGCATGAATCGACTACGATTACTTTCGTGTTATCTCAGTTTGGTATTTGCCGAGATTCGAAAAGTTACATTCACTACGTACATAATTGGCGGAAGCTCATAGAGTTCCGATGGTGCGATAGGTTTGTGAGGTATTTATTTTCATCACCTGCGTATGAGGTTAAAGTCGCATCAGTCTATCTATCCTTGTCTAATATGTAGGCATCACGGTAATACTCTTATGTAACCATAAGGCCATCTTTGTATAGATTTGTACCAGTGCCTAAGGTACAATTCAAAACAATTTATTGTTCACAACATCAGGAAAGTATACAAGGAACATCTTAAACGGTACATTATGATCAAGATTTTCTGAAAAAACCTATGATTACGGCTTGATTACGGGGATGCTTAATTATTTCTTTTTCATCATTTCAATTCTTTTTGGCATTTTAATCTGCATTAGAAAATGTAAACATATTTAAATTTGTTACCCCTGAAATGCCCATATGATATAAATCGATAAAGAAGTTGTACTAAATGAAACAATACGATAAAAAATAATTATCTAAATGTTCAGTACATTTAGATAATTATTTTCATCGTATTGTTTCACCGAAGCACGTATGAATCGCCGAATTACTTCACCTAAGTGATTTTTTCTATTTGAATTCTAATGGCATGTCATTAGAACTATTGATATGTCACAGTCAAAATTCTTAACTGGCCAAAAGTAGATACATTAAACCTCAAAAATCAGTCAAAAATATTTTAGATCGCAGGCTTTCTCATGACAGTCTCTTGTTTTGTAATTGTGATTCGTCGAACTCTCTTATAAAGTCTAACCTAACCAACAAACCATTAAAAGTAAATTTGACTGACTCTGTAGTGGTTAATAGTTAGTCAGTCAAAACCAGTTCGAACCGCAAATTTACGGTCAAAGGCAATAAACCAATGGTTTTATTAGTCAAAACTATCATTTTAGAACTTTCTGCACGCAGTTCTGGAAAATAAAACAATAATAATAAAATGTTTTTGCTGAGCAAATATTAAGTTAATTTTGACCCACATGGAATATATTGAATGATAACAATACGAAGGCATATCAAGTCAATACCGATATTTTTACTGGTTTTCTCGGGTAGGTATTGTTCAGTGAGTTCAAAGCCTTCGCTGATCCGCGACTTCGTCTCGCTCGGGCGCACTGCTAGCACCGCGGCTCCGCGCTGCCTGCATCGTTACCCTAACTAGCCACTACGCTACCAGCCACAAGTTTTTATGCCAAATTGGGACCCATCATGGATTTGAGGAAACCCTTTGTGGATGCAGTGGCTCGGAATCTCCTGTGAAGATGCGTTTCCTGCTAAAATACCGTATAGAAAGCAAGGGACAGGTTGTTTTCCATTACTCAGCACCGTTCGGCATTCATTATTCTGTGACATGGTCTGTGCGTTTAAATAGTAATAAGTAGGTAAATAATGTTCTGTAAGTGTAAGTCGGTACCATGAGCACAATATTTTGATATCAGTTACTTTTGAACTATCATGGTACCGGCTTCAACAAGTTATTTCATACTTTTGAGTGTTGAAGTTGGTTCCATTTTTGGTAAACATTTTTTTTCACCCATTTCAGTGACCTTTGCTACTCAAAGGATCAAGTGTGTTCACCGATTTGTTCACCCGCTATTAGGTATTCGTCCAAGTAGACGTAACACTTTTTAGTTATTGGAGTGTAACTCCTCGTCCAATTTTGATGAAATTTAAATTTGATCACCTCGGAGGTACACTCTATCAAACAAAAAAATATTTTTGAGTATCGGTCCAAAAATGGAGAAGAATTCGGTGAACATAAATAAATAAGAAAAAAAACATACAGTGGAACATATTCACTTCTCCTTTTATGAAGTCGGTTAATAACAAATGAACTTAGCCGAAAGGCTAATAAGGCTATTAAGTGCGCTATAAAAAAACGCTAACTTCAGCGTTTTTTTTTTTTTTTAATTCACAATAGGCAGGCCTTTGGACCACTATCTCACCTGATGTTAAGTGATGATGCGGTCTACGATGATTCACGCCTGCCTAGAAGATACCTGTTCACTCGTGACTTGAAGATGCCCAGATTGATTGATTCCAGCGTTTTCCCCTTGATGGAAACATGTGACCTTTTTCATTTTGGCTGAACATTTTCTGGACTAGAACTTATTCTGTGACACGTTGTGTAAATTTCACCAGGGGCGAGCAAAACAATGTTTAGTTAGTAAAATAGAAGCAATAAACTTAACCTAGAAATCTTTCTTCGTTTTTTTTATTGAGTGATCATTTTATAAAATCGTAAATTTACACTTTGAGTTGATTGGTACGTCACGTTGTTTCTGCGATTCACATGCATCACCATTGACACAATTACCTTTTAGGTCGTAAGGTCTGAGGGCTACGACTTGGAAACGGTTACATATTGCTGACCATGACTGTACTGACTGGTCAATGTTTAACAGTATCATTGATTGCACAGTAGTTAGTACGCAACTAAGGATCAGTGGTGAGCAACAAAGTAGAACCTTTGTTGTTATGAAGTTAACAAGAAGTGACATTAGGTTATGTGAAAAACTGCACTTCTCAGCTTCATCTACTAGACAGAGGTAGAAAGAATTCCTGCGTCACTAAGTGGCATCAAGAGACGCGGAAATGTCATAATCACGGGCATATCTCTGTCGTGTCAACGACCGCCACGTCTGTAATGGGACCACAACGATAAGTGGCGCGCGTCGACATAATAAAGCGCCATAGACGCGTCATGACACTTTTAACAACCTTTGTCTGGGTCTAGGTCGCAGATATATTGATGTAATCGTACAGGAAAATGATAAAAAAAACATGAATATTTGATTGCATGTGTATTGTTGAACACAACAAACAGCGCACACTTTGTATACTTTTATTGAATCAAAGGTTCTTTTTTCTTTCCTCAACCATGTGCGTCCACTGCTGGACGTATGCCTCCCCCATATAGGGGGGATTTGCCAATACTCGCCACGCTTGGCACGCGGGTTGGCGAGCGCAGTATGATTTCCGATCCTCAGAAGGCGCTGCTGCCCACCTCCTGGTACGTTATCCCTTAGCCGACTCTTACGGCACCCACGGGAAGAGATGGGGGAGTACTATTCTAGGCCGGTACCACCACGGCCTTCAAAGGTTATCTTCAATTTAAAATAGATGTAGCAATGGATTAGCATTGTTATTGATTATGACAGGAGCTATATTAAAAGATTTTTAGTAGACTAAGTGTATGAATAAATGATTTAGATATATTAAGTATTTAATTAATATAATGTGAATAAAAATGTACCGACATATTGTTGAAAGAAAAGGATGCCAATTCTGATAAACAATGCCAAAGTAATTCAAATGTAATCATACATAAAAATAATATTTCGCTAAAATAACAATCTCGATGTCATTGTAGGTAATTGCATTGAGGTAGAAATTATATGTATGTGGTCATTACAACTTTACTCCAGCTAGAGTAGCAAAACAAAACGACAATTTATTAACAATATGCTTAGTAGAATTAATACCATGGTCACATTAATTTTAATAAAATGCGAAATTTAAACCTTACTGATGAGACTTTCAATGCTATACAAGAAATTAAAATCTTAATTAATGTAATCTATAAAATTGGCCACAAATGAATAGAGATACAACGGCATAATTATGACGAAGCTCGAAATGTAACAAGTGTTCATAGGGACTCTAGGCATCGTGCTCTAAAACTATTTGTTTTTATGAATGCATTATTTCATTTTATTTTTTTATTATTTTACAATGTAATTTTAACTGAATATATTAGCAGTTAACTGGCGCACTAATGCACCAATAAATAATCAATTAAGCCCGGGAATTAAATATTTATTGCTACATTATTGCGCTCATAGTTACTACAGTTACCAGTTATTTTAATTCGGCGACGCGCACATGTGTCGGTTTACTTATTTTATAATAGTACTTTTATTTGTAGAGGTCTGAATATTCAATTTAAATCAAATATTAAAAAAACTTCATAGATGAAATTGAAATATTTGCTGATTTGATAATCTGACAGAGCACCTCCAGAAGATATTAACGTCGACGATCGCACATTGCTCTGGGAGTGTTAAAGGAGCCTGTACAAGCTGATGTGTAATTGTTATATAATCTGTGGCAATCGTAGATCTAAGAGATGTTCCCAAGATGGCAGCAGCGCGCGGAAGCGCACTCCGCGAATAATTTTCCGCGTCCGTGCGCTTGGTTGCGCGGGCGCAGTGGCGGCGGTTAACTGTTAAAGATTTAATGATCGCCACCGGGGCCAGAACCCGTGGATGGCCGCACTGGATCGCACCGTATGGATTACGGTTTCATTTTAAAACTGTTTTAATAGCGAATACAAAAGTCAAGTTACACTTACGAGATAAACATTGCCAAAAGATTATACTTGTGTAATTTTTTGGCAATGTTTATCTCGTTGGTTTGAATCAATAAATATTTGGTAATAAAGCCCTCTTAATTACGCCAAAAAGTCACAGTAAATACTATAGTACTATCTAATCCTTGCCCGTGACTAGAATGGATGATGAATTTATTCAGCACCTCATAATAAAAAATATACTCTCGCCGAGAATAATCCCGACTTGGGGTGGTTAAGGAAAAGCATAGTTTTTTAAATGACATATTATAAAATAAAAGATAGGATTGTGTATAACTATGGAACGTTTTGAGGAGGATTGACTATTTATTGACAGAAGGAAAGACAGAACATGTTGTTATTCCGACCCCAATTAGCCTGAGACAATGGCAAGAAAATAAGAATACTTTAACTTCATATATAATTTTCCATATTAATTCTCATTTCAATTTGTATGAGAATTGGAGCGCATGCGCCCCGAGGTTTTATCCGCGTGGACTACGGTTCTCCCCCTACCTCATTAATCCAGGGTATTAGCTATCATCATTCCAATTTCGTGCAAATTCGTTCAGCCGTTTCAGCGCGAAGGAGTAGCAAATGTACAAACGACAGAAAAACTTTCGGCTTTTTATATAAGTGTGACTTGTGGGACAGTGTGATTTACCATCTTCCACCGTACGTAGTTACTTTTTTTTTAATGCAGGTGTAGCTGCAACTTCCCAGTTGTAAAAGGCTATAGGATATAGCTCGTTGGTACCTTTTGGGGCGCTTATCGGCTGGTGTATTTAGCCACACTTCATCATGCTGCGGAAGACGTCTTCCATAAGATTTTACCTGCAGATACGATCATCAACAAGTGTTCCCAGCGGGAATACTCACTGCAAAAATGACATTAAGTATTAACAACTACTTCGTATGGTCATTTACCATTTTTTCGCAATAAATAATATTGATTGATTGATTGCTTGATTATGAAATGGCAATATTAAGCGCGACGTCCTCGGCGGAGGTGTTCTATATGGCTTGTGGCCAGCCACCAATATTAATACTTTCAATTCAATTCAAAACTTTATTGCAATCTCTAATAGTACAAGCGTCGGTGGTATTAAAATAATACAAAAAATAAATAATACAGTTTATTAGAGACCCTGTCGGGCACAGCAACTTGAGAAGAGAGGAGGGCGCTTCAGTTATACCAAATATAACATACACTAGAGAAAATTAAAACAATATTGGAATAATAGTTTAATTAATAAGATATATAAAAATGAAAATCAAATATTTTATTTTTTCTTGACTTCGCGGACACCCTGTAACTTCAATCTGCATTAGCTTCTTGAATAACAATATTATGTTAATATAATTGCCATAAGACAGAACGCTGCAGCGATACTCTGTGGAGACGGTATACAAATGCCCTATGAATAAATTAATACCTAATTTGTAACTGTAACTGTGCACTGTATGTGGAGTATGGATACTCTAGTAGACTGCAGATTTCTAAAAAGATCGCCATCGCTTACAATTATTAGCCCCACTACATTGTATTGAGGTGCAGTAGTAGTCTGTGATGTTGCCGATTATAATAGTTCTGTGGTCAGTCTACGATATGGGGTAATCTGTGTTGTGGTTTCCCGAATTTATATACATCTCATATAGATTATACTAGCAGCGCCCTGCGGTTTTACCCGCGTGGTGGTGATTGATGATGATGATGATGATGGAAATTAGCCTATATTGTGGGACCTGAAGTATCAACATTCCAAATTCCATCCATACCCGTCCAGCCGTTTAAGCGTAAGAGAGTAACAAACATACATCCATACTTTCGCATTTATAATGTTACTAGCTGCGCCCCGCGATTTTACCCGCGTGGTGATGAAAAACGGTGATGATGGTAATAATGAAAATAAGCCAATGTGTAGGGTAGTAGGGTCAAAACTAACTTCATACGAAATTTAATCGAAATCGGTGCAGCCGTCTTAACGTGAAGGAGTAACAAACATACACACATGCACACAAACTTTTGCCTTTATAATGTTAGTGAGATAATAGGATATAACCACACCGTGTTTGGCGTTGGACAAGTAAAACTATCATTAATATTAATCAGGTCTCATGTTGGAGTAGTAGACCCAACGACGCCGCGACACTAAATAATCTGCGTTCACACATTAATCCTGAATCGCTATCAACTTCTCACCCTGTTCGCGAGCCATGAATATAAAGTAGCTGAGTAATTACATCCCTCCCGACACCTGCGACACTCGCGAAACTCGGCGACACCGACACTGGACACCAGACACCAGACACCCGGCCCCAACATCCGCGCATGATTCACCGAGCCTTCCTCTAATGGAACGGTAGCCATACTTTCCTGAATTACAGGACTTGGAAAGGTGAAAACATCTGCGGGAAAAGTAAATAAGTGGGCAGGTAACCTTATCGCATGTGTATAGAAAACTAATCTTATTGCGGCCCGGTGCGGGAAACCCGCATCAAGTCGTGAATAAACAAACATTGAAGTGCTTTTCATAACATTTAAATTTTGTATCTGTGAGCTTTTTGTTACCACACATGTAAACATATGTGGCGTCTATCATAAGAAAAGCGACTTCTTAAAGAAAATCGACCTATCATGGCGTAGTTTTATTATTAAATTATAATTCATTTATTTCAAGTAATCTAGACTCATAAAAGGAAATTCACAATTATACATATTAAATATACACCTTATTTTGTACAAATGGCCCTGCTGCATGCCAGGTGTCGTTCGCAGCAGTGCCTCATATACATGTAGTCAAATCTGCCCGCAATCATCGCCAGGACGGTGTTGATACTGGCCCTCACACTTGCACTAGGGAGGCGCTTCGTTTTCTTAGGAGCGCTTGAAAACTATCAGTGTGCGCGTAGGCGAACATTCCCGAAGCGCTGCAGTGGCGAGGCAGTCTCATATATATATATATTGAACCCTGTGGGCGCTGTATGATGTTTGTGTATACCTGGCCCACATGCTGCACGCGTAAAGGGAGGTGCAATATGCCCTAAATAGCATTATTTTTACGTCCTCCGAACAGCGCGCGAACCTGCGGGCCAGCATGTTTGCCCTGATCGACAGCGCCCTTCGTTCCCGCTCTATGTCGTCATTGTCCCTGAAGTCGGTCGTAACTATATATGGCCTAGGTACCATATATATTATTACCGTTTTAGAAAATTGCCGAATTCTACCTATTATATATTCTGGGATTCTATGTTGTATGCTTACTGTACTCGAGGCTTACCGTATTTCTAAAATAAACACACACCCGATATTTTTTCTTAAATGGAAGTATGTACCATGAACCAGGGCTTATAAACGGCGTGACACCTGGTCACCATCTCCACAGCTAGAAAGCTATGGGATCCATTCCCGTCGATAAATAACCAGGATCCGATACAGGATGATCGTTATTTATAGTCCTCCCGGCCCTCCTATAAATCATACCGGGTAATTGTCGAGAGATTACGAAACTAACAACTGTTTCAATTAACATTTTTGTAGAGACCGGACGGCAAATTGATAGCTGTGTGGTGGATAAAAGATGAAATATGAATGAAATATAGGCTTAATTTAATACGATAAGTTTTATTTAAGCACACAGTCGTTCTGTTACAATAAAGGATCCGCCATGACACTTACATTCAAAGAGAGAGAGAGAGAACAAGATACTATCTATCCTACTCTTGCTATTACATTGCACTGTCTTTATTTCTAACACCCCCCGTCAATGTAATAACATTAATTAACAAATTATGTGACAATTTTATTTATTCCTTTTTCATTTATCAAAATAAAGTAAGAAAGCCATTGAACCAAGACTAATTTACATATTCATACCACATAGCTTCACAAACTTCAAAAGTGTATTACCATTGAGGGACTTCGTTAACATATCAGCAATTTGATCTTTTGTTGTCACATATTGTATACATATCTTTTTATTCTCAATCAGTTCCCTTATATAATGATATTTGATATCAATGTGCTTTAATCGTTTCACACTAGTTGTGTTTGCAATCATTATGGCAGCTTGATTATCACAATGCATGATAGCAGGACATACATTACTCACATTGAAATCACATAACACATTAGTAAGCCAGCATGCCTCACTTCTAGCCATGCTCATTGCCACATATTCGGATTCTGCTGATGATAGACTCACAGTACTCTGCTTCTTAGAGCACCAAGATATTAGGCAATTTGAAAACTTAAAGCAGTAACCAGTAGTGGACTTCCTGTCTCGAAGGTCCCCTCCCCAGTCAGCATCACAAAATCCAACCAATTTGCTATCATCACATTTATAAACTAATTTATAATTCAATGTATGTTTAATGTATCGCAAAATTCTTTTTAAGTTGGCCAATAACATGTTACTAGCGCAATCTTGATATCTACTTAATATTGATACAGCAACACAAATATCAGGTCTTGTGCCTGATGCAGCATACATTAAACATCCAATGATCTGTCTGCAGATATTCTCAACATTACCTTTACATTTATCATTTTCAAGCTCTTTACAATTAAAATTCTGATCCATGGGGGTGGAAATAGGTTTACAATCATACATTTGGAATCTTTTTAACACATTTTCTAGGTAAGTCTTTTGACATAATTCTGTAACATTTGTTTTTAGATTCTGCTTTACATTTATTCCCAAAAAATCTGAAATTAGACCTAAATCTTTCATTTCAAATTCTTTGTTTAGCATTGATTTTAAATTAGATATATGTTCTTCATTACTACCAAACATCAACATGTCATCAACATATAAGAGAAGATATATTTGTTCTGAATCGTTACATTTAGAGTACAGACATGAGTCACATTTAGATCGTTTAAAACCTTCCCTTATCATAACAGAGTTAAACTTTTCATTCCAATATTTTGGAGACTTCTTTAGCCCATACAATGATTTGTTTAACTTTACAATATTTTTATCATTGTCATAAGCGCCATCTGGCAAACTTATGTATACATTTTCTCCAATCTCCCCATACAAAAAGGCTCCGGTTACATCCATTTGGTATATAGGTAATTTTAATTTAGTTGCTATAGCCAAAAATAGTCTGAATGTACTTAACTTTGCAACAGGTGCATATACATCATTTAGATTTAATATATCATTTTGCTCGAACCCTCTGGCCACCAAACGTGCCTTGTATTGAATGTTACTATTGTTTTGTTTAATTTTAAATACCCATTTACTACTTATAACCTTTTTATTATCTGGTATGTCACAAATACTCCAAGTGTTATTATCTTTGAGGGTTTTTAACTCCCTTTGAATAGCTTCCTGCCATTTACACGCATCCGGACTATTCATAGCTTCATAATACGTTTTTGGCTCACAGTTATCTAATATTACATTATTACAGTTATAGAATACAGTCTGCTTCCTAATACGTTTGTTTCTAGGATCCACTTCACGTCTCACAGCCTCACCACACTCATCACTATCACTGGGTTCATATATGCTACCCTCAGGATTACTCTGCACGGTGCACTGAGAGTCATCACTATTCATAGTCTGTGATTGGGGACTGGGCACACCTGCAGCACTGGTGTCTTCTACTTGAGCACCCACCTCAACTGTAGCTGGAACCTCAACACTATCCTCGATATAATTGGTTGTCTCACATTGTTGTATTGGCTTTACTGGACTGTTGTTCACAAAAACAATGTCTCGTTTGGTCTCAACTTCATTTTTCTGTGGAAAATATACTCTATAGCCTTTTGTTGTTTCTCCATACCCAACCATAATGCCCTTTTCACCTTTGGCATTCCACTTATGTCTTTTTCCTTTGGGTATGTGGACATAAACAGCAGTACCAAATATTTTTAGGTTATTTATGTCATAACTTTTGTTAGACCACAATTCATATGGAGATTTCCCTTCTACTGAGCTTTTACCAGTTCTATTAATCACATAGGCAGCTGTATTAACACTTTCAGCCCACAAACTGATAGGTAAGTCTTTAGCACATAACATTGTTCTAGCCGCTTCCACTAGAATCCTATTTTCCCGCTCAGCTGCTCCATTTTGTTCAGGAGTAAAAGTCACAGATGTTTGATGTATAATCCCTTTGTTCTTAAACATTTCTTTGACCTCTTTGTTTATAAATTCGGTTCCATTGTCACTTCGAAATATCTTTATTTTATTTCCTGTTTCATTTTCAGCCTGCGATATGAAGTTCTTTATACACGATTTAATTTCATCTTTTGTTTTCACAAAGAACACTCGCCTGTACTTTGAGTAATCATCTTTAAATACCACAAAATATCTGGAGCCTCCAATCGATGTCTTTTCCATAGGACCACAGGTATCGGCGTGAATAATTTCGCATACTCTCGACGTCGCATTGTTACTTACAGGATACGGCAAGCGGTGAATTTTTCCTTTTAGACAACTTTCGCATGTTTGACTATTGGCATTTTTAACGTTTATATTATTTTTCTTCAGCACATCTTTCACATAAGCCATGTTTTGGTGTGCCATCTTTTCATGCCACTCATGCAGATCACAACACACGTCAGCAAGGTTCGCTGTACATGCATTAAAATAGCGAAAATCCAAATAATACATGCTTCCACGTCGCTCAGCAATAGCCATCACCTTGTTTTGTTTATAAAACTTGCATTTATTCTCTTCAGTAACAATAACATAACCTCTGCTTGTCGCACAATTGACAGAGAACAAATTTGTTTTCAACTCAGGAACATGAAGTACATTGTCTATTGTAGTGTCTATCCATTTACTCCCATTCCAAACTTGCAGCGCCACCTGACCGCAACCCTTGACATTAATTTTCGTTCCGTTCCCTACTATTACCTGTTTATCTTTTACGGTCGAATATGAATTGAATAGTTCATAATCACAACACATATGCTCGCTTGCACCTGAATCGACTAACCACTGAGATTTTTGTAACTGTTCATCAAAAACACTGTTGACTATAAAAGCATTACTTTCTTTTTCTTTGTCCCTTTTAAAACGGCACTGGCTCTTTAAATGTCCCGATTTATTACAAAAATAACACTTTTGATCTGGACGACTGTCTTTAAGGTTACCAAAATTATTGTTTACATAATTATTATTATATCGGCACTCGCTTTGATAATGTCCAAGTCGGTGACACTTATAACACTTTACACTTTTTTTATCTGCTTTCTTTGCCACAAACGCCGTAGACGACGGTGACCCGCCTTTTTCTTTAATTCTTTCTTCCTCTATCAATAATCTGGCTACCAGGTTATCATAGGTCTGCTTGTCATCAGGAGCAGACTCCCATGCCGAGATGAAATGCTTGTAATCTTCTGGTAAGGACATAAGAACCTTGGTGATAACAAATTTATCAGACATATTTTCTCCCAGCTGTTTTAACTGATTCTGCATTTCATGTACTTTTGATAAAAACACAGACATCTCTGTTCCTTCTTCAAACTTGAATTGAAAAAATCGTTGTTGCACAATGTGAATGCTAGTTTCAGATTTTTGTTCATACACGCTTAACAATTTCCTCCACATAGCCGCCGCAGTATCGCACGAGATGATATGCAACATGACTTCTTCCGACATCCTCGTAACTATCAGCGTTTGAGCTCGCGCATCCTGGGTTTCCCAAGTACTACGCCGAGTCTCATCTTCAGGTTTTACTGTTGTCCCGTCCACGATTTTGTAAAGACCTTGACCTCGCAGCAACACGGACGTTTGGAACTTCCAAATATTCCAATTCCTGGAACCTTCCAGCTTCATGACGTTCTGTTGTCCACTTCCCTGTGTCGAATCCATTTCAAAACCTTCCTGTAGCCTCTCCTGCCTTGCCCAACGATAGTAGGACAAGTAATTTTCCTTCCCGGTATAACTCAACCTCAAAATGGCGTCAACCCAAGCCGCCGGTATTTTTCACTATTAATTTTCACTACAGTATTTGCAATCCTTAAGCCTACATTTATTAATCCATGCTAGTTAGTGACCTGGGCCCATAACCAGATGAAATATGAATGAAATATAGGCTTAATTTAATACGATAAGTTTTATTTAAGCACACAGTCGTTCTGTTACAATAAAGGATCCGCCATGACACTTACATTCAAAGAGAGAGAGAGAGAACAAGATACTATCTATCCTACTCTTGCTATTACATTGCACTGTCTTTATTTCTAACAATAAATGAAGCAGTTACCTGCGTGGGTTTCCCAGTTCTGTAGCAGGAATACGGCATTCAATTTAAGATGAAATATAACCTACTCGATACCTACTTACTCTCCAGATTTATCTATTATCTACATTGTGTCGATAAAATCTGAATGTAATAGTTCATCCATTAACTAGTATCAATGCGTATTTACTTAAGCTTATTAGAACGCAATCATTTAGAATGTTCATCCATCTTCTTTTTCTTGTTTTTTTTTCTCTTCCGATCTATTGTACTCACACTTGTATACATTCCATTTAATTCAATTCAATTTATTAAAGGAAAAAGTATACATATTTATGTGCAGAACCTATACTAAGAAATGATTCTTGTGTCGTTGGCATTATCCTGCATTACCTTCGATTGGTTCATTTAAGTATGTAAAGTTAAAGTCCAGGAGGATGTATAAATTGTGTGCCTTTTAAATAATCAAATTTTGTGTGTGTGTGTGTTCGTGTGTGTGTGTGTTTATATGTGTGTTAGTGTATATATGTGTGTGTGTGTGTGTGTGTGTGTGTGTGCCGTTGACCTACTTTTATTCTATATTCGAGATCCTCGGATTGAATCACAGTTTTGGGAAAATTTTGGAGAGATAATTTTGTATAATTTGATGCAAGTGAGCTTTAGTACATCAGTTAAATAAATGTCATTCATTAACACAGGGTGACACAGGCCCAATTCTCCACCATCAAATGACTCAAATATGTAACAAGTCACATGATATATGACTTGTATAATATATTCATAATATAATAATACATGGTACAATCTTATCGCGAAGACCTCGCCTAATAAAACATTTGTAAGAGAATATTGTGTTTGTTACTCGCGAGTTAATGGCCGAATTCGTTAAGTTTAATGTTTAACCCATTAAATTACTAGAAGTTTTAATTGATTCCTCCGGCAAATAATAGGTTTTGTAGCTACTAATAATAGGTTTTCAACCGTAAGGTTTGACCATTTGCTAAACAGACAATTTTGAGTCTCTTTAGCTGTTGAAAGCTATAGGAACGTCATGTCCAATAAACTTTTTAAAAATACCACTTAGTTCATTAAGGCTAATTCTGAACCAATTGAACGAAATATGATTTCATCTGCTAATTTATTAGTCAAAAAATATATTAAAGCATTCACATTTTCCATATATCAAAAATTCTCGCAGACACGATGTAAATCTTGAAATGAGCCTTCATCATCATCATAGCCTTAGGACATCCACTGCTAGACATATGCCACCCCCATATAGAGGAGATTTGCCAATTATCGGGACGCTTGACAAGCGGGTTGGCGAGCGCATTATGATTCTTGACCCTCAGTAGGCATCACTGCCCACCTTCTGGTACTCTCTTATGGGGTCTCACACCGTAGGAAAGTAAAATAAAAAGTTTTAAAATGTGATGATTTACCTTTTTTGAGCCTGATCTCTAAAGTAAATATTTGTAATATTTTGAATCAACATGCATTAGAAAATGTCCCGCCCTCTCTGTCTGTAAACACCCGCGAGCCGCTGTAATGTCATCGGCCGCTGTTAAGCCCTTAAATATAGGTAAAGTATTCGGTAAGGTAAGCGAGTCACCAAACAAAGAAAGTTTTTAGTTGTATTCTAATATTAGAATAGATATTCTAATATATAATTAGTATATTAATAGATATTCTTACGCTACATTACTAAAATATGCTTATAATTTGACTATCTGACTCGCATCAGAACAATTAAGCACACATAGATCCGGCTTGCTCTCTTGCCGGCAAAATTTTCTCAACTAAATATTGAAAGCACATCCTCGGCTCGTGATGAATCAGAATGGATGAGATATTACCATAAAGAAAGTAGGTGAGTGTTTATTTGTTTACTGCCCCTACTGAGTGCGTTTGCAATAGCAGCGTCCGCGTCGCCCGCGCCGCCACGCGGGGGAATTGTAGAATGCACTTTTACCTCCTGAGAGTAGGGATGCCATGTACTGATACAATGTGTTCCATTAATGCACACATCATTATTTCGAAGGAATACATAACATATTTATTGCATGTAAAATGTTGTCCGAAATGGACAAACTGTTGAAATTTACATTTCTCTAAATGGTTTCAACAGTTTGTCCATATCGGATGTACCTACCTACAATCACTATTCTTGGAAACACTTAATACATTAATATCTAAATGTATCTTAAGTAGACCTACTAACTATAAAATTTTCATCTGTAGTGTAACTATGTATGTTACCCTCATTTTTTATGGGATAAGGTGACGGAACAAGCAAAAGGCCCATACACAAGGGCCGTTTTTCCAAAAAAATATAAATTCTATTCCTAATAAATAAATTAGGTAAATATTCCACACTCCTATGTAAGTGTATTTGACAACCCTGCTGAGTGATAAATCAGCGACACCCGACGATAGCACTCGCGCACGGCGGACATTAGCTCATCGTCAGATTGTTCATTTCTCACATTTTCATCGCGAATCTTCTAATCGCCTCCATAATTCGCAGCCTTTCTTATGCTCGCACAGTTTCACTGCTTTCTTACTTTCATATGTTAGTCATGGATGTAATAGTCGTTTAAGGCTGTTTTAATGGTTTACGACTCAAGTTGTCCGTCTCGGACATTTATGTATATGCGATTTGATGGAACATGCAACCGATGGTTAGCCGTGCTATGATCAAATATGAACTGATTTCTGTAAATTCAATATTAGCAAATAAAATTTTAAAAAATACCAAAACATGGAACCGACTTCGAACTCAAAAATGAGAAATAACTTGTTGAACAATGTCATCATGTGTTGGCAATGCATCAAAAGGACCAATTGCAATGAAAATGTTCTAGACGACGACAGTACCCGTTTACCATCATGAAGCCGTTTGCTGTGTGCCGCTAATCACATAAAAATGAAGAAGACAGTGAGTAGATAATCTATCGCACCGCGTGTTCTCTCGTGTGCTAGCTTATCGCTAAAGTGTTATCGCAATCAATAAAGTTTTAGAGTAACACATATAGGACAAACAAATAAATAAATAAAATAATAACTAAAAAAAATCACACAAAAAGTATGTACAGGGAGTATTCTGAAGAGCTCTTGAAACGACATCTCGGTTTTACATATAGCTTGAAAGCTGATCCACGGACCTAAGATCTTAGCAAGTTATTTCACTTTTTTGAGTGTTGAAGTCGGTTCCATTTTTTGACAAGAATAAAATATTTTCACCTTTTTTAGTGACCGTTGCTACTCACGGAATCAATTGTCATGATTGTGTATGTTCACCGACTTCTTCAACCGCAATTAAGAAGTCGTCCAAGTAGACGTAACTCTTTTCAGTTATTGGCTCAGATAAAATATGTAGAGCAGCGGAGGCTCTATACTCGAAGGTTATTGGAGTGTTACTCAAAAACCGCTTGCCTGATTTTGAAATTTAAATGGGACTACTTCAGAGGTACACTCTATCAAACATAAAATAATTTAGAGAATGAAAATTGTCCGAAAATGGAGAAGAAATCGGTAGACATCCATAAAAATCTCCTCCTTTTATAAGCCGGTTAAAAATAAGGTCCGTATGTTTGTCCCATTGAAATTCCAAAGGGTTATTGTCCTAGCATCAAACCAAGTAGCCGAAATGTTTTATTATTTTAATCTTTCGTTAGCCGCTCACGCGTGGCTTTCTACAATAAATCTAAAATACCATTTTGTGAGACATAAATAACGTAAATGATCGGGCCCCACCACGCGTCCACGCCTCGGGGATTTGTCTCGGGAGAGACAGTAAAGCCTATTTGAGAAGAGTGCTCCTGATCTTATGCAATTGAAATTATATTTATTTTTTATTTTTTTTTGTATATTATTTGTCTTGTAGCGTAAAATACGAAACAAGCATTCTTAGTGCACAGTAAATTAATTGTTTTTGTTATGTAACATATTCGACTATCTGTCCACCTGGACAGACGACCTTACTAAGATCGCAGGCGGAAAGGCCGGATGTAGGCCGCTTCCAATTGGTTCATATGAAAATCAATGGGGTAGGCTTATGTTCAGCAGTGGACGTCCTATGGCTGAGATGTTGATGATTATGATGATATTCGACTAACATCTTTCTTCTTTCTGTATTTTCTAACATCTGCATGGCCAAGTACCGTCCACAAGTTTGAAATTCTAATAATTAAATCGCCGGTAAAACACTCATAGGTATAATATTAATTAATAAATATCAATATAAATAAATATTATATCACTATAATATTTATTTATAATTTATGGTTTAAGTAATTTGTTTAAATAATTTATGATTTATATATTTTAAGGTTTGATCCTCTGGAAGAATCTAGCATTTCTCTATCTCTATATCCATCCACATTCATGTTAAGTACTCTTTTTGTTATATGTTTTTCATTCCTCCTCATGACATGCCCATACCAAACCAATCTATTCGTTTTCAACTTATCATTCACTTGTGCTACTTTCAAGCTTTCTCTATATACTCATTCCTTATTTTTATCCATTTTAGTCATTCACACATTCACACCACACATCCATCCCAACATTCGCATCTCTGCAACATGCACTTTTCTTTCATCCACCTCTTTTGCTGCCCAACATTCAGATCCATACATTACGACAGGTCTAACTAAGGTCTAATAAAATTCGCACTTGAGTTTCAAGGACATTCCGGATCGCATGTGGTCCCTGAGACCTGTCCCCATTTCATAGACATTTCAACTATTATTTTTTTTCATCAGAACGATCGACAACTAATCGAATCAATTCGATTCAATATTGTGACATTTCATATTTTCGAATCAACTCAGGAAGCTCGAAGAGTTGTTAATCGGGGGTTGCTTTGTTGCATACATATAGATAAGTGCATCGTAATCAAATCAAACCAATGTACACAAGCCGTGCTCATTGGTTTCACGAGAGCTCAGATCTTTTTGTACCTACACCCGTTTTAAAAAATAATTTAAAACAAAATCTTCAGTTCTAAGTGGACGCCCACATCATAACTACCTATCTGTGTTGCCAATGCTGTAATTCTATCTCTATCAGTGAAGTGGTTTGAGTCATGTGTTGTTAGATCAATCACTCACAGGTTCCTTATTCATATAATATAGGTACACAATAACGTTTTATATTTTATTTATTTCATTTTGTGTGTCTTCCAGATGCGGGTGCGATAGTGGGAGGCGCGAGGGGGTCGCGGCATGGGCCAGGCAGGCAGCCAGCCGGCCGCAGCGGGGCCGCAGCGGGCCGCAGCGGCGCCGCAGCGGGCCCGCCGCGCGCACACTCTACCGCACGAGCCGCCGCGACTTGCACCCAAGGTGACCTGAACATACCTACAACAAACATCTACATATAATGGTGCCCATAGCTAAAAAATAAGATCAAAACCCGACTGCTAAAAAATCACGCCCTAAAAAGTTTTTATTTTTTGACTTGATGGTCAGTGACCATGTGGTCGAAGATGCTATCACGCTAGACCTAGAATGCTCACTGACTCTCAAGGACTGCTGCCTGAACACACTGTGTGCTTGGTGACAGTAAAAGTATGAAACAAGAACATTCCATCTGTAATTATTATGTACAAGCTATTCGATATGTATCGTGTAAAACAATCGCGACCTGTGATGATGTATGAGCATAATGATTTTCCAACGACAAAGTTTGTCCTTGAATGGAACTTCCAGTGTGCGAGTCATTACACTACCTACTCAAACACTATTGCGTCAGGCAGTAACTCAGGCTGCATGTCATTTGGTAATACGCTGGCTTGAATGTCAAGTGATACTCAAGGACTCAATCGGGAACACAATTGATGTTGGGTTTAATAATTATCATATTGGAGGTTGATAGTTAACCTTCTATCAAGAGGTCTTGATCGAAGTAGTTAACCAAGTGGGTACAAAAGATTGCCACAACATTAGAGGTCTTCTTTTAATTTATTAAAATAAAACCTTATTACCACAACTAATTATAATACTACAGCTCCTACAGTAACATTTGAGCGATCAACTAGCCATTGCCAGACAACTAAACTTAACCCGCTACCAGCTAGCAGCGTGAAGAAATTTTTAACTTCTCTCTTAATCAATTGATTTCACTTGGATTTGTCAAATATTAGACCATAAAAGAGAGAAAAGTTATATTGTGCCCTTATGTATTCCAGGTGCTGCCATCTGTGGCGGAATCTCCGCGCCTACGCAGTACCGATAATGGTGCTATCCTGCTATCTGGAGGGACCATCAGCGGCCGCAGACCTGGCTCACATCATGAACTCGCGAGGACTCCCAGTGGGCATGTGGTAAGATACAATCAATCTCTAAAAGTCAAAGAAATGGTCAAAATTATTAGTTCAGTTGCGACAAATGTATAAGGCGCACTTATGATCGTCAATAAATATCCTAATCACATCAATAGGGGAAGGCCTATGTCCAGCTGTGGACGTCGTATGGCTGAGATGATGATGATGACAGTAATATTATACAAGCGAAAGTTAGTCTGTCGTTTGTATGTTTGTTATTCCTTTACGCTGTACGAATTTGCATGAAATTTGCAATAAAGTTTTAAAGAGAAGAAGAAAGAGGAGTTTTATACCTGAGAAAAACACAGTCTCCTTTTTATCCCGGAAAAAGTATAATTCCCGTGAGATAATTAAGGTAGCGGGAAAACCGTAATCCACGCGAGTGAAACCGCGGCGTGCAGCTAGTAGTGTCTAATCCTGAGACTCGACATAAAAACGGATCATATCAGTGACATTTGGTTTAAATGTATATACGAGATAATATGGTATATACCATTGCAGATTTTTGCTTTGTTTTAGACAGTTTGGCTTTAGCAATTATACTGTCTTACAGTATGAAGAATCTTGTAGCAAGTGCAACTATGTGGAAGGTGTACCTTAATAAACCTTATAATAAGACTAGCTTATAGAATAGCAGCTAGGTACAGTAGGGCAAGGAGACTATAACAGATGATAATGGTAATAATTATTTCATTGAATTATTAAACTTATCAAAGCGTCTGATCGATGCAATGCGTGAGCAAAATGTTGGCACATATTAATTGGCTCAAGGAATCAGCATTACAATTCAACGTGGCAATGCTGCTAGCATTCTGGACGTACTGCCGACTGGCGTTGCATTTAGCAAGAAGTCATAACAAAGCAACCATGACTGAGACGTGTAGATCGCATTGAATCCGTAAAGTAGATATGTATGCATACAGTATGTTTAATATTTTACACAGTAAAAAAACATAATCATAATAATTAAGCGAGTTCCTTGCAATCGGCGATATTTTCTCGTCATCATATGAAAAAAAAAGAAAAACTTGCCAAGTACCCGAACGGACTGCAATGGATCCAGACATAAATTAAAATGTGTAAATGAAATAACTCGTTAAATATATAGGTGTCAGCAAGATACATAGATACTCTATTTCTTGACGTAAAAGAGAAGATTTATTAAATTTATATCGTCAGACATGAGTGTTTTTTCCTAATACATTAAATCCTTCTACTTTTTAGTGGATAACCATTTACTGATGTATGATGAAGATCTTCTAAAATGTTTCAGCACTCAAACATGCACCGGTCCCGGTCAGCAGGAGGGGGGGGTGACAGTGGAGAGTTCAGAACGAGAGAGCGTGATCCACTGCACCGCTCGCACACCAACCTAGATCTTAGGCATAATGAAAGTAAGCATTGAGTTAAAATATAGTAAGTAGAGAATCCGACACGGCTGGGCAGCACTCGGAAAAGTCCGCAACGTCTTCTCGTCTAAATATCACAATGGTAGAACAAAAGTCTTCGATCACTGTGTGTTACCACTGATGACGTATGGAACCGAGATATGGTTTCTAACTATGTACCTTCTTTGGGAAGTATTTGTATTTTATCAAGCATATGGGAACATAACGAATTATAGGGAGAGCTTTGGTCGAAATTACGATATGCCTAGAAGAACGAAAGCACCGAACCGAAACACCGACATAGCTCAGCGAACATGCGAGTAGAAATGGCAGTGGGCAGGGCACATATCTCGTACAACTGATGGCGGATGGGGTCGAAAGGTTTTCGAGTAGAGACCACGCTACGTGGACATACGCCAGCAGAAGAGGAAAACGCACGAAAAGGTTTAATGAGATCCTCTTCCGACTGATTATTGTGATCAATGGGAAAGACCTTTTGACGATCATCATTATACCTACCGATCACCATAGGGCGTCCACTGCTGTACATACTACTCCCCCAATGACCTGCGATCTTAGTCAAGTCTTGTGTCCTCTCGATGATATTGATTATTCAATAATGATCGATTTTAACTGAAGTTCTATGACACGTGTATACTAGCGATGGGTTATGTGTGAAAAGATATCAAACTAGTCCATTTTCAATTAAGTATTAGACAGAAGCTATGCTATATCAATTATTACCATCAATTTCATTGTTGTATTGATTAAGCGTGCGGCGTGTGACAATACCTGACACGGTTACCGTGTCAACATATGTATACCCTACCCGTGCGTACTACTAAATATGTTATTACGTATGTATACACATAATACGCACGCATTAATTAATTTTATAAATCTATAAAACACGGGAATGACTCACGTAGTAAGTCAGAGGGTTCCGACTACCTTTCGTTGGCGAGCCGCGACCGCGTCCTCGAGCGCTCCGTACTCTCCTTGAAAAAGACCACCGAATGTTGTCTACTTACTACATGAATCATTCCGTATTTTATACATTCACAATGTGATTAAATCACGTCAGTTTTAACAGCAAAATTTATTTATTTTTTACAATTTATTTTTCACAAGCACACTTATTTTCGATTCAGTGGTTTGTTTTTTTTGCGACATTCGCCTATCGTTAGTATATTATACTGAATGGAGGTAAAAAAGTGTAATACCAATAACAAATAATTATATTGACACCCAGGTAGTACGAGCATAAACAAAAGGTTTGGATCGGAACCAGATCTGAGAATAGAGGACGATCATAAGTCGAAAATGAACAATAAAAACTTTCGAAAGAAGTATCGTGCACCCCCACCTCCTCATAATGATGTAAGTTAAACTACAACCTAATATAATTATTCAAATCTATTTGAAAAACATTATCTCAGTACCTGTATATTTGACAACATTGATTTGATTTCAGCAATTTGAGGGCTCCTCGCCAGATTCCAGCGAAGTGAACACAAAACCAGACGCCAATAGGAAGCTAAGACTATTCAAAACGAGAAACGAAACCAAAAAACTAAATGGCCACGATAACGGCAAAATAGCCTACAGAACTAACCACATGGAATATAAATCACTTGACTTGAATGACAACCAGTCCTTCGAAAGGCGATACAGATCACCATATAAAGACAAAGACCAACACCTGAAGTATCCCGATAACACAGATATGGTCCAGAGTACATCGTCATTGAAAAGAGAAGAACGATTACTTCAAAACAGGCAAGACTATAGAAAAACGAGAACAGACAGAGTCAGTGGATGTAGAGCGAAAACATCTAAGACCAACGAGCACAGTGAAGCGTGGAAAACTCCATTATTAAATAGAAACTTTAGACACTCTGATAGATTTAAGAAAGATAATAACGAAATACCCACTCTGAGGAGAGAGAAGACTTTTGATGATAGTCTCATCGCGAGTGAAAGAGACAGCGAGTCTCCCAGAGCGATACATGGAAACAGAATGAAAGCAATCGGTGACCAACTGAAAGGTAACAAGTTCAGCCCGCTAGCCGAGAGCACCAAACCACTGAGAAAATCTCTTCCTTCACTATTACAAAAAAATAATGAAGAAAAAGATGAATTTCAAGCAGAACTAAAGAAAGCTACGAGTAGAATAAGAAGTGAATTAGGCAATAAAAGTAATATAAGTGAAATCAAAACTAGTCAAAATAATAAAACGAGTGTACAGAAACCAAACCCAACGAAATTTCAGAGTAAAGTCAAAGAGTCTAGTCTAACGAATGTTAACAAGCAAGATACAACGGGCAAGAGCAGACGACCTCTGAGTCGCAACAATGATATAAAGCCCAAGACAAATGCATCCAATAATTTGAATGGAAAAATAGCAGCCAGCAAATATAAGTTCACTAGTAAAGAAACTGGGAAGTCAATGCCTGATAGAGGTCAAGCATCAGGCAAGGAGTCTACGCCAGAACATTCGCCGATCAGAAAAAAAGAAGTCATTGTCAATGAAACCTTACCAGAAAAGTGAGTATACATTAATTTCGAAAAGACGAATTTTTAACCTCAACCAATTGTTCAAATCAGTTCAAGTAGTGTAATAAAACCTATATCATTTCACAGACAGCAACAAGTCGCACCGTCGAAGCAGTTCTATTTTGGTATGATAGAAAGTAAGCAAACCGAACCACGGGAACATCTCAAAGAATTCCCAGGTCTAGGCAGCCCTATTATTGAAGAAATCGGAGACTTTCATCTCATTGAAAAAAAGCTTCTAGGATACCACGATGAAGATGCAGAATTCGCCAAGTTTAGCGCTAAGTTAAAAGAAGACTGTAGGATTAAAAATTGTAAGTACAAAAGTAGGGAAAATTGACTAAATTTCTGAACTATTATGTGTCATTTATTATTAATTAATATTACGGCTCTGATTCAAGTATTAAGTATTTTTTTACTAAAGTATACACTTCTTTTTCATTTCTTCAATCCTTAATGTTTATATTACACTATTATTTTTTAAATATTTATTTGTAGCATTTGAATGATCTTTGAAAGCATGTTTTTTCGAGTGCGAGAGCTGTGGACGTGTTGGTGACACATACCATGTATCGATGGAATGTGTCCGGGATGCCAATTCTAGAAGTTCTTGTGATTTGTCTGGTATAGGTTGAAGTAACAGTATTCTAGCTGATCCACTAGATACGGCTAGACGGCTGTAGGTACTTAAGTATAAACGTAAATTAAACAAAAAATGGCGACAAGACCCTTTATTATTTGATTTTTTTAAACCGTGCATAGATGATACATGTTTAATAGATAGACATGATAGATGTTTTTTTAATAACTGATCTCTGTGAAACGGAACTTGCTGAAAGTAAGAGGATATAATTACGTTATTACGTCTCGAAATAACTGCTATTCTCGTCGTTATACAGTATCATCAGAATCTGCGCTATCATCAGAAGGGTCGGACGGCGAAGGTTCTGAGGGGTCGTTAGGGATCGCCCTGAGACTTCGGCCGACCTTGCCAAAGAAGCAGCCGACAATGCCACGGTTTTCGCCCGCTGCTGCTTGGAGACAACTGGCCAGTTTAGATGCTCATCTTGCTGCAGGTAAATATGTATATAATTATCGTTTGCTATAGAATGATAATACTGATATTTTTTTTTCTTATATATAATATGAATGTGAAATATGAATTATAATTATATTGTCACTGGAAGCATAGCACAATCACAGCACACAAACATCCAAGACCCGAAACAAACACCTACACTCATCGTAGACATTTTTGCCTCTGCCGGGTTTGAAGCCAAGGCTCCGGAGACCCCTTTTTTTTAAATTTATTTTAGGATCTACAAACAGTACAAAAACTCACAATTAGGTGCGAAGAATATATGTATAAGTATAGGTAGTTAATGTACCAACAGCGTAGACCACAGATTGATAAACTTATAAAATCAAAAACTTAAAAATATAACCCTATAATATTAGACATATACATGTTAACATAGATTTTTGTACAGGTATCTAATTTACTCAATTTGAACCCTCCTGCGGGGCATCTAAGTCATGTCACTGAATACTGAGCTACGGTGACCGTCAATGACAAATTCTGAAAATCTGTTATTTTATGAGTTCAAACTCATATATATAAAACACTAGTAGCGCCCTGCGGTTTCACCCGTGTTGATTACGATTTTCTATATAATTATTATTATATAATTGAGGTAGCGACAGCAATTAACTATGCTTTTTCCGGAATAAAAGTAGCCAAAGCCAAACCATCGAAATCGGTGTAGCCTTTTGAACGTGATGTAGTAACAAACATACACACATACACACAAACTTTTG
This sequence comes from Apeira syringaria, assembly GCA_934044485.1. Classification (NCBI taxonomy): domain Eukaryota; kingdom Metazoa; phylum Arthropoda; class Insecta; order Lepidoptera; family Geometridae; genus Apeira; species Apeira syringaria. The sequence continues at coordinate 12,063,292 of OW203669.1, read as the reverse complement.
AGTTTATAATATTAGTAGGATTATGAGATCTCAAGAGTTTTATGGTTTATTGCATTAACAACATCCTAGGCGGAACTTACGTTCAAATTATTTGAAGGAAAAATTCGGCTGCTAGTGGGACTTGAACAGGATCATATTCTATAGTCGTGGGCTCAAGTCCCAGTGGGACTGTCCCACTAGCTGCCGAATTTTTCCCTTCAAATAATTTGAACGTAAATTATGAAATCTGTTTTAACAGAAAATTGTAGCTGAAATCCTAATAAATTATTTAAATCCAAAATCGTGTATAGGTACCTATGGCAGCAATATCGTGTATTGTATTCCGAAAAATTTTAGTCACAGAACAAAATACAACCTTGTTGTACCTGATCATTTGAATTGACGGTCAATTTCAATACTAATCTACTTCTACTACATCCTAACCCGAATGTATAAATAAGTGCATAGGGGTCGGCGAGGAATGTTTTGAAAAGCTATATATAAACCTTTTTCTGTATTTAAACTATTTTTCATTTCACTATGAGGAACTTATTTGTGGAACATAATTTCATTATAGTAAACGAAGCCTTCAAGCACACAAAAAATATAAAAACACTTATGTTATTTGCAGAAACACAGCCTCTAGCAGTTGAAACCAAGATGTCTTCAGAGCATCAGATATCCCCTGAATCATCACCGCGCTCTGATCAGACCGCCGACAAGTCAGGAGACTCTGGGATCAGTGGAGACCACGCTAACAGCGACCATCGTCTGGACTCACCGCCGAGACACCATGTAAGAAAATTAATTAAAATAATTATATAATTATTATATAAATAGTAAAATTAAAGTTAAATTAATTAATCCAAATAAAATGTAGCCTATATTTAAATAGCATTTAAATGGATTTCTTAGTACGACCGAGCAAAGCTCGACGTTATTTATTTATTTCAGTAAATTACTCCCATTTTATACACATATAACACGAAAGAAATACAATAAAATGTAGGATCAAAATTAATGCATTATCTCAAGAATAAATACTTAAAAAATAAAAAGGTCACCCAAAAATATAATATAAATTTAAAAAGTCAAAAATGTCAAGATATTCATACCATACCCATACTTAGATTAACTTATAAAACATTAAGTTAAAAATCTCGCGATAGTTTTCAAACTGAGACTTAATGTTATCTACATTAAGTCTCAGTTTGAATTATTATTATTATTAATCATAATAATTAATATTAAGAATAATAATTATAATTATATGAAATATTTATATATGATATGAAATATATAGCCTATGTGTTAATCCAGGGTATAAACTATCTCCATACCAAATTTCATTGAAATCGGTGTAGACGTTTGAGCGTGAAGAGGTAACAAACATACACACATACACACAAACTTTCTCATTTATAATATTAGTAAGAAGATAAGATTCTTAAGATATTAAAAACAGCTAAACATTATAATTATGAGTACATTCTGCCATCCGTCTTTAAAGGTTCAAGACGGCGACCCGATAACTTGGACTCCTCAACAAGACCTTGGAGACAGTAGTTCCGAGGGCGCTGGTACCAACATTCCCTTGCACGCTGCTGCCATTGCCACTTATAGTCCAGGGTCTCAGCCATTTAGTCTATCTCTACCCAGGGACAGTCAAGACAGGGTGAGTTCTGCAATCGCATGGAGGGAGGTTAGGGAACAAGTTTTGCCTATTAAAATAAAAAATACGTTCACGATAAAGGAATTTAGTAGTGGACTTCCACAAGGTAGTGTACTTGGGCCGGTGCTATTTATGTGTATGATTATTTTATGTTATAAATTGTAGTAAGCTATTCTTGTGGATGCTCTTTGTCAAAGTAGCTTTTAGGTTTTTTTTGACGCACTGTGATGTTGAATTGCCACAAAGTAGTGTACATTGTTTACGGTTAGTTAAATAAGTTATTCACAGACTTGTTTATAATCGTGACATTGAAAGCTTTTGTGGAAGTTCTCTGCCAAAGTTGGATTTCAATGGTTTTGTTAAAAATAAATGTGACTAACATACTAATGCGTTTACCTAACCTCCCTTGTTTTGTTCGCTGAGGAGGAGTAAAGGTTCTAACTTCTCATTTAACTATTGTAACACCTGCTTTTTAACTGCTTGCATGTTGTATTTACTTAATATTTCTGCTATGTACTTACATATTATTTTCTATATACTATGATCTAACGGAGTCTTGGTTTATTTAATTATTTATGTGTATGGTATTTATAATAGTACTAAAGTAATTGATTCAATTTAGGCGTCCAGGATGCTCTTACGAAGGTAACTCAAATGGTATTATTAAAATCTCTTAAATGATTGAAGCCCCTGGCGAGGAGAAGCGGCTCGAGATGGAGGGCGGTTTCAATAGGTTTTGTAATGTATTTGTTATAGTAAATTCAATTAAATAATTTATACATTATTATGTTGAATTGTTAGAAGTAAAGAATTTCATCTCTGTAACACTGTAGGTCTGTACAAGTAATGTATTCTTACTATCGAGTTACAATTCGTGGTGATCTATTTAAGATCTTGTTTAATCTATGAATTATTATTCTATTTCATTAAAATTTATTTCAATTTGTGCTCACTTATAGGTATTTCTATTTATTGTTAGTTTACTATTTAGTTAATCTATTTTCTAGAGATAACCAAAAGTCTGGCAGGGTTATATCTTGCTCGCATTATTCTATTGAGTTATATATATTAAAATTTCAATTTCTACTACATAAAGTATATCTTATTCTTTGTAAAGTCCGGTTCTTGTTAGCTATTTACTTGATTATTTACTTTCTACAATACCACCATGCAGAGAACCAGCTTGACTTTATAATTATTCATTAATATTATCGAATGTATAACATATGACTTCCTACCCAACAGCGTCCATATTTCTATTTCACCTTTATTCCTCATCAGCATGTGATTAGAACACCCAACCCCTTTTAGTTAAAAGCGATGTCGTGTCTTCTTGACTGCTTCCAGGGGAAGCAGCTGCAGCAAGGCTTCAACAGTCTCCAGAAACTCAGAAAGTCTGTTTCTGGGGCATTGGGCTCAGCGTTGGGTTCCAGAAGGTGACATATGTTTTGGTTATTTTTATTTCAGTTATTTTGGGTAACACAGTGCAATATAATAAGTAATTGTAGGTTTTTTATTAAAATCATAAACAAAATTTAAACGTGTTGATTATATTTACAAAAAAAATATTGTTATAATAAATTAATAAGAATTAAAGTTTTAAAAGTTTTATTGTATTAAAATCATGCTAGTTGGAACTTACGTTCAAACGTACGTTCTACTACAGCTTAGATGGCAAAGCGACAGGACGGTATTCTGTAGTTGTGGGTTTAAACAACATAAGTACCCGATTTTTTCCATCAAAAATTTGAACGAAACAATATAACTTATAATATAATCCACGTTTTTATAATTTTTTGTTTAATTCAAGAATCGGATCTTAATTCATTTATTACAACATATTTTATTTTCTTAAGGTTTGACATAGAACACGAGCCAATGCTGCCTGAGCCTGAACAGAACTGGTTCCTCACCAAGTCAGCCCCCAACTCACTATCCAACCCACTGCTGTTCCAGTCCACCAGACCCAAAGCTACCGGTGATGAGGATGTAATAAAAGAAGAATCAGCACCGCCCTCGGAAAAGGTTAATTGTTTAATACTTCACGAATTCCCTGAAGACACCAGTCCCTAGCAAATCACCTACCTACGTATCAACAGGTGGTACGCGGTTTTCTTCTAAGAAAGACCATTGAACATTTTTTACCATGCTGGTCCAACGCAAGTTAGCGGATAGCTTCGTAAATCCCAACCATCTTAATACAAAATATGAACTGGACAAAGTTATACTTTGTTGCGGTACTAAGAAATTAGTCCTTGACTATTTTAGAAATCGTCGACTAATCGAAGACAAGTTGATACCAAAGATCATCCATGGTTTAATATTAATTATAGGTTAAATACGAAGTGAACATGGTGATGCTGTGCTGAATTATTCCAAAACACATCAATCTGTACGAAAGAAGTAAGAAGTAATCCTACTGATGTTATGAACTCGAATGACATACATTATATTTTTTTTTTATTAAAATTCACGTTCATAATTACTTTCTACTGTTTCTACGGGTATAACGTGACACTTACGCGTAGTCGATATTACAGAAACAGTGTAAAGTATTTGTTTTATTTTGTATCTCAATAGGTTGCGATATTATATATACAAATCTACAGTATCGTATTGAATCGATGTTAAGAAAACCTTTACATTATAATATTATTTCTTACTTCAATTAGCGTATTATCATAAGACAATTCGTTTGTCAGTGTTGTAAACCCTAGTAAGTTCTTACTTCATGGTGAGCCTAGCATCTTATTTATTGCATAAACCATCATTTACATTTTAAGAGATAGTGGACATCCCTGAGAATTATGAGACAGCTTTTCTTTCAATAAGCCCACAATGTTTCCGCCGAAACCCTCCTTGAACAGTGATCAGAATTCGTTAACCTATATCCCCTTCACGTAGCTCAATAAATTTTACAACTACCCTCGACGTTTTGCGCGTTAGCTAGTAGTAGTACCATAGATAGATAATATAGGGTCATCGGATTTCAATTGGTCCTTGAGTTAAACCCACTACTGTACTTTTGCCTTGTAATAAATAGTAAGTGCCGCAGTAAAGTACAATGTTCAGACCACTAGAGTGTCCGAAGGTAGCCCGACTTCTGTTGAGCTACGGGTCCTACGGCTTTCCGTGGTATAGTATAGAACACAAAACACATTGCCGAAAATATTATCGAAATCATCCATATCCTATATACAAAAGTAATATTCTGTATGTTTAGGAGGAACTAAATCCGTGGAGAAGCGGGACTTCATACCTGTCATGGGGCGGTCACGTGATGTACCTACCCCCAGCGCCGGACCAGCCGCTATCTATGATGACCATTGAGAGACCTGTGAGGTAAGTTATTTACTATTGCTGTACCTAACAGCTGTTTATTGGTATGAATAATATTTAACGAGCATATATTTTTCTTTATACAAAATATTTGTCAACCGATCGAACCGCAGGCCGACGCAGTTTGGGCAAATTGGCGTTCGTATTTCTAGACGATAAATACTGAACGATTGATCGTATATTTGTATATACTTTACAGAATTATATTTATGCTTATTTTTCGCAATTCTTTTCATATACTTGAAGTACAAAATTCAATTGATATCGCTAGAGTTGTTCTCGAGATACCATACGATATATTCGAATTGCTCGTTTAAGAGTTTTATACCCCATTATCGTCATCGACATATCAAAACGTACACTATTGAGCGCATGCCTCCACCATTCATCTCCTAAAGATCATTCTGAAAATATTGTTTGATACAGCATCCTCCATTGGTATTTGTAAAGGCAACTGTTAACTGTTGACTAACGTCTACAATCGTTTCAAACATTTGAGACCCTTTCAACTTCCATCTACCGTCAGTCCTACCTACGTGTGTATTCTGCCGATTACCATTTTAACAAGTTGTTCTTCTACGGATCTCTCCGCCCCTGTCTCGACAAAACGGGCCCTTTCAATTCAACATTTTGGGTTAGTTGGGTTATCATTATGTAGTACTCAGTGCACGTGTGTACGCAGGAGCAAGTCGAGCGGGTGCCTGGAGGTGGCGGCGCGGGCGGCACGCGCGGCGCGCGCGGCGGAGATGCGCGAGCGAGAGCGCTCCGGGTCGCCCGACGTTGCGCGCGCGCTGCCTGCGAGGGTCGACCCCACGCACAACGTGAGTACCTGCATAGTTTTTTTTTAAATGTATTTATCGAACAATACGTCTATCATTACAGGCTGTTTCCCAAGACAACAGAGTGAACTCTTAACAATTATCTGAAGTCGGAGACATAGGTTGACACATTATAAATTATACTTTTATTAAGGGTTTGAGAGATGCCGATGACGTTACAGAGGATCGCGGGTGTTTACAGGCAGAGGGGGCAGCACTAGTTGATTTAAAATATTACAAAAATGAATTACAGAAGACCAACGATCTCAAAAAAAATACAAATCACATATTTAGACGTTTTAATTTGCTTTCTTCTGTTGAAAATGTCAGTTACAAAACGTACGTGAAAAAATGGTCACTGGATAATATTTGTTTCACTAATAAATTACCTTCAAATTTAGTTCAATCGGATATTTTTTATTCTGTAAAAAAGCAGACGTTTGAGCACTATCTCAACTGATGTTAAGTGATGATGCGGTCTACGATTAATCACGCCTGCCTAGAAGATACCTATTCACTCGTGACTTGAAGATGCCCAGATTGTATCCTTGTGGTAACACAGACTTAGGCATTGAATGCTCTAGTTGGTTAATTATATATACAGAAAATATCAAATAACTGACCTCCATGAACTGCTCTCATAAGTGTTATTTTTTATTATTAAATGGGGATTTGGGACTCTCAACAAAATACGCTGTAAAGATTCAATATTACGGATTAGGAAATGGTAAAGCCTTAAGAAATCGCCCAGTGACAGTAGAATATGTTCCCGACGTCCGGTTGAGTGCTGTAATCGTGTGCACCGCGCCCGTATGGCACCGCGAGCAATGCTGCTATTACACTTATTATTTAAGATGCTGACGCACTTCTTTCGCTTATTCTACTTTCATGGCCGTAAAATACCCGGGGGTTGGGGCTACCTTTTTTGACCTTTCCTGAAAACGTTATCGATATGGTCGAGGTCGAGGTCTAGGTCGACCATAAAAGACTAGCCCAGCCACACTCGCTTTATAAATATATTTGGTTAATAGAAGATTCTGAAAGTGCGGGGGTTTGTGTGTGAATAATAATTTTTTTTTAAAAAAAAACGGTAGTTTATCACTCGGATTCATGACTAGGATTCGTGATGAGCTTCGCGTCAGAGATGAGTGACGCGTAAAGATTTCTTTATTTCACCATCACCCATATCCAAACAAGCAATAATTAATTACAACAATTTCCCACCGATAATGCTCTTCTCACGCCTCACCATAGCTCAATTATATTTCGCAGTCGTTTAGAGCGGTATTGTGCCGCAGACATCAGTGCCTTTGTTTATGACAAATATATTTATTACAGAACCTGTGCTGCCATTAATACTTATCTCAGTGAATTGAATCAGAGACCTTGGGTTCAATAGACTTGCTTTATTCATGGTGTCAGTTGATTGAGATTAATATGTCTGATGTCCCATTAGGCGTTAGGTCAGGTAATAGTCGTTAGGTATTTTAATTGTATTAAATTAACTTGAATATATGAGTACCTACAAAAACATCTAAGAAAAAAATTAATTATGATGATGAATATTACATGAACATACTTACCTAATATACTTAGTAACCTCCAATCTAAGTTTACTCAAGTTGAATCACTGACCGTTCAGTGAGTTTTATCAGGCTAAGGGTGGAGTTCACCAAAATTTAAGCGTCCGAATCAATTAACCGTCGGTTAACTGTATGGTAAAAACTGCTTGATCGACAGTTAAACTGATAATCGGACGTTTTAAATTTTGGGTAACAGCGGCCTAAGATATTGAAATTTGTTGATCAGAAGTCAGTGAAATTAACAGAAGCTAGTGACCGACCTAAAGTTCGGTTTCGGTTTGGCCGCGCTGAAACTAGTGTCAGTGAATTATCGTGGTCGTTCGGCCAACTTTGCGGCTAACACAGGCAAGCCACACCCGCCGCGCCGCGCGCCTAAAACATATACATATGTTACACTTTAATGATTGTCTTTTTATTTTATTTAACACTCAAATACACGTGTAAAAAATACACTAGAATTCAGTATAAAATAGAATTTTTAATTTGTGCACGTAAGTTTCGGTTTCGGCTGAAAACCCTGTTTCGCTCGGGCACTACAGTAACATTAAATGAAAAGTAAAATAGAATTTCAAATCGGCTATGAGGCAGGTTTCATTCTATAATGCATATGCTATGATGATTTAATACATTAGTTATAAGACAAGAATACTTCGAATTGTCCACTTAAGCAGCGTCACCTTGTAAATATGATATGTAGGTACTCTAATTACAATTGCAAAACCTATTTAAAATATTCCTATTCTTGTCGTGCCTTAATTTTTTTTAATGAGGCATCAATAGGACGTGTTGTTTGTATTGCTTCCGGGCTGTTTGGCCGTGGTCTATGTGAAACTTGTGTTCCAGACTTTTCGTTGATCACTGCGGTCGACATCTTCAGTGGTTCAGGTCCGAGCGGCGACAAGAGCGTAGAACTCTCCTTCGCGGCGTCTTCTCTGTTACTGATGAGTAGTACTGATCAGTATCAGAGAAGACGCCGCGAAGGAGAGTTCTACGCCTAGTAGTATCTCTACCTTTGAAGATGGTTTTCTCGATCGTAGTCTCTGGTAGATTGGGCCTCTGTCGGGGTTGTGAGCGATTACTGTGTGTCGATAGACACGGCAACGTGTCAACGACATCAACGTTTAAATTAAATAGGCGGTCGCAGTTATACAAATATAATAAAAACAATTATTTTCTTTGTTACTTTTTCGTGAACTGTATGGTGTACATGAAAAGTATCTGTCGTACTAATTGTAGCTTATGGTTATACACACAATCGGCAGTATTGTCGCTAATGCAATCTCTTAAAGTTAACCTTAGGATGGACAGGATTGATTGAAAATTGAAAGTTATTAAAATATATTGATAAATAATGTAATGATTTACGTTGAAACATAAATAAAATGATTTACGTTTGATTTGAAAAAAACGTTATTTCTTCGGCTCCTGCTGCCCATCTTTATCCATCTACACGTGCTGCACGAAGATATGCTAGTCTCAAGCTGGCGCTTCAAGCTATTAGCAGTGTTGTACAATTTATATCCGTGCCGTTATGTGCTGAAATAAATAGTACGATGCACATATGAATGTCACAATTAAATTAAAATATTGACCCATGGTCGCATAATTTATCTTTCGTGTGCGAGCATGGATCGTCGACTCGATAAAATTCGACAGTAAGTGCTTGTTCAGACATGGCGATATCCGCGCGGTTTGGAGACCTCCATAGTAATAGAACCGCGCGGATGCCGCACGATTTGCGTAAACGCCATGTATAAACAAGCACTTACTGTCGATTTTATCGAATCGCCGATCCATACTCGCACCCGACGGGTCGATTGAAATATTTTTAATATCAACAATTTTCATAATATCGTATCTAATGTTCTTATGTTGCCATGAAGTGAAGAGATAAGTACACGTATCGACCTCTTTTCTACACGCCAACCACGTATAATCAATATTAATCGAATTAGCACTACTTCTAAAGAGTCCTACGATGCTCCATCACCACCAAATTTCTTCACCTCGCCGCTCGTTCCCAAGCTTGACTTATCTACCTTGGTAAACACATAACTTATTGTACTCGATATAATAAACATCTAGTGTACTGAGTTTCCGCGTTGGTTGGTGTTTAGTACTTGAAGGTAACGTACATCGAAAAGATTTATATCAGTTTCAGTATTGTTTGTCCTTTTTTATTGCGTCCACACGGAAGATGGAGTTCGTATGAATATCTACAAAAGAGTTTCTCTGTAATAGTTTATCGTCAGTGTCCTACTTGGATTGCAAATTTAAAAATAAATTAAAACAAGCAATGGATTGAAGGCTAGAACTAGGTCTTTTAGGAGTTTTTTTGTCCTGAGCGGGGAACATGCATTATGGCTTCGATGCTTCGCCGCCTCTCAAAGTCTTATGTTCAAGTTTTGAAGGATACAAATTCGTCTACTAGTTGGATTTGAACCTAAGACTACAGCACACCGTGCTGCAGGTCCGTTCTAGCATGATTTTAATACAATAAGCCATAACACTCTTAGAATCAGGGTATCTATGGTGTTTTCGTTTGATACGTTACCGACTGTAATGTTGGTCTATCATTTCTATAAAAGTTCATACAATTAAAGGTAGATGGCGTTAAGGAAACCATCCCCTCAGATGTAAATCAGTAAGGAATAAATTCGGACGGCTAGTGAAGTGCTACTATAGCTTAAATGGCAAAGCGACAGGACGGTATTCTATAATCGTGAGCAACGACCTCAGTAAATCGATGGTCGTGGGTTCAAATACCACTCGTAGCCGATTGTTTTCCTTCGAAAGTTTGACCGTAAGTTCCGCCTACCATGATGTTAATGCAATAACCATAAAACTCTTAAAGGCTTTTGTTTAATTCCATTTAAAAAAATGTTCTTACTTAAGGAAAGAATGGGTGAAAAGTATGTTCACTTTTAACTGTATGTGGCACGAAAAACCATTGAACTCAAGAGGTCCTTCCTATGTAACTTTTATCAACTGATGACAGTTCAAAGTATACAAATGACCATTACCGCAGACCTATGTAAAACTCCAGTAAGTATTTCTTATGGTTCATCACTCGAGTTTATCAACACAAGTATGCAAAAAATACCAAAAACATATAGCGTCTATTGTGCCAGAAACTAAAAAAAGACTATAATTACCTAATGAAATGTTAATTAAAATACTTGTGTATGATTTAATTGTTGTTTTCAGTAGGTCACGCATGTTTAAAACCAGGACATACCAGTGTGGTCGGATTACCGCACATTTTATAACTCTTTGTTTTACTCTCGTTCATTTGCAATATTATGTAATCATTTAGCTTCTAGTCCCACGACTGTTTGAGGAAGACGCTAGCTGTTTTGTGCTAGTACTGAGTCGGTAATTAAGATGGCTTAATTCTATCTAAATAGTTTTTAGGCAGTAAATGAAGTAAGCATTGCATACACACGCGTTGCAATTTATTACCAACGCCATTGTTACTTGTTGCATGGTTTTTTATTGTTATATCTTTAAATCAGTTGTGAATTCATTACTAGACATATACAATCTGTTACGAGCTGTAAATATTATACAATCTGTTTTTGTTTTGTCATCGTAGGAATTGTTCACGATGGAATCATTTGCGTTTCCATGGCGTTACATCTACACTAATATAATAAAGAGGGAAGATTTGTATGTTTGTAACGGATAAACTCAAAAACTACTAGACCGCTTTGACTATGTTTTTTTAGGCAAGAAAAAACATTTTTTAACAAAAAATGCACTCTACGCGACTACAACACTCACAAGTGTGAAATAACTTGTTGAAGTCAGTCCCATGATAGTTCAATAGCAACTATTATCACAATATTTTGCTCATGGTACCGACTTTGACAAGTTATTTCACACTTTTGAGTGTTGAAGTAGGTTGCATTTTTATTTTTTATTTTTTTCTCCCTTTTCAGTGACCTTTGCTACTCACGGGATAAATTAATTGTCATTGTGTGTTCTGCAATGTCTTCAACCGCGACAATAATATCATCATGATACGCGTAGCACAGTTCAGTTATTGGTGTATAACTCAAAAACCGCTTGTCCAATTGTTGATGAAATGGTAAATGGGACCACCACGGAAGTATACTCTATCTAACAAAAAAACATTCATCAAAATCGGCTCATAAACGACGAAGTTATTCGCGAACACACATAAAAAAAAAACATATACGGTCCAAAAATAGGGATATTTAATAAAACTTCAAACATGTAACTGTGCGAAACCGGGACGGACCACTAGCCATTTATAAAATTTTGTAGTTCAAGTTCTCAGAACGTTGTTATTTCCAATATGCACTATTAGATAATGAAGTGCCAAGAACTAGTAGCTGCCGGTATTACCGGTCAATAACATTTTGTAGGAAGTAGGAAGTAGTATCCCTTTAATAAAACAGATGAATATCTCTTTTGAAACATAATAGATTCCTGAAAAATATATCATTGTCACTAATAATTAAATGTTCTACGATTGTTCCCCCCCACCTCGAACATACTCGTACCTATTCACTCGTGACTTGAAGATAATCTTGTTGTATCTATCGGGGAACACATACAGGTAGCGGCACCAAACTGTAGCGCTGACCGTCATTGAAAAATGCTTTTAAGAACAAATTTTGTGTGCTTAGGGCATTATAGGGTTGTCTTAGCCATCAGATATCAGTTACTAGTGTTTTTAATGTGTGCCGTGGTGGTACCGGCCCAGAACAGTACTCCCCCATCTCTTTCCGCGGGTGCCGTAAGAGTCGGCTAAGGGACCACGTACTAGAAGGTGGGTAGCAGCGCCTTCTGAGGATTGAAAATCATACAGCGCTTGCCAACCCGCCTGCCAAGCGTGGCGAGTATTGGTAAATCCCCCCTATATGGGGGAGGCATATGTCCAGCTGTGGACGCCCCATGGCTGAGAGAGAGAGAGAGTTTTTAATGTAAACTCGGGCGCGTCACGCTGATACTTAGACTGACACCATCTCAAAAATGAGAGAATCCATGCATAACTGAACATGTATTTACTTATATCGTGTACAACGTTCCTCTTGCAACAAAAACGTGGGCACGCATTTGGATTATTATCGATATAATTTAATTATCTCTAATCTTATCTGTCTGTAGTTCACCTTTACGCTACAGGCAACAAAAGTTAAGTATTCAAAATAACTATTAACTTCAATGTATCAATGTATACAATTGACACGCGTGCAATAATACATTTAAATCTTGTACTCGTAAGCTGTCTTATACCTTAATCTTGTAAATATACTTAAGCTGTCTTATATCTACGATCTGTACATGAGTAGGAATCAGAATGAAATGGCGATTGATCCAACTAGTAGCCATTAGTATGCTGGCGTCTGGCCCCTATTGTCCAGATAACATGCGCCTCGTTGCTTCTTTACATGACAAACTGTGTTACGGATCTCTGTTGATCGTGACCGCCGTGTTATATACACGACATGATCTGTGGCTGCATTCATTTGTTTTAATCACTTGGCTCTGAAACGTAGACCGTTACAGCCGACTACAATTCCTAACTATAAACATATCTGAACATCATCTGTGGCTGCATTAATTAACTGACTCCAAAAAAGGAGGAGGTTCTCAATCCGACCTGTATGTTTTATTTTATGTGTGTTATCTCAGAACTTTCGACTGGGGGAACCGATTTTAATAAATATAAAATAAATGACAGATCATCATAATCATCATCATCATCATCATCTCAGCCATAGGACGTCCACTGCTGGACATAGGCCTCCCCCATTGATTTCCACAAGGACCTGTTGGAAGCGGCCCGCATCCAGCCCTTAGCTATGTCAAACACACATGTTACACTAAAAATGTTTATATTCTCAACAACACTAAGAAACATAAAGAAAATTTAAAACAGTCTTTTTTTTTTTAATTTCCCTTTTTCCGCCTTACTTTCTCATTTTTTTCTTCCATAAGAACCTTCCCTTTACAATAACAAGCACAACCAAAAAAGAATTAGCGAAATTGGTCCAGCCGACCCGTGATACTGTGACCAAGGGAAATAGGGATTCATTTTCAATATAGTACACAGATAATATTTTAAAGTTCTAAAATATTGTAGATAGATAATCAGATCATATAAAACGGGACTACCGAACATGGGTAAGAATGATATATTTTCGCATAGTATGAGCAATGTGGATGCAGCGAGCAGGGTCGATGACCTACCCCCATGTTGGTCGTCACCACTTAGTTTACGTTCGCACATTTAGTATTCTCCCGCGGGTCTTCGGCTCGGACCACGTCGCACCTCGCGAAGGTGCCAAATCGAAGCTCTTCTACTAAATAACTGTCTCGTCGCTCTAACATGATGGGTTGAACTTTTTGACCACTATCTCACCTGATGGTCAGTGACGATGTGGTTGAAGATTTTATTACGCTAGACCTAGAATGCGCGCTCGGACTCAAGGACTACTGCCTGAACACACTATGTGCTTGGTGACAGTTTTGCTAGCTTGAAACTGGTAGCTAGCCAGGGGGGTACTCGACAGTACCCTACCACCATGCCGGGCCGGGATTGACAGGCGACGCTTCCCCCGCTGAGCTATCATCGCTTCAAAACGTTTAACATTAAAATTATTTATTCTGTCAATTTTGTCGGTATCAAAATTATTCCATTTCATTTCGGGCTTCAAGCTTTCAGTGAAGATTACTTCTAAAACCAACCCAGATCATTATGGTGTTCAGTGTCTGGTATCCTAGCTGGCTCTCAGCATCCTGTATCAAAACTAGCCCTTGTGTTGAGGCTGTTGTCTTAGAGCGGCTGCTTATATTTTGGATCTAGTATTTATACTATTTTCAGACACAGTGTCACCTAGTGATATGGTGTTGGTTAGGCTTCGAACGAATGGAACCATTTTTCGGGACTTTTTACTGCTAGATAATTAGGGTTATAAGAAAGCATAGGCTTCTTTTATTTAAAAAAATGTATTGGCATTGAATTACGAAAGGAAGTTTTATACCCTCGAGGCTAAACGAACGAATCCGTGAGCTAGCTTGCAAATTTATAGAAACCTACATAATTAGTACATTATTATTTAGCTACGTTTCAAGGACTGCGCTCTGGAGGGGCATAATTGTATTCCTTTTACCCCATTCCATCAAAGTACGACCAATCAGACTATTTGGTATATAGACGTTTCAACTCGTCACATGAAGCGTTTTGCTTCCACATTCATAGTCCGTACAACTAACGAATGGAAGGTAGTCCATTGTACCCTTTTATTTCAATATTTATAATAATTAAAAAAACATTTTTTATCGTATATTATAAGTAAAATACTGTAGTGTGAACATTCACTATCAAAAGAATTATGGTAAACAATTGAACTGAGTACTGTCATGTTATCAAGTACAACTGTGACAGATGTTGATAGTTCTTGACTGCAAGAAAGATGTTCAAATATTCATTTATTGAATTTAGGCACAGATTAGGCAACTGTATGTAAATAAAGCTAAAATATTCAGAAAATACAAATATAAATTGTAGTCATTGCTTAAGTCTGTTTTTCCACATAAATACAATCTGGGTATTTTTAAGTCACGAGTAACTATCTTGTAGTATGACCCACCGCATACTGCATAATCATATATCATCCAATGAGATAGTTGTCAATTGTCAAAATAACTTCTACCTAGTAAAAAACAAAGCGACAGTTTTCTTTGCACGATGCGCCAGTGGTGAAGACAACTTCTCTGGTGGTGAGATAGGTGCAATAGTCAGTAGTGGGAGGGGTGGCCCGCCCGGACCGGCCCGGTGGCGTCGCACGCGCCGCCACCACGTGCGCGTGCGCCGCACCTGTCCGTACTCTGTGCCGTGTGCGACAGTGTCGAGTCGCGCAGTCTGTGCCAGACGCGTGTGTCATTGTGACGTGTCTTCTGCCCGCCTTCCCACAACTGTTTTCATTATACGACCCATCGGTTAGTGCAACGCGATCGGGCAAGCTCGAAGATTTTGGCGGGAACGGTTAGTTCTTATTTCGTAATTTTTATTTTTATTAATCTTATATTGTGAGGTTTATTAATAAAACAAACCTCATCATTAATGTTTTTATTATTAATAATGAAATATCGGATAAATCGTAACACTTTAATAATATTTAAAATAGAATTAATTGTATTAAAGTATTATTTTTGTTATGTAAGTTTCTTAAAATAGGGTTAGGTATCATCAGTTTCGTCCTCACAGAATATAAGATATTTAAATAAACAAATTTATTTACCGGAAGTTTATGACTGCAAGCCTTATCAATAAATCATCATTAAATATTGCCTATGGCTATTATAATTCGTTAATAACATCATTATTATTGTATTAACATTACAATGTTTATATTTGCGCCTTTTGGGTTTGAAACGCTTGGGCCGTGGGACCAGGGGCACACCGAATTTTCAAAAAACCTGTCGGGGCGACTTAATGAAGTAGCTCATGTCTATAATGCTGACCTTTATCTTGTTCAAAGATTAGGCATTGCCATTTGACGTGGCATTGCCTAATAAAATAAATACATTAGTAGCGGTTTTATAGACTAGTTAATTCATATATTTAGTAAGTAGTACTTTCTAAAAATATGATACCTACATAATATATTTTTAATGGTGTATTATAATTACAAAATAATTGTAGGAAAAAAAATTAGGATGATTAACAAAATTATAATCGTTCCTACTAATATAGTTTATAAATGCGAATGTTTGTGTGTATGTTTGTTTTACTTCTTCACGCTCAAGCGGCTACACCAATTTCGGTGCAATATGGTAAGGATGCAGCTTATACCCTGGATTAACACATAGGCTCCTTCTCATCATCATCATCAATCATCACCACGCGGGTAAAACCCCGGGGTGCAGCTAGTATAATATATTATTCTTGTTGTGAATTTCGCTACGTTCTTTTATTCCGATAAAATATGTTTGGTCTGTTTCTGTATCCATGAACTCGATATATTATGACGATACGAGCATATTATGATAAATATAAAAAACAAGTTTTCGGACGAATCCTACTCTTGTTTCGCTATTTCTTTACAACTGTTAACGTAAAGCAGTTACTTACGTTCTTAAGATTTTCCTAGAATTTTCATCACTCTTACAATGTAAAATTACGCAAATAGGCAGTCGAACAATGTACTGAGCCCACCGCCGGATGCGGCCGAGAGCACGCGCGGAAGATTGCGGTTCCGCACAATTATCATATCACTAAATCATATTCATGTTAATTTATACAACGCTAATCTATCTACAATGAAAGGTAAAAGTGAAACCTGCGCTTGAATGTGTTTGTTTCACTAAGCCTCATAGAAAATATTACAGTTACAATTATTTTTTTATTTTTTTTTAGATTTAAGAACTATCATGGTACCGACTTCAACAAGTTATTTCACACTTTTGAGTGTTGAAGTCGGTTGCATTTTTTGTTAAAAAATTTTTTTAATTGCCGGACGCGTTACAGCTCTGTCAGTGTCGCCATTTGCAACGGCACTTATTGTGTGCTCTTGAGTATTTGACGACTGCGCAGAGTGAGACAGCGTTACGCAAAAAGGTAAAACAGGTACTATCTGTTTACACCCCCTATTTACTTCCCCCCCACATTCCTCTAGTATTTGTACGACCGTTATAAAATGTCTCTTTAAAAGAAATAATGATAAAATGTTTTTTTTTTAGGGAAAGCTATAAGAAGTTGAACGTTTTCATGTAGATTATTATTAATACAGACACATATTATTGTACTCAACAAATAAAGTCAGTTAAATACGAAAATATTTCATTTCGATACCCTGAAGTTAGGAAATCTTCTGATAGCATGCTAAATCATTCATTAAATCAAGCATAGTTTATTATATATTTATGTATAGGTGGCATCTACAGTAGTATAATTCATAGGCAACATCGTAAATCACCAATGGTAGGATATCAGGATATCAATAAATTATATCAATAAAATGTTCCACCAGGACAGTCGCCCGTACACGTAGAAATACAACGATTCAACCGTATAGGTGATTAATTGACACTTTGGGAAATAGATCGTTAATCACCTGGGATTCCCGACTACACAAGCGATCGTAAACATTTGACAGAGCCACACAGCCTAGAGATCTGCACGAGGCAAGTTTAAATATATTTTTTTACATTACACTCAGACCCCCGCACTAGGATTCCCTGTATCGCGGGAGGCATGGACACACACAATCACAGCACACAAACATCCAAGACCCGGGACAAACATCTACACCCATCGCACAATTGTTTGCCCCTGCCGGGATTCGAACCCAGGGTCCCGGTGACACAGAAGTCATGTCGATGACACAAACCACTGCGCCACGGTACCGTCAATTCAAGTTAATATATTATTATAACCTGGTCAGCGATATAAAATAGGGTAGATACCCGATCGCCCGCTCGAGAACGGCACCGACAAAACAAGGCATATGCCTCGTTTTGCTCCCAGTCGATACATATATATCATCAATGAAATACATAGGTATATCGTAGTGTCATATGTATCAATACATATTTAATTAAATTTGACTACACTTATGATATTCTATTTTTTTTTTCAAGAAAGCGTTGCGTGGAAAATTTAGTCCACGTATGAAAGGGAGTCGATTTGAATAGTTTCTTAACTTTATAATTATTTCCATAAGTTTTCTCAAAGAATGTTGAAAGTTTTTTTAAACACCTTTTAAACACGTTAACACGTGACAAACAAATAGACAGGCTGCCTGATGGTAAGCTATAAGATTTATTGATAAATAAGCTGCATATTGGTTATTAATTTTAAATTTATCGATAATTGCAGTTGTTATAATCGTTTAATCGGTCAGTAGCGGGACAAGGCGGCCTTGTTTATCACATTAATAGATGTGTCATATTAAATCACCATTAGGAATATGATTTACAAAATAGTCAACATGAAAGAAACTTAAGTTTTATAAAATGGATAAGGTGTATTAAAATATAATAATACCGATACAATAAAACTCGGGTCGGTGTTCTACAGTAGCTTAATAGGATGGCATTTGGTTTGAAGTTTTGTGAGTGCTTTACAAACCATTCTTATGTAAAATATAATAATTTGGAAAATCTCATAATTACTTTACACTGTTTCTACGAATATAACGTGGCACTGCGTATCGTTCAGTGCGAGACGGGACGTTGCGACGAACGACGAACGCACTGCACTCAAGATCCTGAGGCTTCCGGAAGAAGCCGAAACAATTGTCGATCGTGATATCGACTACGCGTAAGTGTCGCGTTATACCCGTAGAAACAGTGTAAAGTAATATCATTTATTTTGTGTGTATGTAGCGATCCTTCTTTCATTTGGCCGACATGAACAAACTAAAGTGAAACTATTTACAATGTAACTGGCATTTCACTTATCATTGAAGTTCGATCTTCTGGCAGTTTGTAAACTATAATAAGATATCACTTTCGTGTTCTACATTCTTTATTAATGTTCATTTATGAAATGATTTTATTAGAGAAATATTCAGAGTGTACCTTTGATAACTAATATATTTAAACCCTTGAACTTGTTCACTCAAAAACTACTGTTCTGATCTTTATCAAATTAAATTGAATCCAGATAAGAAGCAACAGCTCGGAAATAGCCAAAACAAACTTCAAATGCGTTAACCTAGGAAAAGTAAATATAAAATAATAAATAGTGAATTGAGTGCGGATACCGTGAGTTGTGTGTCGAGATCGAAGTCGACTTTTGAGTTAAGTTTGTGATAGTAACAGTGGCAACACCATTAAACG
Source organism: Apeira syringaria (assembly GCA_934044485.1). Taxonomy (NCBI): domain Eukaryota; kingdom Metazoa; phylum Arthropoda; class Insecta; order Lepidoptera; family Geometridae; genus Apeira; species Apeira syringaria. Next base: position 12,044,081 of record OW203669.1, on the reverse strand, counting down.
CAACAAACGGGAAAGAAAGAGGGTAGACAGATTTGTGTGCTCCTGAAGAAGATCTACCCGCAGAAACTTCAGTTTACTCGTGAACATGGAGCACGCATATGGGCCGAAATATCGAGAAAATACAACAAATAAAATGCATAGTAATATTCATAGTAATATTCCAATAATAATAATAATTCTTGTGAGTGCATGTACACAAGTACATGAGTCATCATACCGAGTTCGTATCGAGCAAGCCTCAAACAATATTTTAATTTACTTTTCACATAGACAGCTTTTCACTTCTCTAAAACCGTTTATTCCCAAAATTTACAATCTTCGTAAATCTGATATTTCCGCCCCTAAAGCAAAGCCCTTGTACTAAAGCTAGTATATATGTATGTAGGTTATTTTTGATTCACTGATGAACCTTTTTCAATTGCGAAACTTGTGTGTTTGCAATTACCTGATCACTTGATCATATTGATAGCAGTATGTGTTTCTTTGTAACTATACTATTATTTATCGAATTTATCGATAAGTACCGTTTTTGCCTATAAATAAGCCTTGTTATTGATAAAGTATTTCCTTAATAATCATATACCAGTAGCCATAAGGGCGGTCGCCCTTGCAGCCGTGGCTATGCGATGCTATCTGGGATGCATAACGACGTAATAAATAAGTCCATAACGAGACAATGAAGTGCAGTAAAAGCTCATCTCTATGATATTCGCCGGTGTTACCAGCATCTGGTGTTACTACTAATATGTACTTTTACTATTGCCGTTTATACCCTACTGAGAAGTTGAATTGCTTTTTCATTTCTCCTGGGAGCCATAGTAAACCTGCATTTAGTAGTTTATTAATATGTATATCAAATATATGATATGATTGATAAGGTATAAACAATAAAAACCATTGGTACCAGTGAAAAAGAGCTAGTTTTTTTAACAGACTTCAAAAAAGGAGGTTACTCAATTCGACCGTTTTTTTATGGGAGTTCTTGGATAACTTCGTCGTTTATAAACCGATTTTGATGATTCGTTTTTTGTTTGATAGAGTATACTTTCATCAAAATCGGATAAGCGGTTTTTGAATTACACTCCGATAACTGAAAGTGCTTCGCACACCTCGACGATATTATGGTTGCGGGTGAAGACATCGGAGAATATACCTACACAATGACAATTTTGATCCCGTGTGTAGAAAAAAGTCACTGAACAGGATGAAAAAAAAGTTTTTACCAAAAAATGGAGCAGACTTCAACACTCAAAAGTGTGAACGTGATGCCTTAACCAGTAAATTAGGCGGAAAGCCCTGTGCTATAATTATTACCTAGTTCACTTTTACATAATTTTAAATGTTTGTTTATCATCTAAATAGGCCTTAACGAACTGACATAATGACTTATGAATTACAGAAAAGTAAAAGTTACAGTTTGCTACATGGTCATAAGCTTGTATGCGTGTTAAATATTTAGATGGTGGAACGCTCGTAGCATTTTGACTCTGTTCATGATTCCAGAGATGTTGGTATCACCACCGGCCCGATTAGAAACTAATTTTTTGGCAAAGTTCATAAATATCAGATCAATCTTAGTTAATATCGAACATTTATACATACAAACGTTGATAAGCGCAAGAGAAGACATACTGAGACCTCGTTTCTTCTTCTCTAAGCCATGTGCGTCTACTGTTGGACTTATGCCTCCCCCATATAGGGGGGATTTGCCAATACTCGCCACGCTTGGAAGGCGGGTTGGCGAGCGCAGTATGATTTTTCGATTCTCAGAAGGCGCTGATGCCCACCTTCTGGTGCGTGATCCCTTAGCCGACTCTTACGGCACCCGCGGGAACAGATGGGGGAGTACTATTCTAGGCCGGTACCACCACGGCATTATGCTACACTACAGGTAAATCATGAAACACGGAAATAAAAGATTCTTATTCTTGCGATAGAAAAAGAATGTTTTTCCGTACTCACGAATAAAAACCCCATTCTAAATAGGTGGTATATTCTGTGGTAGGTACAGATAATCAATAAAAAATCTTTTATTTCATCAAGTTATTTGCTTGATTTGCATAGTAAGTATTACTGGTTCTAGATAATGGCCAATTGGCAGGCCCTTGGCGACCTTGCACGGCGTCATGACATCATCGACAGTGCATCTTCAATTTCATCCGCATCTGTCATGCAAAGTGATCATGTAGAAGAGCAATATACTTACGTAGAAAATAAATTATATTTACTTAGAAAATTTTTTGGGGTTGCAATAAGTTCACAATTTCAAACCTATTATTATTTCAACTTATATGACTCATTAACACTGTAAATATTTTTGGAACTGAAAAGACAAAGTTTTCTAGTTTAAACTAACATATCACACATTTCTTATAACTTTTAACGAACGCCGTGTTATACTCGACTTTGAATCTTAAGTAAAGGCTTAAAAGTTGTTTTTAAAAATGTTTTTTCTAGTCTTTGAAACTATTTTCTCGCTTGTGAAGAATGATGTTGTCCTTATACAAACCGTGTGCACGTTTCATTCAAATTTAGAACGTTTCCGTTCGTTATAGCTGTTTCCGAGATAGCTCGGACATAACTATATAAAAGAATTACTCGCTTAATGGTATTACATAAGACTTCCTGGGCCCCGCGGTTTCACCCGCGTGGACTACGGTTTTACTGCTTATCCCACGGGTATTGTACTATCAAGCGATAAATAGTTGCCTATGTGTTATTCCAGAGTATAAGCTATCTTTACTCCAAAGTTCAGCCGTTTCAGTGTGAAGGAGTACCTACAAACGACACAAGTCTGAAAAACTTTCGCCTTCATAATATTAGTGTGATGTGTTTAGAGGAACACGTGTAAATAGCCGAATAAAAAAATAGTTAATTCCAAAAAGTCAGTTTATTACTGAATAAAATATCTTTTTTACATATAATTGCGTTTGACAACTGTCTCACCTGATGTTAAGTGATGACGTGGTCTAGCACTCAAGCCTAGAAGGTACCGTGACTTGAAGACTCCAGGATTGTACATATCGGGAAACATAGACTGTGGCAACGAGTTCCATTCCTTCCCTTACCTACGCATTATGAATGTGGAAGAAAAACGGTTGATAATATAAAACGATACATTTGCAACTTAAACATGAATAACATGTTTATACCTACTGAAACGATGATAGCACAGCGGTGCGAGCGTAGGCTGTCAAACTCACGGACGCTGGTTCGCTCCCACTGCTACCACCTTCAAGTTAAAAACTGTCACCAAACATATAGTGTGTTCAGGCAACAGTTCTTGAGAGCCAGTGAGCTTTCTAGGGCCGAGGTGATTACATATTCGATAACGTCGTCACTGATCTCAAGTGAGATAGTGGTCAAACGCTAGATCTATACAATAAAAAAAACCTACTTAAAGTTGATATCAATATTGACGTGCAAAACCTACACTAAGAAACATTATCCTTGTGTCGTAAGTTCTGCATCACCGTCGATTGGTTTATAAGACGTTTTATCCAGGTGTAAGCATAATAGAAATCTAAATTAATTTAACTTTTAAAAAAATTGTCACATTATTACTAAAAGCCAATTAAATTTCAAACTATCGGATGATTGATCGTTATGTTCATTTATTAAATAAGTTCCATACAGTACAAATATACTACTTGTAAAAATGAACTTTTTTATTTTTGTTAGCGAATAGGTACTGACCGTTTTTGCTAGCTGTACATAAAACCACAACGTAGAAAGAACTCGCTTTAGTCTCGAAAATAAAATCAAACAAAATATTTATTTCGAATAAACCATTAATATTCGTCTAATGATCAAGTAAAAACTATGTTTTTTCCATAATGTTCAAGAATATATTCGACCTTGGTGACGCCATAGGCACCTACCTACCTATCAGTGTTTTGCCTGATGTCATGGCATTGCATAGTCGGTAACATAAATAAATTATTCATGTATTTATGATAAATATTACGTGTTACACGAAAACCAGTAGTTTTGAGAGCAGAGAAATTGGGTAGAAGCTGGGAGGAGCTGTCTGTTGCACAAGACACCTCGTATTTATAAGTGGCAGTTACCTACATCTAACTGTCGGTAATAAAACACCCTGATAGCTGAAATGTATGACTCAAGTCCAATAACATCAGCATCAATGCCCTCAAAGGTATCATCAACGTATGTAATGATGCAGGAGTACCATTACCCAAGTTGCTTCTTCGTTAAGCCGTAGCTAGTTTCATTTAGGAGTCATAGTTAGTTATTTACGAAAGGCTTTGATGGTTAAGTACTTAAATCTTCTTCTTCTTCTTCTTCTTGTGCCATCCCCTAACGGAGGTCGGCGATCATTAGGGCAATTTTAACCTTGGAGACTGCCGCCCGGAATAGGGATCTGGTACTCAATCCAAACCAGTCTCTCAGATTTTTCAGCCAGGAGGTGCGTCTGCGGCCAGGCGGTCTATGGCCTTGTATTAAGTACTTAAATAGAGATCCAAAACCTTACAGGCTGGAAACTGGAAAGTAGACCGAGAAGTTAAACTTTTCCGTACCTTTTATGTGGTATACTTAGCCCAACATATTCCGGCGGGGTGAGTGTCAGTCGTAATCCTCCACAGATTCGAGAATAGACCAGCCCAATGTCGTATTTGGTAGACTGTCCAAGAGCCTGAATTGGAGCGATGATAGCTCAGTGCTTGGTGGGAGGGTCGGCTGTCAAACTGACGGACGCTAGTTTGATTCTCACCAACGCGAACGGTTTGAACTTCCAGCGAAGGTAACACCGTTATCAAATTCCCAGGATGATGGTAGGGTACTTTCGAGTAACCGCCTGGCTAGTGACCACCCTCAAGTTTAAAAAACCGTCTCCAAGCACATAGTGTGTTCAGGCAGCAGTCCAGAGCCAGTAAGCATTTATGTTTAGCGTGATAACATCGTCACTGACCATCAAGTGGGATAAAGGTAAAGATCTATACAGTATAAGTCCCTTCGCCACCTCAATGCACTTCTGGATGCCAACCCTGATATTGACTTTTTTATTGACAACTGGAAGGCTATTATTGACGTATGCTTGACATACTTGACATACTGTGAGAAACAGTAATTCACTCTGACATTATATGTATGATAAATTGATAATTTTGACTTAATGTATTTTTCTTTTTTTTGTTCTTCTGCGTTATGAACTGTTTATATTAACTTTATGTACTCAATGTAATATTGTAATTGATGTGGTAATTGTAATTGCTATCTTGCGTTTATACACATATCTCACAATAAATAAATAAATGACTCTTCGGCCGAAGAGTTCTTTACTTAATCCAGTTAGTCAACCGAATTTCGTTTCGAGCGCTTCCGTTTATCGGTTACGTCATTATGTACACTTAAATGCAAATCGTTGTAACTCGTACACGTCACTCAAATTGATGTCACCTTTATTGGGTTATATAATATAATCCGTGCTGAGCGAGTTGGTTTACGAATAATGGATATCCCCATTATATCCCATATATGTTGCATCAAAAAAGCAAAAATAATCGATTTAATAAGAAAGTTTTGTATTCAGTGATAAGTTTGTATACGGTGAACATTTACCACCAGGCGGCCCATCTGCTTGTTTGCCACCTTTTACATTAAAAAAACACTTGAAATACACACACATATAAACTACATTGAAATAATACTTTTAAATGACAATCCTAAAATTAGATGAGTTTATTCAATTCAGGTAGTTTTTATACATAAAATAACTCACCGTACAATTAGTTGTTTAGTAAAATGACACGCAAGTTAATAAAACCGTTATAATATTACAAATGTAAAACATATTTGGGTTCTCGCACAATTGAATTAGAGTTTTTAGATTTTAGACAATTTTAATTAGTTCAGTGATTTAACTAATTATTACCACATTTATTATAGCGCAATTTCAGAAAAATGTTATTAATTATACTTCATTTTGAGGCAGGGGAGTTCTTAATTATTGATTTGAGTATATTTAAGAAAATTGATTTGCTCTATGGTTGTATTGGAACATGTATATTATTAAATTCTTTCCACAATTTTACTCATAGATAGACTTCTGTTATATAAATTTACTAAATATTATAAGTTTTTAAACGTCACTAATACGAGAATTAATGTTATTATCGGGATATTTACCATGTAATTTATTTCTTTTATTTGCTCGATATTTCGGCACAGTTGCATGCGCCATGTTCACTTTTGTGATAGTGACAGTGGTAACACCATTAAACACAACAAACGTGAAAGAAAGAGGGTAGACGGATTGCCCAAATCTGTGTTACCGCATAAACACAATTTGGGTGTCTTCAAGTCACGAGTGAACACTGTGAATCACTAGCTACCCTTTAGGCAAGCATGCTCTATCATAGACCGTATCAGATCAGACAAATCAGTGGTCAAGCAGTTATTTTTTTCAATACACGCAAAATTTATTGAATACAAAATTATCCCGCCATTACCATAACTTTTTCGGACAAAACTTAGCCTATGTGTAAATTCAAACGTAATATTTGTGTCAAACTTAATTCAGATCCGTTCTGAAGCCAATCTAGCGTATACAAATTTTCACGCATTTTTAGTAGAGAGTCCGCGAGCGTCCCTCCCGTATTCTCCTTGAAAAAGACTTGTTGAAGTTGAAACTTTAGTCGGAACCCTCTGACTTATTAAGTGAGTAATTCCCGTGTTTTATACATTCATTTGTAGTAGAATTAAAAGAAAATACTAATACAGTTGGCGACACTGTAACTTGTTATTATAGGTACACAGTGTATAATAACAAATTACGCAAGTCAGACACATACGTAAATGAATCTTCATAACTTGGCAGCCGGGCGTTGAGGTAATGTATGTACATTATGTTGCCTTGATACCTAGTAACTATGTAATATATTCTTTACACGTATATGGTAGAGTTTTTGTTTACATACCATCGCGGACGCCACTCACATTACCCATTACATAACATACCTATGTACATTGTTTACTTATCTGGTTACATATTTCTTGATCGTATTTGTGAGAGGTGCTGTGTTTGCTTACGTCAGAAAAGTATTTATTTCCAATTTTCTGATGATATTCCAGTGTATGCATTATTCGGCTCTAAGGCCACTCAATTGTTGACAAGTACATCTTGGACGGTATCCTGTAGTCGTAGTTTCAAGTTCCATTAGCAGCCGAATTTTTTCCTTTAAATAATTTGAACGACAGTAGGTACATCTATCATATCACATATCATGTACATATTTCATTAAGATACTATCATTTCAAAAAATAACACGTATTAACAACTAAATAAAATCTATTTTAAAATAAATATACCTTATTTAAAAAATCGTTTGCGTGAGTAAAGAATCGACCTCGTCAATGTAAAAACTAAAATGGAATTAGCACGAGAACTTATCAATATTTTTACTAATTATACATATAAGTTTGTGCTGTAAAGATTTACTTTTTAATTCTTTATTTAATTCACACTTATGTTAATCAGATATCATTGTCATATTTGTATGCGTCTTCACATTCCGATGCTTAAGAATTTTGTAAAATACAACCGTTAGAGCTTACAAAAGCCAACAAATAGCGTAATTTACAATATGAACGCCCAAATAGGTTGGCTCTTTATCTACAATAAACTCGAGCTTACTGTCTGTCCGCATACACTTTAAACTGTCCACGTTTTCGTGGAATGCACTTGCTTTTGCAAAAAAACTCAGTAACATCGAATTACTATAGGTGCGCTCAGGGACTGCTGCCCGAACACATGCTACAAACTTAATTGTGTCAATTTTAAAGGTAGCCAGCCAGGAACTCGAAAGCACCCTACTACCATACTCGGAATTTGACAACGGTTCCTTCACAAAACCTCCAGCCGGTGCACTACCACCGTGGTGGTGGGGATCGAACCAGCGCTGGTGCAGCATCCATCAATTCAACACCTGATGCTCCCACCGCTGAGCTACCCTTACTTATGATGGATAAGGAGATCCAATATTTAAATTGAAAACACGATTTAGATTTTAAAAAGTTCAATAAGATTTTAATTTAGATCATTGCTCTTCGATTAACAATAATTATTAGAATTTATCAATGGCACAAGCTAAGCCACACGCATAAGCCTAACATCGTAAATCCGAAGGGCTCTCAGTAAGTGTGTACTCAGCTGAATACAAACAAACTCACTATATGTTTGGTATGCGTGCCGCGCCGCGGCTGAGCTATTCAATTCACACGTCGACTCTAAATGCCCGTTTTGGATGGATTATAAATCTAATGGACCAGGCGTTATGACGTTGGAGGAAGAGTTTATGACATAAACAAACTTAACCATGTTTGTTCTGCTCTGTCCAATTTGTTGTGGACGATGGATAACATTGTTTTTATATCTATGATTTTTACCTAGAGTATTTGTTATGTTTATTTGAGCTCCGTATAATACGAGTGATGTTTTTTTTTTTTTTTGCACATATTGCTTGACAATGTCAAATATTTTTCATATTTTTTCTATACCTTATAGATCTAGAGTTTGACCGCCATCTCACTTGATGGTCAGTTTTTTTTTATTTATTTATTGGAAAACCAACAGCTTATGTAAATATATTAAATACTTAAGTTAACTATAGAAAGCCAATTACAGGTTTTCACGGGTAGTTGTAATATGGGTGATGGAACATGCGAAAACAGTAAAACAGCAACACGGGATGTTCCCGGCGGACCGTGCAGCGATCAACATTTCCTCGTCCTGATTTTGTGGGTAACACGCTATTGCGTTAGCCTTCTACCATGAAGAATTCACTGCTCAGCCGTCGCCTCGCCGCGGACGCGCCGGTACAATAAAGGTCAAGATCAATTCGCCTACTTATAGTGTTGAAGTTGTTGCTTGCTCGCCATGATGTTGTCGAAGTACAACATCGACAACATCATCACTGGCATTAACATAAGAATTACGTGTTTGTATATAAACATGTACGTTGTTAACGTAATAATTACAATACACTCAGAGTGCTCACTGGCTCTCAAGGACTGCTGAACACACTATGTGTTTGGTGACAGTTTTTCAAACTCGAGGGTGGTAGCTAGCCTGGCGGGTACACGAAAGTAGACTACCACCATATTGTGATTTGGTGTTAAATTCAATGGAAGCTGAAGCCGTCGGTGGGAATCGAACTCGCGTCCGTCAACGTGACAGCCGATGCTCCGCCAGGCCATCATCGTTTAAATCTAAGTAGAAAGCCTAGTGACTGGAGAATGATAAGTAACTTATTCAAAGAGTTAGTTATTCCTGCGGTCTCCACCACACCGACCAAATATCCGTTACTCTACATGGATGTAATTGTTAAAGCAATTAGCCGTATGCTGTAGTGACTCCATGACAAATGGATAATCGTTGACAGTTATGAGTGACGCGTGGACGCGATACGAACAGATTAACAGATTGTGATATGAGACGTACCTGTATTTTTTGTAACGGAGTTTTTTTGTTTTGAAGCAGTATATATTATATATATATTTTTATTGTACTGTAACAAGAGAGATACTGGTATTGGGCAGGGCATTTTACAGAGAAATTATCTAAACATGAAATAACTAAAGCGAACGTTAACGTATTTTTAATAACAGAGATACTTTTAATCACACATTGAAGTTCGCTTATAATACACAGGTTTCATAATAAATAATAGTTGGTCAACTCACTATCTGTTCCCAGCATACAGATAGTTTAATGACTTAATCCGCTACATTTTGGTCATATCATATCCCATTAGTAGAATGCTAGCAGCGAATTTTCCCGGTGCGTTGTTGACAATTGAAATCAATTGAAATCAGTACCAGAAATTTCATCTCACTACGCCACGTTCCTTGGTATCAGATAGCTGCATCAGACACCACGTCTGCAGTATTCCCGAATAGCTGCGATTCTTCAAAAAGTGAGTTAACAGAGTCTTAAAAGGATTGGCAACGTATCGTAATGCTACTAGTATGTTATAGATATCCATAGGCGACGGTGATCGCTTACCATCCGGCGGCCCATCTGCTTGTTTGCCACCTATATACATATATATAAAACAAAAACAGGCGGTATTAGAAGGCACCAGTATTCTCATTATATATCCACCAGTATATTCAATCTCTGTTCTCGAAAGCTGTACTGAGAGTCCCATTTTTTTGTTCGCCGCGTGCGTCGTCATTCTTGTTTAATCTACGTGATTTTATAATAATTGAATAATTTTGCACTTAATGTGCTTCTGCATGTTCAAACAAAATCATAGAAGATTCAAAATAGCTAATTAGCACTTTAAGTTAAAATCGAATTGCTTATTGACCTAAAGGCTAGATTTCAAAACTATCAATATCATAACATTTAACGGTTCGCAGTTCAATACGTAAATTTGCACAAAACTGAGTTCAAAATATGAATTGTTTCTTGACAAATTCTCCACTACATCAACACCTCACAGTCGAAAATGTCATTATTGCACCAATATTTTATTGTCTTTGATTGCAGATTGTTTCTAATGGCAAGGTATTTGATATGTCGTCACGCTATTTTTGCAAACAATGGTTGGCAACACCATAAACCATTGCGTTTGTTAAATACCTCCGATGTCACCATTGCATATTTGATTTTATGTGTGTACCTACGCTCCGTAATACTAGTCGGAGTAAAATAAACTTTGCTAAAACCAGCTAGCATTTATTTTCCTAGAAAACAGGTGTCTGTTTCAGAACATAATTCTAAAACTATAACAGAGCTCACGAAAGAAAATTCAAGTTTGCAGTATAGTTGATTAAATCTTGAAGAGGAACATAGTAGGCACGGTGGGAAATATATGTTTAACAATTGTAATTTTTACAATGTGCTTTTGCAGGGCTGTGACAGCCCTACAGCTTAATAATATCAAAAGTGGGTAGTTGGCGACACTACGCGCTTTCGCCGATATTGCCACCCGCATTTCTCCAGTCTTCTCGTGACTACGACCAATGCAACTTGGTCGAAACGTCGAGGTAAATAAATTACTAAATGTTTTTCTCGCGATCAAGCCCCGATTGATATAATAACAATATGTTTAACATCTACAAGGTACTTAGTATTATGTGTTTTTTTATAATCTACCACCATCATTGTCTATTTTAGCAACGACAGCTTAAAACAACTGTTTATTAGACTGGAAACAGGGGTAATGCAATTTTGAAACAGATTTATTGAATATGGGCATATTCAATAAATCTCATAATACAGTGCTAAAAAGTAGGTAATATATTTTTTTTTAAATTGAAGTAATATATTAATGGTGCAATAATATAAATGAATTATTTTGTACTTAATAATAAGCTTCATATCATATTCCATTTCAGTATAAAGCCATTACGACCTAACCGGGATAACGCGTGAAACTTGCGTCTTATAGTTTTAACTTCCTAGTGCTTATGCAAAGGCCAAATTGGAAGTCTAGATTACCCTGTTAATATGTATGCACTTTTGGCCTTCAATAATATATATATATAACTATGTCGACAACTCTGATTTCCGCGGCAATAAATTAACAATACGTCTACACAAAAAACGTGACTGGATTGTTACTAGCCTATAGAATTAAGTTAAAGGTGTTTTTGACTATTTTCATTCAATAAAACAACTGTTATGTTCTACGAGAAGTTGAATAATAAAGGAACGTCGGCAACCACCCGTAATTATTTAAAAAATAGTATGGGTGCACATACATGCACATTTTAATTAGATTAATATTCCATGAAATACGATTGTAGTAGTCCCACATCGTAACTGACCATCCAATGAGATGGATATTAAATATACTAATCTGTTCGCACTACTTAGGGACCGTACAAATGTAATCACTATTTTTACACACAACTTGTATATTTCACTTTTAATCTTAATTCGAACTCTAAACTTATGCACTTAAGACCTTTTCACGTTTTTAACTCAAAAATGGAGACATCTCGTTGGTGTGTTACTTGTTCTACGAATGAAATGCTTGCGCGATTCAGGATTTGTGCAAACGACGACTAGCGCCATCTATTGTCGTTCAGCTGAACTAAAATAGCTTCAACAAATCGCTAAATAGATAAAATAAAATAATTATAAATAAGATAAAATAGTTACAAGCCAATAATGTGCCAATGTTTAAATAAATTATACAAAACAAATTTTACCTAAAAGATGTGTCAAATTTGTATTAAAAAGTAAATAAAGAATGTGCCAAGTTCCGTGTAATGCGAGCACACACGACCCGCCAGCTGTGCAAGCTTTGTGTTTGTTGTGTTTGTACACATTGCCTAATGCTGCGCCCTCCACTTTATCGAATTGAATTGGGAAAGTTCGGTTGGTCTGGCTTTGAGTAATTTATCTAAGGTTAGCAGCGAAGTACGCTGCCTGCCTGTACCTTGCTTTGATCCGGTTAAATCGTCGTTGTATCAATTAAAAGACGCACCTATGGCACATACTTAATGACAATGAAGTACTGATATCAATTATTTTACACGAGTGTACTAACGTTTGCGCTTAAAGTGTTATGTAACGTTTGTTTCCTTGTACTTTACGTGTTTTTGATTGATTTAAAATGTATTGGAAAATTTTGAATCGTATATGATCATGAAACTTTTAAATTTGTTATAATATGAAATTTAAGGTAAATTTGTATTTTAAAAACGTATTAAATGTCTGTTACCTCAGAGCTCCATCATTTATTAATATTATACGAAATTCCCATTTTAGAAAATGCTCTAGAATTCATCCCATAGAATAATACACAGAGGGTCTCTAATAAACTGTATTTTATTGTTATACCACCTACATTTGTACTATTAGAGATCGCAATAAAGCTTAGAATTGAATAAATCAGTATTTATTTTAATTACTAGAAATTGTAGAGAATATTCTTACCCTTAGAAGAAAAAATAAAAACTTCTAAACGGATATTTATATAAAAATACCACTTCGACAGTTAAAATCACGCGTGAGTTACGAAATGACCCTTAAGTCTTCCTAAATTATTCATCATCATCATCATCATCGTATCAGCTATAGGACGTTCACTACTGGACATATACCTCCCACATTGATTTCTACAAGAACCGGTTGTAAGCGGCCCACATCCAGATTGTTACGACATATTAAAATAGCTACATCATTAGTACTATAACACTAGAACTCTATTTACCCCGGTTTTTTGCGTTAGGTTGTTGGTAGATCAAACAAAAATGGTAGTTAAGCAGACTTCAATTCAAATCCCTCATTAGATAGATTCCCTTTAACCGTGTGTATGTGTAATTTCGTGTGTAGCCATGTATTGTCGAGCACAGGCACGCACACCTGTGTACATTTTACATTTGCGTATGCGCTGCTTAATTACAACAACACTCACTTTATGAGGTTTTATGAGGTTTGGATGGTTTTGAAACATAAGATAGCGGCAAGGCGAAGCTATGGAAAAATAAAATGTGACCTGCATTAAAACGTATTCAACCCATTGTATAATCAAACTCCACCTTATGTCCATCCCTTATAAATTAAATTTGTCTGTTCATTCCTCCTTATTCAACACCGACAATCGCCTCACCAAACCGACAACAATCAATCAAAGAGCCATAACACCGTGCGCCTTCAATCGATCGTTGTAATTCGGTGTGCACATCAAAAGGGGCATGCCCATAACTGTCACAATGGCTGTCCTTGCCCGGCTGGTCCCATTCTCGTATGATATTGTATTCTGGCACGTGTAAGGCCCATTTCCATTTTGTTTATATGTGCAGTAAATGTTGTTAATAGCTCTCCACACGATTAACAAGTCGTTAAGTTACTTTACTTTTGTGATTCTGAAGCGTTATTCATCAAGTTAGTTGCTGAAGTAGACTAGATGCTACTTTAAGAAGGTATAACGACTGTTTGTAAGGATTGCTACAATAAATAATGGCAGTAATACTTTGTATTTAGATAATTGTAAAACTATGAAAATATTGACCATGGATCAAACTGAGGCCTATAAATGAGGCCTTATACGATCACCGAATGTGGTTGAAACTATAGTCGGAACCCTCTGACTTATTAAGTGAGTAATTCCCGTGTTTTGTACATTCATAATTCACCTTTGCTTACAATAAATGAGATTTTATTTGATTTGACCATACAAGGAAAATATAAACAAAATTCCTACCTAAATATAAATAATATAATATCGGCTTGTTTGTCAAAACAATCTGTGCTCGGAATTACCTGACATTATTTTTGTATGAATAAATTAATGCAAAAAACGTAATCTAGTCTTGTGTGATGGACAATGACAAATTACAATTATCCTCTAGAACAACAATATCATGTAATAGGAAGTAATATTGTGACTATCATTTGGAGATAACTTGGACCGACATTACACTGTCGTTAGTTATATTTGCTTGGCTAATTTGGTCAATTCAGGTAAACATTAAGTGAAGAGACAACATTTTCAAACGATTGAAAAGTTCACCGAAGCCTGAATATAGAATAATATTATAATACCTATAATACCTCACATTTTTGGAACAGTTTTATTTGTGACTGTTTATCTATTTTCTATACACATATTCATTACAGATTTTTTTCTATTTTGAATTTTCGGAATTTGGTAACAACCGAGTAAAAACCGGATGAAAGATTGAAAATCGAAAGATTATTATATTTAGCGAAAATATGACGAGAAAGAAACAAGTAGAGATTAGCTATTTTGTTACACCCCTACACTCTCGCACCTTTATAGCTAGGAATATCCATGTTTTATTCCATTATCACACTATTAAAACTCACCTTAAGTACCTATTTAAAAACAAAAATTTGTAAAAGTTCAACTCTTACCATAATGTCTTTGAATGTAACAGCTATTTTATTTAACTGTTCCATTTAAGATTTAAATTTTAAACATAGAATACATAGATTATTTATTGTTTACTACGGCACAACTTTGTAGTCTACAGAACAGTTGATCGAATTAAACCATATCTAGCTATGCTAAAGCTTTATCGTCTGTTTGTAGTAAGGTCTAGACTTTATAACTTATTGTCAATTTACGAAAGAGCAGCGTTTTAGCGCTATCGAACGTTTATGAAGAACGCTTTTCTACGATGTTCATAGTAATATAGTGAGCTTAAAAGCTTCGATAACAGCTCATGGAAACGCCGCTGCTGATAGAAGAATTGATCAGTTTAAAGTTACGAGATATTTATCATGTATTTTCTTTGTTTTTGAGACTCGAATGTCTAGTCTAGAATGTCAAGAAAGGAAAACAACTATTATATGTATGATAAATATTATATTAATAATTATTATTTGACTACTTCAGCATAGAGACTTCTCGCTGTGTGCATTTTTTTCTTTTTACACTGTCTACGAATAGGTCCCTTTTGAGGCGGTGGCCCTAATTCTGTTAATCACTGGAACTACCAAAAATTCACTAAAATAAGACAGTTTTTTTGAAAATTCAACTCACAAAACGACCAATGATGTTTTACTAAAGATGACGTATATTCATACTGCGCGGTGCTCAAATTTTGTTCCTTTACGACATAAACATGCTTACTGCGACAGATAATACGGTACAAATAATATAGAAAAGGATAGCTATATGTTTAGACTTGCGCTTGAAATACGCGTCGTAATGAAAATTACTACACTTGACTTAATTTTGCCGCCTCAGTTACCGCGCGCTTGTGCGACATCTACCTCATATAAACATATAATATCATTGCAAACGTCAGATTTAGTGTGAATGAAACCGCAGAGTGCAGCTATTTATAGTGTACTATAATAAAATGATATTTTTGTGTACGTTACAAGTAAATTCTCTTTGTAGCACGACCAGGTTGTGATCACGGCGCTCCGTGCCGAGTGAGCCATGACAAAGACGTTTCGCGTGCCCAATCTGATGCACGTGACAATACCCAGACCGGTTAAGTAGTTAACCGCGGTTTAGACCAAGATTAACATCTATGCCGGCGTCGCCGCGTCGGCCGTTGGTTAACGCCACCGCACGTTTTGGCAATGAAATAGTCTTTATTAAAATAGGTTGCTTTTGCTTCTTTTTATTAAAAAGATTTATCATCGCTATAGAATATAAGCCTCAAACAATTATTGCTTTTATTATTAAAATTCACGTTCATAACTACTTTATACTGATTCTACGGGTATAACGTGGCACTTACGCGTAGTTGAAGATCCTGATGAAGGCTTCCGGCAGAAGCCGAAACAATGGTCGATCGTGATATCGACTACGCGTAAATGTAACGTTATACCCGTAGTATTTTTTGCTTTTATTTAAACCGGCATGTACTCTACAATTCTTTGGGTGTTTCTTTTTTTTGTTTTTCGAATTTGGCAAATATTACTCCGCCATAACGCGCTGAAACGTTTTCAACAGACATCTATAAAGGAAGGAGGTTCTTATTTTAATTTGCTATGTTTCCTCAGAACTGTACAGAACTGCATCAGACGTGAAACGATTTGAAAAACTATCATATTTTCATATTTTGTGACGTCACAATTCATGAAGACGTGAATAGAAGAATAAAAGTGAAATTTTAGCTAAATTTTAGCTAAATTACAATACCTACAAATAAATGTAGAAAAATGAATATATTTATAAGTTTGAAGATTTAGAGACTTTCTAAACGCTTTATAAAATGTTTTAGTATTGATATATTTTCTCTTCTTGCTTTGTTTACATATTTTTTCATATTATTTTGTTTTTGTAAAATTATTCCTTACAGTTTTCGTCAACGTTTTGTAAAATAATGCCACAGGTTCAATCTAATTGGATAGGATTAACTTTTCAGTGGTACTATCACAATGGGCTTTTGATAGTTTTCTAATCTTACTTAAATATTGATTTTAATTATTATACATCTTATAATCTAATAATTTATAATAATCAATGTATTAGAAGATGCCGTTTTTGCAGGCGGATGTCGGAGACAGCCTGTCCCCGAGGGTCTCAGGGCGGCCCGTCAGAAATCTTAGCGAACAACTTCGAATAAAGAAATAGCTTAAAAAAATTGACGCATTCTCCTTTATTTCTCAGTTGATTAAGCATCTTTTTTTTTATTGGTAATTCTCGTAAGTTTGACACATTAATATATAGATATATTATCCGGCTTTACTCACGGTAATAGTTGAAGTTTATATATATTGATTATGCATCGTTGTTAAGCTGTATTCCACGAGGTTATATTTAACATTCAGGAGGAGCAGGTAAACCGTTGTTTGCTGCCGAAGTTCCTGAGTAAATACAACTGACTCATTTCAAATAACATCACAAATACGTACATATTGACGGAGAGCCAAGGTTGAGCCCTGCAGCATCGCACACGTACTCACCAGCTAACGTCTTTGTCTCGCGCGTAGTACCACAACAAAGACTCGTTTCGTTTCCAATGTCACACTGAACCAAAAATATACTAATACTACCTTCTGTCCACTGCTTCACCGATGCGGTGCGTCGTTGAGTCCTAATCTTAATAATTAATATATTTGGAAAGCTCCATCTACTGCATTAATTTTTATATAATCAAGCTTATATGTACATATACATACCTATAAAATCAGTAATACTAATACTAGAAACAATACACTAGTAAACTTGCTCTATATCTAATTAGTCAAACAGATGCACTAACCTACCGTCTGCTCCTCTCTCCGTTTCTGTCAATCCGAAGGTTGCCTAGAAGAAATCGCCACAAGCAGTAAGGCCGCCCACCGTACCAAGTGTTAAGCTTTAAGTATAATATTTTATTTCTTTTTGGTACTGATAGTAAACCGTTTTTGTATAGTATATTAGTATACTAGTCCTTCGTTAATAGTCGTCCCCATGACTGAGGGTCGCGACCACCTCCACCAATAACCTTCTTCTGGATGAATGAGCGCCATCTTGAGAAGTTGCCCGCAGTTTGTAGAGCCTCATGCACAGGGATCCAGAGCGTGGAGCATATCTGGTTGGACCAACGCATTGGACTGTAACCCCAAGATCTTTTACCTTCTATTTTGCCAGTGACCATCAGCCTCTAGATTTTTTCTGGCTGTGTGACGGAATTGCTCGAGAATTCTCATTAGATATATCGAAGAAATTCTGAGTTTGACCTGCAGTTGCTGAAGGATGGATGCGTCGATTCGACCTGCTGTCCATGGTATGCGCAGCAACCCACCTCCAGCACATAATATACCACCACGAAACCAGTATACTAGTACGAATGGTGGATGCGTATTTACCCGTAACAATTTCCTAGACCCAAATCGAAAGTGTGTTCGGATGTGTACTAACCGACTACAAAATCAAACAGTGCTATGTAAACATTTGACTAACGGAGCGGATTACGAAAAATAGGTTGATATCAATGTACAAACTAATCATCGACTAGGAACTTAGGAATTACCGCTATCGTTTCTAAAACGAAAAACAAATGACGGCTTATGAGTAAACCATAATCCCGTTCAATAGGAAGACCAAATAAACATGTACCTACTGTATAGATCTAGCGTTTGACCACTACTTTACTTGATGGTCAGTGACGATGTGGTCAAAGATGTTATCACGCTAGACCTATATTGCTTACTGGCTCTCAAGGATTGCTGCCTGAATACACTATGTGTTTGGTGACAGTTTTTCAAACTTGAGGGTGGTAGCTAGTCAGGCGGGTACTCAAAAGTACCTACCACCATGCCGGGAATTTGATAACGTTGTTACCTGCACCGTAATCTCGAGCCGTTGTTGGGGATCGAACCAATATCCGTCAGTTTGACAGTCGACGCTCGGTTGCCGGTAGCGGACACTCGAACTAGCCCTTCTCTAAAACATCTTCTATCTTGTGGACACATTCTGCGAGACGTACCCGTACCGAAGTGCTCATTCATTATCCCCTTACTATTCTGTTTGGTTATTTTTATATCAATTTGTCCATATTTTATTAAAATAAAACACTAATAACTAATTACAATACTGCAAGTAGTAGGGATTCACGGGTTCTGGCTCAAGTCTGAGGAGTGAGCCAGAACCCGTGAATCCCTACTACTACTGCAGCTACTACATATGAGCAATCCATTGGTATTGGTAGCCTATAGATAACTCAAATGCTCTAACCCTCTACCGGCTGGCAGCGTGCCCAGAATGCTAGCAGCATTACCACGTTGAATAGCAATGCTGATTCGTTGAGCCAAATATGTGCCAGCATTTTGGTATAATAAGTCCATCAACCTAACCTCCACAGCGTTACTGTTTTAATATGTATCTCCTGTCGCTGACGACCTTAACCACCATAGATAAGGTTAGAGACCAGCTATCATAGTTTCCTTGTGTACAAGTATATACAATAAGGTTGTGTAAGACGACACTTTCTTGATTATGTAGTTGTTATAGATATAGACAATACAATATACAAATGATGCTGTTTTCTCTGAACTGTAAAAATAAGATAATGAATACCATTTATTTGTAAATTCTGAAATCTTTCTTGACCAATACAAGCTCTATACCAATTATGAACACGTATATACTCCCCTTCTTATTTAAAATGTTTTAACATGGATTTTCATTCATTGAGTAAAAAACTAATTCATAGTTTTACTAAAAAACAAAGAATTTCATAATGTGGGCCGCGGACTAACTTCAATTGCGCAAAACCAAAGGATGCGTTATGCACCAGATAACAATCTCTCGACTCAACACACAACCTTCACTCGCTTCACTTTACATAGAGTTTACTATATTGAATAAACAAACTATAATTTCAACTTGTTAACACATTTATTTAACTACCATAAGAACGCATGGCGCACTTCGCCGTGTACGATAAAACAATAAGCAGCTATTGAAACAAAACGCACAAGTTTTCACTTGTTTTGAGAAATAACTTACCTTATAGATATACATACGAGAAAATAAGACCGTAATTATAACTGTTTCATCTACTAATAGTTAAGCGCGGGTTTTATAAAATCACAAATTCATTCTCTACCAATTATAGGCGTAAGAGATTCTAATTTTATGGAATAAAATTTCACTGTAAGTTATGTTTGGATAAAGATAAAATCATGTCCACGTGACTGAAATAAAAAGAATGTTAACACAGAATTTATATGCGTCTAATTATAAATGATAAAATGGGTTTAATAAAAGCTTTCATATATTGGTGGTTACGTAAATACATTGAGACAATGGTCAAACGCAAAAAAAAAAAATTAGTCAAAACATAATGTTGCAAATTGTTGCATACTGTGATTTTATATTATGCTACATATTATATAACAATAGTTTATCTATAATTAATGTAGGACGAGCTTCCTCTCTAGGTCTTCCCGAGAAGCTTCAATATAGGGTTCTTCAAACGTAGAGTTAACACCCTTAAAAGGGTTGGCAACTTATCGTAATGCCCCCGGTGTTACAGTTATCCATAGGCGACGGTGATCGCTTACCATCGGGCAAACGGTCTGCATGTTTGCGTATTGCTTAAAAAATGTTTTAAATGGATTTTTACTGTTACAAATACAACACAATAAACTCAATACACGCCATCTACAAAGAAATCCCTATTATGATTTATAATGCACTACAAAAGGTTATTTTGCTAATGATATACATAAAACTATTCTCAAGAAACCTATCATTTTTTGTTCAACATCGCATTGACTGGGAAGATACTCACACAAAAATCATCAGCATACAAAAAGCTAGCCTTTTATATTATTAAATCGGATATTATAAGCAAAGTATTTGATCAAGTGGACTGGTTGTAAAAGAACAGGGTTTTATTAGAAAGAATCTCGTTTCACAAGTTGAGATTTAATTAGCTACAAGGCAAACATCTTTTAACATGATCATGTTAATTTCACTTTTAACAAAAATCAACTCTACCTACATTTTAATTAAGTGTTTTCGCAATTTTATTACAACCGACTACTTAGCATGAAGCGTTATCAGCTACAATTAAATTAAACACTTGAATTGATGCTTAATTGGTGCGTGATAGAGTTTATATTAGTGTAACGGGTTAGTGGTATAAAAATCTACGTGTCACGGACTACGTAGGTAGGTACTCCCATATCTGCGAATCATAGTTCACACGCTCTGAATACGCCGCGCCGCATTCAAAACGTTTATTCCGAACGCTGTGGTTTTCGACAAAAGATAAAACCTCATGCTTTTACTTTCAACATACAATAAGTAGGTTTCTATAATGCTCTGAGGTGTGAATCATTATCATTATACACTTTGAAACATCATTATTGCGACCGGAATGCTTCGGAGAGGTTAACAATGGGTTTAAACTGCACATTGAGAGATGTGTAACGGTATTTTTGGAAGTTATTTCATTTTGATGAATATTCTTGGATATAGTTCTCACCAGAAAACTTGTACTTACTGTACGGACTAGACTTTGTATAATTACATTCTTAAACAATATACACTAATAATATAAGAATATGCGTTTTTGTTCGCTTTATTTTAAAACTAAAATGGATATTAAATTTTCTTTTTTTATTATTTAACATAGGTATCCTAGGATATCATGGGATCCTAGGATACCATGAGATCCAATTTAGATATCACGATCTAGCCTAAAAAAGCTAATACGTAATTTAAGTCTAACCTAACTTGCTAAGCCTGTACTAGTTTTCTTAGGAGACACTTTGTTCATGTGTTCTCTACGAGCAGTATGTTAACCACATTACACGTTACATTAGGATGGTAGGAGGATGCACAGCTAAACTTTGAATTGAATGTTATTTGCTACAGCGACCAACAAACGCGACGGGACGAGGCAAACGCTTCACGTTCCAGTCCACAGTGAGACAGCTGGAGAGACGGCGGCTGGCCGAGAAGCTCTCCAAGGAGGCAGACTTGAAGGAGCAGCAGAGAAGAACCGAGCTGGAGGCCATGAGGAGGTGACGATCATTTTTATTAATAAAAGGCACCAAAGAGTGCGCTTTACTAAAGACTTTTTGTTAGAATTCGAGAGCTTAATAGTTAAGAGCATGAAGATTAAAAAGTTGTGCAAGTCATACATCGCCTTTACAAAGCTATACTATAAACTACGGGTATAATTGCTATAAAAAATATTGTTCATATCATACAATGTAACCCATTTCCAATGTGTTATAAAATGTGAATGGCCGAGAAAGAGAGGATTTGCTGAATATATATACGTTAAAATTGTAAAAAAAATAATTCGGCTACTAGTATTATTTGAACCCACGACTACAGAATACCGTCCTGCCGCTTTGCAATTTAAGCACTCCACTATAGTAGCACCACTCCACAATAGTAGCATTCCACTATTAGCCGTCCGAATTAATTCCTTCTTTTTTATATCTGAGGGGATGTTATCCTTAGCGCCATCTACGTTTAATTGTAGGGGTGCTATGATTGCTTAGATGGCAAAACGACAGGACGGTTTGTGTAGTCGTGGGTTTAAATCTCGCTAGTAGCCGATTTTTTTCGTTAAAATTATTCATCAATGTTTTAGCTTCGACTGCGTCCGACGCGACAAAGCCTTTATTTAAGATATTTAAGAAGTAGATGAGATTTGTTTGTGCGTTTTAGATACAATCGAACTAGCAAGCTATGTTGATAAAAGCACTTTAATAAAATTTGATTTAAAAGAAGGGTGGTTAGTGTTACAATAGATTACATGAATTACCTATCACGCTTTGTTTGTATGTTACCCACTACACTAACATACCTAATGAATAAATTGAAACTTTTTGTACCTAGTTAGGTACACTTGGTTTATGTCATTAGAATGACACAGTTTTGAATAAATTGCTCCTAATTATCCTCGACGATTTACGGTCTGCTAGATTTGTATCGTTATAATGTTCAACGTAGACAGACGGCGACATGTATTATGTTCTACGATAAAAAAATGTTTGACTGTCTTATTAAAAAGGGTAATTTAACGTTACAGAGTAGAGGAGGAGTTCCAGAGGAAGCGAGCAAGAGAGAAAGCGAGCATCAGACAACAGTTGAGATTGGTTAGCAGTGGGGCAGCCAGTATGCCGGCCTCAACACAACACACAAAGGTACCATCATCTAAAACGTACTACCTAAATACTACGACGGTTATTGGAAAGATGTTTAGAAGGAATATTCCATAGTATTACACAGTAAGAAAATCAACAATCAAATAAGGGATTAACAAAAATATTTATAAAAAAACATACGTGGACTCGTATGGTTTTTTATAAATATTTTCGTAAATTATTGCGAACCTCCTTCTTTTTTTGAAGTGAGTTAAAAATGGTATCAATATTAAGAATTTCGCGACATAATAAGGCGAAGGTCTGTAAACACTTAACATGCACGAAATCTTATTCTTTTAAATACTGTTTGTTGTACCATGGATTGTAACGCTTAACT
This sequence comes from Apeira syringaria, assembly GCA_934044485.1. NCBI lineage: Eukaryota > Metazoa > Arthropoda > Insecta > Lepidoptera > Geometridae > Apeira > Apeira syringaria. The sequence continues at coordinate 12,020,679 of OW203669.1, read as the reverse complement.
TAAACTGTGCACACTTATATAATATAGTGTAACCAGTTATTGGCCTTACGTACATGTTAATTATATTTAATGTTTAGTCAAAGCTGTTGGTTTCATAAATAAATAAAAGCTTGGGACGAGAGAATCTCTCTTGTCCAATGTATTCCGATTGAATATCTCCTGGTTCCTGAGGATGCCTCGTGCAGAGTGGAAACAGGTCGAAGAGATAAGATAAGATAATATTTATATGCATTAAACATGAGTATTATACACACACACAAGGTATATATATAAGGATGTAGGTTGTCATGTCCATAACATTTGGAGTTCGTCATGTTTTGCCCATAATAGGCGTACAAATATTGTCGAGATGGCAAATAAAATAGTATAAAAAAGTATCTTAATAAAAATAAAATAATGAACATGTTTGCCTAATTAAATAATAATATATAAAATTTCCGATAGTAAAGGAGCCAAATTCAAAAAACAATGTCATTCAATTCAAAAACATCCTTTCATCAAAAAAAATCACAGAGGTTTTTATTTGCGTCCGATTTGACCACAGACAGGCAAGCGACACGTACCACTGACGCCCGCTTTAAAACGGTTCTTGTGAATATCAATGTCTATGTCCAGCTGTGGACATTCCAAGGCTGAGATGATGATGATGATAATCTACGATTACTTGGGTTCCAGAGTCGAGACGAGCCGGACGGTTCGTGCCGTGAGTCACCAGCGCCGGACCGAACGCGCGATGGAAGACAGCGACACAGTAATGCATCTTCCGAAATCAGCGGGAGAAGCAAAAGCATCACACCGGTAGGCTGTTTTTTTTAAGTGTCACTATGTTTTGTTTCAATTGTTTTATATTATAAGCTCGTGTTTGACAACTATCTGAACTATTGTTAAGTGATGACGTGGTCTAGGATGTAGCACGCAAGCCTGGAAAGTTTACCTATTCACTCGTGGCTTGAAGACTCCAGGGCCCGTAGACAAAATGCATCGCTTCATAGCGATTCTCTTTCTCTAGCCGTTGAATGTTCGTTCTCGTTGTGAAGCGAGCGATAAAATAGGGTGAGGAAACGAGATAGAGCGACATAAAACTATACATACCAGAACACGATGGGACGAAAGACATCACCGCGCTCGATTTGCGCTACTAATTTTCGCCCGAGAGGAAGTTGTACCATTAGTCAACAGGTTTCATAGTCATTGGATATATCACATGAACAAAGAGAACGAACATTCAAAGGCTAGAGAAAAAGAATCGCTATGAAGCGATGTATCTTGTCTAGGCCCACAGGATCGTACGTATCGGGCACACAAAAAATAAACGCACTATGTCTGCGAAGTATATCTAAATTGTCATCCAGTTCTTTAGAGATGCAATATTGATCTATATTAGGTATATGTATTAGGATAGAGTTAATCGAGTATGTAATGATAAATTATGTAATTCAGTTCAACCCTTTTTAGAGCTTTGTGTCTGAATAGTAAACATTATTTCATTTGAATTGATTTGTTTGGCTATAGGTACCCAAGAGCATCTTGAAAGAGACATTGTAGAGTACCTAGGTATACGCGAAGGTTAGTCACTGGACTGGTAGGTATATAGGCTGAGGTATGGTGTGTGTGCAGATCCGGTCGGTGGAGCTGTCGGAGTGGCGCACAGGCGAGGCGCCGCGCGTGTACCGCGACTGGGCCGCCGCCGCGCCGCCGCCCGCGCTCGCCTCCGCGCACGCGCACGCGCATCCTCCCGCCTGCGCCAGGATGCCCATGTCCACTAGACCCGTCTATACTGGTAATTTATGTCTCATCATTTACAGATCTCTCTTATAGTTTTATCAAAGCGCCTACTACACTACCACCGATGCAATCAAAATCTTATTATTTACATAAATTTATACGAAACCTATGCCAGCATACGGGAGGGCTATATTCCGCTGTAGACATCATATGGCTGAAATGATGATGATACGAATTTGTTCGGAAGAGACGTCAGTCATTGCTAAATTAATATGAAAATGCATTTCCATGACCCGATTTTAATTGAATGCACGATAAAACAGGTTCATTAGAAAATGTATACATAACCAGCGAAAAGCCATCTGCCAACTTCTGTCTCGAATAATCAAAAAACAATGCTGAAACTCAACTACGACGAACCAATACAAACGAATACGAATTGACTGGCCGGTTGGCGTAGTTGATAGCACTTTGCCTTAAGAGCCGCTGGTCCCGGGTTCGATTCCGGACAGGTCAAACATTGGTGTGTATGAACATGTCTGTTTGACCTGATCTGGTGTATATGTATATAAGTATATATCAGTCATCAGGTTACCATAGTACAGGCTCTACCTAGTTTGGGACCTGTAGAACTTGTGTGAATGTTAATAAAATAAAATAATACATTGCAATAGTATGCAGCAGCACCATCACCTAACAAGTTGCGTATGCTACAAGTCATGCCAACTTATGGGTTCGTTCTGGACAATAGGTATTGTAGTGGAACCTTTAAAGGTATAAAAGTGGGTTGACCGTCCGACCGATTGTACTTTTCCCAATGGTCTGCTGTCCCACAATCTGAGCGTTATTGTCACGAATACATTGCAAGCATGCGTGCGGTCCTAGTTGCATACCATCTAGGCCGAGTCACCATATCTAGCCCCCATCGGGGCACTTACTGACCCAGATTGTATTATGAGGCAAGGTCTTGCATATTCTTTCGCATTACTTTCACTAAACTCAGGGCATATTAATAACTCGCAATATTATTCATTGTAAGTACATAATACAAAATCATGTCCAAGCAGTTTTAATATAGACTATCTGAATGTATATGTTCACAACGCATTAAAAAACGACGTACATATTATAGGTATGTATGTATAATGTGGATTGTTATGACAATAGGTTGTGAACGGAAATGCATTACGGTGGCTCAGTTACCCACATAGGTATACCATAAAAGACAAACTAAGCGCGGTGGAGGCGCGGCGCCGCTCGGGGGCGCGCCCGTGGACTCGTCCCGACACCTCGCGACCTTGTCGACCTACATTTGTAATGGGAAAGCATTTCATATTAATGTGCTTTGAATTTGGGATTTGGCTGCAGGGTGGTTGTATACTTGTAGGGTTGTGACGAATATCCGGCTACTTTGTACTAATATTAGTCGGTACGTCACTATTGATACTACATTGGTACAGTTGTCTAAACGCGCGTTGCTACATACACAATTAGATTCGGGCTAGAATGGCACCTCGGGCTTGTTATTTCTATGAAGGATGCTATCTTCATAGAAATACTGAAATCCACAGCACTCAGATCAGTTTATTTATTCAATGTAGGTACAAAAGTACAATTATGAATGTCGGTTTACAATATTACAATATTTTTTTTCACACTCAGACCCCCGCACTAGGATTCCCTGTGTCGCGGGAGGCATGGACAAACACAATCACCCAAGACCCGGGACAAACACCTATACTCATCGCACAAATGTTTGCCCCTGCCGGGATTCGAATCCAGGGTCCCGGAGACACAGAAGTCATGTCACTGACACAGCAGACCACTGCACCACGGCGACCGTCATTAAACTAAATAATAATTTAGGAGATAATAAACATCTCATAAAATTATTTACTTAAAGTACATTATGTAACTTACGTAAGTTTAGTTAGTTTATGGAAGCTTTTATCTTTTAAAAAATCGTCAACTGAGTAATATGCCAGTTGTAATAATAGTTCCTTGAGAAATTTCTTAAACATTGCATTATTTAGATTTTTTAATCATTCAGGTACTAAGTTATAGAATTTAATACAATTTATATGAAATGTTTCTCCGGTTTTGACCAGTCTTGATGACGGGACTATAAAATGATCTTTTCTTATAGTTTTTCTTTTATTGCTCTTTCTAGAGCCTATTCTCACTTGCCTCTGTGGAGACCTGTGGTCTGCCGGGCAGCAGCCTGACCTCACTGATGTGTGGTCAGGCTGTTGTCCTTTTTGAAAACGTAGAATTTATGTTTGCCAACATCATGTCTAACCGTTGCATGATATTTGGTTGACAGTATTATCAATAACAGAAGAAGCATTCGAAATTTAAATTTTTGGGCAAAAAACAATCTTCAAGAAACCTCCTTCTCTTTCCAGCGGTGGAGACAGAAGCATTCTCCGGCAGCCCCCGCTCGGACAACTACCGGCTGGAGTTCGCCCGCGGGCGCTCCCCCCGCTCCCCGCGCACGCCGCGCCCCCCGCGCCTGCTGTCCGCCACACGCTCGCCCTCCACCTCCGGCTCGGAACTGTCCCTGCGACAACCGATCAAGATTAGGTGAGACCACAGATAGAACCACAGATCTTATATTTTATCTATGAGTAAGACAACCATGTGGGTATACAAGAACTGTGGGCTTGTTTTTTTGAACCTTAAAGGTCTTCGCAGAAAGCGCTGCATCAGCTTGACTCAACATATTTTTATGGCTTATGACATTTTTGCAATTATTTTACATTAAAATTATACAACTTTAGACGCCAGTTATTCAACTTGAAACTATATATAGGTATATTTATATATGTATATATATGGTATATGTTTTGTTAAGATTAGGCAAACGTTTAACCACTATCTCACCTGATGTTGAGTGATGACGCAGTCTACAATATATCACGCTTGTCCAATTGTTTAGCACAAAAACCCATCGGATTAGTATTATTTCTACTTTCATTAGTAAACGTATAAAAACGTGTCATTTTAGTATAGTATTTAGTTTTGTTGGGTCTAGCAAGTGGCAACCTTACACCTTACAGTTTCTTGATCCTGGCGCAAATGGAACAATAGATTGACGCCTCTATTCCAGTTACAACTATGCATTCTCTGTCATGGACGATATTTCTAGTCGAGATGTGAGACCCAGATGTGGATTCGTGTCCTGACAAGCGTAGGTATAACTGAAAACGCATGGTTACTGCATGAGCGTGAGAAAATGAACCATATACTTTATACATTAGTGTTTAGTTTATTTGTAAATAAGTAAAATTGTTAAGAGCTAATTGCCGACTTAACAAAGTCTAATATTACGCTTACGAAACCTACCCCTTGCCCCAGGGCTCTAACTCAAATGTTTACTAACCCCTGTTTCATTTAATAACTTATCAGACGACGCGGATTATTAACCATAATTATTGTAAGTTTTATTGCAAGCCCCTATAGTCTAATTGGAGAAACCCTAGGGGTTGGCGATACAGATTGAGTAGCCCTGCTTTAATGTAATAAGTTGCAGCCGTTCCCCTAAACCTCAATTTCAACAAATTTCGATTGATTGCATGGTTTTACAAATGCTTGTTCTAAGTAATGTTGGTTAGTTTTGTAAGTTAGCTAATTTAGAAAGTAGTTAACCGTATATTCGTATGTTCCCGAAGGTGGTGACCCGGTAGAGCTATTAACCCCTAACCGCCTAGCGCCCGACCCAGGTGAGTGCTTGCAAATGGCTTTTTGTACCCAGACATCGGTCAGTTAGTATCCGAACGGAAAGCATGAATTAATTGGTAAAATTTAAAATAACTGAGAGTGTTAATAAGAATAACAGATTTTTTGATGAGATTTGTCAAACTGTTTTAAATACCAAAATTATATTGCTGTTTTCACTAATATTCCAATTCGTATATGAAATAACATAGCTACATTGTCATGTAATCCTAATATTAGAATAATTTTGTTTTTTGTTTTAAAAGATCTTTATTTATCATAAACTTAAAAATATATATAAAACAAGACACAGGCAAGATATTATATTAACTTAAATTGTATGATGACTGCTCAGGTTAAAGCGCCTTTTTTAGTTCTATGACAAAATTACACTTAATGTATGTTATTTTACAACTTTTTAAATTCATTTTTATGACTCATTTATCAGAAAACATATTTTATCATCTGATAAAAATGTATGCAAACTTTGTACAGTGAGCATTATAAGCTACGATATTCACTTTACATAAGAATACTTCTACACGTAACAAATGGACTATTAAATTAGAACAATTGCATTCAGTCAAATATTGTTCCATAGTGCAACAATACTTTAACAAGCTCAAGACATTCCTCAAGGCAGTCCTTGCCTATATATCTACCTATCTAAAATAACAAGTACTTAAATAATATTTTATTTGCCTGAGCTAAGCATGCTTCTAATAAATAACAAAATTTGATTATGTAATATATAATAACTTGTTTTAAATTTAAGTCTGCTGAAAGTACGTGATAACATTTTGCAGGTTATGTTTATCTCGTAGCTGTTTTTGGCCGTATATACTTAACTACTAGCATGGTTATTACACAGTCCGCACGTACATAGAAAGTTTTTGGTGTTCTTTTCTTTCGTAACCATCAATTTCACTATTGAAATGTTTACATACATTTCTAATTGTACTTTATTTGTAATTAACTCTGTAGCAGCATCGGCAAGGAGTCCACGATAGAGGAGCCCGAGGAGGCCGCCATAGTGCCAACACTCCGGCCCTCGGGGCCCTCGAGGGCCGCGCTGGCTGCAATATAACAAGGCTGCAACATCCCAGACTAGAAGATCACCAGAGCAGACCTCCGCTTACCACAAATGTTTTATTTACGCATTACGTGCGTTCCCATATGATTTGTGGACTCATGTTACTACCTAGGTGCGGCTCATAGCTTGTTATATTAAAGATACTCGTCTTCTTTGGGACGTTAATATGGAAAACAGAATTTGTGTCGGATATCGAATATACAATTTGAGATAAACGGGCATCCGGGCTTTAAGATAAGTCTGAGGTTTAAAAAGTAACCTCCGAGTAGGTCTCCATAATTATCTGTAGTTTTTATGGCTCTTACAAAACATACGGTTATTAAACAGCAGTATTTTAAGATTCTAACCAACTTGGTCACTGTCATTAGCAGCCAAAAAGGAGCAAACCTAACGTTGGTACCAATTATATCACTAACATGTAACTGCCTAAAACTGAAAAATATGTTAAACCTTATTCTTTAAACGATTCGATATTTCTTTAAAATGTATATAAGTACTTAGTATTCAGGAGTGACAAGCCTAAAATTAGAATCTCTTTTAATCTTCTTTTTGCGGGTATTTTCACAAAGTGTTGCCTGTAGTAACCTACAAAATTGTAGGCTTTGTCATTGAGGTATAATTTTAGTCAGTTCCAGTAAATAATAAATTAACTACTATACTTCCTTGGATATTCTGATCTGGAATTGTACTCCCCAAGCATTGCAATGTTCCGCCGCTACCAGCTTTAACAAAGAATATTTAAAAAACGATTATACTTTTTTTCTTATGGTGCTTAGAATGGTAGATGGGTTGAGAATGTTTCGATCAGGCAGCTTTGGTGACATTGCTATTTTCAAAACTGTATTGTCCTTAATTCAACACATTTTCACAACTGTCTGAACTTTGTAATTATATACAAACGGGGGAAATATTTTGCCATAGCACAATCTTGTAGAAATTTTAATCTTTTACAATCTTATGAGATTTAGCGGCGAACTATTATTTTATTGAAAATAAACAATCCAGGATTTAAATCATTTTAAATATACTAAAACCACAGGTCTGAGTTATACTCATGTATGTATTTTTGATGTTATAACAAAATATATGTAGGTCACATAAGCTGTGTGCCAGTCGTACGTTTACAATTCATAACCTAATGGTCATCGACAGGCTAACAAGCAAGTGGGTTAACAAGCGAAGGCACGCGATTTTTATTCGTATAACAAAACGTTCACAATAAACGAAACTTTCATGTTATTTGGGGAGGAAGGATTATATCTGATACGTTCATTTTTATAACATTTCGAAAAATCGATTTCCAGAATATCAAATTTTATGTATTCCACATAGAATTTGATATTGTGGAAATCGATTTTTTGTTTCATAAAATAATTCTTATTATATCCGGAACAGATACAATTGTAGGGTGGCTCCCTACATTAAATTTACTGTTTTCGTAATATCCTTTCTAATCTATCCACAGCCACACCATATAAAAGTATATATTAGCTAAACGTCAAAATTGTTTGTATATTTTATACTTTACATAATATAGAGATGACCTCGCTGTCAATAAGAAAACCTTCGCTTGTCAAACCTTGAAGAGCCGATGTCACGGTGTGTAACAGAGTAATAGTAGTTATCGTACATTTTGTTAAGTTTTTTTTAATAATAAGTATTAGTAATGATGTCTATTGTACCCATAGCGATTGTCTTCCATATGCAAATCCTTAAAGCTTTAATATAGAGTTAAAGATTACCTTAATGTTATATCCTATCCATTATATAGAATTTGGTGCTTTTTAAAATCATTAAGTATGAGCTTAAAAAACCCTTGTCCTCGTTTTTCGATTCACTTCTTCACTTGTAATCTCTTATTAATGTAAGATATATTTCGATACCAAGACCAGCGCTGTTCATATGATCAGCACAACGCTTAGTTGAGGTTGTTTTGTTACTATTTAGTGTGTAAAATTGTATGAAAATCACATGCATTGTAATTGTTTATCTTATTCTCACTACCATGTTCTTAACATTTGTGGCAAATAAACAATATGTCGTTCAATCAAACTTATTGGAACTTATATGATTATGTATTCAGTAACGCCTTGCGCCTTGGTGCAAATCATCAAATCAAGCAAGCATTTTCATTCATATATTGCATTCAATATCTTACCAACAATATTAAAAGTGGGTACATGAAATATTAAGGGGGGGGGGGGGACGCCCGCGCTGCCGTTACATTTACTGCTGACATTAAGTCGTTGTTCACTCGCGTCTGACCTTTTCAATAATCAATCATCGTGGCTACCATAAACCTGCCTTAGTATAGCTGTACAACTACCCGACTTGGAGCTGTAGCCAATGATATTATATGTTTATATGAGGTAGATGTCGCACAAGCGCGCGGAAACTGGGGCGGCAAAATTAAGTCAATTGTATTAATTTTCATTATGACGCGTATTTCAAGCGCAAGTCTAAAGATATAGCTATCCCTTTCTATATTATTTGTACCGTATTATCTGTCGCAGCAAGCATGTTTATGTCGTAAAGGATCAAAATCTAAGCACCGCGCAGTATGAATATACGTCATCTTTAGTAAAACATCATTGCTGTAGCCACAAATATAGCTGATTTATGTTTATTATGTACTTGAGATAAATTTAGTTATTAATGTCTTATTACCAGTCGTGAAGACTTCGGGTCTATCGCTAATATTGTAGCAGACGATTTTGACTGAAACTATTTATCGACGACATAACAGAAACTCTCGTAAATAATAATTATAAACGCAACCGTTTTAATTTTTTTATTCAAAACTCTTCTAGGTATGGAGGAAACCAAATACAATCGCTATTCTGATTTAATCATATGCGGACGAAATGTTGCCAACACACGGCCCGGTTATTCATCCCAGTCGCCGTATTCTGGCAATCACCTATCGGCTTCTGTTACCTATTCTGTTTGTAAGAGTTGTCAAGGGATAACGGAATGATCAATTCCCAATCGAGTGAAACCACAGGGCCACGCTAGCGCCCAATAATCCAAAAACAAAAAGACTACTAGGATCATGATTTAGACCAAGCTATAATTACAATTCAAAAGCTTTAGCGTAATCGATGAAACCTATATGACCTATAGGACCGGTGGGAAAAGAAAAGAGGTCATCCTAGGAACAGGTGGATCGGCGAAGTAATTCTGGTAGCAGGAAAAAATTGGAGAGACAAAGTAAAAAATAGAAAATTGTGGAGTAAGCTAGAGGAGGCCTTTACCCAGCGTGGGGTTCCAACAATAGAGTAGTAATAGTTATCTAGTAATAAAAGAAAATGTTATTTAAGGTTGTTGGAAATATATGGGCTTTATTATTATTACAATTTACCAGAACAGCGGTGGCCGCATACGTTACAGAAGCGCGTTAATCACGTTTTCGCAATTGATATTTTATTTAATTACTTAAGTAGTCGGTAGCCAGCAAAATAACAGAAGGGTTGAGATATGGGGTTGTAAAAGGGGCGGGGCGCGGCTTGACCGGGTTACTGGTGACCGCGCTAATGTAACGGCCGGGCGCTTGATCGATGGCACAACTTTTGTTTCAACTACTGTGCACGACATCGAATACTCACCTATTTGATTAATTAATTTGGGATACATATACAAGTTTTAACAAAGAAAAATAACAACATTATATAATACTTTACTACCGCCGATTATATAACCATAAGCTACGATTAGTACGATATATACTTATCATGTAGATTTTATTATTTGCAGTAAAGAGTTAACCTATCTATCTATCTCGTAGAAAAATAATCTATCTGCAATCTATATCTACTACAAGATACGCCGTAATATCACTCAAAGTTTTGTCTATGATTTTATGTTTGAAACTTCGTCGTCGTTAATTTCTTACATACATTGTCAAGCCTTGTGTCCGCTGATATAGGCAAAGGCCACATCTTTCCGCTGGCTTCAATTCTGATTCGCTCTTTCTATTTTTATGATCATTTTTATACATTCTCGGTGATTGTGGCTACATTTGAATTTACTTTTCTCTAAAATTTAGTTATAGTAGTTATAGATCTGTTCGCCCAGGTTGACCTTCACCAACTAATTATTTGTTAAGGAAATAGAATGGTTGGAGTATCTAGGGACGCACTTATCGTTCGTCGCGATACATTTGAGTGAGAACATGACATTAGGTCATGACCTTCTTCGTTAATTGTTTCTTAATAGAATAAAACTTTTTAATCAAATATAATGGATGAAACTGTGATTAATATTACGACTTATAAAAATTTTCATTATTATTACAATACCAAGTTTTCGTGAGTTTGACACATTCTCAGGTGAGTTTACGCTGCCAGATCGCGGCGACCACGGCGCCGCAGCCTGCAGTGGTCGCCGCGATCTGGCAGCGTAAACTCACCTGAGGATGAACATCGGACATGCTCGAAACCTAGGTCGAAACTTCGACGATAAACGTGAGTAAAGCCGAATACCACATATATATAATAAATACCAAGTTCTCTCAATAATCATGTAATCGGGGCTAGTCTAGGCACTCGACATTTTGCACTGGAGAATATGTCTAAAGGATAAAGTTCTCTCGAGTACTCAGAACAATTCAGGACAATTTTTTCGATTCGATGACTGACAAGAATCATAAAGTATAAAAGTAGGTAATCTCTCTTGTTTTTTTAATTATTCAAAACTGTTGTTAATATGCAAATCTTAGGTATTATCTAACATTTATCTTTAAATTGTAAATACATTTATTTTTATAAACTTTGTTAGAAGTGTAGGTGCATGGACACAAAGTATGAAAAGGTGCAATATACATTAGTAGATATAGATTAAAAACATTAAAAAAATAATCAATTAAATCTGTATTTTTTTATTAAATTAAAAATTATCGCTCAATTTGTAAATAGGAAGCTGTTACAATTCTTTGTGTTAAGCTTAATTTTTATATTTAACAAAATAATTTTTATTCACAATCATTAACGTAGTGTCTATGTTTTTTGAATAAATTAATACAACAATAAATATTAGATTATTAAGTTTGTATATAGAGTGTAAGTTACATAAAGAGTATGTATATAGTGTAAAGCGTATTGTTTATTTCATTACAATAAACATGTGTATTTCTAAATATTTTTGTATTATTGCTGATCCTAATGAAGATAATGATTTTAAATATTTTGTTAGCCGTGGTTAAAAGGCTTGTGCTTTCATAAAGCGGTATATAATTGACTCGTAGATTTGCAACAATGATAGTCTCCAGACAGTGAGTGTCAGCGGTCAATCAGACAGGATCTTTTGATTGAACGATTGAAAATCCACAACAAAACATCAAACAACATTGAGTGCAAGTCGATAATCTAACAGAAATCGTAGCGCCTACGTCAAATCGCCCCTGGGTCAGTAAGGAACATAAGAACAATACAAATAGTTAGGTAGTAACTTATATTTTCACTAAGAGAAACAAAACTCATCCGTTTCGGAAAACAAAACGTTTTCGTAACTATCATTATCCAAAACTTTTTACTAGGCATTCTCTATTTTAGTATTATTCTCTCATATACAACTAATGTAAAAAACAAGCATATTTAGTCGCTAGCATGTGGTCCTATCAACTGGATTACCGTACACCAAACAATGATACAACATACAATAAACAAATAGAGTCTTAATGTCAGACATGCGCAAACAAGTCACCTGTCGGCGAGAGTGAAAGTTTTCAGTTTCACGGCGAGCTTTCAGAACATCGACCGCTGTTCCTGCTATATTATATCCTGAAGTATTCGTTCTATAACTCGGAATTGTCCACGCTACGTGTTAAATAAACTATTACTGTAAAATATTTTTTTTAAACGTAGAGAGAGATTAAAAATTGAACACAAAAGTTTTCAGATCCAAAAATCTTACACTTAAAATGGGATTGGTCTTTAATAGATATTATAGGGGTTTTTTGTAAACTGTGAAGAACGATCTGTATAGAAAACAAACAAACAATTCTAAAAGAGTTAGTTAGCAGAGTGCATATATTTTGTCGACCGTGGCATTTGAGGAAATCCCGCTGGGGTCCGGCGGCGGCGCCGTCCCGCTCACCCGGACTTCATCCCGGCAGTGTCTCGCATGCGCGCACAAATTCCGCCTCATCCCTGAGGTTCCTGAGGCGGTATCAGCTCCATCGGTGCTGCCCGTGCCGATCCCGGCCCGGGCTGAGTCGAGGATATCTCCCCCACAAGTCCAGATGAGTGCTAAACCGGAAAACGTCCGCGAGGCGCTTGAAGATAGAGACCCAAACAACTTGAACCAGCACATTCAGGTAAGACACACCCTGACACTCAATTGCAAATATTTTCACTCATGTAGGGTGTTAACTTATGCTCCAATTAGAAAACCACACCCAATGCTTATACTCATAAAATTCTCCATTGCAACTGCACTGTCCTCATCACCCAAAGACAATAATTTTAAGTTCACCATGTTTTTCTATTTCATACACTTACTTTACCCTTTGCGCTAAACGACATTCAACATACAGAAAACATTTATTCACATATTGATAAATGGAATAGTCATGAGTTTGCTAATTCAACCCTTAAAATAGAACCATACTTCACCACCGGAAGTGTTTCCACCATTAAACAATTCCGCCGCATAGACTGGTCACTACTAAAAAATAGGGATGGCAAAGGTCAAACTGTTCTAATTAGCATAATTGTATACACATAGAACAAATACAGAACGTACTTGAAAAGGAGAAATATTGAAAATGCAAAATAGTATGAAAATAACATTTGACTTGTAAATTAACCGAGTTCCAAAGACGATTAACCCCTTTTTATAATTTTTCCATTGTTTCAGTCATATACAAATGTCCGCCCCAAGCAATTAACTTTTTTATTTGCACCCTCTAGCTCTATTAGCATTCCAACTACAAATGGGTCTGCAAAGTCGTATTTAAAACATAAGCACGGACACATAGCCACTGTTTATGTAGCCCAGTTTTTAGACATAACTTCTGGCAGCAGGGCCCTGGGTTCGGATCCCGACAGGGGCATAATTTTATGTGATGAGCATGGATGTTTGTCCCGGGTCTTGGATGTTTGTTGTGATGTCATTGTGTGTGTCCATTCCTCCCGCGTCATAGAGAAACTTAGCGCGAGGGTGTAATTGTGATACGAAAAAAAAGTAAATACCTAATTAACAAAATTACGTACTACTAGTACTAGTAGTAATAACGTACTAACAAAATGCGATTCACAATGTATAGGTAGACTTAGGGTAGAGTTCACCAAAATTTAAACGTCCGATTATCAATTAACCGTCGGTTAACTGTGGCTACCTTAATTATATGTGAACATGACTATCGCCGATTAACTGTATGTATATATTTAAAGACCTTGCTAACGTTATATATTTCTGTCCTCTCGCTTCTTTTAAATACGCACTTCATTTTAACCATCGACGCTCTTTTTGGCGACTTTAAAAAAGAAGGAATCAATTCAGTTCAATTTTGCTTGCTACCTCGGGAGTCAGCCATTTAAAAATCGAACATGAAATAGTTATTTGTTTTACATGTGGGTAAAGTTGATCTATGGCGAGAGTGCTTGGATTGAAACCTGAGCAAGCGAAGCTCTAGTTCTAGGATTCAAAAAAAGAACCCGGAGTGTAGCGAAGGTTTTTAAAATACGAAAATGCTAAAAGACTGTACCCATGAGCGAAACACAACAATTTTCACCACACGAGCACTAACTAGCCACGAACTTGCAAGGTGCGTGGCGAGAAGGATTCCTTCACAGGGTTCTTTCAGAGCGATTTTAAAACTTTGTCTCGTCAATCATTAAACGGGCAAAAGTTTCCCCATTTTTGTATACAACGTAAAAATGTACGATCACAAGAAGTATATTATGTATCACGCTTTTTGCGTACATGTACTCTTTTTCGAAGCGCTCGAATTTTAAAAACATGTTTTACCCGCTTGTGAATTAAATAGCATTTTGCGCACCTAAATCGATGAATAAAACTAGTGATTGACATCTAGTGTGGTGAAAATATATTTTTTTGTTTGTTACATTTTAATTGGTAGCATGACGAAAGAAAGATAGTAAAGTTATAATATTAGAACTCACCCATCTTTTACCAAATATATTTTATGACAGGAAGGGCCTTGCCCGAAACATTGGAAATGTAAAGGGTACATAAGCCTCAAAATGGGTCTTGCTCAATTTAGCTTATAAGATTTCTTTGACAAATTAGTAAGACTTATTTTGTAAACTCTAAGGCTTTCACGGCCGGCGTTGCATGTTGTATGTATTGCTTCCGGGCTGTTTGGCCGTGGTCTAAGATGTCGACCGCAGTGATCGACGAAACGTCTGGAACACAAGTTTCACTTAGACCACGGCCAAACAGCCCGGAAGCAATACATACAACAAGACTTATTTTGTTTTATTTTTCAAAGAAATCCAGTGGCTATTTAATGGTCGCGTGACCACATGACTACCCCTTCTCACACCCCCCTCTTCACACGGACTGAAATTAACCGGTATGAATACGTTATATTTTGATCAATATTTCACGCGTAGTAATTAAACTGTACAAAATAAGATTTATAGTATTTAAGTGCAATGATTTGAGTGCTCTGAATGACTCATCACCCAGACCAGACACGTCTGGTCTGAGACGTGTCTGGTCTGGTGACCAGACGTGTCTGGTCTGAGAATAATAAAAAAGGTAAATGAAAGAAAAAAAAAACTTTAGAAAAAATAAAACGTTAGTGTCGTAGTTACCTGTTACGTTATACCAATATAAACAGTATAAATTGACAATATATTAGTTTTCAATATAGAAAGCTCGGTCAAACCAATCAATCGGTAAAATGAAAATCTATTTCCGGTAATGTTGGTATGACATTGGCACACTAAGCTATATTCCATGAAACTAGGACACTTGTGTCGATATACATACAACTATTGAATCAACCCCAAAGTATAATAGACTGTAGCTAACCAAGAATACAATTAATGGAATACAATGTCTAGCCAGTGTATATATTGTATTGTAAAATAATTAACAAGTTTGCCCTTAATCTATAACCGAGCATTGAGTAAAAATATAAAAGTGCTTACAAGTACAATTTTAATTGCAACAATAAATGACTAATTTGACTGGTCGGTTGGCGCAGTTGGTAGCACTCTGCCTCTGGGCCGCTGGTCCCGGGTTCGATTCCCGGACAGGTCAAACATTTGTGTGTATGAACATGTCTGTGATACCTGATTGACCTGTATATGTATATAAGTATATATGTATCAGTCATCAGGTGTACCATAGTACATGTATGTAGTATACACTATGGGACCTGAAGACCTTGTGTGAATATTGTCCCATATTATTATTATTATCATTATAAATATTCCTGAAGTCAGTTCAGAGGATTAACAAGTTGATGGCAGTGGGCAGGGCACATAGCGCGTACAACTAATGGCGGATGGGGTCGAAAGGCTTTCTAATGAAGACCACGGCCAGGCAAGCGTAGCATACGACGTCCACAGACAAGGTGAATATCCAGCAGTGGACGTCTTGGGTTGAAGCTTATTCTTTTTAAAGTGGGTTTCTCTCCACAATTGCCTTACCTGGGCACAGCCTCTAATTATATTGACGTCAAGCATAACAAGTGTCAAACATTTTTCGTTTAACAATGGTGAATTCTTTACAATCCAAATGCTTTGTTTATTCTCTCTTCGCTAACTCTATCTTCTAACTCTTAATAATGCTATTTATTTAGGGTACTATATTTATATTATATTTGCGGATACTATTTAGTCAGCACCAAATTACATGAAAACATAAACATTACGTAAATTGCTCTCAAATTAGAAGTGGTAAGGGTAATTAAAATGTAATATAAATTTGAATTTAAGTACTAAGTAAATAAAATAATAATCACTGTTTCTTAAACGCGTCTAATTATTTTTAGTGGAGTTATCGCCAATTGTGTTCAAATACCGTGAGTGGAATGCGTATTTAGCATTCTTGCGTCCCTAGTTTAATTTACCTAAATATATTATAATATTAACCTGAACTTGGTGCTATGAGTTGTATACGTGCCTACGTGCACTGTACACTCAGTGCAAATTCACATACTTACAACTAGGTCATTATCATCATCATCATCTTAGCCCTATCTGCTCGTAATTGTACTTGTACATGAAATACAAACGTCACTGGTGACAGGTGGTATGGGACGACATAATCGGCGAGCCGGAAGGAGCCCGCAGCCCCGAGTGCGCTTGGCGGCTCAGCCACGGGTGCTTCCGCCACACTCGTAACTGGTGCTACACGCTGCTGTCGGTGCTCTTAGCGCCGCCCTGCGCACTGCTGCTCGGCTGCGGATTTGCCTGTCTAGCATTTGAGGTGATTCGACATATCACGTGTAGCAAGTCTGTCTTATACGACCACTATAACGTGTGGAGTTCTGTTTGCGCGCACATATGATTATGGCACCCAGCGCTTATTTTTATCTAAGTGAGCAGCAATTACGGATAAATACCTATCTGTTTAAATGAATATTAACATTCCAGCAAATTTGGTGCACCGCCCCATGCCTGCGCTGTGTGAAGATCTACTTCGCCTCGATAAGAACCTTGGTGTCTTCCTGCATGGCGGCCACAGTAGTCCCCACTGCCGAGGCTGTCGGACACATCTGCCGGCACATCCGGATCAACATGCGACACGACGCTCCAGAGGAACGCGACCTCCTTGTCGTGTAGTTTTTTTTGTAGCCTCCTTCATGTAAATCTGTATAGACACGTACAGTCTCATAGAGTAAAAAAAACGGTATATATTTTACAGCCAAATGCAACCTCATTGGTCATTTTCTTGACGAGAGTTGCGATTCGATGTTCCGTAATATTCTAAATCTAATTTTTAACTCTTGCATATCTAATTTCTATCGTGATATTTTAAATGACTTAGTGTTCAGGTTTTGCAGTCGCTACCCTAGCCGTAGTGTCCGCTAAAGAAGTTTCCCATAGAGGGTGTTTTCGAGTACCTGCCAGGCTAGACTAATGTTAGACTAAATACTAACCCCACATTAAAAGCCACATAATAAGAAAAGCATCTTCTATGATGGTAAGAGGGATAGACGACAAGAAGATAAGGCATGGGTATTAATTCTATGGGCAATGTGTGTAGCCCATAGATTGTTAATTAACTGTCGTTTTTGCTAGTTTTGCTATTCTATTTGGAGTTTACCTAATTAGTAGGCAACACAGACCTAATTTCTACCGCAACGCAATTACGCAATTAAATTACCTACATTGCAACCGAGATGCTGATTGTAATTATAGCGAAATACCAAGCTAATTCATGATTACATTTGAATTGATGTTGCATTGTTTATAAATTTATTGTCTTAATAAATAAAAATTATACCCTATTACATAATCTGAACTTATAAAATACATAGGTACAAATGATGAATTTAAATTTAGTGCGCACGAGCGTAACAAAAGGATTGAGGAGGCTTATTCCTGGCATTCGACTTTTTCCATAGATATAGTACCAATGAGTCAGAATTGTATAAAATAAACTGAAAAAAAAGGGCCCAGAATAGGCATCAAAAAAATTTTATAAATAAATGTTATCTTCTTCCAAATGTGCATTGTACCATAAGTGCCTTTTAATAATAATTATTAAGAATATATATGTTAACTGTAGAAATATTTAATTAGTAATATATATATATATATATATATGTCACTCTCACAAATATGGTTTATTATTTATGAGAACTTATTATATAATGTAGTAAATATAAATTAGGGATTTTTTTATTGTACCTCTACACCCCTTCACATTATTTTATTTAACTATGGAATATTCCTTTTGATATAAGTAAAATTATTATGTAAAGTTGATCAACTGTCGTAGATGTAAAGTATAGAAATAATAATGCGTTAACATCATATTATAGTTTGTGGAATAATACTATTGTATGTAATATATGGTAAAATTCAAACAAACGAAGTCATAAATTTCAAATTCACTTTCCAAATCTTCTTTAATCTGTGGTCAAAGCATACTTACAAACATTGAGCAAACTTTGGGCACACACTTGTCACACATCACCGTCATTGTGGCGGGAACTGTTGACGGGAAGATTAACGTTATGTTTTATTTTCCGAAACATTTGCTTCGTTACTGGGAAAGAAGATGTCAAATTTTCACTTTTTACAATTCTCTGCAATTTCCAAATAAAGTTTCAATAAGAAAGCACACTACTTTTCTAAATTAAAGAGGAAACGTGAAGTGAGTTTTTGGCTAAGCTCTTTTAGTTCATGTCATGGACTAATATACTACAAGAAGACTGCCAATCGCCTAAAGAAAATCGTACGTTGGAAAAAACCTCATAATTACAGGCTAAATCTAGATGGCGCCACAGATTTGGAAATTTTTGTAGTCACAGAACGAGTACGGATTACTTTTACTAAGTTATCGGTTTATATTCTGTAATCGAAATTTGATTTGATGTTGATTTGTATACATATTTGTTTCAAATGGGATATATTCCATATTATTTTCTGCCTTTTGATAGATGGCGCTACGATTATAAACCAGGTTTTGTTCAAAATAACGCATCGATGGTTCTCTAGATGGAGCATACATAAACATAAAAAAAATATACCTACATTTAATATTCAAGTTATAGATTAAATCAACATTAAATCAACATCATATCAACTTTCCATTGAAGAATATAAATCGATAACTTACTAAATCTAGTTGGTACTCGTTCTGTGACTACAACATTTTCCAAACCTGTAGCGTCATCTAGATTTAGCCTGAAATTATGAGGTTTTCTCCAGCGTACTATTTTCTTTACGCGATTGGCAGTCTTCTTGTAGTATATTAGTCCATGGTTCATATCCACAGCTTGTTGCAACAATAATTGAAATGCATATAAAATGCGGAGTCAAAAAAAAAACAACAAAAAACATTTCACGGTAAAAGTTTAATCTACTTAGCGTCATTTTAGGCGGGAAAGCATACGTGTCAGTAAGTAGACATTCTAGACATCAGAAGCCATATTTTAAGAAGAGATAGAAGCCTCAGTAGGCGCCAAAAAAGGCTACTATTAGAAATCGTACGTACATTTAAATTTTCAGTGTAACATCAGTGTGGGATAATCATTATTTTTCTTCTGAATTTTACTCATTATATTTCAGTGATATCTGTGTTAGACTTTACAATATGAATGAAAGCACATCACTTGGAGCGTCCACTTCATGTATCCGTCCACAAGAGTACAGCAGTTGTACTAACAATGAATCGAAACAAGGCGAAAACCATTTTGTTATAGCAAAATGTCGCAGGTAAATTGTTCCCTGTTTTACATAAACTTTAGTGCCATTTCTATATTCAATATTTCTACTTTTACTGATAAGCTTTTTAAAATAAATTACAACGTTATGAAAAATATTGATTCAAGCGGTTAGTTAATATTCAAATGGAATTGCTTTTTACTAATTAACAGATAGAATTATCTAACACTGAGAAACCCTTTATAAACATAATAATCTATGTGATCTGGTGTAAGCATAGGTACGTTTTCCTATTCACATCAAAGACATTAATGATACATAAGGATGTTGGTAAGTACACCTATATAATATAGGTACATATAACGTTGATCAAATCTTACGTTAAGTTAATCTCCAATTAGTTTTTGAAAATAAGCAACAATGATTTTATGGAAATGTATGTGTGCTTACATTGCCACTAGATGGCGCTATTTGTGCGACTGCGGTCTAAATATCTTTAAAAAAACATTTATGAGAACAGTACTTAATTTATGCAGGTCAATTCTGATTGAACAAAATTTTATTCTATATGTTAGTTTAGTAGTGAAAAATATTTTGTCAAGTGACCATCATTTTCCTTAAGTATCTGAAATTGTCGCGGTAACGGCAAATTCGCTTGAACTGTGTATTACACAAGAATAAAGGATATTTAAAAAGTCTATTGGAATTAGTATTATATTCATCCCATAGGTCATCTATCTGTAAAGTACATTTTTTAATATTTGAAGTCTACTCGCATCAGGATTAATCCTGCGCCTTGTGCCTGTTAACACCCGCGGGCGTCTGCAAGATCATGGGTACCTCTTACAATCTTAATACATAAGTATTTAATATATTGTACATAAGCTGTTGGTATTCCAATAAATAAATACATATGACACAGGGGTATTAGTCGTAAAGACTTTAACCTGCCCAGTACCCAAATGCTGCAAATGGGCGACTAAAAACAAAAGTCATAGCTAAAATATTATAATAATATTTTAGTAATACTAATATGCCGATCGGCTGTCATATTGATGGCGTATGTGTGAACAATGTTAGTTACGCCGACGACATGGTGTTGCTGAGCTGATACGTGTCTGTGAAAGGCACGCGCATATTCCTTGGGCTAAAATATAATGTATAAAGCCAGTATATGGTCTTTGAGACCACTGGTACTAAATGGCTACAAAGTATACCATCAATCCGACTAGATGGAATCCCTCTAAATAGAGTACAACATTTTAAATATTTAGGGCATATAGTCACTACTGCTTTAGGGCAGGGATGCACAGACTACGGCCCGCGGGCCGCATGCGGCCCGCCGGTCGAATACTGGTGGCCCGCCGACAGCAAAAATAATACTCTCGTACATTCGAAAATATTGAGTTCTATTCCAGAATAAAACCAATAACAAATGTTCGAAAAGTAATTTGAATCTCGCGCGCGCGCTCTATCAATCTTATCGGTGCGCCGTGCATGCGTCGGTAACAGCGGTCGGTAATGTTCGTGCTGATCTCGGTTAAATTCGAGCGAGCGAGATAGCAATAGTCCCAAATTCCCGATAGCTCGCGTAGGTAGATACACGAAGCTTCCAGAGTCGGTTTCGAGATTTCTCCAGACAGTTTTCGACTCTATGCGCGTGGTATAAAAGCCACGCTAACCGCAGCGACCGACAGTTCGGTTTTAATTTGAGTAAAGTGTCGTTAGTTCTAGTGTAGATTTTAACTCGACTAGCCGGTGTCATAATTATAATATATTTTGATCCACATTCAACGTAGATTTCCCGTCAAGTGCCGTGTATAATTGTGTTGTGAAATCGTAAGTAAAACTGTTATTAATTTTATCTACATATTTTATCAATTATTTTTGGTAATTAATTAGGAACTGTAATTGGTAGACATGGGCGTTTTCGTTATATCACCAAAACCGTTACACCGCTCTTTAGTAAGAAAGAGAAGAAACGAATATCAATCCATTCAGTTGTGTGCACGGTTTTGCGTTTTGGTTATATCGTTTGCAGTTTTCATAACGTAGGTATTCTCGCGCGTGTTTTGATATCGTCTCGATAATATAGATATCATAGTTTTTGTAATATCGGTTATGTGCAACCGTCATATCGATATGATACGATATGAAACTCATATCGGTTATTAGTTACGTTTTGATATATCGAACTCATGCCTAGTAATTGGTTTTAGGTGCTGTGGTAATCCTAGTCAGGATTAAAACGCAACATGGACATGCCAGGAACTAGTAAAAAACGTAAGGTTAAAGATGAAAATCGGCAGTTTCAAGAAATTTGGACTGAGAAATACTTTTTTGTATGGTCGCATAACAAAGTCGTTTGTTTAATTTGCAAGAATTCTGTTGCGATTGCAAAGGAATATAATGTAAAAAGGCACTATGAA
Organism: Apeira syringaria; assembly: GCA_934044485.1. Taxonomy (NCBI): domain Eukaryota; kingdom Metazoa; phylum Arthropoda; class Insecta; order Lepidoptera; family Geometridae; genus Apeira; species Apeira syringaria. The sequence continues at coordinate 11,998,402 of OW203669.1, read as the reverse complement.
ACGCAGCATCCTACTTTTACGAAGTTTACAGGCGAATTAAGAAAGCAAAAAGTTTTGTCTTTAAAACGGGAGCTTATTGGTCAACAAGCTATGTTTACAAAACCCATTCAAGATACAGAAACAGCTACAGAAGTTAGTTATGAAATTTCTCGAATGATAGCAAAGCGGAGTCGCCCCTTCAATGATGGGGATTTTGTAAAAGAATGCATAGAAATTGCCGCTAAGAAAATGTGTCCAGAAGCAGCAAAAAAGTTTGAGAAAATTCAACTGAATCGTATGACCATCCAAAGACGAATTATGTCTTTGTCAGATAATATTGCGGAACAATTAAATGAAAAAACTAAGATAATTGATTTTTTTTCATTAGCACTCGACGAATCCACTGATATTAGTTCCACAGCTCAACTTCTTATATTCATACGAGGTGTTACTCAAGATTTTGAAGTCTTCGAAGAGTTATTAGGAATGTGTTCATTGAAAGGTCAAACCAGAGGAGTTGATATACTCAATGTACTTTTGGACGAGTGTTCAAAAACTGATTTGGACTTATCGAAATTATCGGGAGTTTCGACTGACGGTGCTCCTTCGATGATTGGTGTCAATTCTGGGCTAGTTACTTTGTTGAAAAAGCATTTGCAAGAAAAAAACTTAAACGCTGAAGATCTCATGCAGTTTCACTGCATTATACACCAAGAAGCCCTCTGTTCTAAAAAAATTGAATTTGAAAATGTCATGAAAGTGGTAGTTTCGACTGTGAATTTCATAAAATCACGAGGACTCAATCACAGGCAATTCAAACAATTCCTTGATGACATTGAATGCGAACATGGAGATTTACTGTATTATACAGAAGTAAGGTGGCTAAGTCGTGGATTGACACTGGAACGATTTTTAAATTTAATAGAAGAAATTGATATTTTTCTGGCGGAAAAGCAAAGGGACGTCCCGGAACTTAAAAGTCCTGATTGGTTGTGTGATTTGGCTTTTTTAGTTGACATTACAAATCATTTGAATGTCTTGAACACACGGCTTCAAGGCAAAAATCAACTGATATCCCAGCTCTACGCACATGTATCATCCTTTCAATGCAAGCTGACACTTTTCAGATCGCAATTGAATTCTGGAAATTACAATCATTTTCCGAATTATAAGAAAATGGCTGAAAAATTCAAAAAAACTGCTATTAATTTCAGTTATGTAAAAAAGCTAGATATTTTGATTCAATCTTTTCAAGACAGATTTTCGGAGTTTAAAACAGTGAAACCTCTGTTGGACATATTTAGCAATCCTTTCACGATTTCAGTTGAAAATGCGCCAGAGTTAATGCAGTTAGAAATTATCGACATTCAGAACGACCAAGATTTACGCAACAAATTCAACGAAGGAGACTTGCTGAACTTTTACCGCTGCATTGATAAAAATACGTACAAAGAGTTGCGCATAAACGCTCTGAAATGTGCAAGCTTATTTGGTTCTACCTATATATGTGAACAAACCTTTTCAATCCTAAATAATAATAAAACAAAAAATCGAAACCGCCTTGCAAATGAAAGTTTGGAAGCAGTTTTACGTGTTGCTACAAGTAAATTTGAGCCAAATATAAAAAAGATTGTAAGCACTATGCAGTGCCACGCTTCAAATTAATAAATTCTTTTTCAATTTGAATACATTATTATCAATTTTTCATTGTCTTTAATTACCTATACTTCTGGTGGCCCACCATCAGTTCATAATTTGCCCGAGTGGCCCCTAGTCTTAATAAGTCTGTGCATCCATGCTTTAGGGGATCAAGCCGATATAGAGAGGGAACGAAGGGCGCTATCATTAAGTTTGCGTGCTCCACCTTAGACCGCGTCGTCGCTAACATCAGGTGAGACAGTGATCAAACGCAAGCTTATAATCTATTAAAAACAAAATACAAACAATCATGCTGACTTGTAGGTTTGCAAGATGTGCAGATGAGGTAAAAGTGACACTTTGTAAGGCCTACTGCACACTTACACTTAGGGCAATTTCGACTTTTACAGCGCCTCAAGGATGCTTGCGGCAGCACACACGGATTGCTTTATTGCAACTATGCGTAAAAGGTGTGCGCCCCTGGTGCGCAGGGTGCGGGCCAGTTACAATGCTGTCCTGATGATGATCACGGATCGTGTGGATCGCCATTTTATTCGGCACTGCTGTAAGAGTCATGTCGCTTATAGCGCCAAGTAAGGGGACACATGCACACTCCTTTATACATAACATGTTTATATTATTTGTCTCTGTGTGAGTTAATATAAATATATTTCATTACATAGGTAACGCGGTATTGCCATATACCCGCCTTGTAAAGTTTGATGTTGTACTCGGCGGTTTTTTACAATTATTTTTAGAAACACGGATGTAACTGACAATCCTATTCTGAATGCTCAACATGAGACCAGTGAAGAAACGGATACCGAAGAGGTGAGATAACTATATGTTAAATACTAGCGGCGCCCCGCGGTTGTACCCGCGTGGTGATGAAAAACGGTGATGATGAAAATAAGCATATGTGTTAATCCAGGGTATAAGCTATCTCCATACCAAATTTCATCGAAATCGGTGTAGCCGTTTGAGCGTGAAGAGGTAACAAACATACACACAAACTTTCGCCTTATAATATTAGTAGGACAGGATTTCGTCGATACTCGTAATAGTGTCGATGGATGGACATGTCGCAGCCATAAAGAACTTTACCTTCTTTTACATCTTCAGCTGCATCAGTCAATCAATTAACAGCCTAGCCTTTTTACTATACAGCGCCTAACAATACATACTTAGCGGCCGAAATAATATTCAGCCGTACCTAACGTTTGTTACAACATTTAACAAACTGGCTGGATAATGCTCAGGCTGCTCCCAAAAAAGGGTGACCACGTGACAGAAATAAAAACATATGAAACATCGGTCAAAGGAAATTCTTTATTTAATATATTTAAAATGTAACGTATTACTATTAATGACGGCTATGGATTATTACTGAATGAGCAAATACAAATGAAATTATTATTTTTTTTAAATACTGACCTAACCTAAATGTGCTTGTTTTAAAAACTTTCATGACATTTGGATCCCCAAAGAACTTTGTTCTTAAAAGTAGCACATCTAGGTTAGGTTAGTATTTTAAAAATTAAATAATGTTCATTTGCAGTTGTCATAATATCGTATTTGCTCATCCAGAAATAATTTTATTACCTTATCATTATTATATTTTATATTAATTTATTCATTAAACAAATTTATATAGAAAATCCTGGTGGTGTATTGTCGTGCAGGCCGACTAGGAGCCGCCTACTACACCATACAGAATGGAGAGGTAAATAACTTTAACATAATCTAATTCTTTCTATTTATTATCTTATTCGCACCCGGTTACTGGCAGCATTCCATTTTTTCTAAAATAAAATCAGGGCCTTTAAAGCTTCAGTAACTTGAAAGATCAGCTTAATAGATTGGCAGCTATTTTGCTATAATTATTACCTTTGGTATTTAAAGCCTTGTGAACGCCAATGTTCACAAGGCTTTATTAGCAATGGTGGCCTATCGGATTGATATCGGACACATTGCGGCTTATTTGCACTGAAATCAAATATTTAGTAATTCCATCACCCCCATCAGTTGAACAGACGTACGCTACAATAGTAGGTAGGTACTACATATGTTCGATATGCCTACTATCTTCAAGTACAAAACGTTTGTCTTCCACTTTCATAACACATACTACCAAGGAGTAGAATTTTCCCGAGGTTCTGCGTTTCTCGATAGGTACAACCGAGCTCACGAGTAAATAGGTATACCTCCACAACTGGCGTGCTACATCTGAGTTCAAGCCATGAGATAACATCAGGCGAGACAGTGATTAAAGCAAGAATACTCCTGATATTTCATCTTTAACGCAGCTGTTCATCCTCGAAGAGATAGTAGACCGTCCGCCAGAGTTCGCGATGTTCTGCAACCTGTTCCGGCAGGTGGAGCCCGTCTCCATACTCCTAGACGGGAAGACGCAGGGCGTATTCGTGCAGAAGGTCAAGAAGACCGTGTTTGATACTGACACCAATGGAGAAGCGAGGTGTAAGCTGACGTTCTTGTCTTCGAGGGAATATAGTGAGTTTATTACAAAATCAGTGCTAATACTTATTTAACATGTAGACTTTATTTCCACCCAGCAGCTATAATACTGCATCACTTTGAAAAGTAGCTTTTGCATACTGTCATCCGTCTTTTACATACATTCTGTGTGCTAAATAATGTAATAATACTATTATAATCATAGTTATAGTTCTTTATTAATAACAATTTTGTTACACGCATAATATACAATAAACTAAAATCAAAAAATATTAAATTGTATCTCTACTAATTCTATCTGGTTGATACATAAATCAAATATAATTCAATAAAATAATTGAATCGTCATCAATGAATCATTGAGTATAGTTTGAATATAGTAATGAAATATTATTTTATATATCTTAAGCCGTAAGGTTATGACGATTCTCTGGACCCATAAATATGGGTCTACAATAATCTTGTAAATAATTCTAATAATGCCTGACATAAATATATTAATTGATTAATTATTCGTCGTCCAGGCTACGAGGCATGCAAACACCGAGTTCTAACCCTCTCCCTTCCTAACGAGCCCTCCCCCTGTTCTGACGAGGAGCGTACTCTCTTCCTCCGGACAGTTGTGGACTTCAGCCAAGTGCAAACGGTCCACGCGCTGGGCGCATTACTCCGATATTTGGACTTGAACTGGTCGTCATTGAGCTTGAACATGCAGGGCAAGCCACAGTTTTTGAGCTTGAGGATCAGTTCACTGTAAGAAATTCTTATATCCTTCATCATATTCATTTGGTTTTTTCAATTCATTCAATAATTTAGTGATATTTAATTATCATAACAATGAAACTTTTATTATTCCATCTTACGCAGTGATATCAGTTAGAACCAGGGCTGGCGGCCAATTTAGAATTCATCTATTTAAAATTTAGAATAGATTAATACTAACTTTAATTCAGATATTTTATCGACTTCTGACTCAGGTGTCTACAACTTGTCTGTTTTCAATTTTGAATTGAATATAGTTAGTTTATTGTATATGAGTTTACCGCAACAAGTGAAGACGCATTGCAAGGCTGCGTTGTCTAGTTAAAAGGCATAGTCTTCAACCTCGACCACTCTGTCAAGAGTGAACGACTAAGGAGGAGGGATAGTTAGTTTTGCACATATCCATAGCGCCCTGTGGTGTTACCCGCGGTGAAATGATTGAATTAACAATTTTGGTCTCTTTTCGACAACTTTCACCTTTATAATATCTATTAGTGTGATAAACAAAATATTTACGAAGCTTTTTTTTATACTGTATAGATCTAGCGTTTGACCACTATCTCACTTGATGGTCAGTGATGATGTGGTCGATGATGTTATCACGCTAGACCTAGAATGCTCACTGGCTCTCAAGGACTGCTGCCTGTACACACTATGTGTTTGGTTGTGAAACATTTAAGGGGACAATACTCCGTTGCAAGTAAATGTATTAAAGTAGGCAACCGAATTCTGATGTGGTCAAACGAACACAAAAGTTACCGACGTTAAAATTGGTGTAGAATATATTTAATATAGGTAGAGATCACCTTTAACGTTTTTTCTAGCATTCATTTTCATCAATTTCTCCGCTACTGATAGCGATACCAAAGACAAAATAAAACCCAAATTACAAGTAGGGACGTAACTTGTCATGGATGAAAAGGTTTTGAACCATGGAAAGGTTTCCAACTTGGAACAATTATCATCGAAAAAAGTATTAAACAATGCCCCATCATTAATTTTTTGGTTCTCTTCCACAAGGGGATTGTTTAGACAAGATCACTCGGAGCGATAAGACCGCCCTTTGTGACACAGTATTCAACTATGTAATGTCGTATCAAGTTTTATGACGGTGTTAGTACAGAGAGCTATATCTATGTATGTATGTATGGTTGTGTAGCGCGGACATAGTGACGTTAGACGAGGACACGTACCGCGGGCTGCAGATCTTCAGTACAGTGGCGCACCCCAGCGGGTTCAAGAAGGGGCTCCACGGCTCCAGCAAGGAAGGATTCAGCCTCTGTCAGCTGTTCAGCAAATGCAGCTCGAAAGTCGGCCAGAGCCGGATGAGGTACGTCCGCAATTGTCATACAAAACACATGTTTTAAAAGACCTGTCTGCAGCTCTTTCAAAAACTTATGTTTTGTGATTTTTGCAAATAGACCACGATTTATATGTGAGTTATATACTGATCTGAGCCTATTATTATCCAGAAATATGAATTAAAGTTCAATATTGCATTTTCGTATTGTTATGTAATTATATAGAACACAGAATATATTTATTGCATATGTGTACATAATTATGTATATATTATATATTATTTACATATATTATCTTATTACCATAAGATGGTCAAGGTTACAATGTAAGTTTCAACAGTTTGCCCATTTCGGACGTACAATTTTTGTAGTTTACTTTTCACATACATAATAATGTAATGTTTACATCTATTTCTAACAACAACTTAAAGGCAACTGACAACTTTATTACTTTACATCAAAATATTCTGCCAAATTGTAAAATGCTTTGGATGCAAGTCAGATCTTGATTTTATATTTAAATTGATTATTTTTTAATAACTTCAGTTAATATGTGTTGTTACTCGTAATAATTTGCAGATTGCTTTGTCAATCCCTTACCTTCCTATTAAAATGAGGTGTGGTCTTTTCTTTCTTTCTTTTCTACACATCATCATCATCATCTCAGCCATAGGACGTCCACTGCTGGACATAGGCCTCCCCCATTGATTTCCACAAGGATCTGTTGGAAGCGGCCCGCATCCAGCCCTTGCCTGCGATCTTAGTCAGGTCGTCTGTCCACCTGGTCGGTGGCCGTCCTATGCTGCGCTTGCCAGTCCGTGGTCTCCACTCGAGAACCTTTCCACCCCAACGGCCATCGGTTCTTCGAGCTATGTGCCCTGCCCACTACCACTTCAACTTGCTAATCCGCTGGGCTATGTCGGTGACTTTTGTTCTTCTACGGATCTCCTCATTTCTGATTCGATCGCGTAGAGAAACTCCGAGCATAGCCCTGTCCATAGCTCGTTGTGCGACTCTGAGCCTGTTCAGAAGGCCCATAGTCAGGGACCACGTTTCAGATCCGTAAGTCATCACTGGTAACACACACTGTTCGAAGACTCTCGTTTTCAGGCATTGTGGTATTTTGGACGAGAAGACGTCTCGTAGCTTCCCGAACGCTGCCCAGCCGAGTTGGATTCGACGATTGGCCTCTTTCTCAAAGTTGGACTTACCTAATTGGACTGTATGTCCTAGGTATACGTAGTGGTCAACAACTTTGAGAATCGAGTTCCCAACTGATATGGGGGCGGGCGCAACATGGGCATTCGACATAATTTTCGTCTTGTCCATGTTCATTTTAAGGCCCACCCTTAGGGAAACTCTGTTGAGGCCTTCGAGCATCGTGCTGAGGTCTTCCATCGATTCTGCCATGACCACAATATCGTCGGCAAACCGAAGGTGAGTGATGTACTCGCCGTTGATGTTGATGCCGAATCCTTGCCATTCCAAGAGCTTGAAGGCGTCTTCCATTGCGGCAGTGAACAGTTTCGGAGAGATAACGTCTCCCTGCCTCACGCCTCGTTGCAATGGAATCGCCTTCGAAATTTGCTCTTGTACTCGGACCGACATGGTGGCGTTATTGTACACACACTTCAACACTTCGATATACCGATGGTCAATACGGCACCGCTGGAGAGACTCAAGCACCGCCCACGTCTCGATCGAATCAAAGGCTTTCTCATAGTCCACAAACGCTAGACATAAGGGCAAGTTATACTCCTCGGTCTTCTGTATAACTTGCCGCAGCGTATGGATGTGATCTATGGTGCTGTAGCCTTTTCGGAAACCGGCTTGTTCGGGAGGCTGGAAGTCATCAAACCTGCGTTCGAGACGATTCGCGATGACTCTTGAAAACAGCTTGTAAACATGGCTCAGAAGCGAAATGGGTCTGTAGTTCTTAAGCAATGTGTTGTCACCCTTCTTAAAGAACAACACCGCTACGCTTCTGTTCCATGCTTCCGGCGTTGAACCTTCGAGGACAACGGAATTAAAGAGCTTCTGAAGGACTTTCAGTATCGGTGAGCCACCCGCTTTCAGAAGCTCTGCTGTGATTCCGTCGTCACCCGGCGCCTTGTTGTTCTTAAGCTGTTTCAGAGCCATCCTAATCTCGTACAGGCTGATGTCCGGGATATCTTCGGTATAGTGTCGGGTTAGCTTGGCTCTTGGGTCTTTGGCCAAGCTATCAACAGGTTTAGCGACCGAAGTGTATAGCTGCCCATAGAACCTCTCAATCTCTCCGAGCACCTCTGCTTTGGTCGACGCTATACTGCCATCATCTCTCTTCAGCTTAGTCATCTGGCTTTGCCCAATAGACCGGTCTCTTGCAAACACTTTGGAGCCTTTTCTCCGTTCGATCGTATCTTTAATACGATTTGTATTAAAGGTACGGATGTCGTGTCGCAAGGATTTCCATATTTGTCTATTGAGCTGCCTATATGACGCAGCGTCATCGGATGATTGCAGTTGCAACGAGCGTCGTTCAGCCATGAGGTCAAGGGTATGGCTGGAGAGTTTTTGAGGTCCATTTGTGCGGCGGGGTTTGAAGAACTTAGACCCCACTGCGTGGACAGTTTCTACAAGCCTGTTGTTGGTCTCGTCCACCGACGCAAAGTTCTCAAGGCAAGCAAAGCGATTGGATAGCTCAAGTTGAAAGCTCTCGGGGTTTTGAATATGGACATTTTGAGGTCGGAGCGTGGATTTCATCAAACGGGACCTCTCAAGTTTAACATTAATATTCAATATGCCTCTTACTATGCGGTGATCACTACCGGTTTTCACCATGTTGATCACAGAGACATCATTGAATATTTGTTTCTTGGTGGTCATGATGAAATCGATCTCATTTCTCGTGGAACCGTTAGGACTCAACCAGGTCCATTTCCTGTGAGGCGGCTTCTGAAAGAAAGAGTTCATCATAAAGAGTTCCTCTTTCTCCATGAAGTCGGCCAGCCTCTGTCCCCTGGGGTTCCGTTGTCCATAACCAAATTGCCCCACTCTCAACTCTCCATCACTTCTTTTGCCCAACTTTGCGTTAAAGTCCCCCATAACAACAGTATAATGGGTCTTGGATGTATGCATGGCCCTACTAATGTCCTCATACATAGCCTCTACCTCCTCATCGGTTCCGAGTTTCGAGGTCGGTGCATATACCTGAATGACCTTCAACGAATACCTACTTGATATTCTGAGTATTAGGTATGCCACCCTGCTCGAAACGCCATCGATGGTAATAATGTTGTTAGTGAGGGACTTGCGAACGAGAAATCCGACACCACCTTGGGACTTTTGGTCGCCTTCCCGATAGTAGAGCAAGTTACCGGATTTGAGGGTTATGGTGTCCTCACCCTCTCTACGGACTTCACATAACCCTAGGATATCCCAGTGTAACTTACTCATTTCTTCTTCCAGCTCGACGATCCTCTCGTCTGCCAACAAAGTTCTTACGTTATGTGTTACCAGGGCCAGAGGTCGTTTAATGAGGGAGTGGTAGCCGTGCGTCTGCCGGGGATTCTTCGCACCCCCTGCTCCACCGTTACACTGGCCGCTACCGGAGCCAGCTTTAGCGGAGCTGCCGGGGACTGGGGGCCTGGTCATATTTTGTTCTATCATAGGGGGGGGTTTGCCAATACTCGCCACGCTTGGCAGGCGGGTTGGCGAGCGCAGTACAAAATGTGAGTCTCAGAAGGCGCTGCTGCCCATCCTTCTGGTACGTGATCCCTTAGTCGACTCTTACGACACCCACGGGAAGACATGGGGGGGTACTATTCTAAGCCGGTACCCCACGGCTTAGAATAGTACATTAATATATAGTAATAGTTATATATAGCAATAGTTTCTACACATAATTATGTTATATTCTGAATGGTAACAGGGTGTACCTGCAGCACCCCACTAGAGACTTGGCGACTCTGAAGCGTCGCCAGGACGTGGTGGCTCTGTTCATGCGTCCACAGAGCGACTCCATCATGAGGAATATATGTTCTTCTTTGCGTTACATCAAAAATGTTAATGTACGTACCTTCTCATTATTTATGACTCATGAATTTATATAAAATACCCGTCACAAAGCTATAGTTAAACCGGCCTGCCGTATTGCCTATTCCTCAAAAAAGTAGAAACCATGAAGATATTTAAGACAAAAAATATTATGTTATTTCCGCATTAGGTACCTAATGTATGTCTTTTATCATACATTTATACATATTTTGATTTGATTGGTGAATCGGGTGTAGGTAACATCCGATTTACGCACGATTTGAAATGAAAGTTATTGTGCGATTGTCATTTGTTATTCATGTCGTCCCTTTGCAGGGGATCTTAGCAAAAATCAAAGCTTTGTCAGCGAAGGCGTACCTGTGGAAGTCGCTATATAATGTAAGCTTTCTTTTTTATTCTGCATTGGCAAGCGTTTGCCCACTATCTCAACTGATTCTGTATTGCAATAGTTCTTGCCATAAACGTAGTTATTTCATTCTTAATCATTCAACATTCTTAATTCAGACAATTCAATGTAAATATCAACTGTGTCTACTCTATACAGTAACACTATTTGAAATCGATTGATACTAGATTTAGATGCTTACAAACAAACAAATAAACAAACCCACACCCCTGCACTAGGATACCCTGTGTCGTGGCAGGTATGGACACAATCACATTACACGAAAATCCAAGACCCGATATTCATCACAAAAGTGATCCACCATCCGGGATTAGAACCCGGGGTCGCGGTTCTAAAGTCAGTGTCACCGATCACTGAGCCACGACGAACATGACGCTTACACGTCACGATAGTACATCATCTTGCCTAATATTGTACCATTGCCACTGTGACTGAGCAGGTGCGTAGGAACTGGCAAGGGTGTTAATGGTATAGTAGTATATTTTGTTCTGGACAGATACACGTATGTATATGTCTGTTATATTAGTATAAACCACTAATGAGAATGAAAATGAATTTTAATCATTCAAGTGACTTGTAACGGGTGAAGATGACGGTAAGCTTGTAATTTCCAGTGCCAGCATATCTAGCTACCCTCAAGTTTTTAAAAGAACTGCCACCAAACATACAGTGTGCTCAAGCGGCTGACCTTGAGAGTTCTTGACTTGAGACATCTTAACAGTCTGGGTCTAGCGTGATCCCACCTTCCACCACATCGTCACTGGCCGTCACGTGAGATTATATTCAAAAGCCTATAAATTACAAAACAAACGACGACCATAAAAAGCTGTATTATGATTACTATTGCGAATTGCATAATTAACCAAATTCAACAATCGGAGTATTACGATTCCACTTTTGCTTAATTTTCTAGACCATTTACAACGCCGTATTGATATGTGAAATATGTGAAACTGTGAAGTCCATCGAATTTATGAAAGAACTAGCTTCCTGCGATAACAACAAGCTTTATGAGGTAAGGTATTCTAACCGCAACCATCATGTTCTGTATTTAGATAAATATAGCTAGCTGCACCCTGCGGTTTCACTCGCGTGAATTAAGATTATACCGCTACCTCAATTATCCCACGGGGACTATACATTTTCCGGGATAAAAGTAGCCTATGTGTTAATCCAGGGCTTAATAATCCCAACATTCTAATAATCCGGCAACCCCTAGTTTTCAATAGTGCCGGATTAGTGAGACTTTACTGTAGGTATATTTATATGAATATTTGTTTCCCATGAGTGAGCACGGCAAAAAATATATATCTACCAATGATGTTTTACTAAAGATGACATATTCATACTGCGCGGTGCTCAGATTTTGTTCCTTTACGACATAAACATGCTTACTGCGACAGATAATACGGTACAAATAATATAGAAAAGGATAGCTATATGTTTAGACTTGCGCTTGAAATACGCGTCGCAATGAAAATTACTACAATTCACTTAATTTTGCCGCCTCAGTTTCCGCGCGCTTGTGCGACATCTACCTCATTTACACATACAATATCATTGATATCTACATTTAAAATGTTACAGTGGAAGTAGTAGCCGATGCGCATACACATTTTGTGTCATCTCTGTCCATGGGAACACTGATATTTATATCTGCTCCCTAAATTGTCTCATAAATTGATTTAATAACATCCAAGTGAGTAAATGGGCGTGGTGGCCGTGGTGGTACCGGCCTAGAATAGTACTCCCCCATCTCTTCCCGTGGGTGCCGTAAGAGTCGGCTAAGGGATAACGTACCAGGAGGTGGGCAGCAGCGCCTTCTGAGGATCGGAAATCATACTGCGCTCGCCAACCCGCCTGCCAAGCGTGACGAGTATTGGCAAATCCCCCCTATATGGGGGAGGCATACGTCCAGCAGTGGACGCACATGGCTGAGAAAAAGAAAGTGAGTAAATTACTCGTGTGTTCGAGTTTCAGATCAATGGTAGGTACCTACATTTCTGTTAAATCTGTGTCTGTCAAATTAATAAGTTAAATTATTTTGTGTCCAATTCATCCAATTGGAAAAACACTGAATTTATATTCAGAAATTAAACAAAGAGTATGGCTGTTTTTATAATAAACAGCCATACTCTTTGTTTAATTTCTTAAAACGCAACTAAAATAAGTGACACATTAATGTAAAATACGATTTTTATGAAGATTTATAGATATACAATATATCAACATGCCAATAATCAGCAGCTTTCGAACTTTAGCACTTAGAAGCATCTTCATTTCGTTACTTTACCATCTTAAAATGGTTTGAACCGGACTAATAGGGCCTCATACCGTTAAATAAAATGTCAAAGAGGTGTGTAACAAATTATTAAAATACAGTAAACATTGTTTAATATTATATCATATAATATGCGATAAATACGTTGTTTGATCCGTAGTAGTAAAATTATTACCAAACTGTGCTGATGAAACGCTTGGTAACCGTCGACTTAAGTAATTTTCATATAAAATTTAAAATGCTTTATTCCTGTATTTATCTCGTTACACTTGACACTGGCTGTACGTACATGAATTGCGGAGCCTGAAAAAAGAAGAAAAACAACACTTATTACGTTTTAAACTCAACAGATGGCATTGTACATGAACAGGATCATAGACTTTGATCTCTCTAAGTCTGAGCGAAAATTCACAGTAAAACCTGGAGTGGACCCAGAACTGGATATAAGTAAGAACATAATATTTTATTTCACGTAAGATGTAAAATATGAACGGACTTCACCGCATATACTTATTTTGTTTAATGTTGTTTCCCAAGTCTTAAACAATCGGGAACGAAAACAAAAAAAATATAGGTACCTACTCCGTTAAATATGGATTGGTTGTTAAAATAAAATGTTTTTTTTATTCGAAATAGACAGGCGTTTGACCACTATCTCACCTGATGTTAAGTGATGATGTGGTCTACGATGATTCACGCCTACCTAGAAGACCCCTGTTCACTTGTGACTTGAAGATGCCCAGACTGTATCCATGTGGAAACACACTTAGGCAATAAATTCCACTCGTTAGCTGTACGCACTATGAATGTAAAAGCAAAACGCTTCGTGCGACAGTGTGAAACGTCTACCATATATGGATGTCGCATTGCAGTCCGTCTGGTCGTTTTGTATCGCGATATCTTAGAAATCATCAACTCTTTCATGTAGTTATGTAATAGGCGTATTTTTCCACTATAAAAAAAAACCAATTTCCGAGAACCCATAAGATGGGCACCAATATATATTTTCACTTTGAGCACTTACCGGTGTTGTGGCTGGGTGTTCAAAATGGACGAAAAATTTATTTTTGTTTTAAGAGTTTTATGGCTTCATTAACATCATGCTAGACGGAACTTGCATTCAAATTTTTCCTTCAAAAGCATGATGAGCAATATAAAACCAGTAAAACCATAAAAATCTTAGAATAAGGTTATAGTGCCTTTGCTTTATACGATATCAACTGCAATAGTTCATACAATTAAAGGTAGATGGCGCTCAGAACAAGATCCCCTCAGATGTAAACAGGAGGGAATAAATTCGGACGACTAGTGGAGTGCTACTATTTTGTTTTAGTCTTTTGATTTCTATCTATTTTATCTATTGATATATGATGCATTAGAACTATATTCACTTATTCAGTGATCATTGACGATGCTGTATGCGATGGAATCATGCTAGACGGCTACTGTTCGCCAACATTTAAAACGTCCGATTATGAATCTAACCGTCGGTTAAACAGTTTTTACCATACAGGTAATCGACGGTTAAATGATAATCAAACGTTTGAATTCTGGTGAACAGTAGCCCTAGACTGTCAACTGTTAATCGGTTAACTGGCTTTCAAAGACAGTTGCTTGAGCACACTGTGTGTTTGATAATGTATAATAAGCTTTATTTAGCACTAAAACCGGTCATCTTTTTTGTGCTAAATAAAGCTTGATTATTCACATTTGTAGAGAAGCAAACGATGGCGTCTCTTCACATTCTAATGTCGGAAACGGCAACGATAGAGCTCTCCCGACTGCCGGAGTTCGTGGAGGAATGCAGTATGCTCTACATGCCTCACTTGGGATATCTGCTGGGAGTGAAGGCCTGGGCCGATGACCTCACCATGGAACAGAAAGAGCTGCCCAATATGAAGTTTATGGTATGATCTTTTTACATAATTACTAGATACGTATGTATGATGCATCATCACCAGTTACGTATTCATGATACGGTATAACTAGTTACGTATTCTATTTATGATAAATATATGTATATATTATATATGTTATTATTATTTACATAGGTTTATCAGTTAATGTTCTCCTGAGGTTCGTGAGGTCATGTCTATGGGCACCGAATGAAAATCAGTGACTGAGCCTTTTGCCTTAGTTTTATGCTGAGTCGGGGCCCATATTCATGACACTCACAACATCATTATTATTCTGTTCTGTATTGTTTTTGTATGTATCTCTTTTGTAATGTGTGTTGTGAGTGTCTTGAATAAATGTGCTTTCTTTCTTTATGATACTTCAAGTGCCTTTATGTCTTGTACTTGATCTTTCAGTTCCAAAATAATGACTACATCCACTATAAGAGCAAAGGATGTGAAGGTAAGCAATTACAGAACATCTTTACTTATTCCCGTCTTTTCAAACAAAACAAACTTCTCTTTTTTGGTGTTAATCTCTAATAAATCCTTTGTACATATTGCTTTTATTTTTCAAATATCAGTGGAATTGTTATAAAAAGGTTTTATAATTATATTGCAAAACTTCGTAATTGTAAAAGTTAAATTAAAACACATAATAATAATTTAATCCAATAACACCCAGGGCGGGAAAATATTTTCTTCTTTTTGTAAGTATGGATAAGAAAATGGATAGGTATTCCAATTTTCATGGCTTGCGATCGGCTTTCATATGCTTTCAAATATTCCGTATAAAGTAACACTACACACAAAAAAAGTTTTTGTGTGCAGTGTTACTATTTTATTTCATTGATTTATTATTGTACGAAACTCCTAGTGGCCCGCGACCGCAGTTAATTCTTCCCGCGCACTGGCTGGTCTAGATCCTTCCGTCGAGCGATATGGACGTGGAAGAACTTACGTGGAAGAACTTATAAAAGTTCTTCCACGTCTAGGATAGTTATATATAGGATAATAGATAGATAGGAAGGATCTAGACTAGTCGTTGATTGGCTGCTATAACTGGCTGCGCAAAATATGTATATCAGTCATCAGGTTACCATAGTACAGGCTCTGCCTAGTTTGGGACCTGAAGACCTTGTGTGAATGTTGAAAAAAAAAAAAATATTGTCTGCGCAGCCAGGCTGCCTAGTGCGCGGGGTCCCTAAGTGAATGCGTGTACGTTGTAGCTCAGAGAACTGATGGCCGTTGGGGCCGAAAAGTCCTAGAATGGAGACCACGGACTGGCAAGCGCAGCATAGGACGGCCACCGACCAGGTGGACAGACGACCTGACTAAGATCTCAGGCAAGGGCTGGATGCGGGCCGCTTCCAACAGGTCCTTGTGGAAATCAATGAGGGAGGCCTATGTCCAGCAGTGGACGACCTATGGCTGAGATGATGATGATGATGATGTGTACGTTGTAGAGTTGGACGTGATGATAGGCGACACGTACCCGGAGATCGTGGCGCACGAGACGCGCATCATGATGCGGCTCACGGCGGTCATCCTGGAGAACCTGCACACGCTCGCCGCCGTCATAGACACCTGTGCTCAACTGGACTGGTACTTACTACATACCCCTATCATTTCAATCACACCAGTATATACCTGCATCATTTTATTACACATTCATCAGTGCTACAGCTACCAAGCGTAATTTTAATGTTTTCCCCTATAATCACAATCTAGGTGTCTTTAAATTACTAGACACCTTCAAGACATGGCGTGATATATGGTAGATAGCATCATCATTTAAAATAAAGAAAGAAGGCGTCTAAGGTTAGCCTAGAATGGCCCCGAGTTGTATGCCGCTTTCTCTCGCTTTCTCGCTGGCGGCAATTCTGGATACTTATTCTGTAAAGTCTGAAATACTAATAAGTCCATGTATACCTACGTCTTGGATGCCTTTATTGTATAATGTGGTTGAATTTTTATTGTACTCTACCTATTCCTTATTGGGTTCCAAACATCAAATGTTCTTCTAGCCTCATAGCAATATCCAAGGTGTGCAAAGAATACAACTACGTACGGCCAGTTCTGACGACAGAGAAGACGATAAGCGTGACGCAGGGCAGGCACCCGCTGCACATCGTGACGTGCGACAACTTCGTGCCTAACGACGTGCACAGCGGGGAGACGGAGGGGTGCGTCAAGATCCTCACCGGACCCAACTCCAGCGGGAAGTCGGTCTATATGAAGATGATCGGTAAGGTTCAATAATTACCTGGAAATCAACACGGATTCATATAAATAATATGAATTCTCGGTTGAAAACGGAGCACATTAATTTCGAGAAAGCCTTCTCTCTGCATTCTGTATCCGTCTGTTCACCTTGTCACTGGACGTCAGTTGGCTTGCCAATCCGTAGTCTGCGCATCTCGATCCCATTGGTTACGTGATTTTAAGTGATCATTAAGTGGGGCTATCCTAGTGATTTTCTTGTTATCCGTTGAAAAATGAAAATCACGAGCATAGCCCAGCGCCTTCATTCCTGAGTCAATCTCGTAGACAATCTCAGTACATTTAGCTATCTATAGCTGTTCGAGGCCCAAACACAAAACCGATGTACTTCCCCAGGGTTGATAGTATACCTAGCCCACATCGGCAGCTTCGTTCCGGCTGAGAGCGCCACCATCGGCGTCATCAGTCACCTCCACTCGAGGATCAGAGCCGCCGAGTGCGTCGCTCAGCACATGTCGGCTTTCCTCATCGATCTGCGACAGGTAGGGGACTCTCAGATTACTGCATACTCTATACTACTCCAGTATACAGTGGTGGATTAACCAAATACCAGTAGCCAATGCGGGGCTGCGCACATTTGGGGGCCCCTCCGCACTGACGCTTTCTGACCGTAAAAAGTATCTATTTATGATGACCCGTGAAAATATTGTTTTTTCAAGTCTTGTACAATACCTATAATTTCGATATGTCTGATATATTGACAGCAAGAAGCACGAGGCTCGAAATAAATTTTTCTTACGTTTTATCTTATTAGCTACGTACTCGTAAAATCTTGTCTTGTTCCCTAAACATGACAATAAGCGGTGCGTCAATACAGTCATCCAGTCATCCAATCACCTCACTTTAATGAGTATTCGATCCGCAGGAATTAGAGGTCACTATGATCTATATTAGTTATAAACTTGACATCCGAAAGAGTATAATAGCACCTGATACTTAGTTTTGTTTTATTTAAGGTCATAAACTTGAAAACAGAGGCGAAATGCGATTATAACTTGTAATTTCCAATTTTCTCCAGATGGCAGTATGCGTAAGAGAATCTACCTCTAACTCCTTACTTCTAATCGATGAGTTCGGGAAGGGCACTGCCAAAGTGGACGGGCTGGCATTGCTGGCTGCGTGTATCAACACATTGCTGTTCCAAGGTCCACAGTGTCCTCATGCTGTTATATCGACGCACTATCTCAATATCCAGGAGTTGCTCGTTGAGTCTCCAGCTGTTAAATTTCTGGTAAGGGTCTTTGAATTTCAAAACCCTTTTTCTTTAGCAATGTTTGTGAAACACATGAGAAAGTGAAGGCGGTATGCGAGGGCACTTATTACCTATTGCTTTCCTGTTCTAAAGTTTGGACGCTCTGTCGTCTGTTAGTTCAAGCGAAATCAGAATGTTCTAGGAATGTCTATAGCACCAACTATTGGGATTGTTCATTGAACGAATCTTGAATGAATGCTACAAAGGCACTGCGAGAGTGTACGGCTGGATATGTATATAAAAAGATATATGTATTACACTAATATGTATTGTAATAACACGTTTGTGAGTCCGGCCAGAGTTTCGAGTACATGACGCAAGACCGGGAGGCGGTGTTCCTGTATCGCGCGGTGAGCGGCGTGGCCGCCAGCTCGCTGGGGCTGGCGGTCGCGCGCCGCCACGGGATACAGCAGGACGTCATCGACAGGGCTGCACACGTCATGGCCTGCTACACGGTACCTGCACTCTTCTTAACATCATCTGTTGTTATCAATGTAACAAACACGGGAGTTACTCACTATTTTGTTATTAAAACTGACGTGGTTTTGACACATTATGAATGTATAAAACACGGGAGTTACTCGCGTAATAAGTCAGAGGGTTCCGACTATAGTTTCAACCACATTCGGTGGTCTTTTTCAAGGAGAATACGGGGCGCTCGCGGACGCGGTCGCGGTTCGCCTAGTACAGTCAGTACTAGGCGAATCGCGACCGCGTCCGCTATATATAAAACTATAGTCGGAACCCTCTGACTTATTACGTGAGTAGCTCCCGTGTTTTATACATTTATAATTACTCACTAGTAAGTCAGAGGGTTCAGAGGGACTCTAATTTCGACCACATTCGGTGGTCTTTTTCATGGAGGGTCTCTGACTCTCCAACTTACTACGTGAGTAATTCCCGTGTTTTATATCTATATTCCTGCTCTTTTCCCTTATCCTACGCTAGGTGGGGTTGCACTCGGTTTCCTCTTCCAGTAGTCGTGTCAGCACTAACACGTTTAGTAACAAAACATATTTCTTCAAACATTTCATACATAACGTTTTCATCCAAACAAAGGTACCTACTCATTCCTTTATTCAATTAAGGATTTTTACATCTCCAATGCCCATACAATATAATAACCCTTTATTAGTAGTACCAAAATGAAATTAAATATGATACTTAATATTAATACTTGGTACAACAATGGGCGGCCTTATCGCTTGTAGCGATTTCTTCCAGGCAACCTTTGAATGGACAAAAACGGACGGTAGGATGTAGTGCGTATAATTGACCAATTAGATCGATCGCAATTATTTATATAAATTCCACAACATAAATATTTGAATATTATATATTTTTATCTATGTAAAATCTAGTATCCACTCTTATCTAATAAAAAAGCATGTTTTCAATAGGTACCTAGTTAATGTTTCATATTTTTGCATAAAAAGTGTAATATGCATAGGCACTAACATAATTGCAAAATATTGTACAATTTAAGAAAATTAACATAATTTTTCATCTTTAAACCTAATTTTATCACAAGCCCTTTAAAATATCTAAAACTGCTTTAGATGCGTCAAGGCGCCTAATGATTTGACCATTTTTTCAAAATCTGACAATAGATGTTTTGTTTTAAACCGACTTCAAAAAAAGGAGGAAGTTCTCAATTCGACCCGTATGGTTCTTTTATGTTTGTTACCTCAGAACTTTCCACTGGGTGTACCGATTTGGATGATTCTTTGTTCACTTGGATATTTTTTGTTAGAAAGCTGGTGCTTCCCGTGTGGTTCCATAGAAATTTCATCAAAATCGGTCTATCGGTTATTGAATGTGGTCCCATTTAAATTTCATCAAAATTGGACAAGCGGTTTTAGAGGTACACTCTAATAACTGAAAAATGCGTGCTTATACTACACGATATTATAGTAGCGGGTGAAGACCTCGGTGAACATACCTACCCCACAATGACAATTGATCCCATGAGTAACACGGGTCTCTGAAGAGTAAAAAAAAATGATTGTTCAAGTCACTAATATCAAAATATTGTGCTCATGGTACCGACTTTCACACTTTTGAGTGTTGGTCGGTTCTACTTTTTGGAATATTTTTTTCAACATTATGTGCTGTGTGCCTTCTCTTAACAACCCTCGTACGTATTTGAATTTTTCAAAATATAAGTACCTACATTTTATTGTGGTATCGAGCAAAGTTCGTTAATGCTAATGAACTATGTTAAAACTCCAGAGAATCCTACTAATATTATAAATGCGAAAGTATGTGTGTATGTTTGTTACATCTTCACGCTCAAACGGCTACACAGATTTTGAAGAAATTTGGTATGGAGATAGTTTAAGCCCTGGATTAACACATAGGCTACTTTTATCCCGGAAAAAGTATAGTTTCCGTGGGATAATTGAGGTAGCAGGAAAACCGTAATCCACGCGGGTGAAACCGCGGGGGGATACTAGTCTTGTGTAAATCTATTTCACTCTTATCCAGCCGAGCACCTTATTGTTCCAGAAAAGCGAGCTCCCGCCGCCAAACAAGAAGATCACGGCCAAACTAAAGGCTTGCACGGACAAAATGAAAAACGGACTACTCACAGATAATATTTAATTTCAATAAAATCCACATCGATATAAACTTGATATTCGCTTAGCATTAGCACTAACAACAATATAAATATAAAATTTAAAATATATCAAAAAGAATATTATTAAACTACAACTCTTACATTCATAATTTGTTTTATAAATATATGACAAAAGCTGGTATGTTTACATTTTAGAAATGCTCTGCTTTGTCATGACATGAAGCTTTGCGACAATTCTTCATACATAGTTCAACACGGCCAGACCGGCAATTATAATTAATTTATTTATTCTATAATTATGCCACTTTTGATCAAGATAATAATACCCAAAGTATATAAAATCATGATAAATCTTGTACCAGTTGAGAGAATCACAGCTGGTACACGCGCCGTCCACTCAGAGAGAGGAATATTGGAATCATACACCACGCTGGCCAATGTGGGTTGGCGGATAGGCCAGTCGCTAGCCGAAGGTGATGCCCGAATGCCTTCCTAGCCTAAACAATGAGTTGTGACAATAACCTGGACGTGTTCCCTCCGAACCACGGAAGGGCTCAGTTGAAAATGTCACTAACAATTACCCATCCAAACTGTTACCACGGCCTATGTTTGAGATATCATCATCATCATCATTATTTGTTGGAGATATCATCATTGGTAAACTCGGATACGATACGAGTGCGTCCAGGGACCGACATTATATATTTGGAGTAAGGGTATCTTGTGATCGATTCGCGCGCGCTATGGACATTTGTAAGGATTAGAAAAGTCTCTCAGTACAGTGAGATAAGTTATTGTTATGAGTTATGAGTGTTCTTATGACAGACCGACACTGCAGGACTTGCCATAATGTTTTAGTTTATTAAATTTATAAGTAAAAAATCAGCTATCGGTGTAACGTCGGATAACTAGATTAATAATAATAATATGGGACAACATTCACACAAAGTCTTCAGGTCCCAAACTAGGCAGAGCCTGAACTATGGTAACCTGATGACTGATATATATATACTTATATGCATATAGACATTACACATTATTTCATACCGATAGTGGCGTCTCTACATGATTGCCAAACACAACGTTTTGCCAAGCTGGAATGATGATGTGGCCTGAGCGTCTAGTCTGAGTTACATTCACAGATTTTTGTGACGTGTACATTTCGATTGTGCGGTTTTTGTATGGTTCACATGAGGTTCACAAATCAACCACCAGGGGCGCTTTTTGTAAAACCGTACAATCGAAATGTGAACACGCCACAAAAATCTGTGAATGTAACTCAGACTAGACGCTCTGGATTGATCTCATAAAGATCCCTAACCGAAAATTGGAAATGTAGCATTCTATCTGTGACAGCATGAAGCGCGGCTCACTACATCTGAGTGAACACTGTACATTATCATATAAAACATAATTGTTACCGAACGGTGTCGAACAATTAACACTCATAGTAATATTCCCAAGATCCTAATAAACATTGAGTTAACGATATGAAGTTTTAACTTTAGCCTACGGCTAGGTTCCTAGAATAGTATTTTCTAAACCTGTAACACGCTCGCTAATCGCGGAATAAAATTAATTATTTATGAATCAAATCGAGTCTCGGTTTATTTACATCCTAAAATGGACAATATTTCACTTAAATTAAATATTTGATAGCGTTATATGAAACGCACAGTTGTGTTCTTGTTAAAAATCTATAGATAGTTATCATTTCCAAGTTATTCCGTAACTTTTACCGCCATATTTCATATTGAATATCGCGTACTAATATTGAATTTATTACCTTCGAGTTGGGTAACTTTGAATAAGACTTGTTTAAAGATTCTTTTTTTTAAAATCATTTATTGTAATCACATGAGGAATTGCGTAAAACGGAACATTTATAAACGTTCTGTTATACGCAAATATTCATTGAGAAATTCATTAATTAATATGATGATGAAATGTGTCATAAAACAGCTGTCAAGTCAATAAAATTGCATAGATTTCGCGCCTTTTCTCTAGCGGTAACCAACAAGGAAAAGTGTGTGTGTGTGTGGTGTGTGAAATAATGGTTTCATGTTGATCCAAATCAAAGAAGTAGTAAAATACAAAGGATTTTGTTTTCCCAGATAACTATTCTATTCTGTATTAAGATAAAATGTCGGGTATGAAAGATTTACCACACTCTATTGGTTAGACTATTACCAATAGATTTATTTTTCAGTTTCCACAAAAATCTGATAAGTGTTATCAAAGTTACCCAAGGTTGACCGTAGCCGTTACGTTTTAAATGTAGAATAGATAAGCAGTGACCGGCGCGGGCGGCGATACATTGAACATTTAGATCCTAATGATATAGAAGCTTATTCGACCCAATAGACTTTCCTTACAATATTACGTCAGAGATAAATTAGGCAGGATTTATATCCAGCAACTTATCACCCGTCGCAATGATGTCGAAGAAAAAAGTCGAATGCCGTGGAATAGCTTCCCTGCAGACATATAATGCGAGCTGCGTATCTATATGGATTTCATCTGCTGCATGAGGTCCTCGAGGGAGAGTTCGGAGGCGGCCACCGCGCCCCCGGTGCTCGACTCCGGGGTGCTGTTGTCCACCGGGATGCTGTACGCTACCTGCACATACATGTAATTAAAGTATAAGAACGTTACTATTGGACACTGTTACAATGCAACATAGCATTGCTATTTTTCATTGCAAATATGAAAACATGTAATTACAATGCGGGAAAATTTGACAGAGAATATTTTTGAGAGAAGTGTTTGAATAATCGCACGACGCATTCCGGGGTTTTATGAAGCTACCGCGCTATTGCGGTGCGTCGAGTATGTTCGCTGAGGGAGGGGTTCCTGATTATTTTCCGTCGTAAGGTCAAAGGTTGCATCGTTCTCGCTGCGCTTGAGTCGTTCTAAAAACAGAATACTAGTGGCTGTACACAGTACACATAGTTTGACAGTATTCTCACTCCTATGTTTGAGCGTTGGACTTCCGTTCACATAAACAGGAACAACAAATGACATAATATTACTCTAGGTCTGATGCAATTAGTGACTTATTTTATTTTATTTCTTTAATAACGGTGGATTTTTAACTGTTAAGTGTGTAGGAAAGTGCAACGTAATGGCCTAAATGGCAAATAGCCATCCAAGTCATCATTTCTCTCTGCGACTCCAAGTAAAGGTCCAGTATAGTGCCCATTACTTTACAGTATCATATGGGAGACTGGACGAAACTTCGGGCTTAGCCTTTTAGCTTCATTTGCCGACAACTTGACATAACTAAACGTGAAAAAAGTTTAGCTCGACACTGGCTTATTGCGGAATGCGGAGCCAAAATAAACAACAAAAAAGGTAGCTCTAATAAACAATGGCACTAAATACAAAATACGCGTTAAATAATGTATCCATTAATATCATTACAATATGCACAAAGCTAAAGCTGGTTCAAAAAAAATTCTTACGTTGCATAAGCTATAAATGTAATCATGGCTATATGTCTTATGATGATTTATGTAAAAAATATAATTTAACAAACTTAGCGTCTAGAAGATTGAAATTAGGTGCTACGTTTTTATATGACATTTGTCACAATCGCTATGATTGTCCCGAGTTGGTGAGTAGAATTACTTACAAAGTCCCTTTAAGAACCCATGTACGCGTTGAACATAAAACATTTGCTACAATGACTTGTCGCACCAACTCAGGTCTCCGATCGCCACTGTATCGTATAATAAAGCTGTATAATGATCATTTTAATCATATAGACATATTTAAGGAGAGTTTTAGGAGTTTCGAAAAGTTAGTGTTAGAGATGTTGGGTGGTGATGGTAGTAGACACTGAATCAGTATTTCTTTCTTAACACACAATATATAATATAATGCTTGCTTCATCGCCGTCCAATGTCTCTTGAGCAGCAATTTAATTATTTTCTTGTTCTGTTAGACTATGTAATTATTTATGTTATTAATCTGTGGTCTTCGCTGTTGGTACATCAACTACCTATACTTGTATTTTTCGCATTGGATTGTAAATTTTTGTTATGTACTGTCTGAAGATCCTTAAATAAATTTAAAAAAAAAATTAAAAAAAAAAAAAGCTATAGATCTGACTCGTTTACCCGTTCACGATTGCGTTCCTATTCTCTACAGAAATACACTCCAGGATGGAGTGATTCAAATGATGATTGACCACCGAATTATCATTTTTTACAAGCTAAATTGACCTAGCGCTTTTTTTTTTACATTCACACAAGGTATTCAGGCAATTATAAAAATTAAGGCATAGCCTGTGCTATGGTAACCTGATGACTGATATATATGTATACTTATATACATATGCACACCCAGATGTGTCTGGGTGTGCACATGTCTGTTCGACCTGTGGGTCGAACAGACATGTTTATGCACACAAATGTTTGACCCATCCGGGAATCGAACCCAGGACCAGAGGCTCAGAAGGCAGAGTGCTACCAACTGCGTCAACCGGCCAGTCAATCAATCAATAGCTTTACTATTATCTCACTTAATAGTTAATGACAATGTTATCGAAGGTGGAATCACGCTAGACCTAGAATATGAACTGGCTCTCGAGGACTGCCTGAGCATGCTGTGTGTTTGGTGACAGTTCAGAATAGTGGTGGTAACTCTTTATACATGTAATCAAGTTGTTTATTCACAAAAAGTTGGGTTCGATAAGAAATATCGATATCATAAAAATCAATAGGCTAAAAATGTAAATACCTGTACTCCTTCAACCAGCTTCAGATTAGAATTGGTGTCCTCTTCCTCTGGCACATTCTCATCCACTAAGCTAATACCTAAAAGAAGAAACAAATTATGACAAAAGACAATGATAATGACTCAGTTGTTCAAATAAACTAACTAAAATTGTGTAAGTAAAGATAAAGTTTATTTTCAAATTACAAAAAAATCCAAAGCCTGTAGCATACAAGTATTTTTATAACATTTATCATCATCAGTTCCACTGCTGGACATAGGCCTCCCACATTGATCTCCACAAGATCCGGATAGAAACTACCCGCAGCCTTGAGCACCTGCAATCTTGGCCGCCGCTTGACCGATTTTGATGAAATTTAAATGGGACCACCTCGGTAGTATATTCTATTAAACAAAAATATAATAAAATGCTAATGCTATAATTATAATAAAAATAGAATTTTGAATATCGGTCTGCAAATGAGGGAGAAATCAGTGAAAAAACTTTTTGTTTTAAATATATACAATTGAACATGGAACATTCTACTTTTTTAAAGTCGGTTAAAAGTGATAAGATCTTTCTATATATAATATCACATAACGCAGAATGCCTCTTCGCACAGGCTTCCTCTAGGATTTTACATTAAATTCTATGTAATGCTACGTCTCCAGTAGTGTCTAGCCGTGAGCCTCAGGTCATCCACCCATTTCCACCAGAGTCCTGAGTAATAGTACAATATAACACTATTCTTAATGGATACATTAACCACCTATGTCGAGTAACCTGTTATACAGCAGAGTATAGAGCTTCTTACTGGTACGGTTTGTTTATTTCTTTTTTTTTTTGAGTTTTTATTCGCAATCAGTCGGTGGACTTTTGTCGTTTGGAATCCAGGCTCTTTTCCACCTATATGTGTCGACCGCCCTTACCTTAACTAAAGCTCTCGATAGCGATTGGTGTAGATTTTTAGACGGTTTAAATATCTGTCTGCTCTAAATTATATCTCTTCGTCAACAGTAGGGACTTCCCCTATTTCTAGGGAGTATAATAAGCCGTGTACTTTTTCCAGCTATAGTACACATACTGTTAACTACTTAGGACCAATTTATCTTTGTGAGATGTACAAATACTAATAACGTTAATTGACATACATTTGTGAACCCATTGACCCCGAACTAGTTCTCACTGTGTTTCGGGATACAATGGCTTCTCCTATAATAATTAACGGTCGCCGTGGCGCAGTGGTCAGTGTCAGTGACATGACTTCTGTGTCTCCGGGACCCTGGCTTCGAATCCCGGCAGGGGCAAACATTTGTGCGATGAGTGGGGATGTCTGTCCCGGGTCTTGGGTGTTTGTGTTCTGTGATTGTGTGTGTCCATGTCTCCCGTGACACAGGGAATCCTAGTGGGGGGTTGGATGTCTGTATGGCAGAAACAAAATGACTTTCAATATAGCTCGTTGCGCACGCTCAGCAGACATAATATTTATTTTAGCTGCACATCCCCATGTGAATAAAACATTTTCATTTGTGTAGTATCAGTAAGAAAATGCGTAGGAGTATGGTGTGCGTATGTAACTGACCCCACTCGTTGTCCGCGTGGAGGGGCGCGGAGTCCTCCGTGACCTCCGTGGCGATCTCCTCCACCTCCCGCGGGCGCGCCGCCCACTCCGCCTGCCGCGCGCGGCAGTACGCGTCGTCGCACTGCGGGTTCGGCTGCCAACAACAAACCGTATATGGTCTAAGATGCGGCTTAAGAAATATATCCGCTCATCTGTTATTGAGAAGGCTTAAATTTTAGATAATATGTAGGTAGAGGGATAAAGTGCACATGGGTTGCCGAGCCGAGATCATTATAAAAAATCTCTTTGCGTCCTTGTCTCTCACATGAAGTAGCGAGCGCAACGCTTCTCTGTCATTCTCCCTACTCGCGCTTCAATCTGAACTTTAAAAAAATCTAAGCACACATGAACATGACACAGTTTTAAATAAGCAACCTAATAACTGTTGGACAGACAATAAAATAAGCTTTACTTTTTTTTAATTCTATCAAAAAGCACTGTTTAATATTAAAGTTAGTATTATTTTACTAGTGTAGGCACGGGATTTCGCTAGGCAACCCATGTGCAATGTAGCAATCTACATATTAATTAACATATCAAAGTCACAAGTAAATAACAGATGAGGAAATATATTAAAAATATAATATATGAGAGTTGTCAAACAGAAACTTTTAATATGTAAAAAAAATAATTCTTAAGCCGTGTCCCGTACTATAAGCGCGATTCATTTTTGTAACTGAAGTGAGGCTTGCGATGGCCCCATAGACGCAGTCTCTATATCAAGAGGCATACACATGTAGGCCTGGTCAAGCTTTACATATTTATGCTGTTTCAAGTTTTTTCAGTATCTCTTTTTATTGTAACTATGTACTCAATACAAGTAATCTGTATTATTTCCACAACGTTCAAGTAAAATTCTTAGAATAAGAATAAATGTGATTACAAAATATATAGTATGTATTGCTTCCGAGCGGTTTGGCCGTGGTCTATGTGAAACTTGTGTTCCAGAAGTTTCGTCGATCACTGCGGTCGACATCTTCAGTGGTTCAGGTCCGAGCGGGGACAAGAGCGTAGAACTCTCCTTCGCGGCGTCTTCTCTGATACTGATCTGATCTGATACAGCCCGGAAGCAATACATACAACATGTAACGCCGGCCGTGAAAGCCTTAGAGTTTACATACAAAATATATAATTTACGGTTTATTTATTTAGCTTGTACCTAGCTACAGTAGTGTGTTAGAGGGTAATTTTGCGAACACGCATAGTAAAAGTGTCACTTGCAAGTTATTTATAAACGCAAGCATAACAATGTTTAAAAATTCATTAGTCTACAAATTATTTTGAATTTACTCAATGACTTAGTTATTTCTTGTATTATAATGCATAACCGTAAACCTTACCTTTAAAGCCATTGTGGGGAAGAAATCTGTTAACGCGCTGTACCCTAAGTAGTGGCTGACGTTCCCGAAACTTAACAGATATTTCAATGTGTTTTGAACTGAAACAATTGTAAATATGAATTACTTTATAATTAATCCTGTTGGCGCAGTCTGTGAGACATTCAGTCTCATCACATGCTTTAATAACTTTATACACAAAGCGACAAACAATATTAGGATTAATGAGCTGTGTGACAAATTACCTAGGAAACCAGCGACTATGCCCATGGTAGTGGGAAGGCTAGCTGCGCAAACCCCTTCTCTTTTCAAAGTCCTTTCGTCTATCTTGGACGCCACTACTAATGGGGGCGCGCACTGAAAAATAATGTATAAAATGAATTATTAAAAAACCGATATGAGAAGATTAAATCGCCTAAAAGTTGGTGCTTGCCCTAACAACTGTAATCCTAAGGCAACAGGCAGGAGTGACGGCTTCACTTGCTCTGCGAAGCACGGAAGCGCTCCAATGAAAATGCTATCACCCATCCAAGGTATGGCTGAGCAGTAGGTTGCCTAAAGCAGTTCAACGGTCGAGATCGTATGGATGGAGGATCCATGCGATCTCAACCGTTGCACTGCGTTACAAGCAATTTGAATAACAAGAAACAGAACACAATAAGCATTATTTTTAAACGATGTGTTCTGTGGGCCTAGACAAAATGAAGCGTTTCATAACGATTCTCTTTCTGTAACCGCTAACGAAGAATATTCGTTCTCATTGATCACGTGATATACCGCTTTGAAGGGTCAATTACATACATTTTCTCTTAACACTTGTAGAATGTTACTTTGTATAGGGCCACTGGTAACCAGAATTAGATTAGCTTCCATCAATACTAAGGTTTTGTTTGATCGAAATGCCATGTTATTGACCATTCTTCACAATTTAATTCTATGCAAAGTTGCGGGCATCATAAATAACATAACTCAAGAAAGATATCAATTTATAGATGTTATGTATACAAAAAATAGTAATTGAGGGTAGTTATAACTTAATTAATAAAGCACCCTCAATATATATAAAAATTAGTTCTGTAATGGCGTATGCGTGAATTAAACAGGCTTCTATGTAATGTGTGGTATTTCAATAAGAATCCCATAACACAACAATAGAGTCCTAGTGATTTTTTTATACGCTAAAGACCCCAACCAGGGATAACTGAGCCTGTTGATGTAAAGGTAAAAATTTAAATCATTATTCTATTGAAATTTTACCGCAAAGCAGGCAGTTTCGCCCGGGATAATGAACTGTATGTGTCCCGAAACAGCATTCTCACTGACGCCCGACTCGAACCAGCGCTGGCTGAGCTCGTTGCAAGCCGTGTTGATCGCCATGCGAGCCTCGAAGTTGTCTACGCAGCTAAGGACTAAGTCAACGGGGCCTCCAGTTAGGCTGCCAGTCCTGAAAACAATAACAGCTATTATAATTCAGATTTATGTTCAAGCTTTATTTAATTTCGAATAGAATACAACATAAAATCTGTACTAAACAAAACATGGTGTAGTTTAGTAAAGAATAAAACCTCACATACATACAAGTGACGTTTTTAATACAGTTTCCCAAAAAAAGTAACCATAAGTCAGACAGTACTCTACATCAAACCAAAATAATTCAGAAACAGAGTGGTTTTTATTTAAGTTTGTACTACATTGACTTTTTTAGTTTTAAATCTATATTTTCATTAGATACTTTTGTCTTGTCAAGACAAAAGTATTTGTCCCACATATATTTTTTTTTATTGGGCAAATGCCTTTATTGAAATAAAACACTAATAACTTAAGGATAATACACTTTTTTTTAATTTTATAACATCTTTTCATGCAAACTTTGTCAAAACTGAGTGAATACTCCCACATCATTCATATTTAAATTTAGGGATGTCATCAAAACCTGCCTGTGACTTGAGTTATGACACATTCCATAAGCATATATATATATAGTATTAATCTACCACTGCATGCCACCCAAATAGATAATGTTTTCATCTTTCAAGTATCCCAATTTATTTGATGGAATGCATTGTAGCGTCTATGTGCAACTGCAAAAAACTGTTTTTCTAATTTATAAATTTAAAATGATATGTCAACATTTTAAAAAATGCATTTTGTTTGCAAAAATTCATTATATTTCTTAACACAGTAGTTGGAGAGCCATTTTAATTCAATTGTTATTGCATCATATATATATGATACAAAGATCTTATAATTTATGAAGTGTCTTATAAAGCCCTGTAAGGGCACAATTACATATTCACTGGTAAGGGCAGCAATATGGGTAGAATTATTTTTTTAAAATAAGCAAATGAAATATAAAAAGAGAAGGTAATATATAAAAGGTAACATAAAGAAGGAATTCTGATCAGTAATATAAACTCTACTAACCTGATGGTATCACAGAACTTCTGGAAGTTATCAACAGTTGTGATGTTATAGTTGTGTGCCTCTATCGTGACATCAGGATTAATGTTCTGCAGAGTTGCCGCAGCTGCAGCCACCTTGCTCAGCCCAGCTTGGTGCGGTTGGAAGAATAGCCGGTTCATGTTTGCTAGCTCCACTTTATCATAGTCAAATAATATCAACTGAAAGAAAAATTGTTTTACTAATGAATGCAAGTACTGGGAATAATTAACATTTTGTTTTTCACGTTCATTCCTTTTCCATAGATATAATGTTCAAAAGTTGGTATCTTTTCTCTCTACATAATGTGCAGTGTGGGACAATTCTAAGACCCAACATATGAAGTATGACTAAGGATAAAATTCAAGAGACAATAAGATATCCAGAGTTGGCTACCTTAACAGCAAGATTGGTAACAGTCCAGTGATAATGTATTAATTTAAGAATACCAGGGGTGTCTTTATGGGATCACAACTGAAGAATAATGAGTATTCAACATATCCTAACAAACCAAAGTTGCAGTTGCAGTAGTGTGTGACACAGCCGGGATAATCAACTACCTATTACACACACACTACACAGACACTACACAGATGTCAGTTCTTTGCACGCATATCTGTGTGTGTTGTGGCTTATGATAATATGTGAACAGATAACTGTGGAGAAAGTTGCAAAATAAGTTTGTGTCTACGGAAAATATTCTATGAACTTTTATTATGAACAATTGATTGCAATAATTATTATATGTTACTTGAATTGCGTTACTTAGCAAATTACTTAGCAATTTCAGTAATGTTTAATCATTATCATCTCAGCCATAGAATGTTCACTGCTGGACATATGCCTTCCCCATATAGAGGGGGATTAGCTAATACTCACCACTCTTGGCAGGCGGGTTGGCGAGCGCAGTATGATTTCCGATCCTCAGAAGGCACTGCTGCCCACCTTCTGGTACGTGATCCCTTAGCCAACTCTTACGGCACCCGCGGGAAGAAATGGGGAGTACTATTCTAGGCCGGTACCACCACGGCATTTTATTTATATAGATCATACAGAACTAAACAGCACAAGACGAAAACATTGTATTGCGTGAATCATTAATATCTGTAATTATTTAAGCAGCAATGCCAACAACCCAGAGCCATGCTTCGTAATATTAAGGAGCTAGGATGGCTCGGATAGTGGCTGGCTGAGGGAATGCACTAAAAACCTCAAGCGGGACATCAGTGCAGGACTCAGCACTCCCAATTCAAATAAGAATCTGTTAATTTATTGTTGCGTCACCCACAAGCTCCCTCTGCTTAAAAGACCGCATGGAGGGCTCAGTATCAGTAGGTGGGTGAGGAAGCCATGATCGGAGAAAGGGGAAGAGTGTCATAATAATGTAATAATATAAGTACTATCATTAAGTAGATATTTTCTGGCTTACATCACATAGAACCAATGGACCAATGTGCTGATATCCAATGAGACAAACAAAAACCCAAGTGTAGATTGTCAGAGAAAGTTGGATGCAGGCCCTTCTAAGTCATATTGGTGGAGATCTGGTTGCTGATATTGCCACAAGTAAGTTCTAGCAAAGTATTTTACCTTTCCAATACCACATCTGGTTAACATCTCAGCAGTGACACTGCCAACTCCTCCAACACCCACAACAGCCACAGATAGGTCTCTAATCTTCTCGTAGTTGTCAACTATTCCCATGCGCTTCAGAGCCATAAGGCGACTGAAACATTGGATTTGTACAATTAATTACACATACCATACATTTAGTTCATCACACTAATATGATTCATTCTAAAGTTTTGTAAATGGGTGCGTGGGTATGTGTGTTTGTTACCTTGCTTCACACCCTAACGGATTGAATTCTTGAATTAATTTTGGTTATTTTATAACTTGAATTAGCATAAGGTGCTTTTTCCCTTTAAAAAAAAGGATACACTGGAAATAAC
This sequence comes from Apeira syringaria, assembly GCA_934044485.1. Taxonomy (NCBI): domain Eukaryota; kingdom Metazoa; phylum Arthropoda; class Insecta; order Lepidoptera; family Geometridae; genus Apeira; species Apeira syringaria. The sequence goes on along the minus strand of OW203669.1, from coordinate 11,965,445 downwards.
AAAAATATAACAATTATAGAAAATGTAAAACTCTGTCTGTTTTCATACCTAAACCGCTGAACCATTTTTGAACCATTTTTGATGCATTTTGTTATAGAGATGGATGAAACTTTGAATTTTAGGAAAAGACAGGCTACTGGAAAAGTATGGTGCGTGGTCCTGTGGGATATACACTGCAGTAATGGGAAAACCATGGTTCAAGGGAGTGAAACTATGGGGTGTAGTCTACTATTTTATTAAGGAAACGTGAGGGAGAAGAACTAACACACTAATCCTCTAGTAGGTAGTACAAGCAGACAACATCTAACACATTGTACAACATTTTTCACTAAAGATCAAAATCAGTATCGTCCTCCTATTTAGATTTTTAGTCAGACCTTACGGAACTAATTGAATCCCAAACAGCATAGTTTGTGGCTAATAATGCCCTGGCATTATTATTCTTTGCTAACCCTATAATCTCATCTGGATAGCCACAGAAAAATCTCAAGAGTAACAGAGGCTGGACAAGAGAATGGTTGACCAAATTAAAAATATCCACCTGGGGAAGCTAACCTGAAGAACTACTTACAGCCTGGATACTATATGCTCAGTTGCCCACCTCATTTGTTCACAATTGTATTACCTCAATAGCTCATTGCTTCAATAATGAGGGAGAAAGATTTAAGGACTCTTATCCTGCACACAAGACGGGTCATACCCTCTTACCCTACTCCTCAATTACTAATATAGAGGTTAGTATACTTAAAAAAAATAACTTAGAAAGGAGAAAGAAGGTGGGGTCGCAACTTCCCCTTTACAGAGTACATGGGGAGATCTATCCCTTCCCTGCAAAAATCGATGTTTTATAAACTAAAGCTGAGCCGATAACAATGCAAGACAAGTTAAGTCAATTAAAAGGTTAACTTCATATATGTATCTATTTACATGTACATACTATTATAAAGAGGAAAAATTTGTATTTGTGTGTGTGTATGTTTGTAATGAATAAACTCAAAAACCACTGTGCCATTTTCAAAAATTCTTTCACCATCGGAGAGCTACATTCAGCCTGAGTAACATAGGGTATATTACTCAGGGTACATTACTAAAACTTAAGTAACATAACCCAAGGTGTAAAAAAATTGCCCTAATACATCTTTCGTCACATGCACTGCGGAAACTATTGATGATAGAACAAAAATATGTTTTATAATATCTAAGAACATATCAAAATAAAATATATTTTTGTAAATATATTTACAAATATATTTTTATAAATATATTTACAAAAACTTTGAAAGCACAAAAAAATAGAAATAAAAGTTACAAATATTTAAATATGCTGTAACGGGCCGCTACTATATTATAATTTAAGTCTATTTCCAGTCCAATCCAATCTAGTTATTTATTATTATTTTTAATCGATTTTTTAGGAGTTTCCAACATATAATTTAATTACTTACATTTTTAATACTTATCAATGAATAATATCGTTGCAACATGAACATTTTGAATCGTAGCATATTGCAGTGGAATTTTTATATAAATGCTTACCTAGAGTGATCGATAAACACCGCTTTGAACAGTACTTGTGTAATATCCCAATTTTAGTAATTTAAGTGCTTAAAAATGTACTGTAAATTGAAGGACTTATAGATATACCTGTAAGGATTTGAGTCGACTACTTCGGACGACATAACTTCAATTTTCTGCCTAACGGGAGGTCCATCGCCCTGAGTAGCAGCTAGTTTAGCTTCCAACTCCTGAACTTTCTTCTGCAACTCCTCAAACGTGGCCATTTTCACTTATTCTTTCTCAAATTTCACAAGTCGTTTAGATCATTTAAATTACAGTCCACTGTCACGGCCACGAATCTACGTACGATGAATGCAATATAATCAATGGCAATTGGCAATTCCACCACGACGGACCACGATTGATGAAAACAAGATTTGATATTTTGATTTTTGACAAATGACAATTTAGACAATACACGACAGTGCTACCATTTGTTCCATTATACCTAAACCAGTCCCAAAAACATGCAGACATTATTCCTCCACAATGTAGCAAGAAACAGCTAAAGAAAAAAGGACGCGAGAAATTGAAATAATGATGATTTATTTATATTAATTAAGTATTTTCACAAAACATTTGCCATTCCATATGCTGTGTGGCCAGAATGTTAGCAGCATTGCCACCGTGAATTGCAATGCTGATTCGTTGAGCCAAATATGTGCCAGCATTTTGGTTATGCGTCGCATCGATCATACGCTCTGAAATGATAAGTTTTAGAAAATCCGAAGAGCTCCCGCTCCCACGGGCTCAATTTTTCGAACTCAAACGGTTCAAATATGTAACCACTACCTATTATTAGGCACATCCCTATTAGAAGTGTAGCACAACACTAACATATGAAGTCTGTGGTTAGATGGTGACTAATAGTATTAGCTTGCTACATACATACTAGTAATCTGTGAATAATACCTCTGTCTATGTCCTAAAAAATGTAATTATACGTGTTCTACGATTATAATAATAATAAAAACCAGTTTACTCGTAATAAAAGGTTTATTTTCCTCCTCTGCGCATTTCCTATACCCTTCACTACCTAGGTTAGCGTATTTTCGTCGTTTCAATTGCTCCACCGAATAAGCCCAATAAGTGTCTCGGGAAGATAATATGTCCGTGCCAAAGTGTCAACGTATATAGCGTCCCACACCAAAGGCCACCCTAACTTTCAGGGAATAAGACAAGTGCCATACCGTCAGGTCTTTTACCATTGCTTTTTTAAACTGGCATACCAGTTTGACAGTCTGTATGACATGATCTCGTGGAGCTGGTCTTAACAGTGTAGGTACAGTCATAATAAAAGATAAAAATCTTTCCTTTCGGCAAGACAAGCTCCCCGGGCCTCCCCGGGTGTTGTTCACGCTTGTACGAGTGTTTTTCTTTTCTCTCTCACACTCCTTGAATCATAGAGCGGGGGTCAAGTGTATAAAAAAAGTACGTGTAAAATATACACGTACTTGAAAATAGTTAGCTTTATCAGCTGTTTGTAACTTCTAATGTCATGAAGCAATAAATGAAAAACATTGAGAATGTAGAATTTCATGATAATTTTGGACTGGATAAAATGAAATGAAATTATTTCATTGCGCAAAGAATGAATAACAATAAGAACCTAATGGCAAAGTAACATTTTTATTACCAAACAGTGTGTTATTCAGTTTAAGAAAAAAGTGACACATCAACTTATAATATCTGTGCTGTCCACCACATTAAATTAAAGTGTATGTTTTACATGTATTTTTTTTAATCCACTTAGACCCCCGCACTATGATTCCCTGTGTCGCGAGAGGCATAGACACACAAACAACCAAGACCCGGGACTAACATCTACACTCATCGCACAAATGTTTGCCCCTGCCGGGATTCGAGCCCAGGGTCCCGGACACAGAAGTCATGTCACCTGCCACGGCGACCGTCCTTAGTAGTCCATTTTTATTATTTTTTCCCATTATTAATATATAGGTTGCGTCAAAAGTAAGTATTATCAAAATATTGATAGCATGATATATATATATATATAGTCCTCCTCATCGATTTCGATGACGGCGACCCGTAAAATCTGTTACTTTCGAGCATGAGCCCTGATGTGGCTGGCCAGACCAAATTTAGTTTTAAATATCCGATCACATGTTTTGCAATATAGCTGACCTGATGTGTTATAGGTGTATGTGTAAGATGTGCTCGGTCTCTCTTTACGCATTTGTCGCTTGTGATCCAGAGTATTTAGACGATTATTTTCAAATATCTTAACGCTTTTATAGAAGGTAGAGCGCCAAGATGCCCTATTCAAAGCAAGCTGTTCCCAACAGTCGGGGTCAATAGAGCAACCAGCCAAATTTCGTTTCAATACGTCCTTATAACGCAGATATTGACCACCGTGCCTTCGTTTGCCCTCTGCCATTTCAGAGTACAACACTGCTTTAGGCAAGCGGTTGTCATCCATGCGAAGGACGTGTCCACACCACCTGAGCTGTTGTTGTATTATTAAGGCTTCTATACCATATATTTTAGAACGGCGAAGGACCTCAGTGTTTGGTATGCGGTCTTGCCACTTTATTTTCATAATAGATCTTAAACACCTGAGATGAAAAGTGTCTAGTTTTCTTATCTCTGGCTTGTAGATGCACCATGACTCTGCACCGTACAAAAGAACCGGCAGAATTATCGCCGTATATACATTAAGTTTTGTCAACAATTTCAAGTCATGGGATTTCCAGACGCGATTATTAAGTCGTCCAAAATTAGCAGCGGCTTGAGCGATTCGGGATGATATCTCCAAAGTTAAGTTGTTATCATGCTTGATGTTACTTCCTAGATACTTAAAATGCGATACTTCTGCCAATTGTTTTCCATTTAGAGTCAGCGGCGATTTGTCAGCTTCGCAGCCTCTTGGTGGCTGCTTTAGCACTTGAGTCTTGGAAGCGCTGATAATAAGACCAAAACGTTCACATGATTGGTGAAGTGCGTCAACATATCTTTGGAGACTTGCCATACTATCGGACATAAGGCACACATCATCTGCGTAAAGTATCTCCAACACAGAGACCATGTGCACTTTGGAGTACGCTCTAAATCTTGAGATGTTAAACACGCCCTTGTCTGTTCGAACTTTTAGCTGGATTTTGTCGCTACAACACTGCAGCGCGTCTCTCATTACAGCTGAAAAGTATAAGGCAAAAAGTGTGGGTGCCATGACACAGCCTTGTTTAACTCCACTCGTGATCAGGATTTGTTCAGAGAGTTCGTTTTCATGCTGAACCTGCGCTTTCATGCCAATGTGAAATTGACGTACAAGGTTCACGAATTTCTTTGTACAACCTAACTTTTCAAGAACACTCCAAAGGGCTTCCCGCGGCACTCTATCAAATGCCTTCTCGAGGTCTACAAAGCATAGGTAAAGAGGCCTTTGATGTTCTAGGCTTTTTTCCTGAATCTGCTTTATGACAGTTATAGCATCGATAGTTCCTCTGTTAGGACGAAAACCGCATTGGGTCTCTGGCAAGACAGTCTCGGCCAGCTTGCTAAGTCGATTAGTAATAATTTGCGCAAGAATTTTACCAGCACTGGAGAGAAGCGATATACCACGGTAAGAACTACAATCGGATGAGTCTCCTTTTCCTTTGTATAGTTTACAAATCACTGCATCTCTCCAGCCCTCTGGAACGGCTTCACTCTCCCAGACTTCTATGACAAGATGGTAAAGCTTGTTTATAATATTCATGCCACTGTATTTATATACTTCAGCGGGAATTTGGTCCATGCCTGGTGCCTTTAAGTTTTTGAGCCTCTTAACAGCTTGAACAAATTCTTCAAAAGTAGGCGGATTGTCAAGTTTTTGACAAACCGGCAATTGAGCAAGCGAACTATCGACATAAGACAAGTCAACATTAAGCGCATCGGGGTTAAGGACGTCGCTAAAATGCTCAGCCCATCGCTTTAATACATCGTTTTTATTTGTAACTCGATGCTGCCTATCTTTAGTATACATTGGAGCCGTTTTTCTAGCCCGTGGTCCAAAAATGGCTTGTATGCCTTCAAAAAGCTTGCCAGTTTGATGAGTATCCGCATACAACTGCATTTCAGTAGCTTTCTCATTCCACCAACTATCTTTCAGTTCGCGTAGCTTAGATTTTAGCTTCTTTTGAGCTTCCCTTATCTTGTGAGATCCTGTTGTATTTGAGTTAAGCTCGTGTCTATGTGTTTCAACCAGCAGCTTAATTTCCTTGATAGCATGATACCGACATCGACAAGTTATTTCAGAACTGTGAGTGTTGAAATCGGTTACATTTTTTGGTAAAAAAAAAATTGGTTGTCTGTAAAGTCGGTTTACGGACGATAGATTTACGTGATAACGTCATAATCATTTATGACTTTGACTTTTACTGACTTTGACTTTGACTTTGGCTTTGACCTTTGACTTTGACTTTGACCTTGACTTTGACTTTGACTTTGATTATTTTATGTAATACAAAACTCAGGTGGAACGTTACGCGGAACGTTACTATTTTTCATTTGTGTTGCTGGCGTTCATCAATTTATAAAACGTTATCACGTCAAAAATGTTTTCAGTACCAATAATAATCATTACATCATGGTTGTATTATGCTTGTCAAAAAACAATGAATTTGTCTAAGCGGTTAGCGTCTCTTCTGGTCAGGTGACTGAACTGAAGTATTCCACTCGTAGGCATTAGGCATATAGTGGGGAGCCATGTATTCAGTTTTTTGAGGATAGACACAATTAATGCGGCGCAGTCAATGAAATTCCCGGCACTGTGCGCCACCACATTTCGAATGCGTCTATGCTAGATCGTAAATACTGAATATATATATAGAATGATGAATGATGATTCAGTCACCAATGCACCTTCACATATTCACTGACCATGAAAATACGACATGTAAGTAAGACGTAAGTAGATGTAAGTGTAATAAGATGTAGTAGCGCCAAAGTCCATTTGCTGATCGCGCAAGCGTGTTGCGCCGCGTCCACAGATAATAAGTATAGAAAAACTGCATTACAACCTCCTTGGTCCAGCTGAAGATATATCTTAACTTATTCCAGTCATCAAACATACATTATGATACAGTTGTCCATAGAAGAGCTGTATCATAATGTAATTTGTTTCAATTTATTTCGATAGCTTGTGTGTAAAGACTCTGTCTTTTCAATATGTTTTTTGATTTTTTAATCTTTATATTTCAGTATGATATTAGAAAAAAAGAAAACCTTTATCTGCCTTTCTGCCAATATTTAACATATAGGCACATTTATGAGCTATCAGTAATTAGATTCACTCCGACTTTTTATTATTCAAATATTATTATCACAGCTAGATATAACTTTACAACAACTACCAAAAAAAACTAGTTGAACCGGTAGGCCTATGATCGGATCATCTCACATTTCGAAGCTAACCTTGAAGCTAACATTGTTCAAGGAAATATTATAAGTGACCGTACCTACTCATCCACTACGTGTGCCAACTTAGGAGAATAGCTAAGAGAAGCATGCACAGTAGGACTAGAAAAAGTAACATTCTGCGAGCAGTAAAGCTGAAAGAAAACATGCAAAGATATGTAGTCTATGTCACGAAAGATGTCCGTCAGGGGTGGCGCTAGTTTCTTTGCTAACAGATGAAAGTGCTATCGATATACTCGATCTTCCAGTTAGTTCCACTGATTGCCGCGGGACTCCTTTTGTGAAACGCACTTTATGTGATTGACCCTTCAAAGCGATAAATGTCACGTAGGTAATCAACGAGAATGAATACCCATCGTTAGCGGTTAGAGACAGAGAAGCGATGCATCTTGTCTAGGCAAGCATTCACTTATCTATACCCACAACAATGCGGAATGCAGCCACCGCTGCTGATTGGAGCATTTTCACTGTGTTAAACTAAAATTTCAAATTCATCATCATCTCAGCCATAGGACGTCCACTGCTGGACATACGCCTCCTCCATTGATTTCCACAAGGACCGGTTGGAATCGGCCCGAATCTAGCCCTTGGCCCTAATTCTGTTAATCACACGAACTAGCTAAAATTCACTAAAATTCTTCAAATTGAAATAGCTCGTAGTCTATTTACGTTTAAATTCAAATTAGCATAACTCCATACAACGCTCTCACTAATATTAGACGAGTTTTATTCCATTGCTGGTCCAATTGCGGGTAGTTTTAGTAAGCACCAAATAAGTGGCGACTTAATTTCGCTAAAACTACCCGCAAATTTAATAAATACATTTCATTTTAGTGATGTTATTGATATGTCTCATACTAATTTCGACTTTATCGTAACCGTAAAAGGACTGATTTCGTTTTACAAAATTTAAGTTTAGTTCAGTTGAATAAGCGAATCACTACCAAGGCCTGATTATATATAGACAAATTGAAGCGCCTGAAAAATACCTTAGAGCAAAATCATCTAGTATTAGCTATCACATTTGTATCTAGACAGTGGATGTATCAAAATACAGTGGTACCTACTTATAAATAACAAGAGCGTTTGATTTCTCACTTAATTGTTGTGACGATGTGGCAGAAGGTGCAATTAGACCCAGTATAATAAAAAATAAAAATATAAAAAATAACTGACTCTCAAGGATAGCCACCTGAACACACGGTGTGCTTTTTGACAGTATTTGAAACTTGTCTTTATTTTTATGTCAAAACGCTAGTTCTATATAGATCTAGTTTGACCACTATGTCACTTGATATGGTATAGTGACAATGTGGTTGAAGATGCTAGCACGTTAGAACTGAATAAATAAATAAATAAACTAGAATGCTACGGGCGGTACCGCAAAGTAGGTCCACCACCACCATGTAATCTTTTTTTTGTTTTAAAGATTATGAGCTTACGTTTGACCACTGTCTGACCTGATGTTAAGTGACGACGCGGTCTAAGGTGTAGCACGCAAACTTAGATTTATTTTTATTTATTTATTTATCAACATTCACACAAGGTCTTCAGGTCCCAAACTAGGCAGAGCCTGTACTATGGTAACCTGATGACTGATATACATACTTATATACATATACACACCCAGACTCACTTAGATGGAACCTATTCACTCGCGACTAAAATATACTTATATATAACTACTATATCTCAAGACTAAAATGTGTTAATGATGAATGTGTACATTGTGCATGAGATTCGTAGGTATAGAGGTACGCGTTTACACTCGCAGATAGGTGTCTCCGCAGTTCCGTAACCGACTTCCAAAAAGGAGGAGGTTCTCAATTCGTCTATATATTCTATTCAAGGAGAGTACAGAGCGCTTGCGGACGCTGCGCTGTCTCGGTTCGCGTTGTACTGTACTAACTGTAGTATGTACTATTATATTTATTATAAAAACAGGTCTTAGCGAATAAAAATTAGTAAGTAGTAGAAGCATAACAGAAGTACGATGAAACACTTTCAAAAAATACTAAATATATCGTACCAACTAATAGTCAGTTTAGAAATAGTTGAGAATGTAAATCAGCCAAAGACCGCCGCCGTCCCCTACAATATCCAAACATTGAACCGTATTCAATGATAGTATTAATATATATCAAAGACGGTACCTACCTCCCTATACGAGTCTATGGAATGAAATGAAATGCCGAAAATTATGAATACATACACAATATGCAGTAGGTATAACAAAAGAAGTAATTTTAAATTTATATGGAATCAGCTAAGTAAAGTTAGCATACAAAAAAAAATTCTACCAAAAAATGTGACCGACTTCAACACTCAAAAGTATGAAATAACTTGTTGAAGCCGGTACCATGATAGTTCAAAAGTAAATGATATCAAAATATTGTGCTCATGGTACCGACTTCGACAAGTTATTACATACTTTTGAGTGTCGAAGACGGTTCCATTTTTTGGAAAAAAAAAATTTTTCACAGTTTTTAGTGACCTTTGTTACTCATGGGATAAATTGTCATTGTGGTGCAGGTATGTTAACCGATGTTTTCACCCGTTACTATAATACCGTGTAGGTATAAGTACGCAGTTTTCAGTTTTGACTTGTAACTCAAAAAGTGCTCGTTTTTGATGAAATTTAAATGGGAGCACAAGGGAAGCACCAGCTTTCAAATAAAAAAAGAACGATCAAAATCGGTTTACCCAGTCGGAAGGTATGCGGGAACAAAAAAACAATAAAAAATGAAAAACTTACGGATCGAATTGAGAACCTCCTCCTTTTTTGAAGTCGGTTATAAAAGTTTAACATAGTCACATATTTGTTACAAGCTTGCGGTTGACCTCTGTCTAACCTGATGATAAGTGACGACGTAGCCTAAGATGTAATACGGATGCCTAGATGGGCTCTCGTGACTTGAAGCCTCCAGGATTGTCGGGTAACACAGACTCAGGCAACGTCCGGTACGCACTAGGAAAGTTAAACGAAAATGGGGTATGTTTGCCATATAGAGATGGTGCGATTCAGTATTTCTGTCTGGTTAAACGATGATAAACCGCAACAGGTGCAATTAAATTATGTAATTGCACATTCTGTAAATGTATCCAATAGTAAACCGATGGACAAGCAACTCTACGCCGGTGTTCAAGGCTCTGAAGACTATGTTCTACCAAAGACTCGCCGCCAATGATCTATTTCGCTCGCTTCTCGGTTGTCTCCAACCAAAACTTCAGGCTGGTACTGGATTGTAACCTTAGTAAAAATTATATTTCGGTAGTAAGTAATTATACACTTGGACAAGTAGAGGGAACCCAAGAACCACTATACGCTCCCCGCTATAAACTTAATTACAAATTCCATCAGAAATACATTATCATCACAACTGCGTCTTACCAAAATCCGTAATTTTTCCATGATTGGTATGCCATTGCATAATCCTACTTATAAATTCTTTGGTATTCTACGTTCTAATGAAGCCAAGAGCAAATAAACTGGTTCCCTATCAAATTGGTAAATGTTACTGACTCTGTGGTCTGGCCCTACGTTGTACTTATTCATCACAGACGGGCCTATGCCATGGAACAAATTAAATAACTATCCACGATGTCTTGCGCGGCTCTATATTATAAAGATGATAGTGACCTTAATATATAAGAAATAAGGCCCGAGTTCGATTAATTTTGTTGCCACAGCTTGAGTAATAGTGAGTAGGAAGCTATTGTACCGGTCTCATTTGGTGTAATAGGCCGGGCAAGGCGCATGCATGGTTCTTAGTTTGAATCGTTGACCGAATGTTACGGTTGGATACGACGTGTGTTTGACGCGAAAGAAGGTTTTATTGGTCTTCTGTACAAGTCTAGTTTAACATTACTTTAATTACTATTGTTACATAAATGTGAATGAACGAGATTTTTGGTAGCGTCATTAAATTTCAGATAGGTAAGTAATGTATTTATTACTTACACAATTTGTTTTTATTGAAAAAAAATATTCGGAACTCTTTTAATGAAAACTTTTTAGTGATAGAGTTGATATTGTACTGCATAATATTATTATTATCTATTGATGCAATCGGAAGTGTCCATTCGAATGATTTGATTGTATCTTTGTGCATTATAATAATTTAATGCTTTCAATGCATGATTTTGAAAGTTCATGGGTATCTTGGGTATATAAATTTTAAAAAAATATTCTTTAGTAAGCATATCTCTTGAGAACGACCCGGCCGGTGTGCCAATGTTTTTGTTAATGTATAGCACGGATAATTTTAAAAAGAAAAATGGAATATGTATTATTATGATTATTTATTAATGGAATTATGTCGGGTGAAATGGAATACTTGTGAAAAAATTAAGTGGTTTTTATACAAGGACTGCGGCTGATATACTTATATAGGGTAAAAAAAGTATGTCGTAGGAAGTGTTTGCAGTACCTACTGACACGGTAGTACCTAGGTACTTAGGTTAGCGAAGTCAAAACGTGTATTGAGGTTAATTCAACGATAGTTCGGTGGCTAGGCATATTCGATGACGGTTATTGTCAATATGTTTGAGTTAATCGTAATTTTGTTGAAGATACTACTAGACCTACTGTAAATTGTATGTGGGGTGACTGTTACCTTTCCAAATGCTCAAATATAACGCAATCAGTTGCAGATATTCAGCTAATATCTGTTTAATTTGTGCCTAAATTAGAGTTATATCACGTGAAACAGCGCCTCTAACGCTCTTATTCAGCGCGCTTGTAAAGCTGAAGAATCCATTGTGGATAGTGAACTAATATATAGCTTTAATCTTTGTTACTTGGGATTGCTTCTGGATGTAGTCGGATGTACTACCTAACTAAATGAAACCATAAAAACTTTTTCAAAGTGTGACTGTAGCATAATATACATATATAAGGGTTCTATTCTTTTACATTCTCTAGTCTTAAATCGTACATTTCAAAATTATAAAAACACTATGTACCATTTTTCCCATACATATGAAAAAACAGAATTCGTGGGTACCTACCTACCACGTAGATATACTTACTTATTTTTCTGGACTGGATCATTCGAGCTAGACCACCTTTCGTAAAAATTCAAATTCTTTTTAAATAAATTAAATATTATCAAAGTTGGTTGAACATTTTTTTGCCCCGGTGCAGCCGATATGGTATTATTATACAAAATATTTAACTTTTGACCATTAACTAGGTAGGAAACAAATCACTTTAGCAATATGATTCAATAAACTTGCGTAATCATAAATTGAAAAGTGCTTAACCATCATTAAGATAATTAGCAGCATAAAATAAAGTCATTCTTAGACTATTATGTAATAGTAGTTATGCGAGTATAGATCTCACGAAGCATCAACCTAAATCTATATACCTAGGTACATAAGTTAAATATATATGTAAGCGATCCTTTTTCATCCAGTAGCTCTAGACAAAGTCACTTTCTACCAGCGGTAATGCTGAGAGAAACCATGAAAAATGTATGAGATTGACAATTCAAAGCGACATATCACGTGATTGACGAAAGCGAATAGAAACTTGGCAGATAATGTACATTTTTCTATTCTTCTGAGTGCTGAATTTTTAAACAAATTCGTAGACAATGCCATTTTGACAAGCGGTAACGACAGCTTTGAAGCGCTAGCGGTTATACAAAGAGAATCGTTATGAGGCGGTGCAACTTGTCTAGGCAGTAGTCACGTTATAATTTGAGAACGAATTTATCGACTTCATTCATCTTTTTTATATGTTTTCTAACACTTTGTAAAGGATTCTTACGGATAGAAAAATAAAAAGAATTGTGCAGAAACATGTAGAAAGCTGCGCCCTGCGGTTCCACCCGCCTGTACTAAGTGAAACCGTTACCGTTACACACAGTTCAAACCACTAAACAGATTGCTTTGAGAGTATGACGAGAGCCTGGCAACTCGCTAAAAGCACAATTTTGAAAATTCTACGCTTAATATAAGAATATCTCCGTGACCGAGACTTGCTCGGTTTTTCGATTAATTTTTTGGGACTGCAACCGCAAAACTCTCATTGGCGTGTTGCTTAAAAACGCCATCTATTGTTAAGTAGCTTTAGTGTAGCTGTGGCGGTAAAGGAATTTAGTTGATGTTTAAGTAGTATTACTAGATACTCGCCAATAGATGTCAGGAAGAGTCATATTCGAATGCTATTTTACGAGTTTTTTATTGCTTAAAAACACGGATAAAACGACGTTTTCTAAAAATAAAACCTAGCTAGATCGATTTATCACCTGCGAAAGCCTCTTCATACTAAGTTTCATTAAAATCCTTGGAGCCGTTTCCGAGATTCAGATTATATTATTAACGAGATTATATACATATAAACAAGATAGATAAGATAAAACCCTATTATTGCCAAAATAGATGTACATTACAAAAATGTCATACAAAATGACATTATATGTTCAAGGTATCACTAGCACATTGCTCATAGATTGTTACTGAATTGGCGTTTTTGCCAGTTATGCTGTTTAGAGTATAATAAAATTGCAATGGCTACACAGTACACAGATCTAATTTATATACCGCAATGGAATTACATTCAATGCAATCGTAATGAAATAATTGTTATTTTACTAACACACCAATTTAATTTAGGATACATTTGAATTGCTATTGCATTGTTCATAAATTGCTTATCTTAATTAATAAGAGATTTCGCACTTAGCTTATGCTGTGCTCGCACACTGGCATGCTATGGCTGCGCTGTTTTTCAGCATATCCCTGCTCGGTGTGATGATAATCGAGATGTGGAGAACAAGTCTACTGAAAAACTGCGTAGTAGCGTGTAATGGGGTTTCAAAATTAGCAATAAGAGTATACTGTAAACATCACTGACGTACCACTCACAAACACACACACAAGACACACCACACGACACTCAAACTCCCGGAATAGGATTCCCTATGTCGCGGGAGACATGGACACACACACAAACACAGCACGCAAACATCTAAGACCTGTCATCATCGCACAAAATATATTTGCCCCTTTTGGGATTCGAACCCAGAGCCCCGGAGACCCAGAAGTCATGGCACTGACCACTGAGCCACGGCGACCGTCAAATGTAATCATTATGAGATCTGCTATCGTTCACCACTTCAATTGTGAATAGATTTTATTAACAGACCGGATTTAAGTGAACTCGAGCTAACAATGAGCTGGTGCTTGTTGGTTCTATAGGGGAGCGCATCACGACAGGGGAGATTCCGAAAGTAAGACACCGATATAATAAATTTATAGTGTTATTAATATTTAAACCATATTCACATCATAATTCTTTTTCATTATTAAATAGCTTTGTTTTGGGCAACCATTCAATAGCAAATTAGTTAGGTAATATAATATTGGTATCAAAATCCAATCAGTGTTCAAGGCTGAGATTTTTTTTTTCTATGCTTATAATTTAAAACTCGTTTGAAACTAGGAAATGACCTGGCCGCTATTTGTGTAAAGTATATTTTTTCAAGTGTGTAGAAGCTCGGAGAGTCGAGACGTTTGCTCGGTGATAAGTTTTGCATAATTTAGTGATTATGTCTATGGTTGCGTAAATAAATGGCAATAAGAAACCTTTATAGGGTAGTTCAGAGCAAGTTAGTTTTGTTAATCCATCGCCATTTTAACCTTTAAGTTTAGGTTAATTAGGTATGTAGCTAATTCTGCTGTGTCGATAACACGTGTGCGGACATGCTACATTCGTAAATCACGATTACGAAGTGCTAATTTTTCAAAAGTTTCCTATATTTTGAAAGAAAACACGTTTATTTGTGACCATTGACCTACAGGACAGGCCAATGCCAAAAAAGTGTAACCTCTAAAGTGTGGTCGCAGAACACACTTCGCGTACGTTCGCGTCAGTAACGATCTGTCCATGAGAAGAGCGGCACGTACGTCAGATAGAACACTCGAGCGAATTACTCGCAATAAAATGCCGGGAACAGACAGGAGTCCGTTTACTAGATGCAAGAACACTTCAAATAAACAAAATAAGAGTTTAGACATCAGATACCATAAATGCATGTTTACTAATTTATTTACCTCGATGTTTCGTTTCGACTAAGTTGAATTGTTCGTAGTCACGAGAACACCTCTCGAAGTGATGATCTTTTGAAGTTATTAGCTGGATCGATTCTTGGTTTAGGTTGTTTTTTTTTACAGACTTGGTTTTTAATTTAAAAGGAATGTTTTGTTTTAGGAAAAGAGGGTTCCATTCAGGGGTCATTGATGTTTTCCATCCTGTACATATATATATATCCATATATATATAACATATTGTAATATTTGCGATAGGGTTCCATATATATATGGAACCCTATCGCAAATATTACAATATGTTATTTGCGAACTATTTGCACGTATCAACGATTTTTATTGAGTTGCTAATACATTTTATAATAAATTATATAATTTGGTATAAATATTAAAGTTATATGTTCTAATATAATATGTAGTGTAGCGTATACATACAGGATGTCCGGTAATTAATGGATAACCCCGCAGGTACACGTGGGGGTGCATCTCGGCTAATCAGGAAAAAAAATAAAAAATAATCTACCTATCTGCAGCAGTCTGGGTATATTTTAACTTTATTTGTTTTGTTTTAAATTTGATACTTTTATTGCGTATTTAAAATTGTCGTGATAATTATTAATTATACCCCAAACACCCCATAAAAAACTTCCACACATTTTCGAAATAGTTTACTTATTTGCTGACTTTTTTGTTTTAAGACAAATAAGACTAAAGAGTAGGCCGTACACGTTCTAGGCCGTGGTGGTACCGGCCTAGAATAGTACTCCCCCATCTCATCCCGCGGGTGCCGTAAGAGTCGGCTAAGGGATAACGTACCAGGAGGTGGGCAGCAGCGCCTTCTGAGGATCGGAAATCATACTGCGCTCGCCAACCCGCCTGCCAAGCGTGGCGAGTATTGGCAAATCCCCCCTATATGGGGGAGGCATACGTCCAACACTGGACGCACATAGCTGAGAAAAAAAAAAAAAAAAAAAAAAAAAGACTAAAGAAACAGGTGGCAATAAGTCAGTAATTTGAAAATAAATAATTGAGTGTGATACCACTTAAGAAACTTCATGAAGTCGGCATGTTTTTAGACCCACCCAGCATTAGTTGGCCACCCAGGTCTCCATACGTTTTTTTATACCACAGGTCCTCAAACTTTTTGTTCATTGAAAATTTGAAAACTCCAATTTTCATTTTTAAGGATTTACAAATAAACAATTGCAGCTGGAAAATTTTACTGATGCGCGATAATAAGGCCTTATTATCGCGCATCACTAAAATTTTCCAGCTAATCTATTCAAGGTTATTCCCAGAAAAAATAAGGCTGTAAATTCCATAATAACTATAGAATTTGTAGCTGTAGTTGCCAAAAATGTGAACAAAGGTATCAATTCAAACATAACAAAAATTATAAATAATACCAGACTGCTGCAAATAGATGTTT
This sequence comes from Apeira syringaria, assembly GCA_934044485.1. NCBI lineage: Eukaryota > Metazoa > Arthropoda > Insecta > Lepidoptera > Geometridae > Apeira > Apeira syringaria. Next base: position 11,948,983 of record OW203669.1, on the reverse strand, counting down.
TTAAATATCTTTTTGCTGATTGCCGCGATGCCCTCTACGAGTACCTGCGGGGTTATCCATTAATTACCGGGCAGCCTGTATATAGAACTTGTGTGAACTACTGAGACATATTTTTGCATATTAACATCCCGTTATATTCACAAATTATACAATATATAGTTTATACCTTAAAAGCCTATAAGGCCAACAACTGATTTACATTTTACTAGATACAGTGATGATGATGAATATATTAAATTAATAAAATGCATAATAACTCAAATGTTTCAACGCGCCACTACAGTTGGCAGCGTACCCATAGCAACGCTTATGAATTGAGCCAAATATAAGCCAATAGTTAGTGTCACCGCGTATGTCAAAATAATATAGGGAATCATGCCGATCTTTTGGCTACAAATTATATGTTATAATTTCATTTAAAAATTCTTCACTTAAGAAAAATTTTACAACTTGTTTGTTAAAATAGGTAAATCTCAAACCTAAATGAGATATGCTAATAAATAGCAACGTGTTGAAAGTTATAACTTTGACTTTTTCAATAATTTAATATACCGTGTATATTTTGAAAAAGTAACTCTTACAAAATAGTTTCAACTTTTTTGTTATTGTATTTAGCGCTCGCGCCGGAAGGTACAATTTGGAGAGAGTCAATCGTAATCTATAAAGTCACTAATATTCATAACTCCACGTACTACTAAGGTAAAGTCTATTTCTTTATAATTAGACTACGTATTTATATCTTTTTTCTTACACTCAAACCTCCGCTCTAGGATTCCCTGTGTCGTAGAAGGCATGCACACACACACACACACACACAATCACAGCACTCAAACATTCATGACCCGGGGCAAACACCTAAACACATCGCAGAAATGTTTGCCCCTGCCGGGATTCGAACCCAGGACCCTCGAGGAACAGAAGTCATGGCAGTGACGACTGAGCCACGGCGACCGTCTTATATAAGTGTATGTACATACAATATACATACTACATGACCATCATTTAACAGTATTACGAGATCGCCACATGTGAGTAACTATCTAAGTAACAATCAATCGCACTACGTCACAGTAATCGCAGTTATCATCAAGATTAATTCCGTTTGATGACTTCACAAGAACCTACTTAACGATCTACAATAATGAATAATAATTGTTAAATTTTCAAAACCGGCTGCGTAACTAATCACGTGACAACGTTACTCGTATACACTGGGTTTGATTTCATTAACTAGTTTGAAAAACATTGAAACTCATTTCTACCATACTTAGCTGTGGGACGCTTTATAATCAGTCAGTCAGTCAGATCAACCATAGGAAATCCACTGCTGGACATATGCCTCCCACATATAGGGAGGATTTGCCAATACTCGCCACGCTTGGCAGGCGGGTTGGCGAGCGCAGCATGATTTCCGATCTTCAGAAGGCGCTGCTGCCCACTTTCTGGTACGTGGTCCCTTAGCCGACTCTTACTGCACCCACGGAAAGAGATGGGGAAGTTACTATTCTAAGCTGGTACCGCCACGTCATTAGACTTTTTTTGCTTCAAAATAAATAAATCTGTTCCTTATTTTTAAGCATGACCTTATATTATATGAGAACAGAAAAGACTGAGCCAAAAATAACAAACACAAAAAAAAACAAGCCGAATCGACACATGCTTCTTTTGAACCGACTTAAAAAAAGGGAGGAGGTTCTCAATTCGACCTCCACTCTTTTATGTTTGTTACTTCAGCATTTTCGACTGGGTTAACCAATTTTGATCGTCCTTTTTTTATTTGAAATCTGGTGCTTCCCATATAGTCCCATTTAAATTTCATTTAAATCGGTCTAGCGGTTTCTGAGTTACATTCCAATAATTGAAAAGTGTTACGCATATGTCGATGACATTATAGTTGCGGGTGGGGAAATCGGTGAACATACATAATGACAATGGATCCCGTGAGTAGCAAAGATCACTGAATAGGGTGAAAAAAAAGACGTGTGGCACTCGGGGACTGCCGCGGTAAAGCTATTGCATAGCATTTTTTATCAACTTATGCAATTAATATATTAATAACTTATGCAGTAACGCCGATACAACCAATGCCACCTAGAGGCGAGTTGCTGAACTAAACAGACAAACGTGATATTTAAAAAAAAGTCAGTAAAAGTTCTGCTATTCATCGATAGATGGTAAAACTAAAAAGTATCACCGCTGTGCAGGTTGGAGTGGGGGGTGTTAGTAACCTAACACCCCCCACTTGTTTTTCGTTACGGAATTTCTGGATTCGGTCTCCACGCTCAAGGCCCGCGATAGAAGCTATGCAATAGCTTGAAAATTTTTACCTAAAAGTGGAACCGACTTAAACAAGTTCTCAATCAAATCGAAGAGGGCATTTGACAATGCCCTCTTCGATTATTTGCTTGCCCAGAAGATACTTAGAGATGACGCATAATATAATAATATATCTCTGTCTGGCCGCTCTTTGGTGAAATGGGACTAGGAAACAAATTCTGTAGCTCCAGAGCACAGCCCCGAAATGGATCCGATAAAAAGCCGATAATGTATCGATTTCAGGTGGGTACTGACTTTGTAGTTTTGTCGCGACTATTTCAACTCGAATTTTAATGGAATCAAGAGCCTTGAGTTGTGTCCACATATCGTGTCACATACTTTTTTATGTAATAAAAGCCTTCGCGTTCATTGAACCTTTACTAAAAACAAAAACGTAGCTCTGTGAGTTTAGAGAAAAAACAAAAATTATTATTTCCGGCTAGATACATATCAACTATACAATAAAAAATCTTGCCACAAGTTTACAAGCAAACATTGTGTATGAGCTACGCCTCGCGGTTTTAATATAATTTATATAATATATTAAAACCGTGTGGTGATATTAGGTAATTATTTCATTAGAAGTAATTGTTAATTTACTATAAAATTGTTTAAGACACCAATACTTACTTTCAGTCATCTAACAATGAATAATTATTAATTCCATTAATAAAAAAATTGATTGAAATTCTTTGAAGTACATTAGGTATAAAACTATGATTAGCTCCTCAAATTTCAGCGCATTGGCCATAGATTTTTTTAAATTTCCCATAACTTTTCAAAAAAACCTAGTTATACTACAAGAACCGTTCAGTATTTTGGGATAAAAGTATCTTATGCACTATTTTGGTCCTGGGGTATCGCTTATAATTGTTCCTATCCACTGTTCCCTTGGTTGCAGTGAGAGGTGGCTTTGAAAAATAATCAGAAGGTGAGCTAGAACGCCATCAAACTGGGTATCAATTCTACTAAGCACATTGCCCATAGATTGTAAATGAATTGTCGTTTTTGCAAGTTTTGCTATTCCACATAGAGTATAATTGTAATTGCTACACAAATATGATTTCACGAAGTGTTTCGTTGAAGAAGTTATTATATAATAAATGTTATTGTAGCGGAATACCAATTGTTTATGATTATATTTCAATTACTATTCCATTGCTTATGAATTTTTAGTCTAAATAAATATGAGAATTGGCACCCTGATGTCTTGTGGATGAAATTATAGTGATGGTGATTATTACAGGGTGAGGTGGCTTTGAAAAATAATCAGAAGGTGAGCTAGAACGCCATCAAACTGGGTATCAATTCTACTAAGCACATTGCCCATAGATTGTAAATGAATTGTCGTTTTTGCAAGTTTTGCTATTCCACATAGAGTATAATTGTAATTGCTACACAAATATGATTTCACGAAGTGTTTCGTTGAAGAAGTTATTATATAATAAATGTTATTGTAGCGGAATACCAATTGTTTATGATTATATTTCAATTACTATTCCATTGCTTATGAATTTTTAGTCTAAATAAATATGAGAATTGGCACCCTGATGTCTTGTGGATGAAATTATAGTGATGGTGATTATTACAGGGTCAGTGGTAACAATAACACACACAGACACACTTTAGCATTTATTATATTGCTTGCTATGCTCCATGGTTTCACTTGCGTAGATTCTGTATTGCTCCTAACAGTTTACAATGGATAAAAAACCCTATGTGTTATTCTAAGTTCAAAGGAATATTCGTACCGAACTTCATACAAATCCGTTAAGCCACAAAGACACAAACAATTCGTAGCATTATATTATTATGATTAATTAATTAATTATTGTGTAAAGTCTCGACACTCAATCTTGGATCATACATTGAGTCCAAAGCTCAGTTGGCAGCCAAAAAACTGGGCGTCCTAGCAAAGGTAAGACAGTACTTTACACCGGAACAACTGCTCAACTTGTATCAAGCGCAGGTTCGATCGTGTATGGAGTACTGCTCTCATTTGTGGGACGGCTCGGCCAAGTACCAACTCGAGGCTCTTTACTCAATAGAGAGACGAGCTAAAAGGCTCATCAACAATGACTCTCTGGTCGAGAGGAGACTCCAAAGCCTGCAGCACCGACGTAAAGTCGCTAGTCTATCGGTCTTTTATCGGATACATTTCGGGGAGTGTGCTCTGGAGTTGCATAATTTGATTCCACCATCCCCATTCCATCTTAGGACGACCAGACGGACGGCAATGCGACATTCACACATGGTGGACGTTCCAACTTGTCGCACGAAGCGTTTTGCTTCCACATACCTAGTGCGTACAGCTAACGAATGGAATTTATTGCCTAAATCTGTGTTTCCGCAAACATACAACCTGAGTATCTTCAAGTCACGAGTGAATAGGTATCTTCTAGGCAGGCGTGCTCCACCGTAGACCGCATCATCACTTAACATCAGGTGAGATAGTGGTCAAACGCTTGCCTATTCCCAATAAAAAAAAATAAAAAAAAAGTCACAGCTTTGGCGATCCAGTCCTCAATGCCGTGACTAGTTGACTTATATACATACAGTACAGCATATAGCATAAGTATTAAAATGAGAATGAAATGCAACTTAATTAACCCAAGAGTATGTGTAACGTTAAATTGTTGGTTATCTCTGAATGGTTCCAATATTGTTTGTGTTTTCTATCGTTCAGGAGCGTCACTGACGGTGAAGGGGGCAGAACATGCGAGGCACTCGCGCGGCGCGACCCCGGGGTCGCCCATTTACCCAAGTATGTACTCCTATGTACTTACTGTTAACACATGGGCGCCCTCACCATCCATTGTTCATTATATCGATGGTGTCTGACCACCACGTGCTTAATGATGCATTTTATGCAATATAAATAAAATATAATAAATCTATTCTGTCCATCCAAAGGTTTTCTGTAAGAGATCGCATTAACGATAATATTGCCGATTGTATAACCATAAGCTACAATAAGTACGATATATATTTTTAATGTACGTTTTATGATTTCCAAAGAGACATGACACTTGAGCTCGAAGGACCTTAACGAGGTTCCATTTTTCGAACATATTTCCTAAAGAAATTGACCAAACTAAAAAAACGTAACAACGCTAAGATAAACACTAACAACAAATAACAAAAAGTATTTCAACGAAGCACAATTGCACAAACGTAGGAAGAAACGTATGTTCAAGTTGGAGAAAACAAAATAAAATGAAATGGGAAATGACGGCGGCAAAAAATGTTTAGTATCTATGCAGTAAAATATTTCTATCCAAAATTTTATATTTCATCATAACATTGCATAGAACAGATATTATGTTAAAGTTAATAGTATAAAATTATCCTTATTTTTTAATTGAGAAGATTACGACTAAGAAAGAAGTATTTGTAGTGCCTGAATAGTGCTTTGGGAAAATTTAGTAAACTACCATTATTAAAGATATTTTTACACTGTTATCCCCTTTGCTTGCATTAAATATCTAAGATTTTGAAACAGGGTGATGCGTAGATGCATAGTGACTCATTTTCTCTTTATGTAAGGGGTAATTCAAATTTTTACAACAATTTGTTTTAAATTTGTACAACAAGAAAGACATGACAAATTAGGAAGGGTTGTACGAACATGTAAACTTCTTTCCTATTACTGACTTAAGGAATTTATTTTAACAAGTACTTTTTGAAATATATTTTAAACTGTGTTTTTGTAAATAAATCAACTAAGATTTGAACAAAACAATTGAAGCGCTCGTGTACGTATTACGCACAGGAGCGGTTAATATTATATGGACCGTTTATTTTGTTGAGATTGCAGCGAAATATTCCACGTAGACAGGTATATTAACTAAACAAATAAATGTCGACGAAGGTGGGTCGATAGGTTGCTACTAAGTTGCTACTAAAAAGAGGCCTACCATCATGCCGGATTTCGTCACTTTCTTCCCAAAGCTTAAGGCTGACATGCTCACTCAAAACACAGATGTGGATACATTTTATGAAAGAGTTGGCGGTAGGGATTTTCCAAACGGAATAAATTGCTTGCCCTGGATTTAGTGTGTAAGTTGCATGTGCTGTTTCAATAAATAAATGAACTTAAAATAATAATAAAAACGAGTAAGTGCGAGTCGTACTCGCGGACCGAGGGTTCCGTACAAATCTTTAGGTATACTCGTATAAGTTAAAGGTATAGTATTTTTATTGATTTATGCTTTTCGCAATTTTTACTTTATCTGGGCTATAAGTCGTTGCTTCGTACCAAATTTCAAGATTCCTTGAACTCAGGTAAACTCACGGGAATCAAAACCTACAGAGTGGTTTTGATTCCCTTGTAAGTATCGAAAATTAGCAGCATAAACGGCTGTATCTTTTGATTGCGTTGGCTTAGAAGTTTGATTTTGACGTGGTAACGTTTTATAAATTGATGAATACCAGCAACACTCATAAAAATAGTAACGTTCCGCGTAACGTTCCACCTGAGTTTTATATTACATAAAATAATCAAAGTCAAAGTCAAAGTTGAAGTCGAAGTCGAAGTCAAAGTCAAAGTCATAAATGATTATGACGTTATCACGTAAATCTATCGTCCATAAACCGACTTTACAGACAACCAATTTTTTTCACAGCTCCAAGGAACAGTAGACTTGAGTATTTGATATGAATTTCAGCTTGATACCTCTACGCGTTTCTGAGAAAAAAGGTCTTGACAGACAGACAGATGGACAGCAAAGTGATTCTTTAAGGGTTGCGTTTAATCCTTTTGACGTTCGGAACCCTTACAAAATAAAGAGAGAGCCGAAATGCATTGGGCCGGTTTTATAACCGGTTTGATTTAGCGTTATTTACAAATAACCCGAATTATTTTGCGAGATATTTTCAATCAAGCACTTCTGTATTTCGGAGAGCCCGTGAAGGCGTCGGTCCCGCTTGTTGTCTTCAGTCTTCACTCATCAGTCATTCCACAGCTCACCAGTCTATACTTCAATCAGAAAAGATTAGCCAGTTTGTATAAACAACAGAATTACTATTTTTACCTACATCATATACATTATATGGTAGGCCCCGCCGTCATGCGTTGCAATCTTCGATCAAGAATACAACATACGTACATGTATTCTTGATCGAAGATTGCAAACTAATACGGTGGGCAGATGTGAATCTGTCGTAATTAGTAGTAGTTGTTCTTGTAGATACTTTTGATATATCTTCTTCTTCTTCTCTCAGCCATGTGCGTCCACTGCTGGACATATGCCTCCCCCATATAGGGGGGATTTGCCAATACTCGCCACGCTTGGCATGCGGGTTGGCGAGCGCAGTATGATTTACAATCCTCAGAAGGCGCTGCTGCCCACCTTCTGGTACGTGATCCCTTAGCCGACTCTTACGGCACCCGCGGGAAGAGATGGGGGAGTACTATTCTAGACCGGTACCACCACGGCCAGTTTTGATATATGTAGCTAGTGTTTTTGGAAATAAGTTGATTTATTTACTATGTAATTATTTAAGTTCATATGTGATTATTGTGTATTTTGATGTGCCATAACATACATTTAGACCTGCGGTAGTATATTTGTACATGGTGATTAACATTGTGTGCGTGTCTTCCAGGTGAAGATGCAGCGTGCTAGTTCGTCCAGCACCGAGCGCACCCCGCTGGTCCAGCCCGCGTACGTGTTCGAGTCCAGCCTATCCAGGTCCTACCAGAAGAGGCTGCACAGCTTCCAGTGTGCGATATGCGTCGCACTCATGTGAGTAAGGCGAAATGAAAAAAAAAACAGAGAACCTTACTTGACAACATTTTAGCTGGCTGAAGCGGGTCACCGATCTTGGGTTGCTTTAACTCAAATGTGATCAATGATTTAAAAAAATATCAAAAATGGAACTGACATCAACACTTAAAAGTATGCAATAACTTGTTGAAGTCAAAACATGATAGTTCAAAATTGAGTATTGTGAAAATATTGTGCGTATGGTAGTACCGACTTCTATATGTTTTTACACACTTGCGAGTGTTGAAGTCCATTTTTTTGGTAAATTGTTTTTTCACCCTTTTACACCGATTTCTTCACTTTCAATAAGGAAGTCATCTCCAATCATTTGGAGCCACCACCACCATCTCTAAAGGTTATTCATTTCACACTCAAAGTTACATTAAAAATCATTAATATCGGTTCCATCCAGTCGAAAGTTTTCGCTTTCGCTTAACGATGTACGCTAAATGTGGACTTTTAAATATTAAAAGTTGTCACTTAACATCAGGTGAGACAGCTGTGAAACACAAGCTTTTACTAATAACAAAAATTGATATTATTGGTATTTGACATGTGATGTCAAAAAAGCTCAAGACTTTATTTTTGGTAAAAACCGCACAAAATTATGTTTCACTCAATATTATAGATACTATTTTAAAGTTCAGCTTACAAAATAACAAGCGTTCCAATGAAATTAATTAATAATACCTAAAAAATAAAGAAATAATTCGTGTATTAGTATGCACCTGGGCTGTCGAGCTTTTTTGGCGTCCTATAACTTCTCAGCTGCCGGGAACCTTAGATATATCGGACAGATAATACCTTTTAAATATCGCACTACAACGAATCTTCGAAGCATAAAACTTTTGTTACTTTACTTATTGTATTATGTACTACCTGCACCTCGCGGTTGTACCCGCGTGATGATGAAAAGGATGATGATGATGATCATTAAAATAAGCCTATGTGTCAATCCAGGTTATAAGCTGTCTCCATACCAAATTTAATCGAAATCGGTGTAGCCGTTTGAAAGTAAAGAAGTAACAAACATACACACAAACTTTCGCATTTAATATTATTATTATAGGAAGGATATAGATATTCCCTTGAGCGACAATGTTTGCACACACAACCAATAGAAGCCTTCCTTTCAGCGCCGTCCTCGCCATCACGCTGCTGGTGACAGTATCCTACAACCTGGCCGGGTCGTTGTGGGACAACAGCACGGATGAAGCCGTCACTACCACGGCCTCTGCACCAGCACTGCCCACCCCGGCGCCGGCGCCGAGTCAGCTCGCGCACAAACTAACTGCAGCATCGCCCGACTTACAACCGTTCCTAAACCAGAAGTGGCCCCTGAAAGGTAAGCAAAAGCGATAACCACACTCAACACCACAACCTCCTATATATTTCCTCTTCCATATATTAAATCAAAGCTAAATACTGAAACAATATAGTAAGTAAGTAGCGTTTTGGACCAACCTTTATACGAGGCTATAGATTTAATTTTTTTTAGGATTTTCCAATGGAACTAAACGTAAATGTACCAGCATGTCCATTGCTAGATGGCGTAGTGTGCTATCTTTTGAATAGTTTTTTTTTTGAATATAATAATAATAATATCTTTATTCAACAAAAAGGTTTACAATGTTTCCAATAATTATGTTAGGCTATTTTAGATGCACAAATTTATACAAGAGTATCTGCTGCTGAACTAGGCTTAACAACCTGACAGTTCAGTTAGGTTCGTCATTCTTCTAGACCGGTAAAAGCTTTTCTCAAAGCCAACAGAGAAAATTCATAAAAAAGTAAGACCTCTCTATATTTCCACTCTTAAGATTACTCCTGAAAACTTAACAAACAAATGAAATTGTGAAAAATACAATAGATCATATCCGGTTACATTAAAGTCCAAAATAGAAGGTATGAATGACAATACTAAGATTCGATCTTTGTATTATAATGCGGGTTATTTGATACCGGATAAAACTGCCAAACAAAAATTCATCTCATATTACCAGAGAGGCATTGTACGGACTTTTACTAATGTTTTGAACTGTCGCGAATTGAATTCATGTTTAAATTACAGTATCGGGTCTAACCGCGCACATTTAAATATCAAAATTTAATTTTGACATACCTCGACGTTACGATCAAGTTACTCTACCGTGGTCTGTTTAACAGGACTCATTATACTAAACGCTGGTGTAAATATAATTCTCTAAGATTGAAAAGAGTTCTAGAGAATTGTAACTAATTTTAGTGATTAACAGGGTTACGATCATTGTATGCTAATCCATTAGGTAAACCACCGGCATCATGGGGCGGGAACACTCTCTCTTCAGAAGACATTGCTAAGGCTGTTAAGTCTGGAAAAGCCGCTATGAACCAGCTAAGAGTAGTGGAAGCTTTAAGAAAGCCCCTGGAACGAGGCACCCCGGCAATAAAGGCACAGCGAGCCGCAGCCACTGCTGAGGAAGTGAAGCCACTGGCTGAAGCTGCGTATGGGGTCGAGCAGGCGACTAGGGAATTATTAAATGGGTAAGTGATTGAATTAATAACGTATGAAAGACTTCTTATTATGGTTATGCTCTTTGTTCAATGTGCAGGGCCTTTATTATAATAAGAACTGCTGCATTGTATATCGACACACTATACGTTCTTCAATTATTGTTAAGCATCCTAATAACCGCATAGATCCTCAAATATTCCAATTCGGTTATTGTTCACAGCGTAACCAACCTATTTGCTAGCCAAAGCAAACTATTTTCCAAATTATTTTTCCCTGTTTTATTAACGTTTTGTACTTTACGCTTATTTTTGAAGTTATTTTGTCTGGTACTAAGGTGATTAAGAAAATAAGTAGTTGACTTAAAAATATTTTCATTTGATATATATTTTATTTTACTTAATCATCTGTCATTAGCTTACAAAAGGCAGCAGTCTTGACTCTCGAGATTGTGGATTAGGATAATAATATGATACAAGAAAAACAATTATCGTGACTGAAAGTAATGTCTATCTTCGACAAACCATGAACCTGTCCGTATCATGTCGTCTTTCACGCACAGAGGCACAGATCAGACATAAATGCCTAGAGATGACTTATTGTTAAATCACCGAACTGAACAATACTATGCTATCACGGAGTGTCATATCATAGGCTAAAAAACTCAAGCGGCTATTACGTAATCGTAAAATTACATTTATACACACGAAAAATTTTAGGTAAGTACAAGATTTCCACGAAAGCGCAGTTGTCTAAAACGTAGAAGCGGAATCGGCTAGATATTACTAATAATATATATTTTAATAAATAAAAAGTAATATGCCATTTCAAACAGGTTTGTGCATCGGATAATAATGTCAATTGTGACATAATATATGTAGATATATATGTATAGCTTCATTCCGGCGATTTCGCCCGCGATTCCCTCCTACATTACAAATAATATATTAATTCCAATGTTTTGTCCCTTGGTTTAATTTATTAATAATCGATTTTTTTAAATCCAATGTCGCTCCTTGTTATCATAGAAAACTATTCGAGAAAGAAATATAAAATGAGTGCAATGTTTTTGAGTGTCTTTATTACAAACAAGCATACTTAAAATAAAACATTTACTTTTTCTAATGTAAAGTGTAAATCTGCGTTTGCAGATAAACTTGCCACATCACAGTTCATATAAAATGTGATTCATATTATTTCTAGAATACTAACATAATAAAATGATTCCAAATACTACATGGATACACAGTTGTGGAGCAGGTTTTCATGATTATCATTTTCATTATTCCAGATCAGTCTAGAAATATAATTATGATGAAATCATATGACACGTTGTAGTCCTATAATACATTATTGCACATGTCCAATGATGTTTTACTAAAGATGACGTATATTCATACTGCGCGGTGCTCAGATTTTGTTCCTTTACGACATAAACATGCTTACTGCGACAGATAATACAGTACAAATAATATAGAAAAGGATAGCTATATATATGTTTAGACTTGCGCTTGAAATACGCGTCGCAATGAAAATTACTACAATTGACTTAATTTTGCCGCCTCAGTTTCCGCGCGCTTGTGCGACATCTACCTCATATAAACAATATCATTGCACATGTCTGTATTATTTGTACTACACTACCTCAAGTTTAAAAAACCGTTTCAAAACAACACGCAGTGGGCCCAGGCGGCTATTTTTGAACGCCACGAGACTTTATATTCGTACACACATCTTGTACACAGTGGGCTTACTCTTGACTCTTGACACTCGAATCTCATCTTAAATTGTATAATTTTTATAACCTTTGGTTCGACGGGGGCATGCCGCTCTCCGTATCCAGGTCTAATTTCTAGCACACACTTATTAATAACCTGCATAAACGATACCTACTATAAAGTTGGCGCAAACTGGATTTTCCAGCGGTATAACCTAGTATTATACCCTCCCAATTTAATAATAGCAAATATAAGTATTTATTTTGTGTAATGCCTCAAACTCCAACTTGAGACGGCGTCTGATTAAACATGGGCAGCATTCCGGTGGCTTTTCTCAATGCAGTGGGACTTTTTCTTTAATTCTTAGTATTTTCGTTCACAACCGCCGCCGTACCGACTTCAACAAGTTATTTCGCACTTTTGAGTGTTAAAATCAGGTCCAGTTTTTGGTAATTTTGTTTTTTTTCTAAAGTATCGTTTGCCAGGTAATAAATCTAAACAACGATGAATATTTCACACTGATATTATAAATGCGAAAGAATGGTGTGTATGTGTATTCGTTATCTCTTCACGCCTTAACGGCTTAACAGATTTGAGTGAAATTCAGAATATCTTTTATTTCAGACCCAGATTAACACGTAGGTTGTTTTTTATCCTGAAAACTTGGTGAAACCGCGGAGTGCACAATATAAAAATGTCATCGTTCCATTTGAAATCATTTCCAAAATACTAATGAATAAATTAATCTACATTTATATATTCTACTCTATCTTATTATGTTAAAAATATAGCAGTTAAATAAATTCCTTTTATTAATATCATGTTTTTAAGACTATATAAAATATAAAAAAACACTCTATATTCAATGCAAACATCGTTATTATTGAATTTTTTTAAGGACGTTATTTATTTTGGAACCTAGAAATATGTAATAATTAAAGTATATGAAATAAACTAATTGGAGACTTTGTAACAGGCGAAACAGAAATTGGCACACTTAATCCACGCCAGTCGCAAACTATTCGGGAAGAATTAACCCTGTTTGTAGTTCAACAACAGCGGATATGATGGCACACTTAAGCCACGCCAGTCGCAAACTATTCGGGAAGAATTAACCCTGTTTGTAGTTCTACAACAGCGGATATGATTGCACACTTAAGCCACGCCAGTCGCAAACTATTCGAGAAGAATTAACGCTGTTTGTAGTTCAACAACAGCGGATATGATGGATGATGATGATGTAGTCCAGGGGCCGCGAACCTTTACGTACCAATGTGCCATTTTCTAAAGACAAGTGTTGAGGTCATAGACGTCATCAAATAGTTTTGACTTTGTGATTATTGGGAAAATTATAAGAATAAATCTCAAAACTCTTTATTTACTACAAAAATAGGTACATTTTGTAACGTTTCAATTGTACGCGTAATTTAAATTAAATTAAAATTAGTGTGACTTCTGTTGTTGCAGGTAAGATGACAAATAACATAGGTATGTTAGGGTAAGATGTTACTTTAAGCAGAATACATGCTGCATCCTTCGTCATATTATACTTACTTCACACACTGAGGTTGTATAAATAGTAATAGTAACTCAGTGACGTCACATGGTTTTTTCGTAATACATAATGAATTTCGTAAACAGTAATGTGCCTAAAACATTGTATTGCGTGCCATATCGGTTCGCAGTCTCTGGTGTCATACATCGGCATTCATTGATCGTCAAAGATTTTGACTCGTGTGGGATCCAGAAGGGGTCTTAAAAATATGCGGATATCTTAATAACAAAAAACATAAAAAAAATATTTTATATGCTAACGCTTTCCCTTGATTTCCCACTTTAAATTGCTTAACTCAGAGACTAAAAGACAATAAGCTCTATCCTAGACTAGACGTAGGTTACAATCGGGATCTAGGTCAATGCCCGCCGGTAATCCGACATGCCATGGAAACCGCGACATTCGATCCGCGCGCTACTTTGGCTTCATCTCGCACCACCGCACCACCGCACCGCACCGCACCGCACCGCACCGCACCGCACCGCACCGCACCGCACCGCACCGCACACCGAATATACCCAAAGTATCGATAATAGATACGTATCGAATATACCCAAACATAGCTACTTAGGATAACATATCATTTACGTTCAATTACCCATTTGAATGATAAAATTCGGTTACCAGTAGGACTTGAACCTACTACTACACGACTACACAGAATACCTTCTTGTCACTTTGTCCAAATAAGCTATGGTAGCACTCCACTGGCGGTCCGAATTTATGCCATCCTTGGGATGATGTTCTTAGCGCCATCTACCTTTAATGGTATAAACTATTAATAGGACTGACAGAACAATAATACAGTTGATTAGTTACACAAAGCGACAGGACGGTATTCTGTATGTTGTAGTGTATGCTGTAGCAATACAAAATAATATATTTATTGTAAATTATATATATATATATCAGTATTACTGGTAATATGACTTCTATGTTCGACTTTACTTACAATATGTGTAAAAACATACATTGATAAGCGGTATTTATGCTGTGGCAAACTCATAAAGGATTCACCCACTGGTCCCTGATGACAAGAAGTGATAAAAATACGCTATTAAACTAATTGGTTTATATTGTTTAATAATATTTGCCGTACAAGTGCAATGATCCCTTTGCGTTCATGGAGAATAAGGTGTATATGTGTGTGGGTTCAAGTTTGAACATAAGTTCCGCCTAGCATGTTGCAATACACCGTATAACAGCTCTTAATATATAATTTGTTAACTAGCGTCCATTTCTGAAACGATCGGGATATTAAATGAGACTCAATTTATAGCGAATACGTTTTGATGCCATACGTCTGATAAGCTTTTGAACCGGACCCTAAAAATGCAACTGCCAGTAACAGCACTAATGGCATTGCTAACTACACTTTGTGTAAACCTATGAAATGTTCCTGTGAAAGGTTCTATCTGAAACATTCAATTTTGATAAGTTTAAGGAATTATTATTTTAGCCATCAGATTTCCCCATTTTTCCACTGCGTGTGCCTTTAGAACCGACGACGTAACTAATATTATCTAGAACAGAAATCAAAGCTATTTCTATAACGAACAAAAAGATGTTAATTCTTCTTCTCACCAACTAGACGTCCACTGCTGGACATATGCCTCCCTCTTATTGGGGAGATTTGCATGTCCATTTGCCACTCACCACGCTTTGCAGTACGATTTCCGATCCTCAGAAGGCGCTAGATGCTTATAAATGATCGTCATTCCAGCACAGACATCACAAGCCGCGACGGCGGTATTGGTATCGGACCTGCCACCAACGGCAGTTTCTTTGAGCCACCGTACTGCAGCGGCGACCCTCCTCCATGCTTCCCATCCAAGTATCGGAGCCAAGATGGCACGTGCAACAACCTGCAGAACCCTCTACGGTGGGGTGTTTCCAACACTCCGTTCCGAAGGGTACTGCCGGCGGCGTATGGTGACGGTAAGCTAGCACACAAATATTTGGTATATGTTACAAGTGGCTGGGTTTTTTAGTTTTCAATTCCGCAATTCCGCTTTCTGCAAAGCGTACTAATACACAGATCATCTTTCTGCAAAGCGTACTAATATAGAGATCATCTCTCTGCAAAGCCTACTAATACAGAGATCATCTTTCTGCAAAGCCTACTAATACAGAGATCATCTTTCTGCAAAGCGTACTAATATAGAGATCATCTCTCTGCAAAGCCTACTAATACAGAGATCATCTTTCTGCAAAGCGTACTAATATAGAGATCATCTCTCTGCAAAGCCCACTAATACACAGATCATCTTTCTGCAAAGCGTACTAATATAGAGATCATTTCTCTGCAAAGCCTACTAATACAGAGATCATCTTTCTGCAAAGCGTACTAATATAGAGATCATCTCTCTGCAAAGCCTACTAATACAGAGATCATCTTTCTGCAAAGCGTACTAATATAGAGATCATCTCTCTGCAAAGCCTACTAATACAGAGATCATCTTTCTGCAAAGCGTACTAATATAGAGATCATCTCTCTGCAAAGCCTACTAATACAGAGATCATCTTTCTGCAAAGCCTACTAATACAGAGATCATCTTTCTGCAAAGCGTACTAATATAGAGATCATCTCTCTGCAAAGCCTACTAATACAGAGATCATCTTTCTGCAAAGCGTACTAATATAGAGATCATCTTTCTGCAAAGCGTACTAATATAGAGATCATCTCTCTGCAAAACCTACTAATACAGAGATCATCTTTCTGCAAAGCGTACTAATATAGAGATCATCTCTCTGCAAAGCCTACTAATACAGAGATCATCTTTCTGCAAAGCGTACTAATATAGAGATCATCTCTCTGCAAAGCCTACTAATACAGAGATCATCTTTCTGCAAAGCCTACTAATACAGAGATCATCTTTCTGCAAAGCGTACTAATATAGAGATCATCTCTCTGCAAAGCCTACTAATACAGAGATCATCTTTCTGCAAAGCGTACTAATATAGAGATCATCTCTCTGCAAAGCCTACTAATACAGAGATCATCTTTCTGCAAAGCGTACTAATATAGAGATCATCTCTCTGCAAAGCCTACTAATACAGAGATCATCTTTCTGCAAAGCGTACTAATATAGAGATCATCTCTCTGCAAAGCCTACTAATACACAGATCATCTTTCTACAAAGCGTACTAATATAGAGATCATCTCTCTGCAAAGCCTACTAATACAGAGATCATCTTTCTGCAAAGCGTACTAATATAGAGATCATCTCTCTGCAAAGCCTACTAATACAGAGATCATCTTTCTGCAAAGCGTACTAATATAGAGATCATCTCTCTGCAAAGCCTACTAATACAGAGATCATCTTTCTGCAAAGCCTACTAATACAGAGATCATCTTTCTGCAAAGCGTACTAATATAGAGATCATCTCTCTGCAAAGCCTACTAATACAGAGATCACCTTTCTGCAAAGCGTACTAATATAGAGATCATCTCTCTGCAAAGCCTACTAATACAGAGATCATCTTTCTGCAAAGCCTACTAATACAGAGATCATCTTTCTGCAAAGCGTACTAATATAGAGATCATCTCTCTGCAAAGCCTACTAATACACAGATCATCTTTCTGCAAAGCGTACTAATATAGAGATCATCTCTCTGCAAAGCCTACTAATACAGAGATCATCTTTCTGCAAAGCCTACTAATACAGAGATCATCTTTCTGCAAAGCGTACTAATATAGAGATCATCTCTCTGCAAAGCCTACTAATACACAGATCATCTCTCTGCAAAGCGTACTAATACAGAGATCTGCATCTCTCTGTATGGCGTATAATATTATAGAGATCGTTATTTTCGACAAATAGAAAACAATGTAGAAATAAGTATTGGATAATTTGTTTTTATAGACCTATAATATTGTTTAAGCACTATCTCTCTTGATAGTCAGTGATGATGTAGTCTAAGGTGTCACGCTAGACCTAGAATGCTAACTGGCTCAACTGAACCATAGTCTTAGGTTCAGTGTTCAGTTTTCATCCAAATTTTAAAGGAGAAATGTACGGAGCAAAGAACAGATGGGTCTGTTCTCAATTATCATACCTAGCATACCTACATGTAAAACATTATTTTGAGCACATTCTTCATAGATGATATTCTAGGTCTATACCTACGGTTAGACCGCTTATCTCACGTGATGGTGAGTGAGTCACTCACCATCACGTGAGATAAGCGGTCAAACCGTCACACGCAACTAGATATATACCTACTATATCATAGACATAGTATAGAAGCAAAATAGAAGTATGTAAAAAGAACTAAGTATATATGGCATAAGTACATCCCTCTTCTAACAAGTTGCCATAATATGTATAAACTACTTATGGCCCTAAGTCTGTTAAACTGTCGAACTAGCTAAAACTCACTGAAATTCTTAACAATGCAATAGCTTATATTTTATTTACGCTAAAGTTCAAAGTCGTAATAATCCACACAACGGTATCTCTAACATCAGACGAGTTTAATTCAATTGCTGGCAAATCGCGGGTAGTTTTAGTCGGTACCAAATAAGTAGCTACTTATTTTACTCAAACTTTACCCGCAATTTTAATAAAAACATCTGATTTTAGTGTTGTTTTTAATATGTGTCATACTGATTTGGTCTTTATTGTAACAATATAAGAACTTATCACATTTATATTATTTTCCAAAATGTTAGATTAGTTTAAATATATAGTTATTATAGTTAAAATCCTCAATGTCCCGCTTCTTCTCTTCTATCATCTTGGATGGGTTGGCGTGAGTCTTGGAAATATTACGTTGAGGAAGTTACTAAAGTAGACAATGTAGCATCCTTATTGCATAAATTAAACAAATTTTGAATTTGGATTTGGGTATTTTGGGAAAAACGTTAATGAGTGCTCACCATTTGCATAAGACGCTGTCAAATTGATTCTTTGAATGTTTATTCATGAAAACATTTTTGTTACCTATTTATAGTGTACGAGAAGGTCAATTCTATCGTTTCGACTTTTGGCAAACAGCGAAGGGCACAAGCACAAGCTATTACATAGTCTTTCATTCGTATCAGTGGCGATTTATAATATTAAACTAGGTACTTCAAGGGTCGGCAGGGGATTTCTGATGCCCCCAGTGTTGCCGATATCTGTAGACAACTGTGAGCGTTTACCATGAGGTAGCCCGTCTGTTTGTTTATCATATCTATAAAAGTAGTTGCTATTCTCGTCGCGAACTCTCTCAGGGACCTCAACGATTAAAGCACATTAACAATCAAAACTACGATTGTCATATTGGAATCCAACACATTTTAGAAAAATAAAAATATGTATATAAAATAAATAATGTATATTCGAGGTCAACACGCTCAAAATTCTAATCTAAAACATTGCGTGTGATCATTACCAGTATTTCTACATCGTCGGGAACACATCTCAGAAAAATAATTAATTTAAATATGTTTTTAAATACGTATGTAAATTTTTCAAAATGCTTATACAAGACGACATTGAAAAGTTGTTTTGGTGACGTGACAGTCAATATTTTTTGGATCGCAGAATAATTCTAAATAATTTTGGCATACTGCGGTTCGTGCCCGAACCCAACCCGGATGGCTTTGTCATGGTCGTAAAAACGTTAAGGCTTGCTTAAAGTTTATTTTCTGATATCAACAGCTATTTTGAAAAGATGATAACCTTGTAGTGGTGAGCGTCGGTCGCCGAACAAACGATCACTTGGGGTGAATTAAATTATTCTGAAGCAGTGGTTAGGCATTAATTGACACTTTTTAAACTTCTAAATGAAAATCTTTATATGATTGCGTTTGTGCGCTCGCTTTCCGGAACGAGTCGGAATTCTGGGTTCAAACTTTACCATCTCCAATATTGCGACTCTTCTGGACAATTACACGTATGCTCTTCTGTCAGCTTAGATATTTGGGTGAATACTAATGAACCCAATCCATCCTACAGTATGATCTTGGATCTCTAAGCTTGGCTCTCCAGGACAACAGCATTTCCTAGAAAGCGCTTCAAAATCCGCCGGTATCGGCCACGTCTTTTACGTCTCTTTTACGTCACATTTTATAAGCGATGTCATTCAGAAGGCCACCGCACCGCGCATGCACGCCGCACATACTTGACGCAAACAGTATTGCACGTGACATCAGTAGGAAATCTGATGGAATTACATTGATTCCATGAAGTCGTGGAAAGCTGCTGGTATGGGATGCCGTAAGCGTCGATACGGTAGGAGCGTTGCAAATCACCGTGAAAGATAGAAATATTTTCTCTTGGCGAATCCATAGATCGAAGAACATCGCAGCGGCGCACCTTGTAGAGAAAAACATGGCTCAAAGTTTCATTTAAAACCTGTGAGTGGGCCCCTTTGTGGCAGAGTCACCGGCAGGTTATCTTAGGTTCATAGTGAGTGCACACGACACAAATACTAATTAGAAATGTTCGCCGCTACTAGTCTCCCTGACATGTGTTTTGATCTCCACGAGGTCGAAAACATTCAATAATTCGCTTCAGCGAACCACACTAATAATTCAAATCAAATTCTTTATTTACTAGAATGTTGTAACAAACATGGTGGTAAATATAAATTATGTCCAGAACATTCTACCATTACAACGGCGTGCAAACAATAAACATTACATCAAAAAATTAGAAATATAAATGAAAATTGTGGATGTCAAAAATTCAATGTCCTATAAAAATCACAATGTCAAAAATTTCAATGTTCAATAAAATTAAATTAAAAACTACATATATAAAAAAAGTCATATTCATATTCCTATTAAAATTAAATCACTTATTCAGATACTTAGTCGCAGTCTGGAAATACAACAAAAATAATAAACATTGTATTAGGACCTAGTAGAGAGTAT
The DNA here is from genome assembly GCA_934044485.1 of Apeira syringaria. Classification (NCBI taxonomy): domain Eukaryota; kingdom Metazoa; phylum Arthropoda; class Insecta; order Lepidoptera; family Geometridae; genus Apeira; species Apeira syringaria. Next base: position 11,928,270 of record OW203669.1, on the reverse strand, counting down.
TTCTAAATGTCATAAATTCATTAAGGTTATAGAAGCATTGGCCCGGTAGCCATAGTGAAGGCTTTTTCTTGAACTGTAATAATGGTAGCTCTTAAAAGTATTTGTAATCTTCGTAGATTACAAGTAAGTAACAGTTATATTGCAGTTATAACATCTTCGACCACATCTTCATTGATCTTCAATTGAGATAGTGGTCAAACGCTAGATCTATGCAGTATAAAAAAAGAAACTCGCGATAGTTTTTAGACACACCCAATATTGTTTGGCTGGATAATAGAGGATTCCTATTATAGAGACAGTGTTTCATCCCGGATGTGTCTAATCAGGGAGAGGGGAATAAGACTCGTAATCAATATTTAGTTCACTAAACGTAGTGAAGGAGTTTGTGCGGCTCAGTGAATTTGAGCAGCGTTCCTTGTGTTACTAAAACACTAATAACTAATTACAATTCTATACAGCTACTACAATAACATTTGAGCAATCCACTAGCTATTGGTAGCCTATAGATAACTCAAATGTTCTAACCCGCTACCGGCTGGCAGCGTGCCCAGAATGCTAGCAGCAATTCCACGTTGAATTGCAATGCTGATTCGTTGAGCCAAATATGTGCCAGCAGTTTGGTCAAGCGTCGCATCGTACTGTGTTACTTACACTGTTGGTCCACAGTAGCGGCGAAACGCCGGTTTACATTTCTACATATACTTTTTAAAGAGGCGAACATTGGTGATATCCTGGCGGCTGTAAGTTAGCATAATACAGTACATTTTTTGGTATTTCTTTTATTAAAAAAATGGTTGTCTGTAAAGTCGGTTTACGGACGATAGATTTACGTGATAACGACATAATCATGTATGACTTTGACATTGACATTGACATTGACATTGACATTGACCATTGACCATTGACCATTGACATTGACCATTGACCATTGACCATTGACCATTGACCATTGACCATTGACCATTGACCATTGACCATTGACCATTGACCATTGACCATTGACCATTGACCATTGACCATTGACCATTGACCATTGACCATTGACCATTGACCATTGACCATTGACCATTGACCATTGACCATTGACCATTGACCATTGACCATTGACATTGACCATTGACCATTGACCATTGACCATTGACCATTGACCATTGACCATTGACCATTGACCATTGACCATTGACCATTGACCATTGACCATTGACCATTGACCATTGACCATTGACCATTGACCATTGACCATTGACCATTGACCATTGACCATTGACCATTGACCATTGACCATTGACCATTGACCATTGACCATTGACCATTGACCATTGACCATTGACCATTGACCATTGACCATTGACCATTGACCATTGACCATTGACCATTGACCATTGACCATTGACCATTGACCATTGACCATTGACCATTCACCGTTACGCGGAACGTTACTATTTTTCATTTTGGCATTCATCAATTTATAAAACGTTATCACGTCAAAAATAAGAAACGACCAAAACCTTTGGGATGAGAGTAGGAAGATAATGAGTGAGAGATAAGTTTAGTAAAATGTGCAATATCTATTTTTATTTTACTACTAGCTGTCCGCCCCGGCTTCGCACGGGTAAAAATTTCAAAATTAAAAATTATAGGGATCCCTAATTTTATTGAAAATATATTAAAGCCTATGTCAACCGGGGATACTGTAGCTTCCGAACAGTGAAGCAATTTTTCAAACCGATTGAATAGTTTCGGAGCCTATTCAAAGCAAACAAACGAACAAACAATCAAATTTTTCCTCTTTTTAATATTAGTAAGGTGATGAACGGCAATCAAGCATCCATAAAATTAAATATCTGACCTCTCTGTTGGTGTAATTATTCCAAGAGTTTTAAAAGCATTATCAACATGCTAGGCGGGACTTACGTTCAAATGATTTGGAGGAAAACATGACGACACATGCTGTCGCTTTGCAACCTGTAGCACGGGACGGTATTCTGTAGTCGTCGGTAGCCGAGTATCATGGAAAGAGATCAACTATTTAAATAACTCAATTTGTATTGCATACTATTACTTTTTCCACCTTTTAAGTGAGCAAGCCGGTTAGCGCAGTTGGTAGCACTCTGCCCTCTGTGCCGCTGGTCCGGGGTTCGATTCCCGAACAGGTCTTAACATTTGTGTGCATGAACATGTCTGTTTGACCTGTGTCTGGGTGTGTATATGTATATAAGTATATAATATCAGTCATTAGGTTACCATAGTACAGGCTCTGACTAGTTTGGGGCCTGAAGACCTTATTTGAATGAAAGATCTTCTGTTCAGGAATAAGTTCTCCTCGAGCTGGTATCGATGGAGCGCCGCTGCCCAGCGCCCGCGACGTGAGCGTCACAGTCCACCGACCTTCCTACGCACATGACTCCATGTTCACCGTCATGCTGGCTGTCTGGGGGCAGTTCCTCGACCATGACATCACTGCTACGGCTCTCAGCAAAGGTCTGTTCGAACACATACACAACAACACAACGTAAAACTAACAATAATATGTATGTAATATGTAGGTACAATGGATGGACTTATCCCTAGAAAGCGATCTCTACTAGACAACCTTTGGATAGTGAACAATTATAGACTTCATTGGACTCATTTCACGATGGTGTAATAATAAATAAAGATTGTTTTATTTCATTTAAAATATGTATAACTATAAATACACAATACTCAATATAAGTGAAATAAAGGATAGGTGCAGCTAGTATAGATGGTCTGGACGTGAGATCTAGAATAGAGAATTAAGGGCAGCTGTCTGAAAATCCTGTGGTTTTAGTGACGATTTCTCAAACGTGATGGAAGTAAGTCATAGGCACCTTAAATTACTCACAAGTATGCTGCGAATTCGCAACCGATGTTAATGTTCACTGAAAGATCAATTCTAGGAGGGGCCAATCGATTATGCTTGGCGGTCGACACTTACTATCTAGACCCTAACACTGGTTGAAATAACATCAAATAATGTTGGTGCTTTCCTCGGTTCCAGGACAGAACAGCTCCGCCCTCTCATGCTGCGACCCTTCGCAGCCGCCCCATCCGGAGTGCTTCCCGGTAGAGCTGGACGTGGAGGATCCATTCTACGAGACATACAATATAACCTGTATGGAGTTCGTGCGTTCTGCTCCTGCGCCGACCTGCCACTTCGGTCAGTCATACATACCCCTGGTAACAAAGCATCCTCGCCCGAACACCACCTGGGTACAACTTTGGTAGAGCTCAAAAAGCACAATGAGACTATAACTTAAAAAAAAATATTCATTCTGTCATCTCTGTCTTGGCATAATTTCATTTCATTTTTTAAAGCAGTCAGGGGGAGTTTTTCAAATATAAGTACATTAAAACGTAGTAAAGTACCAAATAACGGCTTTAAAGTATCCAGATACCATGGTGGTTATGGTATATACCATATTACACACCGTTTTATGTGTTTTGAAAACTCTGTCTGAATCAACCGAGTTTGCCCTCAACAAAAGGCCAAAACCGAGCGCCGATTATACGTAGGGACTCGTGGTAAACAATAAGTTTTGTTTTTTGAGAGAAACAAATTAACTATATTATATACCTCAAAACCGGAAAGTTTCAACTTCCTCTGGCCTTTGTAATAAATAATATATGTTTCCTATTTTATTAATAAGCTGTACTATAATTACCGTTTTGATATTCAGGACCTCGAGAACAGATGAACCAAGCCACTGCTTTCATCGATGGATCCACAGTATACGGTTACGCCGAGAAGCGCACCAGCCGCCTGCTCGACACTGGGGGGAAACTGAGGATGTTGAAGATTGGAGCCAGGACTTTGCTGCCCCCTTCCACTGACCCCAATGATGGATGTAACACGGTTGAGATGAACGCTAAAGGAAGATATTGCTTTGAATCAGGTAAGCTTTTTTGCACGTGAGTGGCAAACAAGCATACTGGCCACCTGATGGTAAGCGACTTCTTGATTGATGAACCATGTTTTACAATGTGATAGACAGATGTATGATTATAAAATGGCTGATGAAAGCTAGTTGACTGCGGTCAACTAGCTTTCATCAGCCATTTTATTAACAGCCTAGCCTTTTTACTAAACAACGCCGTTCGACCAACGGCCTGAATGGCCGGGGGGTATACAGGGGGGGGTATACCCATGCCCATGGATACACGTCATCCAACCCATTGTCTTTAGGCGACGATCGAGCCAACGAAAACCTGCACTTGACCACGATGCATCTGATCTGGGCGCGACAGCACAACCGGCTCGCTACCGCGCTGCAGCAGCTCAACCCGCTGTGGGACGACGAGACGGTGTTCCACGAGTCCAGGAGGATCCTTGGAGCTCAGATGCAGCACATTACTTATGCGGAGTTCTTGCCGGCTATACTTGGTATGAAAGCATTGATTTTTTTTTCCGCCCGCCCCAATATACATTGGTAACTCGATTCTCAAAGTTGATGACCATTACGTCAAACTAGTCAAACAGTCCAATTAAGCAAGTCCAATTTCGAGAAAGAGGCCAATCATCGAATCTAACTCGACTGGGCAGCGTTCGGGAAACTGCGCGTCGTCTTCTCACCCAGAATACCGCGATGCTTAAAAACGAAGGTCTTCGAACTTCTCTGACTATGGGCCTTTTGAGCAGGCTCAGAGTCGCACTGCGAGCTATGGAGAAAGCTATGCTAGGGGTTTCTCTACGCCATCGAATCAGAAATGAGGAGATCCGTAGAAGAACGAAAGTCACTGACATAGCCCATGGGATTAGCAAATTAAAGTGTCAGTGGGCAGGGCACATAGCTCGAAGAACTGATGGCCGTTGGGACCGAAAGGTTCTTGAATGGAGACCATACGGACTGACAATCGCAGCATAGTCCTTATGGAATTAAATGGGGGAGTGCTATTTCCAGCAGTGCATGCCTATGGCTGAGATGACAATGACGATGATGATGATGGTGATGAGATATAGATAGACGGTGTGCAATTTTGTGGCACTCCTGCCATTACTATAGGTACTGTGTAACTATTGTCCCTTCAGCAAACATTCATTTCCTATTCTGTGTACGTGTAGCTTACCTACTTGACTTTTATAAAAACAGTGTGCAGTTGAGTGCAATATAATTATACTAATATTATAAATCCGAAAGTTTGTATGGATGTATGGATGTTTGTTACTCTTTCACGTCTAAACAGCTGGATGGCTTTGGATGAAATTCAGTATGGAGATAGCTTATACCATGAACTAACATAGGCGTATCTTCAATCTTCACCATCATCACCGTTTTTCATCACCACGAGGCTGAAACCACGGGGCTCAGCTAGTAAATTAATAAATGAACGCGTTACACTCGTACCCCAGCACTAGTATTTCCTGTGTCGCGGGAGGCATGGACATATACAAGCATACACATCACACAACATTCTTAGATGAAACGTGATGTTGCGCTCATCACATAATTTTTTGATAATAATATAACCCAAGATGTACTTCAATTTTGGACGGAATCGCAATTCGCAAGTGACAAGTGACTCTAATTTTTGGGTCCTCAAGCTCCATTTGTAGTCATAGCAAGAGTGCGTGTGCAATGTCCCAGGCACGGACGTGATGTGGGCGCTGAACCTGACGCTGCAGCCGGACGGACACGCGGACGTGTACGACCCGAGCGTGGATCCCTCCATCGCCAACCACTTCTCCGCAGCTGTCTTCAGATTCGCGCACACGCTCTTACCGGTGAATAGCGCCCATTTCGTTGCTTGGTACTTTGTTATAGCAGTAGAGCTTGAACAGTCTCACTTGATCGGCCGTGCTGTAGTTCAAAGGTGAAATCATGATAGATCTGAAATGTTGGCATGCTATTGAGTAGAACTGTCTGAACGCAGTGTGTGCTCTGTGACATATTTTTTAACTTGATTGAAGCAGGGCCACTCATCTTTTATGCCATAGGTGACAAACGAACAGAGATAACAGGTCGTCTGATGAGAAGCGATTACCGTCGCCTATAGTATGGATATGGATATCTGTCGCTGTTGCAACGCCTGACAGTTTTGCATTAGCTATTTTCTCTCGCCCCGCGTTGCACACTTAATTTAAATCTGTGTTCCTTTTTGCGAGAATGAAGTTCCCGAATTACATGTTTTGAAGATCCATCTCTTGTTAAAATTAAATTGAATCTCCTGTTTTTGTTTAATTCTTCCAAATACCGTTGAAATCCTCAACAGTAGCACTGGGGCCTTACGATACGTTGCCAGTCCGTTAACTCTACTAAAGACTTTCTTAACTCTCCTTTTGAAGAATCCCATATTGTTGCTTAACCGGAGGAGGCAGAGAGAAGAAGCTCGGTTTACGGTTTTCGGGATTAAGCTTTCAAGTTTAATAAAACAAAATGAAAGATTTCTTAATTCAATTTATTAATTGTGTTCAAGAAATCAAACCATATTTGGAACCACAAAAAACAGGCATAACAATTGGCTTAGCAGGAGGCAGAAAAACTCCAACCCAAACTGGGAGCTATTGTGATGATTAGGAATGACTGACTTGCATTAATCATGTAAAAAAACATGTCTAATTCTCTAGAACCTTTCCAATTAAAAACACAAAACAAAGCAAAGAGATACGCACCATGATTTTAATTTTGATTGAGTTCCACGCACCAGGATCACGGAGATCTCCGTCATCATGGTGCATGGAACCGCGCCGAAATATCGGGAACTCAATCAAAATCAAAATCATGGTGCGTATCCCGTGTTAAACAATATATATATTATGAAAAGCCATGCCACTTTAAAACAATACTTAAAGCGAAGAGATTTTCATACAAAGTTTAAAAACTCTTCAAGTGTTGGGTTTTTAGTGTTTCGCTGACCAAACAATTGTCTCAGATAGAGGATATGCTGACCAGCGCGATGTGTGTTCCCAGGGCCTGATCCACAGCGCGGACGTGAACAACGGCACCGTGAGCTACGTGCAGCTGCACCAGATGCTGTTCAACCCGTACGAGCTGTACACTGACAAGGGCACCAAGGACTCCATCCGCTCCGCCATTCAGACCGTCGTGCACAGCGCCGACCTGCACGTCACTACTGAGGTCAGCTGTTATACACTACGTCACCAACATACACATACATACTTCAACGCATCGTACAAGCATTTCTCGATACGATAAGATCTTTTGCAAGAACAAAAAAATAAAAACAACTTTTGTTATTTATTTATTTATTTAAAAGATCACCGACACGGTGTACACCAATACATTTCAAAGGGAACAAGCATTCTTAAATAAATTCAGTGTCACAGCAATTATAGGTGAAAACATCGTGTGAACATTTGAGATAAAATCACAAAATATCGCGAGCAAGGAACATATTGAAAGTATTGAAGGTGGCTTTATACAAAAATAGATAGCTACTTTTAAATAATGTATTAAATGTTATGTATACTAAAAGAAAAAAATAATAGTTTGGTTTAACTGGAAACTTAAATTATTTTAACTACATGTAGTATTGGTATACTTAACTTAAAATAATTACCATAAAAGTGCAGATAGTATCAGGATGTCAGGGACTTTTTAATTCTTATTGCGGGTATAAAAAGGTCTTCTTATTGCACTCAAAATTACAAATGTAGTCCGAGCCTTAAAGTGATTAAAGGTATAATAATTGCTCATGTAGTATGATATAAACTCAGATATATATTTGTAAGAACATCTTCAACTTCTTTTACAGCTTACCAACCACTTGTTCGAAAACCCGGTAGCGGCCAACGGCACGGGGCCCACAACTCCTGCCGGCCCGTGCGGCCTGGATCTGGTGTCACTGAACATCCAGCGCGGGCGAGACCACGGCCTGCCGTCCTATCCTGTGTGGAGAGAACATTGCGGCATGTCTCGTCCCAAGAACTTCACGGACTTGGCGAAGATCTTTGATGCGTCATCGCTAACCAGGATCTGCAAGATTTATAAGTAAGTTAATACTGTGTTGCGTCAACAACTATTTGAAACCATGGCAGACCAAAGTCGCTGATAGAACAAGCGTTTGACGTCACATAGGCACCAGCAGCAGGGTGCAAGGGGGTGCACTTGCACCCCCCTGTCAAGAAAGGAAATACATCGTTTTAGGTTACTGTCAAAATTTGTTCATCACCTTGTCTATAAATTTCTTCGCGCCCGTCGTCATGGAAACGTAAGGTGTAGGGTAATCGTTGAAAAGTTTTAATCCGTACATTTTGCTCAGACTTTTTTGATGTGTGTTAGTATAATGTGTAAATGCTGATGCACCTCCCTGAAAATATTCCTGGCGGCGCCCATGTTTGACGAGCTCCTCATTTCGAATTCAGGAATTTCAATTCAAGATTCAGTCGAAAGTAATAGAGGAGTAATATGAACTGAAAAAATTGCCTTAACATATCAGATTCGACATTCAACATGTTTGATCTTATATGTTGGTCAAAGATTTGTTATATTATAATATGAGTTACAAATAAGATCTTAATGCTGCTTCACATCACAGACACAGTTGTTGGAAAATTAATTTGCCTCGGATTATTTGCTGAACATTTTCTAAAGCAAAGTTCTACCGCCAGGCATTACTGTTCGCATTACTGTTTTCTGGTTTGAAAGGTATGGTTTCCGGTGAAATTACAGGCACATGGGATTTACCAACTTTATGTCACAGGGTGACGGGCGCAGTGCAGTTCTTTAAGAATTGTATCTGTTTATAGGAAGGGGTTACTACTTAACATCCTGTGGACCTTTTGCTTGTGACGTCACTTTATCCAATAAAAAAATACCTCGAACAAATTATTAAGTATTTACAGTTCTAGCTATCATGATATTATGATCGGGCTGGGAATGGAAAAGCCCTGCCTTCATTATGTACTCTATATCACTGAACCTTCAGCATCATCTGGTCAGCTCCTGACCCCCACTATCCATGGGCTGAAATCACTTATGTATAGTTACAAAAGGAAACGTTCAATTTTTTTTTCTTTTTTTTCTCCTCAACCTCTCCCAATAACTCGTTTATAATCTAGCAACTTGTATACGTTTTCCAGTAGCGTGGACGACATCGATTTGTACACGGGGGCCCTAGCCGAGGACCCCAAGGGCCGTCTCCTGGGTCCGACCCTCACCTGTCTCATCGCCGACCAGTTCCTCAGGCTCAAGGTTGGAGACAGGTTCTGGTATGAGACCGAGGATGAGGTCGTTGGATTTACTTTGGGTAAGTTAGTTCAACATTGGATACAAAATATAAAAAGCCAATTATTTATAATTATTTAATTAATACTCTCAAAACGTACTAACATATATTCCAATCAAGTAAGGAGAAAAGATTTGATTGTTTGTTTGGATTGAATAGGATCCGAAACTACTAAACCGATTTGAAAAATTCTTTCACTGTTGGGAAGCTACACTATCCCCAGTTGATATAGGCTATATTATATTTTGAAAAAATATTGGAGGTCCTACGTTTATTGAAATTTTGGATAATGGAAATCGAACCGCTAGTAGTATATAAAATTGAAAGCGGCTCAATTGAATTATGTATGTAAAATATTTAGTATACTTATAGTTCTTTACTTTGACGTATCAACCAAATCACACTGGCCGTGGTCACTTAAAGAATGTGGCTGACATTTTGAGAGAGCACATAATTTCTTCGACTACGCAGTCTACACATACTTAGATAAAAAAGGGGCTATCAACCCTTGTAACAATGTAGGGTTGTGATGAAATTGCATGGAACGTAAATATTATTAAACTATTTTTTACCACGCTATCACATACCTATTCCTTTTATAATCAGCGTGTGAAACCCCAATAGTAAAAACAATGATTAAAATAAAAAGTGATAACCCATAATAGCATACCTATTCAACTCCAGCTCCAGCTGTTGAATAATGCGTCAAGGATCGTGTTCTCGCAGTTTTTGAATTGTTCAAGTTGGTTTCTGGCAGTTTGGATTAAAAATTATTGAATCGTCCATCAGTCTTTTAACCATTGGCGCTTTTTTCTTTCAGAACAACTTAACGAAATCCGCAAGACCACCCTGGCCGGAGTAATATGCTCAAACGAAGCCTTACTTGATCAAGCTCAACCTCGGGTTATGGAGGCAGTTAGCGCCACCAACCCCTTAGTTGACTGCAAGGAACTCCCTCAACCCGATTTGACCCTTTGGATCGACCCGGATGCAGTACCCCCTTACCCAATAAAGCCATTCCCCAAACCGTCACCCAACAAGCCTGGCACACCCAGCTACCCCACCTACCCGGCCTACCCGGTTAGGCCTGTTTTTCCTACAAAACCTAGTTATACGATTAAACCTCCGACACCAAATAAGCCAGGAAAAGCCAAAAAAACATGAAATGTTTCATTTTTCCATAGCATCTTGCCAATTAAGCCTATTTATCTAAGAACGCCTAGTTACCAGATTTACCTAGTTACCCCGCCGAGTAAGCTGAAAACCTCTGACAAATCGACGACAGGAAATTAAACGAATATGATAGGTCATTTTTCTTTAATTATTGTTATCTCAGATTTATTCATTCGTACACTTACCACACTGAGCCTAACATGCTTAGTGACATGTCCGTAAAGAAAAAGAAAACTAAGTTAATGACTACAGATATCACCTTCTACTTCGCGAATAGCAATTTGTCGAAGCGACAGATTTGAAGGGATTGTACAACAAACTGCCGCAGACTAAGAATAATATGTATTTCTTATGTTTTAATACAGCCACTAGAGTTTGTGCTTCTTTTTATCCATAATATGCAAATTATTAAGTGAGCGAACGCAAATACGACTGATCGGTTGGCGCAGTTGGTAGCACTCTGCCTTCTGAGCCGCTGGTCCCGGGTTCGATTCCCGGACAGGTCAAACATTTGTGTGCATGAACGTGTCTGTTTGACCTGTGTCTGGGTGTGTATATGTATATAAGTATATATATCAGTCATCAGGTTACCATAGCACAGGCTCTGCCTAGTTTGGGACCTGAAGACCTTGTGTGAATGTTGTCCCATATTATTATTATTTATTGTGTCACTGAATTAAGAGCAAAATACATGTTATTAAAAGCGACACGAGCAACACGAGTTTTTAAAAGCTTGTGTTTAGAAACAGTAAACAAAATTGTTTCTTACGTATTAGTTACGTATAAACCTAATTATTCTTACGTTATATTATGTCCTAATTAACCCAAAACGAGGGTATTCCGAACAACTGGCAATATTTTATTGTGCTATCTAGCTCGTTCGTATAAAT